>CM050165.1:285629837-286829837 GCA_027410445.1 Discoglossus pictus
TTTAGCAGATTTAATTCAGTACAAATTAATAATACGCTCCTATTCCTCCGTCCTCAACCTTGCCAAACAGCAGTATTTTACATCACTAATATCAACTCTGTCCTCTAACCACAAGCGTCTGTTTGCCACTTTCAATACTTTCCTCCACCCACCACCTCCTCCCATCCTTTCCTCTTTCACAACTGAAGACTTTGCCAACCATTTTATTCATAAAATTCAAAACATCCGGAATTAACTCTAATCTCATAGTGGCTCTCATGTTCCACCATCTAAACAAACCAACAACACCCAGTCTTCTCCCTTCTCCAATACCACAGCCACTTTGAACTGCTTTGATCTGTCTACAGAGAACAATGTCTCCAAACTGCTAGCATCCACTCGCCTCACTACCTGTCCTCAGGATACTATTCCATCTCACCTCATCTCTCCTCTCTCTACCACACTAATCCCAGCTCTCACACATGTTTTAAACATCTCCCTAAATACTGACATGTTTCCATCTTATCTAAAACATGCCATAGTTATACCCACCCTCAAATAAACCCTCACCTGACTGTGACGTGGCATCTAACTACCTCCCTATCTCTCTGCTTCCCCTGGCTTCCAAACTGCTGGAGTGGCTCATCTGTAACTTTCTCTTCTCCCTCGTTATTTGAGACACCGCTCTCTCGTGGTTCTCATTATACCTACAAAATAGATCATTCAGTACCTCCTTGTCTGACACCTCTTCTTCTCATCAACCCCTGTTTGTTGGTGTATCCAAAGAATCAGTCCTAGGCCCTCTCCTCGTCTCCATCTACACATCCTCACTTGGTACCCTAGTAAACTCTTTTTGGCTTCATTATCATCTCTATGCAGATCTACCTATCCGCACCGGATCTATACCCCTCTCTTCTAACATACGTCTCTAACTGCCTCTCTTGTATATCCTCTTGAAAGTCCACCCATCATCTCAAACTCAACATGTCTAAAACTGAACTCCTAATCTTCCCTCCCTCTCCCACAGCATCAATTCCTCACATCTGTCTCACTGTCAACAAACACCAACATCACCCCACCTCCCAAGCCTATTGTCTTGGAGTTCTACTGGACACGTCTCTGTCTTTCATCCCTCACATACAATCACTAACTAAATCTTGTTTTCTCCATCTAAAAAACATCTCCAGAATTCATCACAACTAAAATCCTAATACACTCTCTCATCATCTCTCGACTAGACTACTGCAACTTGCTTCTTGTTGGCCTACCCACAACCTGACTATCTCCACATCAATTAATTATGAATGCCTCTGCTAGACTCATCCTTCGTACACAACGTTCAGTCTCAGCATCACCTCTCTGTCAATCACTCCACTGGCTTCCCTTAGCCTCAAGAATACAATTTAAAATCATGACCCTAACTTACAAAGCCCTCAACAATAACACTCCCCCATACATCTCTGCTCTCATCTCCAAATAGTCCCCCATCCACCCTCTTCGTTCTGTTAATGATCTTCTTCTTTCTACAACTCTTGTAACCTCCTCTCACTGCCACCTCCAGGACTTTTCTCGTGCTGCCCCTAGTTTCTGGAACTCCTTGCCTCGCTCCACCAGATTATCCTCTTGCCTCAAAACATTTAAAACCTCACTTAAATTGCATCTCTTTAAAGAAGCACATCACCTTGCACCCTAACATTCTTATCACCTCTTTCACTCTCTTTTTCCACTAAATAAACCATAGATTGTAAGTCTGCAAGTTTCTATCCTAAGTACTTTGGGAATGCACCATGGACATTGGATTCTTATCTCAAAGACAGGGCCCTCCTTGCTTTGCTATTTGTTAATTTGTATTATCTTTGTCTGTACTTACCGTAAATTATGTTCAGCTCTACGGAATATGTTGGCGCTTTATAAATTGACTATAATAAGAATAAGAATAAAGAAAATAGCAGGTGCCTAGACACAACAGACTTGTTCTATCTTAGGGAATCATGTCATGATATTAATTTATTTCTATTTGTTTTTTATAAATTGATATTAGAATATTATAGATTAATACAGACATATTAGGCAAAGCACGTTATATGCATTAGTCCAGTATGACCAAGGAGACTATGGTATCCACTTCCATATCTGCTCTCACTGGTACTTTTAATAACTCATAACTCACAGATTAGATCTTATATCACAAAGTTTAATCCACTACCCTTCTCCAGAAGACCTGTATTTGATTGAGTGGAACTTGGACAAAAATTGAAGAATTACGTTTTTTTTCAGAAGTGATTGGTACTTTACTGAAGGTCACGAAAATATATACCTCTACAGTATATTATAGAATCTAGGAGAAGTCTAATAGTAATGTCAGCATTTGAAACTTATGATACTCCAAGTCCTAAATAGTTACAAAATTGATAATGCATAGAACTAAATTGCAACATGCTAAAGGTTGATTTATCAACCATTTCTGCTCTGTCAGTAATACAATTATCTATTAAAGAAATGAATTCCTGGTTTATGCAGACATAATTAAATTATGCCCACCAGCAAATGTAATCTTTCAACCATTGGCTAATATAAGAGTAGAACCTTACTCTTAAAACAATTCTTTACAAGAGCCATCTGTACTTTCATATGTAATACATGAGAAGGCTACATCAGATCAGATTGAAAAGCAGAATCCAGGTTTAACACCATATTTAAAAAACACTGTCATCTTAACATACAAAAAAGAGAACATTCTGACTTTGTATGTAACTTTAAATTACACAAAATAAAGCATTAACAATATTTAATGTAGCATGTTTTATGTCCAACCCTATATAAAGCTTGGGTATTAAACCCATATGTTGATGCTGCCATGGCATATCCATTAAAACAGAAAATTAGAAATGTATTTTCCTTGTTAGCTTCAATGACAGAATTTAGATTGCTCCCTTCTCAGATTTGTAGTTGGGAAAAAAGACTGACCTAAAGATAGATAAGGTGTCTTATACAGAGAGAAAACGTCTCTGTTCCTGTCCTGGGCAGGGGGGAGAAGCAAAAACAAAAATGTTAATGCTGCCATGGAAAATACATTTATGATAAGTATGTTTTTAATTTTCTGTTATTTTTTTAATTTTCACACAAATTAATTCTTATCTCATACCACTATTTTGTTTTACATATATGTTAATCTATTTTGTGTTTACACGTGCTTTTCCAATTTGTCATATCTAGATTATATTCCATTTCATAATGAACTGCATTCATTTGTTTATACATTTCCCAATATTAAAACTATTAAATAGAACATATTTAACAGTAACAATAATATAAAAGAAACATACTCTCATTCTCTTCATTGCATGGACCTTCATACAATTCTCCTTTCAATGTTTAATTTTAGCAAATCTAATTTATCATTCAAATTATGTTTTTATTCACCCACTACTTTGGATTTGTAATATAAAATGTAATCTTACATTCAAGCTCTTACAGTTCATCATCTTTATTTCTCAATTTGTTGATTAATTTGGGGTTTTCACTAAAGACATGATATCATAATCTTATCCGTCTATTTGTTAAATGTACACTTTATCTACTCTATAATCAATCAATCCTCACTCATTCAGGGCAATTGGCTCTTCACTAGCGGCTGTCAAGCACATACCATCAATGAGCATCGATCTCTGCATTAGAGTTACTCCCTAATTTTATTCATTCCACCAATTTCTTTGTCATATACTATGATTTTACCACTCCATACTAAAGCTATTTTCATTATTTTAGGCCCCATTTCTCTTCACCAGAGCCAATCAAGCACATATAGGATCATTAGTTCTCAGTCTCTTTGCAAGAGACCTTTGAGAACAGTAGAGAGTCTCAAATATTCCCGTTAATTAATGCACATTTAATATTACACTTTGTGGTTCATTTCATTTTCACCTGCACACAAAACAAAATAAAAAAATAAAAATAAATGTAATTTAGAATTACACATAGTTTCCATCTTATATTAATTATCTATCAATCACATTTTTGTAATTGCATTCAAGTTTGAATAATTACCTTCATTTTTTCACCATTTATACATGTATTCCATCAGCTTCATCATCAGTACTCTTTACTTCATTAATTCATCAGCACACTTCAATTCGATAAATTTGAACCTTCATTTCTTATGCATGTCACTTTTCATAGAATCTCAACACCCACAATTTTTCAGCTTATATAATATCTACTTAGGCCAGTTCAATTTGAATTCAACTGTTTCCTTTATACATTACGCTACTCCCAGTAGGATTCTCAGGCTCACACTCCTTAAAAGCTTCACTTCAAAAAAACAAATATATCCATTGCATATTAAAGTGATCTCTTACCCTTCTGGCCTTCATGTCAGGCTTGCCTACATGACCTACATTTATCCACACTTAAATCAATCCCTTAATTTTTTTTTTCTTTCATATAAAACAACACCAGAAGGTTTTGTTGTTCTGTCTTTCAGTCAGGTCTGGCTCTCAGTGACCATATGGATCTGGTTGTGCCCATCTATTTGGATTTCATGGCAATATACTGGACTGGGTTGCCAGTGGACCACAATTGTCTGACCTCTCAGCTATGACCAGCCCATCTTAGGTGTTATTCTTGTTAAAATTACTTTTTGTTATATTTAGGCTTTTCCTTATCACCATTAATTAATAAACTACACACAAGTTAAAGCTAGCCATGGACAGTGCTAACAACTGTAAATTCTTGCACCCTATTCACTTTGTTATCTGAACCCTGCCTCCCTCTTTTTGCATACGCCACTTATTTAAACAATTAATATACGGGATGGTATTCATGTCAGGTTGGGATGTATTAAATATAACTAAGAACTATATTTAAGACCCAAACCCCATCTGATAGTATGTTTTATTAACTCTTTAACAAGCAAGAATACAATTTTTAATGAAATAAGCCAGAATGGCAACTTTATAAAGGGTTAATAATAGCAAATTCACCAAATACACATGAGGAGATAGGTGGGATTCATGTAATAATCTACATAATTTCCAGAGAAACTAATCTCCAGTACCTGTTCCGGGCCAAAATACAATATTTTGCAAAATGTCCCGGTACGGCCCAGAACAACGACTTTTCAGGGGGTCAAAAATACCAAATTTACCAAATACAAAAAAGTAGGTGGGATTCATTTAATAACCTTCATAAATTCCAAAGAAACTAATTTCAAGTATCCCTTCCGGGCCAAAAACCAATATTTCGCAAAATACCAAGGAACGACTTTCCAAAGGGTCAAAAATTCCAAATTCACCAAATACACATGACTAGGTGGGATTCATGTGAAAACCTACATAAATTACAGTGCCTTGCAAAAGTATTCACCCCCCTTGGCATTTTTCGTGTTTTGTTGCCTCACAACCTGGAATTAACATGGATTGTTTGAGGATTTGCATCATTTAATTTACAGAACATGCCCACAACTTTGAAGATGTTTTTTTTTTATTGTGAAGCAAACAACAAATAGGACCAAATAACAGAAAAAGCCAATGTGCGTAACTATTTACCCCCCTAAAGTCAATACTTTGTAGAGCCACCTTTTGCGGGAATCACAGCTCCAAGTCGCTTTGGACAAGTCTCTATGAGCTTGCCACATCTTGCCACTGGGATTTTTGCCCATTCCTCCTTGCAAAACTGCTCCAGCTCATTCAAGTTGGATGATTTGCGCTTGTGAACAGCAATCTTTAAGTCTGACCACAGATTTTCTATTGGATTGAGCTTTGGGCTTTGACTAGGCCATTCCAACACATTTACATGTTTCCCCTTAAACCACTCAATCGTTGCTTTAGCGGTGTGTTTGGGGTCATTGTCCTGCTAGAAGCTGAACCTCTGTCCTACCCTCAAATCACGCACAGAGTGGTACAGGTTTTGCTCAAGAATATCCCTGTATTTAGCACCATCCATCTTTCCCTCAACTCTGACCAGTTTCCCAGTCCCGGCTGCTGAAAAACATCCACACAGCATGATTCTGCCACCACAATGTTTCACTGTGGGAATGGTGTTCCTTGAGTGATGTGATGTGTTGGGTTTGAATCAGACATAGCGTTTTCTTTGATGGACGAAAAGTTCAATTTTAGTTTCATCAGACCAGAGCACCTTCCTCCATATATTCGCAAACTCAAAACGTGCCATTTTGTTTTTTGTAGAAAGTAATGGCTTTCTTCTGGCCACTCTATGGATCATTGTCGTCTTATGTACAGATACTCCAGTCTCTGCTGTGGAACTCTGCAGCTCCTCCAGGGTTGCCTCTCTGTGCTGCCTCTCTGATTAATGCCCTCCTTGCCGTCTCTTTGCAAACAATGTTCTTTCCATTTGGTTATGATAGATTTGATGGTGCTCCTGGGGATCATCAAAGATTTGGATATTTTTTTATAAACTAACCCTGACTTGTACTTCTCAACAACATTGTCCCTTCACTTGTTTGGAGAGTACCTTGGTCTTCATGGCAGTGTTTGCTAAGTGGTGACTCTTCCTTAGGTGTTGCAGCCTCTGGGGCCTTTCAAAAAAAAAGTGTGTATTTGTAATTACAGATCATGTGACACTTAGATTGCACACAGATCGAAATCATTTCACAAATTATGTGACTTCTGAAGGTAATTGGTTGCACCAGAGCTTTTTATGGGCTTCATAACAAAGGGGGTGAATACATACGCACATGCCAATTTTCTAAAAAATAGAAAACAAAAAATGATGTATATATTTTTCTCATTTCACTTCACCAACTTAGACTATTGTGTTCTGATCCATCACATAAAATTCATATTAACAAAACATTGAACTTAAGGCTGTAATGTAACAAAAAAAAACAAAGCGAATATTTTTGCAAGGCACTGTAAATAAAAAACTAATTTCAAGTACCCGTTACCGACAAAAATACAATATTTAGCATAAAATGACCCAGAACTGCAACTTTTCAGGGGGTCAAAAATACCAAACTTACCAAATACACATCACTAGGTGGGATTCATGTAATAACCTTCAAAAGTTCTACAGAAACTAAATTTCAAGTAAATGTTCCGGGGCACAATACAAAATTTTGCAAAATGACCCGGGAATGGCAATTTTCCAAAGGGTCAAAAATGCCAAATTCACCAGGTACTGATGACTAGGTGGGATTCATTTAATAACCTACATAAATTAAACAGAAACAAATTTCAAGTACCCATTCCAGGCAAAAATACAATATTTAGCAAAAAATTACACAGAACGGCAACTTTTCAGGGGGTTAAAATTACCAAATTCACCAAATACACATAAATAGGTGAGATTCCTGTAATAACCTTCCTAAATTCCACAGAAACTAATTTCAAGTACCCGTTCCGGGGCAAAATACAATATTTTGCAAAATAACGCGGAATGGTGACTTTACAAAGGATTAAAAATACCAAATTCACCAGATCCACATGACTAGGTGGAATTTATGTAATATCCTACATAAATTCCTGGGAAACTAATTTCAAGTACCAGTTCCGGGCCAAAATACAATATTTTGCAAAATGACCCGAACGGCGACTTTTCAGGGGGTCAAAAATACCAAATTCACTAAATACACATGACTAGGTGGGATTCATGTAATAACTTTCATAAATTCCACAGAAACTTATTTCAAGTACCCGTTCTGGGCCGAAATACTACATTTTGCAAAAGTACCCAGAATGGTGACTTTCCAAAGGGTTAAAAATTCCAAATTCCCCAAATACACATCACTAGGGGGAATTCATGTAATATCCTTCAAAAATTCTACAGAAACTAAATTTCAAGTACATGTTCCTGGGCACAATACAAAATTTTTCAAAATGACCTGGAATGGCAACTTTCCAAATGGTCAAAAATACCAAGATCCATAGAGAGAATACAAATAAAACCATCACAAGGTGGTATCTAACTCTTGTAAGAATGAAGCTTACAAACTCATCCTTAGACCGACAATACTTTAATGGGTGCAAAGCCACTGGAACTGTCATGCATATGCTGTGGAACTGTCCTAAAATAGCCCACATATGGACTGAAACCTACAAAATCTTGTGGGGTTTTAAATACCTCAGAAGCCAGAAGAAGCCCTATTGGGACTTCCTATGCCAGATCTCACAAAGGAGGCCCAATTTCGTTCACACCAATATTTTAGCCACTAGATGCACCCTCACTAAAAATTGGAAGACATCCAATCCTACGTTAGAGGAAGTAATGAAAAATCAAATATATATACTCTACGAGCCAGATTTCAGCTGAATTATAAGCCAACTATAACAAAATGGTCCTCAGACCAGCCACAAGAGCAACATACAACTACAAACACCCCTTCCTCCTTCCCTTTCTCTGGATCTTTTTCTTTTTCTTCCCCCTTTAGTCTCCTATCTATGTTGTTCCCCAACTTTTGCCTCTTTATCTTTTTTTAAATGAAATGGCGATTTATGGCATATCCTTATGTAAAATAATATAAATATATCATCACATATATAGTTGTCATAATTGTGGGTTTGTTGATAACGCTATGTTAACAGTTACGGGCTTACGCATGCGCAATGAACGCCGAAGGCCTTTGGCACTCATCG
Organism: Discoglossus pictus; assembly: GCA_027410445.1. Taxonomy (NCBI): domain Eukaryota; kingdom Metazoa; phylum Chordata; class Amphibia; order Anura; family Alytidae; genus Discoglossus; species Discoglossus pictus. The sequence goes on from CM050165.1 coordinate 285,638,408, forward strand.
CGAGGCCCGAAAGTTACGGGATTGACGGGGGCTGCAAAGAGCGTTGAAGGCGCTCATTGCGGGGCTCATGGTGAACACCAAAGGCACTCATGACTAGGCCCGTACGTGACTAGCTTAGTTACAGGCTTCAAAAAAATGTACGAGTTTAACGGCCGTCATTTTTTTCAAGCCCGTAACTGGAAAGCCGTTCGGGGCCGCCAAAAAAAGGCAATTGATTAGAAAATTAGCTTACAACCTCACACACAGCACAGGGGGAGAGGCAGGGAGCCTGTAAGTGAGGTTGCAAGCTAATTTGCTATTTGATTTCTGTTTTTTTTTTCTGGTCTCAAAATGCTAAGCAAGAAAAAAAAATGGCAGCAGTAAACCATTTTGCAACTAAACATACCTGGATGATAAAAGCTTTTAATTCCAATTCAGAATCATCAGGAATTATGTTCAAAATAATTATATCAAATGATGAAATTACAGTTTTTTTTACAATTTTAGAAATGTTGCAGAATACATCAATCCAAAAAATATTTATATGCGGACAGTCCCACAGAATGTGTTTATATGAGCCCTGCTGACAGCAATTTCTCCACCAGTTAAGATCACACCTGTTGTGAGAGATTTGGTAATTTTTTTATTCGGGACCATGCACCATCTGTTAATAGTTTTAAAAAAAGACTTCTCTGTATGATAAGCTTTTAATAAATCTTTTTGTCAACTTAAATGCTTCATCCCATAAGGGAAGACCTTATTATATTGAAACATCTTGCTATCAAATGTTTATTTTCAAATTTAATTATCATTTTTTTCTAGTGATGTAGATTCTTTTCTTTGAAGCATTGCCATATTGTTTGAAATCAATGCAGTTCATATGTTATTAAACTTAAGTCAACTTTGTGATGATAAACCATATATATTACACAGTTGTTCAAATGATACGAGATATCCTCCTACATAAATATCTTTCAGCAAAGAGATGTTTTTTGTTCCATTCTTTCGGGAAAAGGAATGTAAAAATGTTTTACTATGGATTCCAAACGCAGGATGGGACTTGGGAAAGGGATTAATTTTAGTTTGTGATTATTTTTTTTCCCAATATTTAGATAAGTTTAGATTTAGATATAGGCTCCTTCTTTTAAATTTTTAGAGTCCATTTTTTCAGCAAATATCAATAATTGAACGTCTCTATTTGGGGACAATTAATTTTGAATTTGGTTCTAACCATTTAAGGATATGTGTAACGCATATGACCTCATGATATGTTTCATAATATGAATATTGGGAAATAAGTACCGCCTTTTATAAACTGTCTTGTCATAGTTTTTTTTTTAATCTAATATGTTTTCTGCAATGTATCTACCTATCTATTAAAGTCTGAAATTTTTGGATCCATTGTACATTGGGACTGGCAGAGGGATACAACGAGCTACGTAATTAAACTTGGGCAGTATTATCATTTTTATTACTGCTACTCTACCCGAGAATGAAAAACCCTTATCCTTTCAACCTGAGATAGTTTCCATGCAATTTAGATATGATTTTTTCAATTAATAAAAATCATATTGTTGATTTCCTCCCTAAATTGTATACCCAAATGAGTGAATCCATTTAGATGCCATCTAAATGAGTAATTTTGCTATAGTATATTCTTTTCAGCTAAACCTATATTTATTGTTAGTACCTCTGTTTTTTGAGAATTTAACTTATAAGTGGATATTAAACCAAACCTATCTATCAGTTTCTGCAGATGTTTTAAGGAATTGACAGGATCAGTCAAGATGAGACTTATATTGTCTGCAAAAAGGACCATTTTGTGCTCCCTCTCTCCTAACCTCACTTTCTTCTTTAGCCCCATCTGGAATGCCACCACATGTTTTGCAATTGAAAAAAGGGGCAATGCTATTGAGAAATATGAATCCAAAAAAATGGACTTTGTAATGGGACCAGATTAATTGTGCACGATTTAAAAGATCATTTTATACATGCAGAAATTAGGACTGGGACCCATAAAGGTGAACAAGTTTTTATACCAAGAATTGATTTAGCTCCAAGTGAAAGTGGTTTGCCTTTTGTCCTTCAAAGGAGACAATTTCCAGTTATCATGGCATTTGCCATAACTATCAATAAATCCCAAGGACAAACTTTTAAGTCTGTGGGTATTTTTTTACAAGAACCTGTTTTTGCACATGGACAACTCTATGTTGCTTTTTCAAATTGCACAAATCCAGGTGAGATTAAAGTTTCAATTGAAGACAACCCAAGTCAGGGTGATCTACTAAACGATGGACATATTTTTACAAAATGCATTGTGTACTATTAGTGATGTTGCGAACATCAAATTTGAGGTTCGCTAACAGGGGACGCGAACTTCCATCAAATGTTCGCGAACGGGCGTACCCGGCAAACAGCCATAGACTACAATGGGCAGACGAATTTCAAAACCCACAGGGACTCTTTCTGGCCACAATAGTGATGGGAAAGTTGTTTCAAGGGGACTAACACCTGGACTGTGGCATGCCGGAGGGGGATCCATGGCAAAACTCCCACGGAAAATTACATAGTTGATGCAGAGTTTGGTTTTAAGCCATAAAGGGCATAAATCACCTAACATTCCTAAATTGTTTGGAATAACATGCTTTAAAACATCAGGTATGATGTTGTATCAATCAGGTAGTGTAAGGGTTACACCCGCTTCACAGTAACAGACCAATCTCCCCGTTTAATGCACCGCAAACAACCGCAAACAGTCCCTTTGCACAACCGCAAACTCTCCATTTGAACAAGGTGGGATACCAAGCTAGCCATGTCCCGTCCCTTGTCCTCACTGATGTCATTGAAGGTCTCTTCCTCCACCCAGCCACCAAGGGTCCCCGAAAGGTGACAACAAGCCCCCTGGGACGCCTGCTGTGTTTGGTCTTCCACATCCTCAAAGCCACCTTCCTCCTCTGACTCCTCTTCTTCAGACTCCTCTCTCTGCGTTGCCTCTGTCTGCATTATTATAAGGTGTGTACTGTTAAGTAGTACTATTCCTATCGGTGTAATCCCTGTTACGTCCACTATTTGGGGACGTGTATATGGCATTGATTTTTGGAACAGGGAGATGGAAAAAGATGCTTGGTCGGACCTCCTACTTTAAATTTGGGGCACTGCGTGTGCAATCTAAGGTGCCACCAGATATCAGTGTCACTGTGCACTGGCAAAAGTTGGCAGAGTAGATGCAATAGGCTTCACACACACGCCTGTAGGCAGGCAATTGCTATTCAATCTATTACAGTCAAAAAAGTGTTGTTTTATGTCACTGTACACTACGGTTGCATCAGATATGACGTATCACTGTGCACTGGCAAAAGTTGGCAGAGTAGATGCAATAGGCTTCACACACACGCCTGTAGGCAGGAAATTGTTATTCAATCTATTACAGTCAAAAAAGTGTTGTTTTATTTCACTGAGCACAATATAAGCTGTGAGCTTGACACAGGCAGGCAACTGAAATTAGATTAAAGGAAAAAAGGGTTGTTTTTTTTTCAATGTATGGTACACCAACTATGACTGGTGAAACAGAGCAGAATATTAGCCTGTCCTTCAGATGGACAGCTCTGGAAGGGAGTGTATGCTGCTGATTGACTGGAATGTGTCTGCTGACTGTGAGGCACAGGGTCAAAGTTTCCTCAATGATAAAGTATAGGGGGCGAACAGAAAAGCGCATGTGTTCGCCGTCCGCGGCGAAGGCGAACATGCCAAAATCGTCGCGAATAGTCCGCGTGCGAACTGTTCGCGACATCTCTATGTACTATAAGGTTTAGTAATCAGAGAGAATAGTGGTTTCATTTTAAGTAAGACATTTAAGGTCACTTATCCTCTTCTTAGAGGAACACTATTTCACTTACAAAACTATATCTACAATTTGAGAAAAATACAGTAATAACCAACAAAAAAACAAAAAAAGGGGTTACATCCAATAGAAACAAATAAAAGTCTGCTGGGCTCTTTGAAAGGAAACAACTTTCAAAGGGAAAAAATGGAATGTCTTGGAAGTCACTTTAGCCATGATTGGCCCCACAAAACAGTTAGATTGCCTTTGATTATCTTTACTGTTTAAAATTTAATATGTTTCTTTCTGGTTTGTAAGCTTAAAATTCTGTTTGAAAGGGACTGATAAGTTGATGCATTCTATGTAATTAAGGTTTAATGTTAGTAGCAGCATCATCATTTGTGGAAAAATTTAAATGTTGCATGATATATAGATTATTGATCCAGGGATGAATCCGATTGCCAGTTAATGGAGTCAGGAAGGAATTATTTTTTGACAACACTTTCGACAAATTTACAAAGTTGAAATTTAATTTTTGGCCATTTGCCTTCCTCTGGATTCAATATTCGAGATCTATAGTTAAAAATAAATTCAGGTTAAATGTTATTATCTTATGTTAATGTTTGCATTTTTATCATTGTATGTTAAAAGGTTTGAAAAGTTCATTTATTGAATGTTACTAAAGATTTATGTCATCTGCAGAAGAAACATTTGTTAATAAAATTAAATGTATAATTAGTAGTAGGAGTAATTTGATCGCCATTTCATAGGGTCAGGAAGGATTTATTTTTTTCCCCCTTTTGAGACAATTGGCTAAGTTGCAATGGATGTTTTTACTGTTTGCCTTCCTCTGGATTCAATACCTATGTGCTTTACCAGGAGTTTAAATGCAAGTTGTATGTTAATAAGCATTCTGTCATGGTCGCAGACACTCATTTAGAGAAAGTTCAACAATTTCATGTTAGTATTGTTAAAAAAATTCATTAACCACTGTTTACAATAGAAGTTGCAGATTATAACCCTTTTTGTAATGGTTCACAATACGTATTCTAAGAAATTGTATGGATTGTTATATTATTATTCAAGACATGACAATTAAAAAGTTTGATATTGTTTAACAGTACATTGTTAAAAAAATAAAAAAATATTTAATATTCATTTTTGTACTTCTTTGTAGATAAGAAAAAGATTCAGAGTTAGTGATGTCGCGAACATAACATTTTCGGTTCGCAAACCTCGAACGCGAACTGCCGCAAATGTTCGCGAATGCCGAACCCGGCGAACTGCCATAGACTTCAATGGGCAGGCGGATTTTTAAACCCACAGGGACTCTTTCTGGCCACAGTAGTGATGGAAAAGTTGTTTTAAGGGGACTAACACCTGGACTGTGGCATGCCGGAGGGGGATCCATGTCAAAAATCCCACGGAAAATTACATAGTTAATGCAGAGTCTGGTTTTAATCCATAAAGGGCATAAATAACCTAACATCCCCCTCCATCATCATCCTCCCCTGTATCTCTTTACCCCCTCCCTCATCATCCTCCCGTGTCTCTTTCTTCCCTTCCTCATCACCCACCCCTGTGTCTCATCCCCCCTCCTTCATCATCCTCCCACCTCCCTCATCATCCTCCCCTGTATCTCTTTACCCCCTCCCTCATCATCCTCCCCTGTGTCTCTTCCCCCCTCCATCATCATCCTCCCCTGTGTCTCTTTCCCCCCTCCCTCATCATCCTCCCCTGTGTCTCTTTTCCCCCTCCCTCATCATCTTCCACTGTGTCTCTTCCCCCCTCCCTCATCATCCTCCCCTGTGTCTCTTTCCCCCCTTCCTCATCACCCTCCCCTGTGTCTCATCCCCCCTCCCTCATCATCCTCCCACCTCCCTCATCATCCTCCCCTGTATCTCTTTACCCCCTCCCTCATCATCCTCCCCTGTATCTCTTCCCCCCTCCATCATCATCCTCCCCTGTGTCTCTTTCCCCCTCCCTAATAATCCTCCCCTGTGTCTCTTTTGCCCCTCCCTCATCATCTTCCCCTGTGTCTCTTCCCCCCTCCCTCATCATCTTCCCCTTTGTCTCTTTCCCTCCTTCCTCATCACCATCCCCTCTATCTCTTTACCCCCTCCCTCATCATCCTCCCCTGTGTCTGTTTCCCCCCTCCCTCATCATCCTCGCCTGTGTCTCTTCCCCCCTCCCTCATCATCCTCCCCCCTCCCTTGATGATAAGGGGGGGAAGAGACACAGGGATAAGTGTGAGGGGTGTTAGGGTAAGGGGTGTTAGGGATAAGGGTGAGGGGTTAGGTGTTAGGGTGAGGGGTGTAAGGGCTAAGTGTGAGGGGTGTTAGGGTGAGGGGTGTTAGGGATAAGTGTAAGGGGGTATTAGGGTTAGGTGTTAGGGTGAGGCATGTTAGGAATAAGTGTGAGGGGTGTTAGGTCTTAGGGATAAGTGTGAGAATGTTAGGGTTAGGTGTTAGGTTGATGGGTGTTATTGATTAAGTGTGAGGGGTGTTAGGGGTTAGGGTAAGGGGTGTTAGGGATAAGTGTGATGGGTGTTAGGATAAGGGATGTTAGGGTTAGGTGTTAGGGTAAGGGCTGTTAGGGATAAGTGTAAGGGGGTATTAGGGTTAGGTGTTAGGGTGAGGGGTGTTAGGCATAAGTGTGGGGGGGTGTTAGGTCTTAGGGATAAGTGTGAGAATGTTAGGGTTAGGTTGATGTGTGTTATGGATAAGTGTGAGGGGTGTTAGGGTTAGGGTAAGGGGTGTTAGGGATAAGTGTGATGGGTGTTAGGGTAAGGGATGTTAGGGTTAGGTGTTAGGGTAAGGGTTGTTACGGATCAGTGTAAGGGGGTATTAGGGTTAGGTGTTAGGGTGAGGCATGTTAGGAATAAGTGTGAGGGGTGTTAGGTCTTAGGGATAAGTGTGAGAATGTTAGGGTTAGGTGTTAGGTTGATGGTTGTTATGGATAAGTGTGATGGGTGTTAGGGTAAGGGATGTTAGGGTTAGGTGTTAGGGTAAGGGTTGTTAGGGATAAGTGTAAGGGGGTATTAGGGTTAGGTGTTAGGGTGAGGCATGTTAGGAGTAAGTGTGAGGGGTGTTAGGTCTTAGGGATAAGTGTGAGAATGTTAGGGTTAGGTGTTAGGTTGATGGGTGTTATGGATAAGTGTGAGGGGTGTTAGGGTTAGGGTAAGGGGTGTTAGGGATAAGTGTGAGGGGTGTTAGGGTAAGGGGTGTTAGGGATAAGTGTGATGGGTGTTAGGGTAAGGGATGTTAGGGTTAGGTTTTAGCGTAAGGGCTGTTAGGGATAAGTGTAAGGGGGTATTAGGGTTAGGTGTTAGGGTGAGGGGTGTTAGGGATAAGTGTGAGGGGTGTTAGTGTAAGGGGTGTTAGGGATAAGTGTGAGTGGTGTTAGGGTTAGGTGTTAGAGTGAGGGGTGTTAGGGATAAGTGTAAGGGATGTTAGGGTTAGGTGTTAGGGATAAGTGTGAGGGGTGTTAGGGTTAGGGTAAGGGGTGTTAGGGATAAGTGTGAGGGGTGTTAGGGTTAGGGTGAAGGGTGTTAGGGATAAGTGTGAGGGGTGTTAGGGTTAGGTGTTAGGGATAAGTGTGAGGGGTGTTAGGGTTAGGGTGAGGGGTGTTAGAGATAAGTGTGAAGGGTGTTAGGGTTAGGTGTTAGGGTGAGGGATGTTAGGGTTAGGTGTTAGGGATAAGTGTGAGGGGTGTTATGGTTAGGGTGAGCGGTGTAAAGGATAAGTGTGAGGGGTGTTAGGGTTAGGTGTTAGGGTGAGGGATGTTAGGGTTAGGTGTTAGGGATAAGTGTGAGGGGTGTTAGGGTTAGGGTAAGGGGTGTTAGGGATAAGTGTGAGGGGTGTTAGGGTTAGGGTGAGGGGTGTTATGGATAAGTGTGAGGGGTGTTAGGGTTAGGTGTTAGGGTGAGGGATGTTAGGGATAAGTGTAAGGGGTGTTAGGGTTAGGTGTTAGGTTGAGGGATGTTAGGGTTAGGTGTTAGGGATAAGTGTGAGGGGTGTTAGGGTTAGGGTGAGGGGTGTTAGGGATAAGTTTGAGGGGTGTTAGGTGTTAGGGTGAGGGGTGTTAAGGATAAGTGTAAGGGGTGTTAGGGTAAGGCATGTTAGGAATAAGTGTGAGGGGTGTTAGGGTTAGGTGTTAGGGTGAGGGATGTTAGGGATAAGTGTAAGGGGTGTTAGGGTTAGGTGTTGGGGTGAGGGATGTTAGGGTTAGGTGTTAGGGATAAGTGTGAGGGGTGTTAGGGTTAGGGTGAGGGGTGTTAGGGATAAGTGTGAGAGGTGTTAGGGTTAGGTGTTAGGGTGTTAGGTCTTAGGGATAAGTGTGAGGAGTGTTAGGGTTGGGTGCTAAGGTGAGGTGAGGATGATGATAAGGGGGGGAAGAGACACAGGGTTGTCCTTGCAGCAGAGATCCAAAGAGTCCTTCATGACTGTATTGCACACTGTGTACAGTAGGCTAGCTATGGTTTTCCCTATTGATGCAGTATCACCTACACTCAGCCTCCTCTCAGTAAGACTGCAAGTTAGTTATGATTCCAAAATGGCTGCTGTCCATGAGTTAGAAGGGTCTGGAAGACAGGGTATGATGCTGATTGGCTGAAATGTGTCTGCTGACTGTGAGTTGCAGGGTCAACGTTTGCTCAATGATAAAGTATAGGGGCGGGTCGAATATCTCATATGTTCGCAATTCGCTGCGAACACGAACATGCTATGTTCGCCGGGAACAGTCCGCCGGCGAACTATTCGCAACATCTCTATTCAGAGTGTTAAAGAATCACTTTGTGTCACAAACAGCATTTCCAGCTTATGCATTTTATTGACCGCAATTTTTTGACAGGCAAGTCACTAGTTTACATATATACAGTTTGGAAACCCTTACATAATTGACCATTAGCTAGACCCCTATAAATATATTTGTGGTATTATTGCCATGTTTGAAATGGTTTAATGGAGTTATATATATCTAATGCATCCTCATATGGATTTAGAATAGTTAAATAATTGTTCCTCAAATATTTGATTAATCTTATGGAAATATAGATTCATTATCCCCATGGGTAAGGATAAAATATCCACGTTTTCATATATAATAGTTATAAATATGTACATATGCTATTTATTTTCTTTTGGCATCTATTCCTTTGTAAATATAGTTTGCATTACTCACGTGTGGAAGAACGAGTTAATATATATAGCAGCCGTGGTTGACTGAGTAACCATGGTTACAGGAACCTATAAGAAGACAGCAGTGATCATACACGCCTAAATCCTTTGAGAAAGACGCTCAGACACAGAAACGTGTTATGTAGACAGGCGCAGCGTGGACATCATCACTTTTGAAGTGTTAGCATCCGCAATCAAATGGAGATGCAGAGACACTGACATTTTGTATGGGGTGATTGGTATGGGACTAGCCACCGAAAATTAAGCATATTCCAGCGGATACAGTGTGGGCAGAACGAGTGGGGGTAATTACACACATTGCTGTGTCCCACTAGTATATCCCACCAGTTGCCACTGGAGTCCTCTTGGTGGATATTAAAGACCTTGCACCACCCCACCTTACATTTGAGGATGTCCCATAAATGCTCAATAGGGTTTAGGTCTGGTGACATGCTTGGTCAGTCCATCACCTTTACCTTCAGCTTTTTTAGCAAGGCAGTGGTCGTCTTGGAAATGTGTTTGGGGTTTGTTATCATAAGTGCCGAAGGCAAGACATTGAAAAAAATACAGCTTTAACGGCTTCCATTTTTTTCAAGCCTGTAATTTGGAAGTTGTTGGAAGACCGCTAAAAGATGTCAATTAATTTTAAAAAATACTTACAACCTTACACAGAGCACAGAGGGGGAGGAAAGTAGCCTTTAAGGGAGGTTGCAAGCTAATTTTATGTTTAATTGATGTTTTGGGATGTCTGAAATCGGATAAGTGAGCAAAAAAATGTTGGCCGTAAAGCCGTAATTCTTTTGAAAAAGGCTCACAATGATGCCGAAGGCCGTAGGACTTAAGCACTCATCGCGAGGCCAGCAAGACTTTGAAAAAAGCTCAATCGGCGATCATCACAAGGCACGCAAGACTTGAGAACGGAGAGAAAGGAGAAGGTCACAGGAAAGTGAGAGGGGGGAGAGGATGGAAAGAGACACAGGGGTGAGAGAGGGGGGAAAGAGACACAGGGGACGGAAATAAGGGGAAACAACACAGGGCAGGGAGAGGGAGCAGAGAGACAGCGGAAGGGAGAGAGGGGGAAACAGTCACATGAAAGGGAGAGGGGGGAAACAGACACAGGGGTCAGCGACTGGAGAGAGGCTCACAATGAGCACCAAAGTGGCTCATTGCGAGGCATGAAAGTGGTGGTTTGGCCAAGGTCTGCAAGGAGGGGCGAAATTGCAAGGCCCCTAAAGTAGATGGTGGGAGAGGCTCGCAATGAGCGACGTAGCCAGCAGCATTGTCAGCCGTCAAATTGTATTGCCGCCATTTTTGACGGGCAAGTCGCTAGTATATAAAAAATTTAAATTATGTATAAAATTGTAAGGCTAGAAATATTAATATTAATATATTTTTTTCAATCTCATATTCCATATGTATGATAAACAACATCAATAAAAGTAAATTAGTAGTTAATGTGTTTATTGTTATAACATGCAACTTGTTTAGTTATATCTGTAAACAACTCAGAAACCATAGTTTGATAAAATTGTAAACATTTTTATTGTAACCTATACAGCAAAAATATAAGAATAAGTAAAGTTTGTAAAGCATTACATGGTATTTTAAACATGTGTAAATGTTTATATTGAATCCAGAGGAAGGCAAACAGAAAAAAAAAAAGTGAAACTTAGCCAATTGTGTCAAATGGGTAAAAAAATTAATTCCTTCCTGACCCCAGATACTGCAATCGGATTACTCCCTGAATCAATACTCTCTCCAGAAGCCGTAAATACATACAAAACCCCTAACAAAATATAATGCAAGTGATAATTAGAATTAATGAAACAACTGTAGAACAACTGTAGAAACAAACTTGAAATACATTGAATAAAACTTCAAAGTACACACAATGCAAGTACTAACGATATTCAATAAAACTACAAACTATCAGCCTTATTAAATTGCGATTCAGTAAATTTAAAAGGGCTCTATTTAAGCACACAGCATACTTTTTTTTACAGAAGTTTTTAGTTAGTGAACTTCTATCCAAAAGCAAGGTCTTCACTAACTGAAAACTTCTGTAAATAAAATATGCTGTGTGCTTAAATAGAGCCCTTTTAAATTTAACGAATTGCAATTTAATAAGGTTGTATATATTTTAACGAACACCTGCTATTGTTTACTATGGTTCTTAACAATGCCATTTTTTTAGTTTGTGGAGTGCTTTGTCAAATTTTGCTCAGACTTGTTTTTTTTGTTTTGTTTTTATTGAAGTTAATAGTGGTTCCTCTAAAAAAGAGCCCAACAGACGAACTACTGTAGTGTCTGTTGAATTTGTTTTGGTTAAATAGTGGCCCTCTAAAAAGAGCCCAAGAGACGTCAAAGTTAGTCCTTGAGATGTAACCACTGTTTTATTTTGTATTTAAATAGTGGTCCTCTAAAAAGAGCCCAAGAGACGTAAAACTTAGTCCTTGAGATGTAACCACTGTTTTTTTGTTTTGTTTTTTTCTGTTCTTTTGAAAATGCATTTTTGTTAGCCTTGCAGTTATTGAAAATGCCACATAGAGTTGTCTATGGGAAATAGTGGTTTCTCTAAAAAGAGCCCAGCAGACAAATTATGCTGTCTTTGGGATGTAACCACTGTACTGTTCGTGGATTGATTTTTCCTTAAATAGTGGTCCTCTAAAAAGAGCCCATGAGACATCAAAGGTAGTCCTTGAGATGTAACCACTGTTTTATTTGTTTGTGGTATAGTGGTCCTCTTAAAAGAGCCCAAGAGACATAAAATGTAGTCCTTGAGATGTAACCACTGTTAATTTTTGTTTTTGTTTTGTTTTGTCCGTTGTTTTCTTGTTGTCCTTTTTTTGTTCGAATTTACAACACCTCATAATAGATGACATTTTTAGTAAATACTCGTCCATCATTTATTAATTCACCCTGACTTTCGTTTTTTTAATGAAAACTTACATTTCTTGTTGATTTTTGCATCTGGAAAATGCCACAAAGAGTTGACCATGGGCAAATACAGTTTTTTGTAAAAATAGGCCAACAGAGTTAAACGTTTGTTCTTGGGATTTATTAATGACCATTGCAAATGTCAAAATAATGGGAAATTGTCTCCTTTAAAGTACAAAAGGAAAGCTTGTCTCACTTGGAGCCAAATATATTCTTGGTATAAAAACAGCTTCACCTTTATGGGTACCATTCAGAATTTCAGCATGAATGAAATGGTCTCTTAAATCCTGAACAATTAATCTGGTCCCATTACAAAGTCCTTTTTTTGGGTTTATATTTTTCAGTAACATGACAATTGCTCGTTTTTTGAGTTGCAAAACATGTGGTGGCATTTCAGAGGGAGTGAATGAATTTAGAAATCCGGTGGCAACATTAGATTCACTCTGTTTGTCATCAGCTAGAACATAATCTGCACTGTGATCATTTTTTTGTGGGCTGTCAATTAATTTCAAGATTTAGTTATTGAGATCCAAAGCATCTTTACTTTTTGATGTTAATATTACTTTGTGCGCCAGCTCTGATGAATGTTCTGTAGTTATTCCATTTTGGAATATAGCTGATATGAGTGAATCTTTGCAATTCATTTCCGCTGGGATTTCAACAGTATCATTAGGTAAATTAGTTATTAAGTCGTTTTTTCTTTGTCAGTTTGAATTAGCCAATCATTGAATTAATTTTGGCCTTCAGATTTCATATTTTATTCTAATCGAAGGTGTGTAAATTCTTTTCATAGTGGACTTGACTTTATACATGTTTCCACAATGTCTGTACGATTTCCACATACAACCACAGGTAATATTTGTCAGAAATCTCCACCTAATAACATTGCAGAGCATGGCATGACATCATAGTGGCCTCATCTATGATAATCAATTTTGATTTTTTTAAATTTGTTGCTTGAGATGATTTCATTCTATTATTTGACACTGATGTTTCTGAAATTGGAACTGGAAGCTTAAATCCACTATGTACTGTTCTGACACCTTCTAACAATAGTGCATCAATGCCAGTTGTTGCAAAGGGAAGTACAATTTCACCGTTACCTCTAATTGAAACATCAACAAATTATATAGATACATTTTTCCAGATCCACCGGGTCCATCTAGATAAAACTAATGCTCTTTGAGCAAGTCATCATCTAGTGCTTGTTGTATTGCATTGAAAGCATGCAATTGCCACTGATTTCAAGTGGCTATTTTTTCTTCCGTTTTTTGTTTTTCAACATCAGCATCATAGTCCTCAAAGTTCATATCATGTATAATTCCTGGATCTGGGAGATTAAAAGTTGCACAACTTAATCCATGACATAGAAAGACTTGTTGAATTTCCATCAATGCTTTTAATTCAGCTATGGACTCGTTAAAACCTTTCAAAAAGTCTTCATACATATTTATTTTAAATATTACCCACAAATCTAATGCATTAGGAACATTGCAAAATGAATGCAAACTGTTCCCTTATCTGCTGTGGCATTTTACATAGTGCTGCTTCTTCTAGACATCTCTCCCATTTTGTCTCATCCGCAAGGAAGTTTCTGCATCTGACAGCTAATTGAAATGTGTCATAAAGTGTGTCATTCACAGCTCTCAAGTCTTCAAAACGTTGTGCACCAAGAATATTTAAAAATAGTAAACTTAAGCAGAAACGTTCAATGTCTCTTGGACTTACTGTATACATTCTGGGTATAATTTTATTTCCAAGCAGTAAGTGTGGTTTGTTGTTGTTCATTTTTTGCCAGAGCATTTTCTTCATTGCCACTATGGAAATAAACTAATTGTCTTTGTGGCAAATGTACAGCTAATCGATATACTGCATGTGAGCGATACTGCATTTCAAATTTCAAAAGTCGCCACATTGCTTCTGGAACATAGCAAGCATCTACATGAGAAGCAAGTTCATCATGTAGTAACTCTTTGTCTTGTTCATTTGGGCCATTTTTCACAACGACAGTTGCTGCATCATATCCTTTATAAATATATTTGTAGACATATTTAATTGTTTTTAGAAGTGCAAGCTTCCACATTTATGTGTGCATTATACTTCATTAGCAGATGTGGATTACATGGAACAACATACATGTTATCTACATTTTGTCCCCAAATTATTGCCTTTGGACCTTTTCTTCGTCTATGCAATGGATATCCATCACAATTAGCAAAAGTTTGATCTCTGAATTCTTTAGGGAAATCTTTTGTGCATTTTTTATTTTCCATACATGGCGATTTTGGATTAAGCTCTCCTCATGGTCCATGAATCATGCGATGTGTTACAATGTGATACAGTGTCTCATGTTTTGTGGATGTGGTAGTTCAGCAGTAATTACTGAATCCACTGTCTCTGCAGTATTCAATTTATCATTTTAGCATTATAAGAATATGTGCATGTGGCAGGCCTCTTTTTTGGAATTTTATGGTATAAACATAAGCCACACACTTTTCAAATAAATGACAGGTGGTTATGTCATGTATTAAGACTGTTAATTTTATTTTGAAAACTATAGCCACTAAGTCTGGTTTATCAGCAGCATTTTGGCCAACGTACAAAATATCAAGAATCTCTGGCCATTGAGGATTACATGTAAATGTAATAAATAAATCAGGTTTGCCAAATTTAGTTACAATAGCCATAGCATCATTGTATCTTTCTTGCATATTGTGAGGAGATCCTTGGAAAAGAGGATGTTAAAATGATGGCTCGGCCAGCTGGCAGATCTCTGTTTATGGCCACTTCTGCCACATAATCCACGAGGCCACAATACGGTTCAACACGTAGTTTATTTTGTTGATATTTTCGGAAACTTTAATTATTGGCTTCTACTTGCAGGTATTAATCAATGATCAGTTTCCCAGGACTTAAGATGGGATTAAATTCATCCCTAATGGCAGTTTGAGCCACTTTAAATTCAAGCATTGAAATATTATTTCTGACACGTACTTTAGTGTTTGGATAACTCTCCAGTATTAATTTTGGTTGCCATCCTGTTTCCCCATTGGGATACAAAATAGGATACATCATTGGATCCAAATTGGTACTTAATATACTAATGTTAATGAACAGTTACTCTTCATTTCTGGGATATATTCTAATGTCCCTCAGAAAAGGTGGTTCCCCTCATCATTTTGAAAAACCATTGCAACCTCATTAGCTGTTGGTAAGTTATAACGTTGTTTATCAATATGTGAGTCTCTTCTAAGAACCATATTAACTTTTGGCATTGCCAATTGATTTTATTCAGCATGAATGTGTTGTTGTTGTTCAACTTCAGATAGTTTTTTATAAGCTTGTGTGTATGGATTTTTTTCCATAATCTTATCAAGCTCATGAAAAACAGCGGGTAAGCATTTCGAATTTTCCGGAATCTGCATATGTTGTTCCACAGCTTTGTTTGTATCTAGGACATATAGTTTCTTTGCTCTCCTTCTTCGGGGTGTAAATGTAAATTAGTAAGGGCCAAGTCCTTCAACATTTCCAGCTAATTTGGCACCCATAGATGCAAAAGATATGGCACTATTATAAGATCTTATATTTTGTTTAAATTTTTTATCATTTAAAAAAGTAGGGTCACTCAGAATACTTTGTAAATATGTGGGGGATTGTTGTCTTTGTGGAAGTCTTACTTTTCCCTTTTGACACCAACTAATGAACTTACCATCTCTTGGTCTTTCCTGTTCAAAATGATAAGCCTCAGAAAATTGACAAAGCACATTCAACATACCGCAATTGTGAGTCTCTACATTTATATCTTCAAATAATCGACTATTCTGTGAAGCAAGACCAACATTACAATGTATATCAATATTACTATCTTTACCATGTTCTTCATATGTTTGTTGATCAATTGTTGTTTCTTTCCTATCTGTTTTACACATTTTTTGTTTTTGGCCAACATTTTGTCTTTTTTTGTGAATTCTGTCCAACTCTTGTTCTTGTAGTCTTTTCTTGATGTCATCCAACTGTTCCTCTCTCCATCTTTGTTTTCGTGCCCTGTCCAGAAGTTGTTTGGATTCCTTGATGGGTTCCGGTTTCTCAGTCATTGTAATCTGTAATATAAAATTGTAATGTTTATTTTAAATGTCCAGTTTTATGTGAAGTAATGTCAAGTTGTAACAGATTTAGATATGTGCGTGTATTTATATGCAAACAGCAATATAGGCTATATAAATGTAACTTTATCCTGTTTTATTTTGATTTATTTACATTAATATTGGTATAAATCATACAATTTGACATGAGTAAAATAAGTAGCGTATTTGCCGTAATAATTATTAAAGCTATGTCAACACAATCCTCCACAATACTTACTATGGTTAAAATTAATAAAAAGAATAATCTATTTACTTATTAATTGTACGTGTTATTGTTTAATGAAATAATCTGCAGCATTTTCCACATAATGATTGATATGTTAACACAATTTGCAACATTAATTACTTGTCTTAAAAATAATAATCTCTGTATTTATTAATTTAAGTGTTATTGTTTATTGAAATATACTATACCCCTTCATTGGAAGTGAATGTCTTGAAATTGATGGCCAGCTGCAATTGTGTGAAATGAAAATGGCACTGCAGGGATCTTCTGTGTCAGTGTGAACTTCACAGAGACCTGCAAAGTGTAACATAATATTAATACATTTCTTACCAATAACAAACATATACAAATTATGGGAGCTATCTTGTTATATGTAGGCATTTGTGGAAGCGCTGGAAGCATGGCGCCGAGGTCCCCATCTAGCTGTGTGTACGCCGCTAAGTGGTTAGGGGTTTGCGGTTAGGGCTATAGGGTTATGGGGTTAGGGTTATGGGCAGTAAGTTGTTAGGGTTAGGGGTTAGGGTTAAGTGCTTAGGATCAGGAAGTGAGGTTTATGGGGATAGGGTTAGGTTAAGAGGGTTAGGGCTTAGGGTTACGGTTAGGAAGTGAGGTTTACAGAGTTAAGTTTAGGATTAGGAAGTGAGGTTTAGGGGTTTAGGGTTAGAGGGTTAGTGGGTTGTGATGTACTACCTAGATTTGACATGTAGATGGGGATGCAAGAGCCGCCACTTGGCTAGAGTTGGCAGCGCAGCACCAATGCATACATAAAAAAGGATAGATACAAATTATGGAATGAGATCTTTAATTAATGAATAACAATTTTATTTTAAGCTATTATCTTCAATTTTATCAAATGAAATACCAAAAGACCATTGCAATGTGTTTGTAAATTCTTGAAGCATATAAAATTCAATGTACAGTAACATAATATAATTGTTAATGATTATTAGATTAATGAATATAATCATAAAGTAAGTAATTAGTAAATAATTTATGTGTCAATATTATCTTTAAAGTCATGAAATTAAATACAAAAATATATAATACTAGCGACTTGCCCGTCAAAAAATGACGGCAATGTGATGTATATGTTTGTGAAGTTGTTTAGTTATTTAAATATATTTTTGACCCTTGTAAGTATTGTGATATGAACATGTATTTTTGTAAAATGTTGATGTAATGGTTTTTTAACATGAAATTTGTATCTGAAGAATTGTTCACTTTAATATACATAGAATCCAGAGGAAAGTAAAAAGTAAAAAGACTTTTTGAAACGTCCCAAATTTTAACATGAAGTTTAAAATATATGTAAGCAATAACCTTGAAAGTATATATTTTTAAATTTAACTTTATTTTTTATGTAACTTTGTAAGTTTTCAAAACATTAGTCTAATTTTGAACATTATAAACAGGAACATAGTAAATACATTATGTAACATAATTTTGAATAAAAAGTATTAACATTTGAATGTAAAAACAGTTTAACTTTAAATTAATCAGTATTAACATGCAATTTATATTAGAATAATTGTTAAGTTTAATATACATTGAATGTAGAGGAAGGCATACAGTAAAAACTCTCCTTAAACCGTAACTAATGAAAGTAATTCCTTACTGACCACATAAACTGGCGATAAACATTAATGTATGTAGTAATCTTAAGATAACAGAGAATATTTACATTGTGACTTAAAAGGTGCTTGAGCTCTTAACATGAACTTTGTAATATGTTGAATGAAATAACTTGAAAATATTGTTTTTAAACTTGTAACATTAGAAACATTAACATAGTGACTTAACATTTTAACATAATTTTTCATAGAAATGCAAGGCAAGTATTTTGTGAGGCGAATCATTCATAAACAGTACTTCCATTAATTATGACTGAATTAAACAACAAATTGTTATGTATTTTTGAATGTTTTTCCAAAATGTTTGCATGGCTTTAGTTTGTATCCTGCAAAGTTATAGTACTTCATAGTAGACAATGTTTTTAGTAAAAATACGTCCATCTTCTAATAAATCACCTTGACTTTCATTTTTTTCAATGTAAACTTTAATAGCCTGTGGATTTTTGCACCGTGACAATGCAACGTACAATTGACCATGTGCAAATACTGGTTCTTCCAAAAAAATACCCACAGATTTGAAAGTTTGACCTTGTGATTTATTAATGGTCATGGCAAATGCCATAATAATGGGAAATTGTCTTCTTTGAAGTATAAAAGGGAGACTACTTTCACTTGGTGCTAAATCTATTCTTGGTATGAAAACTCTCTCTCCTTTATGGGTCCCAGTTAAAATTTCAGCATCTATAAAATGGTCCTTTAATTGTTGAACAATTAATCTTGTGCCATTGCATAGGCCTTTTTTGGGGTTCATATTTCGCAGTAACATGATAATTGCACCTTTCTTTAGCTGCAAAATATGTGGTGGCATTCCAGAAGGAGTTAGAGAGTTTATGAATTCAGTCGAAAAGTTAGCCTGACTTTCATTGTCATCAGCAAGTACAGAATCAGCACTGTGATCATTTCTTTGCGGTGCATACATTTTTTTTAAGATTTCATTATTGAGGATTAATGCATCTTTATTTTTACACGTCAGTATGACTTGGTTGGCAAGCTCGGAATATTCTTCGTTATTGATGCTCCCTTCAAATATAGCCGATATAATATCTTGTTGACAAATCATCTGAGGTGGGATCTCTACAGTGTCGTCAGCTAAATGTAGTATTTTTTCTGTTCTGCCTTCTCCAATTTTAATAAGCTAATCATTGAAATCATTTTGTCCTTCTGATCTCATATTTTGTTGCAGTTGAAGATGGGTAAAATGTTTCCATACTGTGCTTGACTTGATACAGGTTTCGATAATGTCAGTTCGATTTCCATGTACAACAACAGGTAATGTTTGTCTAAAATCGCCACCCAACAACATTACCTTTCCACCAAATGGAAAAATATTATCCATGACTTCACGAAGCAAACGGTCAATACATTGGAGGGCATAGCATGACATCATTGTGGCCTCATCTATTATAATTAATTTACATTTCTTAAATTTCTTTGCTTGTAAGGATGTCATGCGAATATCTGACATAGAATTTTTTTAAATAGGCACTGGCAGTTTAAATCCACTATGAACAGTTCTTCCACCTTCTAATAAAAGTGCAGCAATTCCAGTAGTGGCAAACGCCATTGCTATTTGTCCTTGTGCTCGTACTGAACTCATTAATAAATTGTACAAATAGGTTTTTCCTGATCCGCCAGGTCCATCCAGATAGAAATAACGCTCTGTCACCATGTCATCATCTATTGCATTTTTAATGGCATGAAATGCTTGCAATTGTAGTGTATTTAAAGTTGCAAGTCTTTCTTGTGTTCTTTCTGCTTGTATTTGAATGTCATAGTCTTCAAAGTTTATGTCATCTATTAGACCTGGATCAGGCAAATTAAAACTTGCACAACTTAATCCATGAGTTAAAAATACTTCTTGGATTTCCATTAACGCTTTTAAGTGTGCAATGGGTTCATTGTATCGTCGCATAAAGTCTTCAGCCATATTACTTTTAAAAGTCTCCCACAAAGCTAATGCATTTGGAGCATTTGAGAAGATACAAATAAAATCAAATTGTTCTCTCATCTGTCGTGGCATTTGACATTGTGCTGCTTCTTCTAAACATCTTTCCCACTCTGTATCATCAGCGAGTAAGTTTCTATGTCTTGCAGCTAAATGGAAGGATTCATATACAATGTCATTAACAGTTCTTAATTGTTCAAAACTTTGTGCTCCTGGAACATTTAAAAGTAATATCTGTAAGCAAAAACGTTCAACATCTCTTGGACTGACTGTGTAAATTCGTGGAATTATTTTATTGCCTCTGGTTTTTCTTGGTCTCCATAATCCATTCACAAAAACATAGTGATATGGAATTTCAATATATAAGTATTGTGTTGCTTGAGCATCATTTGAATTTAATGCAAACCATGCAGTTAGTGTAGTGTGACGATCTTCACTTTGGGCCAATGCATTCATTTCATTTCCAGCATGGAAATAGACTAAATGTCGTTGTGGCAAATGAACTGCTAATCTATATACTGCATGTGATCTATCATGCATTTCAAATTTTAAAAGCCGCCACATAGCTTCTGGTGCACTGACATAGCGAGCATCTACATGAGATGCAAGTTCATCATGTACTAACTCACTACATTCAGGGTTGTCTGCACTTTTGACGACTACAGTAGCTGCATCATAGCCTTTGTAAATATATTTGTAGACATATTTAATGGATTTGATGGAAGTGCAGGCTTCTACGTTGATGTGGGCGTTGTACTTCATGAGTACATGTGGATTGTAGGGTACTACATATCTATTGTCCACTTTTTTTCCACGAATAATGGCACTATCTCCTTCTCTTCTTTTATAAAGTGGATATCCATCACAATTTGCATATGTTTTGTCTCTATAATCTTTTGGAAAATATTTTGAACATTGATTATTTTCCATACATGGTGATTGTGGATTAAGGTCTCCACAGGGTCCATGAATCATGAGATGAGTAACAATCTCATATAGTCTACCATATAGTTCTGGATCTGGTAGTTCAGCAACTATGACTGCATCCACTTTGTCCGAAGTATCTAATTTATCTTTCTCTTGAAGTATTATGAGAAGATGTGCATGTGGAAGGCCTCTTTTTTGAAATTCAATGGTATATACATAAGCAAGACATTTGCCAAATAACTGATTTATAGTGAAGTCACGTATTAATTCATTTAATTTGATCTTAAAAACTCTGGCTACTAAATCTGGTCGATCTGAAGCACTTTGTCCAAGAAGTAGATTTTGATTAATTTCTGGCCATTGTGGATTACATGTAAATGTCACAAATAAATCTGGTTTTCCAAATTTTGTCACAATAGCCATAGCATCATTGTATCTTTCTCTCATATTTCGAGGAGATCCTTGAAAGGAAGATGGTAAAATGATGGCTTTGCCAGCTGTCATGTCTCTGCTTGTAGCCACGTCAGCAACATAGTCCATGAGTCCACAATATTGTTCTACACGTAGTTTATCTTGTTGATATTTGATAAAGTTTAAATTATTTGCCTCAACTTGCAAATATGAATCAATAATCCATTGTTGTGTTAGTTTTCCACCACATAAAATTGGATTAAATTCATCTCTAATGGCAATTTGAGCTACTTTAAATTCAAGCATAGAAACATTATTTTGGATTCTGGCTTTAGCATTTGGGTAACTGGGAAGGGTTAATTTTGGTTGCCAACCTGCTTCTCCATGTGGGAAAAATATGGGATATGTCATTGGATCTAAATTTGGACTTAAGATATTAATATTAATAAATGGTTGCTCCTCATTTCTGGGATATACTCTAATGTCTCTTTGAAATGTTGGTTCTCCTTCATCATTCTGAAATACCATTGCAACCTCATTTGATGTTGGCAAGTTATAACGACGTTTATCAGTATGTCTATCTCTTTTAAGCACCATATTAACCTTTGGCATGGGTAATTGATGTCTTTGTGCATGAAGTTGTTGTTCATTTTCTACTTCTGCCAATTTTTTGTATGCTTTACTGTAGGGATTGTTGTCCATAATGTTATTTAGCTCTATGAAAACACTGGGTAAGCATTTTTTATTTTCTTCCATCTGCATACGTTGGTCAACAGCTTCCATTGTATCTAGGACATATAGTTGAGCAAATTTTCTTTGCTCTCCTTGCTCTGGATGTAAATGTGAAGTCCGATGATAAATTTGTCCTTGGACTTTAAAACAGTAAGGACCATGTCCTGGTACATTAGCAGCCAATGTTGCCCCCATAGATGCAAATGATATGGCACTATTGTAGGATCTTATGTTTGTCTTAAAAATTTAGTAATTTGGAAAAGTAGGTTCAGTCATAATATTTTGTAAATAGCTTGGAAATTGTTTCCTTTCTGGAAGTTTGAACTTGCCTTTTTGACAACAACTAATAAATTGTCCATCTCTGGGTCTCTCCTGTTTAAAATAATAAGCCTCACAAAATTGACATTGAGTACTCATGTCCCCACAACTATGAACCTCTACTGCTAAAGACTTGAGTAGAGGACAATTTGCAAAGCATATCGGATGTTGACTTTCATATTCATCAGGTGTAAAGTCATGAAATGTTTCAACAACAGGTTCTAAATGTTTAGTTTTTTTCGTGGCTTTTCTTGGTATATGTTGTCCTTGTTTTGTTGAAATGTCCTGTAAGTTTTTAGTAAGAGTTTGTAAATGCTTTGTTTTTGTAGTTGCTTTTTTTGGTCTGTCTTGACTGATATCTTGTAAAATGTCATCTGATGTTTGAGGAACAGTTTGTAAATGCTTTATTATCTTTTTATTTTTTTTGGTTGTATCTCTCATTTTTGCAGCTGATATTCTTTTATTTGCAAGTCTTTTGCGTTCTTTTTCTCGTCGAATTTCTTTCTCCTCCGGTGTCTGCTGGGCGGCCCATCTCTCTTGTCTTTCTCTAGTTTGACGTCTTTTCTTCTCTTCTTTGGTCTCGTTATCAGCCATATTAATCTGTAAAGGAAAAAAAAAAATGTAATTGTGTATATTTTAATTTGTAATTCCTGTTAAAGATTCTTGTGCACAATTGGTGAAATAAAAGGCAAATCATTAATGTATCAGTTATATTTAATTAAAATTATAATTCCTGTCCTCACTGGCTAAGAATTTGGCCAATGGAATACTGCTGTAAATAAGCATGTAACATATTTTTTTAAAATAATGGTTTTATTTATTAAAAACGTTGTTTGTGGATAGATATTTACCACTGCAAAACTTATTTGCACTGAAAGCAGTTTCTTTAGTTTTCTACTTTAGTACTTATTATACTGTACCTTAGTTGAAGTGTGATTTAAATCTGAATGTTTGTTGGTCCTCGGTTCAAAATCGTTGTCCAATGGTGTGGTCCTCTGTTGGAAGTCCTGGTCCGATGGTGTGGTCCTCTGTGTAAAATCCTGGTCCTATGGTCTGGTCCTCTGTTGAAAGTTCTGGTCCGATGGTGTGGTCCTGTGGCGATAGCCCACGTCCGATGTTGTGGTCCTGTGGCGATAGCCCTCGTCCGATGTTGTGGTCCTTTGGTGAAAGTCCTCGTCCGATGGTGTGGTCCTGTGTTGAAATTCCTCGTCCGCTGGTCTGGTCCTGTGTTGAAAGTCCTCGTCCGATGGTCTGGTCCTGTGGAGAAAGTCCTCGTCCGATTGTCTTCACGCAGTATCTGTTGTAATATAAAATAGAAAATGTTGTTTGAGTGAAATGTCTTTTAAATAAGTAAAAAATGTATGAATTTGGCTGTATTTTATCAGTTATGGTTATTTTTTTCTATTTTTTATTTTTTACTTTCTGTACAATCCCACGACTTTTGTTATTCTTATTTAAGGTTCTTAGTAAGGCTTGTGGGTTGTGATAAATTAAATAAGAATATGAATTTATTTTGCTATGTTTTTATGTTAGTTTTTTGTACAATCCTGTTTTGTGCGCACCACGTGTGGTATACTTATTTAACCTTTATTGGGATGGTTATAGTTAGTGAAACATGAAATAATATAATTAATGTAGTTTGCTATGTGTTTGTGTTATTTTTTTACAATCCTGTTTTGTGCGCACCACTTGTGCAAAAGTTATTTATTCTTGATTGTACTGGTTATAGGTTGTTAAACATTAAAGAAGAATGTTAATATAGTTTCCTATGTGTTTGTGTGATTTTTTGTACAATGCTATTAGGTGCGCAACACTTTTGTTATTCTTATTTTGGCTTCTTTGTAAGGCTTATAGGTTGTTAAACATTGAATAAGAAATTCTGTTTTGTGTGTAGCAGTTTGGGTCTCATTCAATTGCGATTTGGCTAATTGAATCGTGCCCTAAATAAGCACATAGCATATTTTTTTAAAGAAGTTTTTAGTCAGTGAAAAACTTTCTTTTGGATATATTTTTAGTAACTAAAAACTTCTTTTAAAAAAAATGTTATGTTCTTATTTAGAGCCCTATTCAATTGGGCAAATTGCAATTGAATGAGGGCCTTTCTGTGTACCATATGTTGCATAGTTTGCCCCTCATTGAATTGCATTTTTTACAATGTAATAGTACTCTAAGGCCGTCATTGAATTGCAATTTTGAAAATTGAATAGAGTTCAAAATAAGCACATCACATATATTTGTTAAAGAAGTTTTTAGTTATTAAGCATCTATCCAAAAGCAAGGTTTTCACTAACGAAAAAGTTCTTTAAAAAATATATGTTATGTGATTATTTGGATCCCTATAGAATTAGCAAAATGGCAATTGAATAAGGGCTTAAAAGTGCTTATTTATAGCCATATTAAATTGTCCAAAATAGCAATTGAATGAGGGCCTTTGGTTACTGCATTTGTTATATTGTCAGCTCCTCATTCAATTGTGTTTTGGCCAATGGAATAAAGCTCAATATCAGCACAGAGCATATTTTTTTACCGAATTTTGTATTTAGTGAACTTGTATCCAAAAGCAACGTGTTCACTAAATAAAAAGTTCCTTTAAAAAATATGCTCTGTGCTTATATAGAGCCCTATTGAAATGGGCAAATCACATTTGAGTGAGGCCCTTGGCCATTAAAGATATATAGGTCCTCATTGAATTGCAATTTTGCCAATTGAAGAGGGCTCTATATAATCACATAACATATTTATTGAGCAAAGTTTTTAGTTATTGAAAACCTTGATTGTGGTTAGAAGTTCAGTAACTAAAAAGTTCTGTATAAAAAATATGTTATGTGCTTATATAGAGCCCTATTCAATTGAGCAAGTCGCAATTGAATAAGGCTCATGGTTCTTTCTTGTTTATACTTAATACTTTACCTTGATTGAAGTGTCGAATGACAGACGGTCCCCTCCTGCCAATCTTAATCCGCTGGTCTTCTTGTAGTGTCTGTTTGAAAAAGAAAGTGAAATAGTTATTTGTATATTTATAATTTTTCCTCTAGCAAAGCATGGCCTTTTGAGCATGTAATGTCTTGTTGTATCTTACCTCTTCTTCTTAGTTGGTGTTCTTTAAAAGGGATTGTGCTTCACAGTGCACGGTGCAAATTGTTGAGTGACGCTGTTGATGCAGAGTCTGTTTGAATATTAAAAGAAATAGAAAGATTCAGCTTTATATGATCTATTGAATTGCAGTAAATTAATGTCATTTAAATATACTTGTGTAATTATTTTCAATTGACCTTATTTTTTGGTGGGGGCTACACACATATGTCACATACATGAAGCACATTCCATAGTTTAATGTAATTATTTTGTGTGCGTGTGACATATCAGTATACATGAATCATATTTAAATTGTTAAATTAACCTTATATGTTTTTTTCCAACACACATAAATGTCTGTGTGTGAGATGTAACTATAGATGATACACATATATGTGCGTGTCACATATCAGTATACAGGACATATAATGTCATTTAAATGTAGTTGTTTACTGATTTTGTTTTAAGCTAATTTTGTTGCAGTGGCAATACACATAAATGTGCGTGTCACTATACATTATACACATATATGTTAGTGTCACATGTCACTTTGAAGGGGCAATACACATAAATGTGCGTGTCACATGTCACTATACATTATACACATATATGTCCGTGTCACATGTCACTATGCAGGGGCAATAAACATAAATGTGCGTGTCACATGTCACTATACATTATACACATATATGTCCGTGTCACATGTCACTATGCAGGGGCAATACACATAAATGTGCGTGTCACATGTCACTATACATTATAGACATATATCTGCGTGTCAGATGTCACTATACATTATAGACATATATGTGTGCGTGTCACATGTCAATATACATAAACCTCTGTTTAATATTGAATTATGTTTTTTTGTTGTTTTGTTAAATGAACCGTATTTTTTTTGTGAGCCTATACACATAAATGTGGCATATATGTCACTACATAAATCCTAGTTTATTTTTTTATTTGTTTGACCTGTCCTGATAATAAAATGTAATATATTACAGCTTACCTCTCAGTTGTAATTTGCACAATGTAAAGTAGTAAATTAGTAAAGAATTGTCTTCTCAAGTAAAAGCAGCAGTTATCTCTGAAGTCACTCCGTTCATCACCTGAGGAGAAATGTATTTTTTTGTTTGAAATAGGCAGTATTTATAAACTTGTAGAAAGTTCTGGAAAGTGAGACCGTTAGAACGCAATACGCATGCGCTATTTGCGTTCCAGCTTACAATTTGCGTTCCATCCGCCATTTTCTGCGTATTACTGTTCAAAATGGTGTTTAATATGATCGTGATACGTTCCGCATAGTATGTGTTTCATTATTGCGAGTAAGTGTAATGTAGTTACGTCTGAAGCCTCGTTTTCGTTTTGTTCGTCGGCCATTTTTTCTCTCGCTTAGCGATGATATTAGTGTCTAAAGTGTTTTATTTTGATTTAAATGTAGATGTAACTTGTTTTTTTTGAGGTGCTGGATGGTTCCTCTTGCTGTAGGTAAGCTTTTTATGTGTTTGTTGTGTGTATTTCTTAAGTTTTAAATGTTTGTATGTCGGCGTGTTGCGTCGGCCATTTTTTGTGTCGCTTAGCAAATTATTTAGTGTCTAAACTCTTTTATTTTGAGTGCAATTAAGTTGTAAGTTGCATTTTTGAGGTCCTGGGTGCTTCCTGTTTGTGTAGGTAAGGTTTTTATGTATGTGCTGTGTGTATGTATTGTGTTTTTAATTTAGTAATGTTTGCGAGTTGCGTCCGAGTGTTGCGAGGCCGTAATGTGTGTGAGCGTGTGTCGTATGTTGTTTGCGAGTGTCGTAATGTGTGTGTCGTGCTCTTTGGGTTGCGACGTGAACTTTGCGAGATTCGCAGTTCTTTGGGTTGGGAATTTGTGTTGTGAATTTTGCAAGGGTCGCAGTTGCTGCAACTGAAGCCCTCGCTTTGCGAGGTCCTCAGGTGCTGGCAGGGAGCGCCTGTGGCGCTCCAAGCCAACAACTGAGGCCCTCGCTTCGCGAGGGTCCTCAGTTGCTGGCAAGGAGCGCCTTTGGGACTCCATGCCAGCAACTGAGAACCGGGCACAGTGCCCTCGCTTTGCGAGGGCCGCGGGCTCGCTACGCCATCAAAGAGTACAATCATATTTCAGTAATGAGTATACATTATAGTATACAAATATATACAGCTTACAATGTCTTAACTTATGTAAGCATAATGAAATATACTATTTAGCATAAGTTTATGTTTTTTTTTTTTTTTTTTTAAATAACCAATGAATAAATGAATTGATAAATTAATGCACAGGTAGCAGTCTGTTAAGAACCGCCACTTACATGCAAATTTTGTGTCAGTGTGAACTTGAAAGGCACCTGCAAATTGTAAAGTGACATTTCTGCAATTAATATATATTAGACAATAGAAACACATACAGCTTACAATGTCTTAAATTATGTCATCATAAAAGAGAATATTAAAGATAGGTTAATGTTTTTTTTTTTAATAATCAATTTTTAAATTAATAAATAGTAATACTTTAATTAGTATATTTTAATGTATGTGGTAATAATCATAAAGAGTTAACTTACAATGTGTTAAATTACATCACCATAAAATATAATATTTCTCATAAGGTAATTACATTTTATTTTTCAATAATTTAATTAATAAATTAATAAATATTAATACTTTACCTATTATCTTTTAATGTATTTGGTCAAAATCATCAAGAGTTAACAATCTCTTAATAAACTTAGTCCCCAGAAAACGTCCAGTAACACAGCTCATCATCTGAGGAGAAAGTTCTGGAAATTGTCCAGTATTTATAGAGTGCAAGTGTGAGGACAAAAGTGCATATGCACAGTTTACTGGTTTTCCGCCATTTGTCGTTTAAAATTGTATTGTTTCCGAGTTACGTGCTTCGTGACGCTAAAATGGCCGATTTTATGTCCCTCGCAATGAGTGGCTGCGTGTTTCGCATTGTTTTGCAAACTGTTACTGGCTTTGTGGCTATGGTAACAGCACACAGCATAGACAGGAAGCAGGGATGAGTCATTTCCCAGCAGTGACTGGGAGGCTGACAACACTGCTCTACTATTGGCTGAGCAAGCAAGAGCAGGTTGCTGCATGCTGATTGGGTGGGGACCAGGATCTTGTGTAGATACCCACCTGGGGCTGTCAACAAAATCATAAGAGGGATTTTTAGATATTAATAAACATAAAATGTTTTATGAGATGTGCTGTATACATATACCCTGCTTTTTACCTATAGGGTGCAGAAATGTATTAATCCATCTAACTTAGATATCCCTTTAAGGGGGTTTATTACTTGGGGATGAGGTCTTTAATTATGGGGGGTTCATTAGTTAATTAGGTGTGTTCACTATTTAATTGGGGTTTAGGGGTTAATCAGTGGGTTAGATACTTTAATCAGGGGGCTAGACACTTTATTTAGGGGGGTTATAGGTTTATTTGTGGGAGTAGATAGTTTAATTAGAGAGGGGATATAGTTTAATTAGAGGGATGGGTAGCTTAAATAGAGGGGAGTTAGCTATTTAATGAGAGGGAGGATTAGTTTAGTTAATTAGAGGGGGTTAATAGTTAATTGTGGAGTTAATTCATTATCAGGGGTTAGTAATTAATAGTGGGGGGTTCAATGAGGTAGTGGGGGGTTAATAGGGTAGTATAGGGTTTAATTAGGGAAGATGGGGGTTAATTGGGATACAGGGTGATTCATTAAGTAAGGTAGAGGTTATTATGTTAGAGGGGGTTAATAGGTTAGTGTAGGGGTTAATTATGGTATAGGGGGTTAATTAGTTATGGTAGGGGTTATAAGGCTAGAGGGGGTTGATAGGGTACTGTAAGGGTTAATTAGGGTAGATGGTGATTCATTTGGTAAGGAAGGTGTAATTAGGTTAGAGGGAGTAGTGCATGGGGTTATTTATGGTAGATGGGGTTCATTAAGTAAGATAGGGGTTATTAGGTTAAAGGGGGGTTAATTGGGCAGTGTAGGGGTCAATTAGGGCAGGGGGTTAATTAGGTAAGGTAGGGGTTAATAGGTTAGAGGGGGATTAATAGGGTAGTGTAGAGGTTAATTAGGGTAGAGGGTGATTCATTAGGAAATGTAGGGGTTATTAGGTTAGAGGGGGTAATATGGTAGTGTAGGGGTTAATTAGGGTAGAGGGGGGATTCATTAGGTAAGGTGGGTGTTATTAGTTTAGAGGGGGTTAATATGGTAGTGCAGTGGTTTATAAGGGTAGAGGGTGGTTATTACAGTAGAGGGTAGATTAATTAGGTAATGTAGGGGTTAATTAGAGTAGAGGGGGGACACTAGGGTAATATAGAGTTTAATTAGGGTAGAGTGGGGTCAGTTAGGGTAGTATAGGGGTTAATAGGGTACTATAGAGGTTTTTTAGGGAAGAGTGGGTTTAATAGGGTAGTATAGTTGTTACAAGGGTAGAGGGGGTTAATAGCTTAATATATGTGTTATTTAGGGTAAATTGGGCTTAATTAGGATAGAGTGGGGATTAATAGGGTAGAATAGTGGTTAATTGGGGTAAAGTTGTGCTAATAGGGCAATATTGGGGTTAATTAGTGTAAAGTGGGGTTAATAGGGATACATTGGTAAATGGGGATAAATTAGGGTAGTGTACAGGGCAAATTATGGTAGAGGGGAATAATTAGGGTGGGGGATTAATTAGGTAAGCTGGGGTTATTAGGTTAAAGGGCGGTTAATAGGGCAGTGTAGGGGTTAATTAGGGTAGAGGGCTGTTATTAGGGTTGAGAGAATTAGAGTAAGGGTAGGGGTTAATTAGAGTAGAGGCGGTTATTAGGGTAATATATAGGTTAATTATGGTAGAGTGGGGGTAGTTAGGGTAATATAGGGGGTTAATAGGGAATTATAGAGGTTATTATGGGTAGAGTGGGCTAAATGGGGTAGTATAGGTGTTAGATAGGGTAGATTGGGGTAGAGGGGGGATTAATTAGGTAAGGTAGGGGTTAATTAGGTTAGAGATGTTTATTAGGTTAGAGAGGGGTTAATTAGGTAAGGTAGGTGTTAGTGTCAGGTACCCCCACGGCAGGGGTTAATTAAACTGTAGCAGGAATTTTAAATGTGTACATGCCGCAGAGGTCCCAATCGGGTCCCCCGCAGCAAGGGTTAAGCTGGGGGCCATGCGTGGGTCCCAAACGGGATGGCGCAGCATAGGGGGGTTAATGTTGTAGCGCATGGGGTTAATGTTAGGTGCCTATAAGGAAGCTTGGGTAGTGTAGTGTTTTGCAAACTTACTGAGGCTGGGTAGATTAAGTTCCCAACACTGGCTAGAGAGGATCAGTCAGGGAAAAAAAGTGGGAACAGAGTGATAAGGTTTTGAAATCATGGGCTTTTAAAGCCTTCTTGATTTCAAACCATAACATTGAGGCTCTATAGGCTGGGGATGTTCAGAGGGAACGGTCAGAGGGGATGTCTCTAGCAACCTGGCAGCTGCAGCACTGATTGGTTGATGCTGCAGCTGATAGACAGGAAAACTGCTACAAATCCTAACACAATGAATGTAGGCTCAGCCAGGCTGGGCAAGACAGCATTACAACTTTATATTTTAAAATTCTCACTGTACTATGATCTATTGCAGTAGTGCAGCACTAGGGAAAGGCCCACAAAGGGTTCATTTAAAGTTATAGATGCATATTTTTAGCAAAATCATATGAAAGAAGACATGAAAGCTGATATACAGCTATAATTACATTTTATTCTCTATATAAATTTAAAATACAATTATAAAGTGATTGATAATTTGGGGGGGGGGGGGGTTGCCCATTTGCCCCTATGCAATAGCCGTCCCTGGGATATAGGAAGATCTGAGGAAAGGAGAAGTGGAAAAGAGAAAACCAAGAACATCTAGGGAAAAGGACACACACCCATACAAACAGAGACATACATAGCTCTATACTATCTATATATACATAAACTATTGAGATTTTCCCCCAAAACACATAGAAAACTCAAACATGCATTCTACAAAGAAACTTCCACAGCTCACTAGCAGCAGAATTTACACATTTACATATCAAAAACTTCTGAAATCCAGACCTCCATTGGTTTATATGATGAAATCAAGTACAAAAACCAGGTATGATATAAAGTATAACATTTCTTTATATGTTATTTCTTTTTCATTACAATCATCAAAATATTTTGTTAATATAATATAGATTAAATTGCTATGTTAATATTTATCTGATAAATACATTATACCATATAATTTGTGAATTATAAGTCGACATATAATTTGAGAATTCATTTTATAAATACAAAATAAATGAGCTTTTATAGCAATTTAATATATCCGATAATTAATTGTAATGTAAAAGATTTTCTCTTTTGAATTAGAGACAACATCTTAATTAGAGATAGAACTATAATTCTACAATAAAATAATAAGAAATAAAAATGGTATGATATCTTAATAAATAGATATTTGTAAACATACCAAAATAATAAAAACGATCTCCAGTGTCATACTATTATGTCCACTGTAAATTACCATATTAATTATAAGTAAGCATATTGTGCATGTCTTATATATGATTATGTGGACAATGTGATAATAACCAATACTTAATAATTGCTGTACCTTGATATATATCTGTTACAATTGTTTTTACCAACTTGTTATATGAAAATATACTGAATTATTATCTATATTCATTTATAATAAATATAATCTTTCGTAATACAGTTATGTTTATTTCATGAGGCCAATGATCTTTATATATCATGTAGTAAGAATTCAGAATTAGTAGAGATTGGCAAATATGTTAAAATATGTAATTTTTAATTAATATTAATAAAAGTTATTGATATTAATACTATCACCATATTAATTGCCAAAAGCCACGAAAATCTTATGCAGTTCTGACTTTCTGGCAGGAGCTGGGTAGTGAATACCATGATTAGGAATACCATGATTCTGCATTAAGTATGGGACACGCGAAGGAGTGATTGTCGTGATGAAGTAGCATGATCGGAGCCCGATGATGGCTTAGCAACTGGGAGCTATGTGCTCTAGGATCTGCGACTTGATTTGGGATTGAATAGGTATGACTATAGAAACAACTTCTAGAGGTAAGTGATTTGAAACAGGGTCTCAAAATGTGCATTTGGATGGACATGAAGGTTGAATAATTAGCTTAAAATAAGCTTCAAAAACAGTGCCATGATGTAGTGTCTAGGTCAATGTATAACGCGTGACTAGAATAGTAATGGTGAATGGGATAGTGAAGTCCTTGCAGTAAATAAGAAAATAAGGGAGATAATATAGAAGTGAGGGGACACCAACTGTGAATAAGTAATGATAGTGAATATAGTAGAAGGAGGACAAACGTGATGATAATCTGGCTTGAGGACAGTGATAGAAAACCCTGGAATGAGTGATACAAGGAGATTTATGATTGAGGAACTATTCCTTTACATCTCTGGAGTAAGAATTTACGAGGTTCAAGATAGCAGTAATACTGAATTAGTGACAGTGATGTGGTGAGAAGGAGGTAAATGATAATAGTGGACTGTTTCTCTTTAACAAGTGAGTTGGGTAGGAGTAGTGAATAGTGCAATTCATTTAATGAATGAAAAAAGTGATGAACTTTACTTATGTAATAAGAGTGAGAATGGGGTAGAATTTAGAAAGAAGTAGGTTTTTAGCGTCTCATGGCTTTGAATACATGAACTGATGTCTGGTTTAATTGGGAGCAGTTTAGGCTGTCCGAATATGAAGGAGTGCCCAGAGTAGGAGAAAGGATTGTAGCCAGGCCTGGTAAGAATGATTCTGATGTAGTGAATCAAAGTAATGGTGGTTAAAGGCTAGCTAGAGATGCTTAGTAAAGGCTGCCTAATAGGTTTTTGAGGTAGAGTCTTAGAGAGTGCGGGGAGTAGATACAGGACTTGAAAGATTGCGAGTGATATAGTAGGTGATGACAAGGGTGTGTGACTAGTCTTTGAAAACTGAATGGGTGCAGTGATCGTCAACAAGAGTGAAATCTTCACTAGTGAGATACCTTATTGCATAGGTGAGATTGTGAACTTGCCTGGTTTCAGGAACCCATAGGCCAATTTGGTGGTGGCAGTGGTAGATAATGAGGTGCTTGGCCACTGATGGTTGACTTCCAGGAGAGGAAATTGCGTGGGAAGGAAGAAGGCTCTCCACATTGGAAAAATTGGGATACGCCAGATGGGGTCTTTTGATTTCACTGGCACTTAGATATCTCCTTTGGAAATAGTTTTGTTATCCCCTATGTCATTAGAAGAGATGATTAATAAATACAATAGTATGAAATGAAAGAACGTGTCAGATTTTCTCATGAAGAAGTAGTATGATCAGAGCCCAATGATGGCTTAGCGACTTGGAGCTATGAGCTCTAAGATCCGCAAATTGATTTGAGATTGAATAGGAAGGAAGGTCTTAAAATGTGCATGAAGGTTAAATGAGAAAATTGCCATTATGGAGTATTGATACATGGTGTGCAAATAAATAGTTATAGTTAATAGGATGGTGAGATCCTAAGGGATAAAGGAGTGAATATGGAAGTGAATGGACAATAACAGTGAATTAAGTAATGATAGTGAATATGGCTGAAAGTGGGCGAGTGTAGTGATGATCTAGCTTGAGGACAGAGACAGAAAAAGCATAGAACCATGGAAATGCAAGATACGGGTGGATTTGGAGTAAGGGTGCTGAATTAAGAAATTAAGAATTAAGAGGTTAACAGCCTCATTAAATTGCAGCCCCGTATCTTCAATGTGATCCTCGTAGCGGTTGCGGGCTTGAAATTTGGCCTAGATACATTGTTATTAAATTGTAAGGGGCTGCGAGCTACGAGAAAAGAGACGCTATTTAGTAAACCAGTTCTCGGACGTCGGAGTTGCATGCTCGGACGCAGACAATATTAATAAAGCCGTGAATATGATATTCTGTTACAGGTCTTAACACATTGATTGCAGGGATCGATATAACACAAAATATAAACGTGAAATAAAGTATTTTTTGGGGCTGATTTGCGGGCTTGAGAATGTGCTATTAATTCTAGACCTAACATCACTTTCCCTTATAATAAATGTATAGTAGAGTGTTGTTAATTGCATTACAAGTGCTACGTATTGGACTTTACTCTCCTTGCAGGTGTTCTCGACCACACGTTGGCCTTTGGGCTCCATTTGTGTGTTGCGTGCTTGCTCGCTAGTGACCATGTTGCAATTTAATAGCGGAATTGAA
Source organism: Discoglossus pictus (assembly GCA_027410445.1). Taxonomy (NCBI): domain Eukaryota; kingdom Metazoa; phylum Chordata; class Amphibia; order Anura; family Alytidae; genus Discoglossus; species Discoglossus pictus. The sequence goes on from CM050165.1 coordinate 285,672,970, forward strand.
CAAGTAGCAGTAACGGGCATTACAGATCAAAGGATTTATGTGCTCGAAGTTCAACGTTGCTCAGCACGTAGTCTATTCTCGTCCGTCCTGCATATTAACACGCAAGTCTGCTGCGGGCAACGTTGCAGGGCTAATTTAATACCCATAACACAAAAAAAAACATATGTGATAAGGCATTTTATTGAATACAATTTGGAGCATAGTATGTTCTTTTATTACACTTATATTACTGATAAAACATGCCATTCTCTTCTGAATTTTGGTGTTCACATAACTGTAGTAACCATCCCCTGAAAACTCACACCTCAGATAGCTGTATTCTTATGAATTACAACACCTTTCCCAGGAATTACTATATTTTTAATTTCTTACTCATTATCTCGCAATTCCAACATGCGCTTGCAGCACGGCGGTAGAGGGTTAGGGGGTAAGAAGACACAAGGGAGGGAGAGGAGCGGGAAAGAAGACACAAGGGAGGGAGAGGAGGGAGAAATAAGACACAAAGGAGGAAGAGAAGGGGGAAAGGAGATGCAAGGGAGGGAGGGAGGGAGGGGAGGGGGAAAGGAGACACAAGGGAGGGAGAGGAGGGGGAAAGGAGACAGAAGTGAGGGAGAGGAGAGGGAAAGGAGACTCAAGGGAGGAAGGGGAGGGGGAAATGAGACAAAATGGAGGGAGAGGAGGGGGAAAGGAGACACAAGGGAGGGAGAGGAGAGGGAAGGAGGCACAAGGGAGGGAGAGGAGGAAGAAAGGAGACACAGGGGAGGGAGAGGATGGGGAAAGGGGACACAGGGGAGGGGGGAAGGAGACACAGGGCAGGGAGGGGGAGGAGTCACAGGGGAGGGAGAGGGGGGTAAAAGGAAACACAGGGGAGGGAGAGGGGGAGAGGAGACACAGGGGTGGGAGAGGGGGGGAAGGAGAGAGGGAAAGGAGACACAGGGGAGGGAGCGGGGGGAAGTAGAGGGGGAAAGGAGGCACGGGAGAGGGGGAAAAAGGAGACACGGTGGAGGGAGAGTGGGCAAAGGAGACACAGGGAAGGAGATGGGGAAAGGGAGCGGGGGGAAAGGAGCCACAGGGGAGGGAGAGGGGGAAAGGGGACACAGGGGAGGGAGAGGAGTGGGAAAGGAGACACAAGGGAGGGAGAGGGGGTAAAGGAGAGGGAGAGGGGGAAGGAGGCACAGGAGAGGGAGAGGGGAAAGGAGATACAGGGGAGGGAGAAGAAGACACAGGGGAGGGAAGAAGGACACACAGTGGAGGGAGGGGGAAAGAGACAAGAGGAAGGAGGGAGAAACACAGGGGAGGAGGGGGGAAGAGACACAGGGGAGGGGGTAAGAGACCCAGGGGAGGGAGAGGGGTGAGAGACAGAGGAGAGGGAGGGGGAGATAAACAGGAGAGGGAGGGGGAGAGAAACAAGGGAGGGAGGGGGGGCACAATTTATCAAACTATATCATGCTGTCATTTTTGATGTGTAAGTCGCTAGTTATTAATAATCATAGATCTAATAACTTCATAAAAGTCATACTTAAAATGTACTTGGTGTCTGTTACTTGTAAATGATACAAGTTATACTTGTAAATAAAACTTCTTCCTCATGAAGTACAGTTCTGAAAGCTCTCTCGCATTACTATCATAATAGTTTACATGGGCAGAGTGGCTTCATTCATAAAATGTATGCATGCATACAAGAGTTTTTCTGATGAAAATGCAGTTTAGTGCGTTTACATCCATAAGACATTGTCTACTACTTTTAACAACCAACTGTAAGATCATTTAAAAGCTAAAAAGCTTGTGGCTCAGATGATCTGCATCAGAGAATGTTTCAGCAAATCAATAAAGATGTTTTTAAAGCTGCCCCGGCAGTATGTCCCGGAGGGAAAATTATTATAAACAGAGGTTTCTACAAAACATAGCTGACATTCAGATTAATATAACTGACAGAGCAGAAGATAGAATGCAATGTGAAAGTAGTTCAATCACAAGAAAATTAACTGATAGTGTGGTATGTGATGAAAAGATGAAATTCAGAACTGACTCATTGTGAACATTATTAAAAAGATAAACTGTATATATGTTGGCAGTTTATTTGGCTATCTAAGGTCAGTGATCATCTAATACTGCCTAAAGCTAGAGCACATATTATTGATGCTTCATGCAATGTATTATTCAAGTGTAAGATATCATTTCAAGATATCAAATAATTTCCCAAGGTAATTTTTAGCTTGGACTGTAGTACAAAGTTTATATCCTTCAAAAATATATAGATTTCCCCAAGTCCTGAAGAATTATATGAGCCCTTAAAGATAAGCAATCAAACTTGCCTGTGTTTCAATTACCCTACTCCAAGAGGTAAAATATTTTTATCATGATGGTGCTGATTTGAGATTATTATTATTATTATTATTATTATTTTTGTTTATTTGTAACATGCCAACATATTCCTTAGCGCTAAGATTGGGTAGCTTTAACAATCAGTTGTTTTTAAAAATGAAGATAGTAAAAACAAATACTATAGGCAAACATAAATGATTGTGACTTGAATAATATTAAACGATGAAAAGAATACATGTTAAAGCTATAATATGATATCAAAAAGTAAATGGATAAACGTTCGGTGGTGATATGCGATCTATAAAAATACTTATCTAATAAATCTGAATATTGATAAAATAAATATTTTTTTATTATATTTTAACATTAAGTAAACTCCTTACTAGTCAAAGCTCACCCAGAAAGTAATCATCCAATACCATCACTTGAAGAAATACATCTTTCAAGCAGGATGTATTTTTTTGTCTCATATACTTAATTCTTCCAAAATTGTGTGCACAAGTAAAATTAGAAAACAATATTCGGGAGAAGAGCAAAAAATACCAAATAGCATTGTAAAATAATAAATAATAAATAATTTACTAATTAATAGAATTACAAGACATTACTTGATCCAGTGCATAAAAAAACAGTCATTCCAAATCTTAAAAAAGGGTGTATCCAATATGTTTCATCATAAAAATCTTCTTCAGGGACGAGAGATTATTACATAAAAAGACAATATCAATGTAAGCCAAAAATTTAACCAGAGTATCAAAGTCTAAGAGTGTATATAAATGCATGACTGGATGTTTTTTTATTAGCACTAATGTAATCTAGCCTGTTCAAAGATGCTTTTTTTAATTATTGTATTTACCACTAGTTAATATGCAGGGATGTGTTTAATATATGTATGTAAGATATTAAGCACAAAGACAGGGCACTCCACTTTTGACCATGTATTTAATAGTGTAATTTTCTTTGTATTTAACCCCTGTATAGTGCTTACAGAATATGTTGGCACACTACAAATAAATGATATTAATAATAATACATTATAGCTATACTTTTAATGTTATAATCATGCAACAATTTATTATCAGTATACTATGAGCCAAATATAGTTTCTAAATTCAGCAAGTTCCTTTTCCATCATTTCCATATTCATCCTTTCCCACTTTGGGGATCAACCCAATTGCACATCTTCCAAAAATACTTTAAAACTTTATCATTTAGACTTTGGTATTTTCTATTTTTATAATAATGAAGAATAAATCCTTGGGAGCTGGCCCCATGGAAATGATCTGTTCGCCAGGCGATCTACTTAATTGGTATGATTCCTTGCCCCCACTGGATTTTTTCCAACTTGGTTTAACCAGGATGTGGATGAAGCCCCGGAGGAAACATGGGAAAACCTCAGTAAATGTTGTGAGTAATAAATGTAGAGTATTTGTGTTATTTTTTGTTTTTTTGTACGTGGTGGTTACTGAGGGATTAGCATTGGTACTGGGAAAAGAATAAAGACAGGAATGTATAGATATCTAAGTATTTGAAAATTATATCTCAAAAAATCCAGGGCCTGAATCATCCATCTAAAAGAAAAATTGTGTTTCATTGTTTTAATAAAGAGAAGGCAGATATTCTCTGCCTTCAAGAAACATACTGGCAAACACGGCAAATCGCGCACTACATTGATAATGTTTTTACGCTGGCATATAACTCAACATATACTAAGAAAATAAGAGTGGCTTTGATCATATTTAATAAGAAACTAAATGTTATAACCGAATTTGTGGATACAGACTTAGAAGAAAGATATGTAATTTGGCCAGGTAGTATCGATGAGGATAAGTATACAATTCTTAATCTATATGCCCCAAACAAAATTCAGATCAGATTTGTTAAATCTACTCTTAAGCAAGGTTCAAAATACAAGAAAGGTGCCTTATTATCTCAAGAGATTTCAATATGTGTATGAATTTAGATTTAGATAAGAAAACAACTTTACCTTGTAAGCAAGATCATCAAAATATAAGGATTTCTTAAGCCTTTAATAATAAGATAATTAATCTAAATCTATTCGACTCATGGACGGTTTTTCATCCCAACAAGAGGGATTACACCTTTTTTTCACATAGATTGGAATCGTATTCATGACTATAATACTGTATTAGTCCGAATATAAGCCGCACCCACATATAAGCCGCACCCGTAAAGTTCAAGGGGAAAAAATTGAAAAAAGATAGTACTCAAATATAAGCCGCACCCGTAAAATTGGAGAGAAAAAGACTCTCAAAGTGATCAGCCATTGCAAGAAACAGGCTTTACAGGATGTTAGAATCACTAAAACCGTAAATCGCTATTCAATACCGCAGTCTAAAGCATGAAAATCGGCACCCTTAACTCGCAATCGCGCAAATCGGCAGTAATTTTGCATTCGCGAATAGAAGTTGCACGCGTTACAAGCAAAGTTCGCAAATAGGCAATGATTTTTTGACGGTCACGAATATAAGCCGCACCCTTAACTCGCAAACTCAAAAATCGGAAAAAAGGTGCGGCTTATATTCAGACCAATACGGTACTTCTTTGTGGACCTAGAAACTTGAGATAAGATCATCCCGGTCAATATAGTCCCCATTTCATGGGCAGACCACAGAATGGTTAAAATCATTTTAAAAACTCATCAACCAAGACTGCTTAAAAGGGTATGGAAAATGCATAGCTCTCTCATAAAAAGTGAATACAGGAAAAAGATAATTGTAGAAGAACTGATAAAACATTTTTAAATTAATGAGAACTCTGAAGCATCAAAAGCTTTGCTATGGAATTATCATAAGGCTTATATAAGGGAAATACTCATAAAATTACAAGCCCATCAAAAAAAGAGTAGAGGTAAATCACTGAGAGATCTATACATTGAATTAGACTTGGCAGACAAAGAGAATAAATCATTTCCCAACATAAAAAAAAAATGGATATTACAATCAAGAATAAAAAATATTTTACAGGAGAAAGCAGACTACTCTCTGTGGAATTTAAAGAAAAAATTATACCATCAGAGTAATAAAAATAGTAAGTTGTTGGCGAATAAACTAAATACTAAAATATCAAGAAATAAAATTATAGGGATAAGAGATGAGAAGGGTAAATTGTGTTTCAATCCAAAAGATATAGTTAGGATACTACCAAAAAATATATAATTTGGGAGATAAGGGAGAAGTTGTAAAACCATCAAGACAGGAAGAAGAAATCAAGAGATGTTTAACTTTTCAATTATAAATATCCCTAAAGCTAATAAAGATCCTAAGGACTGTAAAAGCTATCGTCCAATATCTTTATTAAATTCGGATATTAAAATATATTCTAAAATTTTGTCCATTAGAATGAATTAAAAAAAATATACAAAATAAACAAAGAACAAGTAGGCTTCATCCCTCAAAGACAAAGTCCCAATAACACCCGGAGCTTAATTGCTCTGATGTCTTGGCTGCAGAGAATAAACTCCCCTCAGCATTGGTTTCTTTGGATGTAGAAAAAGCTGTTGACAGAGTCGGACAGGATTTTATGGAGCTGACCTTACTGAAATTTGGTCTTCAAGACTATGCCACAAAAACTATAAAGGCCCTCTTTGATCTCCCATCCACCGCTGTCGAGGGACTAGGTGTTATAACGGACAAGTTTCCTGTATCTAACGGAACCAGACAAGGTTGCCCATTATACCCCATGATATTAGCGCTGATAATCAAACCCCTGGCAGAGCTGATCAAAAGCACAGGAAACATTAAAGGATTTAAGTGTGGCCAAAAGGAATATAAAATAATGCTTTATGCCGACTACATTATTCTAACTGTAACAGATCCCAAAAGTTATTTGGTAGCATTACAACAAGTAATTGACAACTATAGTTTAATGTCTTATTACAAATTGAATATGACAAAAACAGATGTGTTGGCGATGGACTTGACTAAAGACCAGACAGAACAACTAAAAAAGGAATTTGACTTAAATTGGGGCAAAGATAGAATATCTCTTATTTGGTAGCATTACAACAAGTAATTGACAACTATAGTTTAATGTCTTATTACAAATTGAATATGACAAAAACAGATGTGTTGGCGATGGACTTGACTAAAGACCAGACAGAACAACTAAAAAAGGAATTTGACTTAAATTGGGGCAAAGATAGAATATCTCATTTAGGGATACTATTTTGCTCCAAGTTAAGCCAAATGGTCCCGAAAAATTACAAAATATTGTATGATAAGTTGAGAATTCTCCTGGAATCTGGGAGAAAAAAATTCCTCTCTCTATCAGGTAGAATAACAATTCTCCCGAAAATGAATTACTTAACTCGCTACATACCTATTCCTCTGCCTTACTATATAATTAAAGGTTTTCAAGAGTTAATCAATGAATCACAGATAATAGTTGTCAAACTGCGAGTCACTGTCATGCTTTGCGAGCTCGCAAAGTGAGCTAGCAGAACTGCGTCACCCGCAAAAACACTGAAAAATAAAAAAAAAGCATAACAAAAAATCACACAGCACGGGGGACAGCCAGGACATCTGGGGGTGAGGTTGCATGCAAATTAAAGTCGAATGTAAGGAGTTTCGCCACTTGAAATTTGGCTAAGCAAGGTAAAAAATGGCGGGCAAAAAAAATGAAAACGAGGCTACACGACCCCGAAATGCAGAAAACTCTGACAAGGACGTATATCTTTTAATTAGGTTGCAAAAATTACAAAGTTAACAGCCGAAACGCAAACATACAAAAACAACAAAAACGCTACAATATACAAATAAAACATTTAAAAAAATCACACACAGCATGGGGGGACAGCCACGATATCTGCCAGTGAGGTTGCATGCTAATTAAAGTCGAATTTAAGGTGTTTCAGAACTTGAAAATCGGCTAAGCAAGAAAAAAATGGAGACTGAAAGAAACGAAAACAAGGCTACACGACCCCGAAATGCGCAAAACACCGCCAGGCACATATGACTTTTGCCAGGGATGTACGAGGTACATAAATACACAGTTAGGAAGCACGGAAAATACTCGCGAGCTGCATAGCACATAGACAAACGACTCAATTTTACTACACTAACTTGCAACTGATAAGATTACAAAATGGCGATTAACACAACTAAACGAACGGTTTGCCCTCGCGCACTCAGCATATTTCTAATGCACAGTAGGGACATTGATGACACTTTCTCCTCAGGGCAGCAACAGTCCAACTGTACATTGTATGCTGCAGGAAAAAAAAATAGATACTTAGCTTTTCAGGCTATTCATTGCTGGATATCTCAATTACAAATAGGTAAGGTATATTTATTTATTAAGTAACTAATTAATAAATTATTTTTTTTTTAAAATAGACATATATATCTGTCTTTGTGATGAGTGCCAAAGAAACAAAAGTAAATGAGAGGAGAGGCTCGCAAAGAGCGCCGAAGGCACACAGCGAGGGGCTCGCAATGAATGCCAAAGGTCCTCAGAGTACAAAAAGCTTTACATTGTGTGTCAAACAGCATTGCCATAGGTTAAGATTGTATTGCCCCATCATTTTTGATGGGGAAAGTCGCTAGTATACTGTATATATAATGGGGAAGAAATCTAGAACCAAATTGATGAATATTTCCAGGAGATTCAATAGAAGAGGCTTATCATTACCCAATATCAAAACGTATCATGATGCCACGATGATCGCTTGTGCGATTAAGTGGAACGAACTGGATACTATTGATGGTGGGAAATATATAGAAAATCTATTTTTAGTAAGAGGTAACCTTAGAGATTTACTATAGGCCAATATTAGTTTTAAAGATTGTCTGAAAGAAAGTAGGTTATATATTGGGAAACTATGGTTATACTGGATTAAACTTAATGACAAATTGAAGCTTAATTTCCTAGCCCTCTAACACCAATATCATTGTTTATTGAATCACATTAAATTATTGATCAATTGTCTAAATGTAACATCACATTATTGGGAGATCACATATATAGTTGTGAGCATCAGGGGAGCAAAAGCCTTACATTGTGTGGCAAACAGCATTGGTCATGGCCTCACCTTTTATTGCCATCATTTTTGATGGGCAAGTCACTAGTATATATATATATATATATATATATATATATATATATATATATATATATATATATATATATATATATATGTATATATTTATATATATAAACAATGCTCTGATGCCCTTAAAATATTTGTGGGAAAAGTTTATTTTCCCTGCACATTTTTGGCTATTATATCACAGAATTAATAGGTTCATTGTAAAATCTCGGAAAAGAAAATGAAAGGAAATTGATCATCAGATTGCTGGTTTAAAGCATTTGAACATACAGATAAATACAGTGCCTTGCGAAAGTATTCACCCCCTTGGCATTTTTCGTGTTTTATTGCCTCACAACCTGGAATTAACATGGATTGTTTGCGGATTTGCATCATTTAATTTAATCATGTGAAGCAAACAACAAATAGGACAAAATTACAGAAAAAGTCAATGTGCATAACTATTCACCCGCCTAAAGTCAATACTTTATAGAGCTCTAAGTCACTTTGGATAAGTCTCTATGAGCTTACCACATCTTACCACTGGGATTTTTGCCCATTCCTCCTTGCAAAAACTGCTCCAGCTCCTTCAAGTTGGATGGTTTGCACTTGTGAATCAGCAATCTTTAAGTCTTACCACAGATTTTCTATTGGATTGAGGTTTGGGCTTTGACTAGGCCATTCCAACACATTTACATGTTTCTCCTTAAACCACTCAAGTGCTGCTTTAGCAGTGTGTTTGAGGTCATTGTCCTGCTGGAAGGTGAACCTCCGTCCTAGCCTCAAATCATGCACAGAGTTGTACAGGTTTTGCTCAAGAATATCCCTGTATTTAGCCCCATCCATATTTCCCTCAACTCTGACCAGTTTCCCAGTCCCGGCTGCTAAAAAACATCCCCAGAGCATGATGCTGCCACCAACATGTTTCACTGTGGGGATGGTGTTCTTTGGGTGATGTGATGTGTTGGGTTTGTGCCAGACATAGCTTTTTCTTTGATGGCCGAAAAGTTAAATTTAGAATTATGAAAATGAATGCCAATACTGTTCTAGTCCATATGGGTGGCCTGATATGTATTATTGATACCCAAGATCATTTAACCCCCAAATTACACATAAAAATAAAACTTATTTCCTGCAGTTTTGCGGGCTTGAGACTGTTGTGAAATTAACTCCATTGTCTTTCATCGCTCTCCCCGTAATTTACAGTGCAGGATTACTGTTTTATTTGCATTTACAGTGCTACGAACTGGTGTTTAACCCCTTTGCGTGTCCTTTTGAGCACATGTAGAATTTTCCCCTCCATTTGTGGTTTACGAGTGTGGATACATTTGCGAGCTTGGGGAATTGGAGCAAATGAATAATGATTTACAATTTTAGCCCTGCGAAAGTGACAGATCAAAGGCTTCTGGAGGCTGTAAGTTATGAGTTTGACGGACGCCATCTTTTCAAACTCGTAACCCGATCCAAGAGTGGTTTATACTATCCAATGTTTGTGTAAAAAATTATATGTAGGCAAAATGATGCATGAACTAAGAAGAAGGGCATTTTTTCTGCTATTAATAAAGAACTGGACACCCCTGTTGCAAGACACTTTAAAAAATATCATAACAATAGGATTGATAGTATTCAATTTTTTGTTATTGATAGTGTGCAGTCAGGCTCAAGAAGAGGACATTTGGATAAATGCTTATACAAAAAGAGAGCAAATGGAATTATTTTCTAAAGTCACAGAGTCCAAATGGCCTGAATGAAGGTTTTTCTTTCAGTGCCTTTCTTTAGACCAATCAGTTAGTTCCACTTCCAATTACCAGACAGGAAATATTGTACTGACTTTCACCAATCATTTTTTAATTATATTATATCCATCAATCAATAGGCTGAAGAGCTAACAATCTTTTTTTCATTTTCCCACAGAATATAATGTAGTTAGTTTTATGAATGTCCCAACTGTGCATTAGAAGTAGGGTGGGTGCACGAGGGCAAACCGTTGGTTTATTTCTGTAAAGCGCTACTGTAGATGCGTAATGTTGTTATTTGCAATTTCGGAGTGTAAAGTAGCATCGTTTGTGTATGTGCTACACGGTTCATGAGTATTTGGCGTCCTTTGTAGTAGTGTATTTTGGACCTCGTACGTTCTGTGTGAAAGTGGTACACAGTTGGAATTGTGTTGAGCGGTCCAGAATCGTGTAGCCTCGTTTTAATTTTTTTGGCCCCCATTTTATTTCTCGCTTAGCTGATTTTCGAGTGCCGAAACTCTTTAAAATCGACTTAAATTCATTTTCCATCTCACTTCCAGACGTCCTGGCTATTCTCCCGTGCTGTGTGTGATGTTTTTTTTGTTTTTTTCATAAGTGTTTTTAGTGAACTTCTATGCAAAAGCAAGGTCTTCAGTAACTAAAAACTTATTTTTTAAAAATATACTATGCTATAGAGCCCTATTCAATTGGGCGAATGGGAATTAAATAAGTCTGTAAGGCGATCCAGCGTTTCCTGTGTTTGTAGGCTAAGTCCAGCATGTTTCATTGCCTCCACTGTGCGCCTTGCTTCGTGGGACTCGCAGGCAATGAGCGCCGTCGGCGCTCATTGCCCAAGTGCTGTGCGTGTTAGTGCCTTAACAGCTCTCCTCGCTACATGAGGCTCGCAGGCGGCGCTCATCGCCCAAGTGCTCTGAGTTGTAGTGCCTGAAGCCCAAGTGCTGTGCGCGTTAGTGCCTTAACGGCTTGTCTCGCTATGCGAGGCTCGCATGCTATAAGCGCCTTCAGCGCTCATCGCCACAAGTGCTGTGCGTGTTAGTGCCTTAACGGCTCACCACGCTATGCGAGACTCGCAGGCGATGAGCACAGGCCTAAGTGCTGAGCTGTAAGTTTTAGTGCCTTAACGGCTGGCCTCGCTATGCCTTCGGCGCTCATCGCCTAAGTGCTCCGAGATAATGGCTCGCCTCGCTTCGCGAGGCTCGAAAGCAATGAGCGATTTGGCGCTCATCGCCTATGTCGTATGCACCACGCAAAGCGTGACGACATCTCGTAGCTCAAAATATATAAATATGTGATTATTTAAAGTAAGAACTTATTCACCTCCTTTTCTACTCTAATATATGTCTTAAGACCCACTGGCTACAAGTTTGGCATTCTACTAGTATCATTATTCTCATCGATCCGGAGAATCAATTTCACACTTTGATCTTGCTTATCATAAACGTACAAGCCCAGTGGTTACACACATCCACATTTAACATTTACATCACTGATAAAATTGATAATTCAATTTAACCTAACCATTCATTTTTCTATTAAGGTATTGATAATTTGACTTAAAACTAAACTTCTTGTCTCTAATATTAGTATCCAGGTTAATATGTGCAATGCTAGATGCTTGGGATGATGATCAACTGTATGTAAAGGGTATAAAAGTTCTTTCAAATACCTATCCATACCACAAGTAGATAAATTAAATAGTCACATTATAACCAGATATGTCAATGGCTTATTATATCTACTCAAGTTACTACTGGAAATCATTCAACAAGGATGTTTTATCTTACTTTGTTATCACATCAACACACTGTAGAACGCATGATGATTTTTGTTTTAATTTTCAGATGATTTGCAAATTAAAGTTTTTCAAGTTACTCATTGTAATATGTATTTTATTGTTAAGGAATATAAGAATATAATTTTCATCTAATTATTCACTTTTTTGCACATTCTTACACGTGCAGCTAAATAGCATCTCTCTCTTACCACCACGAAAGGTGCACTCAGTTATGTTCTGACATGCTTTTTGGGCCTCATTGTACATCCCCTCTGCCTCTGACTGTGGAGTGTTCACAGGGGTCAAAAACCACCGCATACACCCATATCCTGAATCACCTGACATGACACAAATGGGATACTGTATGTATATATTAGTGACATGTTGCAATATTAATGAATCTTCAACCTATTGAAGATTTCTTGTGAATAGTGGGTACTGATTCAGGTAATAATTACTTTTGTTAAGGTTATTTAAGCAATATTAATTCTTTCTGCATTTAGCATTCAGTGGAATATTTAGCAGTAGAGCTGTTGTAAAGCCTTTTTGGGCTGTGTGTCCATCATTCTTGTATTGTTTTTGCAGGCACAGTTACTAAATGGTTAAGGACCAACTAGTTATGAAGACTTTAACCCCGGGTGAATTAAAGTATATTATAAAGGGAGCCCCAAACCCTAGAACTAATCCATCTGCATGTATGATGTATCTGAAGCGAATGTGCCAGGCACAGTGTATGACTCAGACTGACATTCGACTCATAATTAACGGACTGTTAGATTTTGACTCAGGTTGGGATTGGACTCATGTCCCTACCATTAGTACCCCAGATACAGGAACTAGCACCCCCACCTGTGGGCTAGCTAGTCCACAAGGATTAAATCCCATGTGGACTGAAGTACAGCAGGAAATGGAAAGGTTATGGATAGATAAACAGTCTATGTCAACTGCTCTGTCCTGCAAACATAATCAGAAAGTAACAGTGACAGAATTTACTAAAAGGTTTTACAAGAGTTGGAAATATCAGCGGGTCTGTCTTCTGAGAGGGGCATGGGTCCTTTAAAAGTGCAGACCTGCATAGGTAATATGCTTCCTCAGTATTCATTACTCGTCAAACAAATGGTCTCTGAGTGGCCATCATTAATTTCTGAAGAAGATTCATGAGAAAGAAGCAGCAGGTTGTTTCGATATTAAGAAAATCTCAGAGAAGTCATTTTATCAGAACCAGGGGTTGCAATATTGCGACCCATATCAAGAGAGACCTAGAGATAATACCGGAGCACAAAGCTTTGGTGGGAGAGGAAGAGGTCAAGGTAGGGGTAGAGGACGTGGAGGGAATTATGGCTCAGGACGTACTCACTGTTTTAATTGTGGACAACAGGGACACTGGAAAAATTAATGCCCCTGCACTCCCCGACAGCAACAGTCCTCAACCCCCTACCAACAACAGCCTCCCTATCAACAGTCCTCACACCAGCCTCATAACAACCAACGAGAGCACTATAATCTCCCCGCCAGCCGGCAGCTACCCACCACATACAATGGACATAGGGAGGCCCGTAAGATAGCATTCCCGTCTTCCCTGTGGTCTCATCACATTTCAGAGAACAACCCTTTTTAGTCCTAGAGGTAGAAGGCCAACCTCTACCTTTTATAGTTGATACCCGAGCCACGTGCTCCACAATCTTTTTGGAAATGTATGAGGGTCCCACACAAAAGTCGACACCTTTTATGGGAATTAATGGGGTGCTCTCCCATACCCGTATCACACCTCCCCTCCTTGTTACCGTACCTTAAACTGACCACAGCTTTCTACAACCTTTCAGAATTATCCTGTCATGCCCAGGTAATCTTCTGGGAAGGGATTTGTTAGGTTTATTAGGTATAACAGTAGAGCTTGATAGTAAAAGAGGCATGAGTGTCTCACTTGACCCTCTGGATGCTCCTCTTAAATCCTTCCTCAACATCAACTTGGAAGCAGGTCGCCCCTTCAGTGTGGGCTTCCACTAAGTTGGATGTCAGAACAATTAACTGTACCCCTAACAAAGCATGGTTAAAACCACACACTAGTCCTGTGTATATTAAACAATATCCCTTTTCACAGAAAAAGAAGGAGGGTATCCGCCACATGATTGAATCATTTTTGCAACAAGGAATATTACGCCCTGTTGTATCACCTTTTAATACCCCAATTAATCCTGTGCCTAAACGCAACATGACTTCAGATTTGTCCAGGATTTAAGGGCAATTAATGATCTAGTTATCCTAATTGCCCCAATTGTCTTCCGATGTCACAGCCCACATTAGGGCCATTCCTCATGATGCTACTATATTTACTGTTATTGATTTATCAAACGCATTCTTTTCAGTCCCATTGGACCCTGAGACACAACTACTAATGGCCTTAACTTTTGATGGGCGCGAGCTAACATGGACCCGTCTTCCCCAAGGCCACGTGGACTCACCGGCTGCTTACTCACTGATGCTCAAACAATCTTTGCGGTCATGGACCCCGAGCCATAGTTCCATCCTCCTTCAGTATGTCGATGACCAACTGTTGTGTTGTCCTGATGGGGATGCCAATAGGCAGGATTTACTCAGTCTGCTAAAGCACCTAGCAGCTGAAGGTCACAAGGTTGCTAAACACAACATGCAAAAAGGGCAACACATGTTGAATATCTTGGTTTCACTCTGTCACATCGCTGAATACCTAAACCTGAATGCTCACACTATGATGCAATTTTGTGTGCAGCTGCTAAGGGAAACAGCCCAGAGCATATTCAGTAGACTCCAGACATGGACAAAGCTTATGTGATCTTAAAGATTAGCATTATGCAGGCCCATGCTTTAGGACTACCTGATTATTGTAAACCATTCCACCTGTATGCGCAGGACAATTGTAAAACCATGGCTGAGGTCTGTGCCCAAGATCATGGAGGTAGTATGCGTCCCGTAGCATTCTTTTCCGTACTGCGGTCCGGGAGATGTCGGCGTATCTCCGAAAATTGGCTGCTTGCGCTATGGCCGTAGAGACAGATAATACTATTACTTTGGGACATTCTACCATTCTACATACTAGCCACCAAGTGTTACAATTAGTTAAGAATATAACTACAGAACACATGACTGCTATGTCTATGAATGTATTTTACTTAACTATAATAACTTTAAGATACAATACAGTGCCCCCCAACTCTAGCAATTTTAAATGCCATACTCACAGGTCGTCCTTGTACAGAGGAAAAGTCCCTCCCTGACCATGAATGTCTCACCACTATACATAACTCTACTACCCCCTGAGCTGACCTCCTTGACAGACCTACAGTATAAATCATGCTGAGAACATGTTTGTTGATGGGTCATGCATATGGGGTCTATAAGACAGGCTTTGCTATAGTTCAACTCCTAGATGTTGTCATTGAGGCAGGTCCTATCTCTTTTTCTTCTGCCCAAGCTGCTGAACTTATCACCCTTACTAGAGCATGTCACCTTTTTGCAGGGAAATCTGTTAATATCTATACTGACTCCCGCTATGCCTGTAGTGTGGTTCATGACTTTGGAAAAATGTGGCAACAACGAGGCTTCGTTTCTGAAATCAATTTCTCATACGACCCTTATTAACTCCTTATTGGAAGCTATTTAATTACCTTAAGACATTGCCATCATCCACTGCCGTGCCCACACTAACCACAATTATTTTATATCTAGAGCTAATGCCCTTGCTGATCAAACAGCCAAAGACACTGCCCTGTTGCCCCTTTCACCTACCCTTACTTACCTGGTCCTTCAGCCCCCATCTTATACCTCTGATCTTCTTTTCCATGAATTACAAGGTTTTGCCACACCTGATGATTTATCATATTGCCACTCACAAGGTTTAGAAAAGGACATACATGGCTTTTTCTCAAAATAGGGGAAGGTAGGCATACCTGAGAGTAATGCTCAAATATTCATAGGAGAGGCATACGGGGGAGGACACAAAGGAGTTAAGACAACCATGCTGCAAGCTACAACTATCATTTTGCATCAGGAATTTAAAATTACACTGTCAGACATACATACAAAGATGTATACAATGTCTACAGAATAACTCTACAGTACCCAACAAAGCATTACATGATCATTTGCCTCCACCCACAGCTCCATTCACCCATTTACAAATTGATTTTACTCATATCCCAAAGGTAGGATCAAATTAAATTGTATCTTTTGGTGATAGTGGACCAGTTTTCCCGTTGACCTGAGGCCTTTGTAACACAAAGAGAGGATGCTAAGACAGTTGCTAAGATATTAACTACTGAAATAATACCAAGATAAGGATGCCCACTGCAAATTAATTCTGATAATGGACCAGCCTTTATTAGTGCGGTAATTAAGGAACTGGTACAATGGCTAAGATAACCTGGAAATTCCATATCCCTTACCATCCTCAGAGTTCAGGAAAAATGGAAAGAATGAACCTCACTATTAAAGAGAAACTTACAAAGGCTACTGCGGGTACATGGGTGAACTGTCAGAACTATTTACCTGCCATACTAGCTGAAATTAGGATGACTTAATAAGTATACTAAATTGTCCCCTTTAGAGATCCTTATGGGAAGACCATTTCCAACACCTTGGGTAAAAGGCCCACTTGTAATTATGCCAGGAGTTCTTGACCTCATAAGAGAACAATATGTGCGACATTTGATTGATAAACTGAATGGCATCTATGGTGATGTTTCTTCTCGCTTACCTTTACCCTCACAGGAACTAACACATTCGTTCCAGCCAGGTGATCTCGTCTGTGTCTGACAGCTAAACAAAGCAAAGAAGGGAGGCTTCTCATTCGGACCACTGACCACTGTGGTAGCAGTAACCAGAACAGCCGTCCTCACTGACTCACAGGCCATCTGGATCCATGCATCACGCCTGAAGTTGTGTCCAAAGAGGGGTGAAGTAGGTGATAAAGCCCCTGTAAAAGCGATTGAAGACAGCAATAATAAAGATGTCAACTGTACTTCTGCATCCAAAAAATGCATGGAAGAACTGCCTCCTGTTGATGGGCATTATACTCTTAATCTATTTAACCTTATGGACAGTTCTAATTTGTTATTACAATCCCGAAGAATTAGGACACTTGAGGTCCATTTGCAGTGAACACAATGACACTCACACCAACACTAGTTCACTTCACAGAAATAAAAGATCTATAAGCACTTATAGCACTGAGGAGAAACACCCATGGGAACACAATACGTTTATAACAGTACTACAAGGAAATGCCCACTCTTTTAATCTCTCCAATTGTTGGGTGTGTTCACATGTTTCTACACACAGGGAAATGGGAACACCACTATATAGTTTTCCAGCAGAAAACTTTACACAAAATCACATGTATTTTAATGGAAGTACACAATCCCGCAAATGGAATTTCTTTGCATATGTACAATCTGTCTGGAAATACCCTCTTGTGTTTTTATTTCCTCACTTGCTCCCAAAGTCTCTGTAAGGTTGATTGTTCCCAGCCGAGTAAAAGGGAAAGCCCCAACAGTTACATCATGGCTGTTTTATCCCCAGTACTTGCAATGGCCATAATCATCAAAGATGCCAGGACATTGATAAATATTTTAAAGATACATTTTGCATCATCATAATAGCTATGATATGATTACAGTGTTAATGGGATGTAGGTTTTACACGGTTTATCATGTTTTTATGAAAAACCCAGGTATTTGCATTTCCACAGCTCATTTGATTAAGATTTGCAATTATTACAGTGAGCAGTGAGGGATGAATGATAGTGATAGGTTGTGCAATTCTTTATGGGTACTCATCCAGTAGCCAACCAGATGGTTTCTCACCTTCCTGGAACATCTGACATATACCTGATTGACGCAGGATATGGGCATCATGAGACTTCCAGGGAAACCTGCAACCACACTTTGTATGTGCGTATTTGCATCACAAACAACTTGTACACTGATAGAACGATATCGCTTGTGATTTCAGAACAGCAATTTCAGAACAGGTGTCAGTGCCACATGCGTACAGTCTATAGCACCTTATAAGTTAGGGACACCTCCAGATCTCATCTGTAGTGGCGGAGAAACTGGTATCTAGTATATTTCCTCAACATTGCACAGAGGAATTTGCTCAGACACCTTGAGAATCTGGGCTGAGACATTCCCTCCACTATGCTTTCTGTGGTTTGGAAACTAGCAAATTCTAGAAAGTGTATTGCAGCTAACATAGATGTTATTATCGATATAACCCTATTGAATCATGAGTGAGGCTCAATGTCCTCACTCAGGATTGCATAGAGTTGTAGGAGACTGGCACTGGTAAGCCTAAAATGCTTATACACCTCCCCATCAGTTAATCCCTCTAATGTCACTCTCTCCCTATAGATTCTAGTTGCCAGTACCACAGACTCCTGGGCCTGCTGCCCTTTCTCTGGATCTTCCGTTGCCACCTGCTGCTCTGGAGGAATGGCTTCCTGAGTCTCCACATCTGCAGCAGCTGCATGCTCTGGCTGTCCTTTCCCCCCTCAATATGTACACCAATGCAATCCTCCCCGTCAGCCTGTTCTCCTATATCACCCTGTCCCAGTGCCACTAGAGTTCTGTCCCTTCCATGATCCCCCACCATCATCCTGGGGATAGTCTTTGCTATTTGATTTCCCTTCTAGATCGCTACGTTGTCGTGGTGAAGGGGCTTGTGTAATTCAATAAAGCTGTGAGCTATACTATGTAGGTTAAGCCAAAATGGACAGGTCATGGAAGAGAGGTCTGACAAATCGCAGTCCACTGAAGACGGAATTGACAACCCACTTCAGTATCTTTGCTAAGAAAACTTTATGGACAGGTACAACCAGAGATATAATGATATGATATCAGAAGTTGAGCCTCTTAAGTCAGAAGGTGCCTATCACATTACTGAGGAAGAGCAGAGGGCAAGTACGAGTAGCACCAGATCTAATGAAGTGGTTGGGACAAAGCCGAAAGGACAATCAGCTTTGGATGTGTCTGAAGGGGAAAGGAAAGTCCGCTGCTGCAAAGACCAATTCATAATAGGGACGTGGAATGTTAGTAGTAGGCAAACTAAATGTGGTCAAGAATGAAATAACAAGGTTAAACATTGATATTCTGGGAATTGGTGAACTTAAATGGACTGGAATGGGACATTTCACATCAGACAACCACCAGATCTTCTACTGTCATCAAGAATCTTGCAAAAGAAATGGAGTAGCCATCCTAGTCAATCAAAGAGTGACCAAAGCAGTGCTCGGTTACAACTGAATAAATGACAAACTGATTTCAATTCAAATTCAAGGCAAGCCATTTAATATCACAGTGATCCAAGTCTATGCTTCAACCACGGATGCTGAAGAGACTAAAGTTGTCCAGTTCTACGAAAATATTCAATACGTCATAGATAAAACACAGAGAAAAGATGTTACTATCATCATAGGAGATTGGAATGCTAAAGTAGGGAACCAAAAGACTCCTGGAACAACTGCCAAATTTGGCCTTGGAGTACAAAATTAAACAGGTCAGAGATTAGTAGAATTCTGTCAAGATAATTCTCTGGTCGTAGTAAACACCCTCTTCCAACAGCCTTCTGCAGACTCTACACATGGACCTCACCAGATGGACAACATATAAATCAGTTTGACTATATACTTTGCAGCCAAAGATGGAGAAGCTCTATTCAGTAAGCAAAAACAAGAGCTGGAGCTGACTGCAGCTAAGACCATGAGCTTCTTATTACAAAGTTGAAAATTAAATGAAGGAAAAAAGGAAAACCATCAGACCAAGTAGATACAAAATAAATAATATCCCTTGTGAATAAACAGTGGAAGTAAAGAGTAGATTTAAGGGACTAGACATGGAAGATAGAATGCCTGAAAAACTTTGGACTTAAGTTTGCAACATTATGCAGGAAACAGCAGCAAAGATTATCCCTAAAAGAATGAAAAGTAAGAATTAAAACTGGCTAAGATTCTACAAGCTCGACTCCAACAATATATGGACCAGGAACTACCAGATGTGCAAGCAGGGTTCATCAGTGGAAGAGGCACAAAAGATCAAATTGCAAAAGTTCGCTGGATAAAAGAGAAAGCAAGAGAGTTAAAAAAAAAAACATTTACTTCTGCTTCATAGACTATTCTAAAGCCTTTGACAGTGTGGATCACAGCAAAATGTGGCATGTCCTTAAATAGATGGGATCAGATCATCTCCTCCTCCTACTAAAGAATCTGTATGTTGATCAAGAAGCCACGGTTAGAACCGAACATGAGACAACAGAATGGTTCAAGATCAGAAATGCACCTTATGTATTCAACTTATATGCAAAGTACATCATGCGTAAGGCTGGACTGGATGGATCGAAAGCCAGAATTAATATTGCTGGAAGGAATATTAACAACCTCAGATATGCCAACGATACTTCCCAGATGGCTGAAAGTTAGGAGGAACTAAAGGACTTATTGATGAGGGTAAAAGAAGAGAGTGCAAAAGTTGGCCTTCTGCTCAACATTAAAAAGACAAAAATCCTGGCAAACGGCAATCTTACTTCTTGGCAAATGGGAAAGAAGTAGAGGCAGTGACAGATTTTATTTTCCTTTGATCCAAGTTCTCTGCAGATGGTTACTGTAGTCATGAAATTAAAAGACGTTTGCTTCAAGGGAGGAAAGCTATGGCAAGCTTGGACAAGCTAGTAAAAAGTAAAAATATTAAACTAACAACAAAGGTCCGCATAGTTCGAACTATGGTATTCCCAGTAATAACATAAGGATGTGAGAGCTGGACCATAAAGAAGTCTGAGCGCCGTAGAATTGACGCTTTTGAAGTGTGGTGTGGGAGAAGACTGCAAAAAAATCCAATAAATCAATACTTTAGGAAAACAAGACAAACTGTTCACTAGAAGGTATGATCATGAGGCTGAAGCTCAAATATTTTGGACATATCATGAGACGGCAGGATTCCCTAGAGAAGATTCTGATGCTGGGAAAGATTGAAGGCATGCCTCAACCAGTTCTTAATCTCACACCTCACATCCGGGTCCCCCGTATGCCACGTTGTGGTAAAAAATGCATATCTTCTGAGGGACCCTAATCTCACATATACACGCAATGCTCTGACTGTTTCCTATCTTGTGTTGGTGGTTTATATAGCTGAAAGAATATTGCACCTGTTGTTGGCCCTATGTATTTCCTATGTTAACCTCTTGTGTACTAATGACTTTTTTATGGCATTACAGCTAATATATGTTATGCTCAAATGTATCAATCACAAACACTTTGCTGCTGGTGTGGAGCAAGTATGTTATGTTACTGGTCACAGTATCAGATGATTGATCCAGAGAGAGAGTGTTAGAGTGACCAGAGAGCCATCTGAAAGAGAAATTAATGAAGTTAATGATTAACAGGGTTTTGTGAAAACCCCAACATATATATCATCTCGGTGCAAACCAGAGATAATCTCAATGCAATCATGTCTACTTTACTTACACATATGGAAATTACTTTATATATTCAAGCAGATTTCAAGTAAAAGAGTCTTGGTGTCAAGGGTATGTCATTAGTGTGGAGTTTCGGATTATTCAAGGAGGAGACTGATGAACTTGTGTCTAGGGGCATCAGAAATATAATCCAACCCTGGTTGGGCTGCATCTTGTATGCTGTCCCGTACTATGGTAAGCTGTTTGAGGTGGTCTCCCAATCCCTGATTAGAAATGGTGTTTTATCAAAGTAAACAGAATTAAGGTCTTGGAGAACCTATGGCTGATCAACTAAACTTTGTGTCAGCATCATTTTGCATTCCAAAGGGCATGACTAAGCCCTGTTATAACAAAGGGAGTAATGATAGTTGTATTTGTCTCAATTTTGGGGTCTAAAGACATTTGCTAATATCCATACAATAGTGTTAATGATCCAGAATCATTATTCAGATTCATTAGCTTCTCTACAGGATAGAGGATACACTGCTTTGGAACAGGGGGAACCTGCTTTTCTATGACCCGTTGTTTTCATTTTCCTATGCTGCTACATCTCCATTAACTATTCTGGCCACGTCACAATTGCCTAGACTGGAACCCACATTGTTTCCTCCACATCCTCAGAGGGCTCATCCAATGGCCTCAATTCAGGGATGATAGTAACATTTCTGTCACTGGTCTAAATGGGAAATTTCTTTAATATCTGCAAAAGGAAAGTGTACATATATATCTGTATCATATTGATACACCAATACAGTGCCTTGCAAAAGTATTCACCCCCCTTGGCATTTTTCGTGTTTTGTTGCCTCACAATCTGGAATTAACATGGATTGTTTGAGGATTTGCATCATTTAATTTACAGAACATGCCCACAACTTTGAAGATGTTTTTTTTTATTTTTATTTTTTATTGTGAAGCAAACAACAAATAGGACAAAATAACAGAAAAGGTCAATGTGCATAACTATTCACCCCCCTAAAGTCAATACTTTGTAGAGACACCTTTTGCGGCAATCACAGCTCCAAGTTGCTTTGGATAAGTCTCTCTGAGCTTGCCACATCTTACCACTGGGATTTTTGCCCATTCCTGCTTGCAAAACTGCTCCAGCTCCTTCAAGTTGGATGGTTTGCGCTTGTGAACAGCAATCTTTAAGTCTTAACACAGATTTTCTATCGGATTGAGGTCTGGGCTTTGACTAGGCCATTCCAACACACTTACATGTTTCCCCTTAAACCACTCAAGTGTTGCTTTAGTGGTGTGTTTGGGGCCATTGTCCTGTTGGAAGGTGAACATCCGTTCTAGCCTCAAATCACACACAGGGTGGTACAGGTTTTGCTCAAGAATATCCCTGCATTTAGCACCATCCATATTTCCCTCAACTCTGACCAGTTTCCCAGTCCCAGCTGCTGAAAAACATTCCCACAGCATGATGCTGCCACCACCATGTGTGATGGTGTTCTTTGGGTGATGTGATGTGTTGGGTTTGCGCCAGACATTGCGTTTTCCTTGATGTCCGAAAAGTTAAATTTTAGTCTCATCAGACCCGAGCACCTCCCTCCATACATTTTGGAAGTCTCCCACATACCTTTTCGCAAACTCAAAATGTGTCATTTTGGTTTTTTGCTAAAAGTACTGGCTTTCTTCTGGCCACTCTGCCATAAAGCCCAACTCTATGGCTTATTGTCATCCTCTGTACAGATAACCAGTCTCTGCTGTGGAACTCTGCAGCTCCTTCAAGGTTACCTTAGATCTCTGTGCTGCCTCTCTGATTAATGCCCTCCTTGCCCGGGCCATGAGTTTTGGTGGGTGTCCGTCTCTTAGCAGGTTTGCTGTTGTGCCATGTTCTTTCCATTTGGTTATGATAGATTTGATGGTGCTCCTGGGAATCATCAAAGATTTGGATACTTTTTTATAACCTAAATCTAACTTGTACTTCTCAACAACATTATCCCATAATTGTTTGGAGAGTTCCTTGGTCTTCATGGCAGTTTTTGGTTAGTGGTGCCTCTTGCTTAGGTGTTGCAGCCTCTGGGGCCTTTCAAAAAAGGTGTGTATATTTAATGACAAATCATGTGACACTTAGATTGCACACAGGTAGACATCATTTCACTAATTATGTGACTTCTGAAGGTAATTGGTTGCACCAGAGCTTTTTATGGGCTTCATGACAAAGGGGGTGAATACATACGCACTTGCCAATTTTCTGTTTTCTATTTCTAAAAAATAGTTTTATGTATATATTTTTCTCATTTCACTTCACCAACTTAGACTATTGCATACAAGTGTAGAAATCAATAATACAACTGTAGTAGAAATCAGATGTAGAAATCAATTTGCAGATGATGTGGTGCTGTCATTGGAAGACCCACTGACAACTTTGCCTCACGTTTTGGACTTAATAGAACAATACAGTAAAGTTTCCAATTATAAATCAGAGATTTTGAGTATAAATGTATCAAATTCACTTAAACTTAAATTGAAGAAAATGTTTCCCTTTGATTGGGAGGTTAATTCATTTAAACATCTGGGTATTACTTCTGATAAAAATATATAAAAAAAATGATTAAAGTGAACTGTGAGACAACTCGGGCGAAAATAAAAAATATAATATCAAGTTGGGAGACACTAACAATGTCCTTTTTAGGGAAAATTGCCAGTGTCAAAATGGTGATTTTGCCGATCATCAGCTATTTGATGAGATGCATTCCACTGAAACTTCCTAGACAATATATAGCAAAGCTACAAAATAGGATTGATGCTTTTATTCATTCAAGAAAACATGTCAGAATAAAAAGGGTCAAAATGTCCAGGAAATTTTCTATAGGGGGAATTGCATACCCACTTTTATATCTTTATCAAAAGCTTCATTACTTGCTCAAACTCTCAAATCGTTAGAGGCTGGCGATAACTTGGCCTTGTTCCCAATAGAAAGTAATATGGTGTTGAATAAGGATTTAAAAGCCTTATTTTTATAAATAGTTTTGAGACTAAATCTATTAAGAAAGAGGCAATTGTTGTAAAGTAACTACTTTCATTTTGGGAAAAAAACAATAATAAATATAATCTTCTTCCATCTTTAAGTATGTCTAATCCAATTGTAACAGTGACAAAATTTTGCAATATACCATGGAAAAATCATTGGACAAATCATGGGTTTCAATATCTGAATAACTTATTTATTTCAGGCGAAATGGCTTCTATTCAGCAACTGGAAAAAACATATGGGATTAAACCATTTAACTGGCTGACGTATGCTCAATTAAAGATTTTTTTTAGAATCATTAAGTAAGGTTCGCAAATTATACACCAATTTGAATAAATTTGAAGTATTTCTCCTTAGAGGTGACTTTTCTCCTATGACCTCTAAAATGTTAAATTTCTTACGTACTCAGATAGAGTCAAATACTGTATAACAAAAAATCTGCACTTATAATCAAATGAATTGAAGATCAACTCAAACCCAAAAGTATGAGATCAAGCTTTAATAAATACCAATAAGGTGATTAAAAATGCGTCTGCAAGAGAGATCTACTTTAAAGTAATAAATATATGGCATATAGTGCCGATCAAGCTATAAAATTTCTCTCATAGAAGTGAGGACAAATTATGCTGGAGAGGCTGTGGATTGCAAGGCAGTTATCTTCACATTTGGTGGACTTGCCCCCTTATTATATCAGTTAATTAGAGGTCTGTTTCGGAGATCACCCAAAGTGATCTATTGATATAAGTTGTCTGTAGGCATGAATGTATATGAATGTTGGTACGTGTATTGTTTGTATTGTGCATTAATAAGTGTATGACATCTAGCAAAAGTTGATAAACGTTTTTTCTTTTACTACTGTACCCACTGTAAATTGAACGACTTGATGTCACAAATGTAGAAATCAATAATACAACTGTTTTAGTCCATGCAGGTTCCATGTGATGTTTTAACACCTTGATATAACATGCAAATAAAACATTAAAAAAATATTTCTTTATTGCAGATTTGCGTCTTTGGTAACATTTACAGGCTTGAAACATCAAAGGAGGAGATCGGACGGAGTTACCTTTTTGACAACTGCAGTGATGTTGAGCCTCTAACTAGCAATTGGAATGCGAGTAGCAAAATATAGTCAATTAAATATTAGTAACATTTATAGGCTCCATTGTTTGCACAAGAATCATTTTATGCATTTATCAATACACAGAAATAACCTTGCACAGTGAATAGGAAGAAACATGACCTGGAATGTCATGTTGGCTTACAATAGAATGCCATTGGAGAAAAGATAACTGCTAAGCATGGGGCCAGTTATTGTTAACCTTTCTGGCTGGGCACTTGTGAAAAGGGCTACATTTACTGATAGCATTAGCTTGGTGTCAGGATGTTTAGAGATTGTCCACAGTCTTGTTATTTCTCTTCACATAGAATGCATGTGCCCATAGTCATTTAACCCCTGGTTGACCCTGCTCTTCTACATCTACTTTTTTTCATTATAATCAGTCTTTATGAATTTTTCGGTGTTTCTCAAAATAAATATTTCTTCATGCAGTCCCTCAAATCATTAATTACATATATTGTGGATTCACAAGTTTGTCTCTAGGTCTAGAGTGAAGAGGTTTTTTTTTTTTTTGTCACTATGTATCAATTTCACTCAGGTTCCTAGCCAAGAACTATCGAAAAACTTGAGTCATGTAATATTATTATTATTATTATCTTTATTTATATTGCGACAACATATTCTGTAGCGCTGTACAGGGGTTGAGTACATGGCAAAAAACAAACTTAACACCTTGTAAAGAATGGGGGGCCCTGTTTTTGAGCATAAAATCAAATATACATAGTGCTTGTTTCCAAGGCACTGACACACAATTGAAAACTCACAAACGTACAATTTAAGGGTTTAGGTGTGATACAAGAGGGTGACAGATGCAAGATGGTGGTGTGAAAGCAATTTGTTCATTCAAGTGGAGGTGTCTGTGTGTTGTACTGTAGATTGTGGGTGTAGTTGTTATTAAGCTGTGGAGTGTGCAGTTGTACATGTTAAGGCTGAAGGTGATAAGATTTTTTAAACAGGTGTGTTTTTAGTAATTTTTTTAAAGGTTTTGAGGCAGGAAGATAATCTAATGGAGCGAGGCAAGGAGTTCCAAATAGTAGGGGCAGCACGAGAGAAGTCTTGAAGACGGGAGTGAGAGGAGGTGATGAGAGAGGAGGAAAGAAGAAGGTCGTTAGCAGAACGAAGGGGGCGGTTTGGAGAGTATTTTGAAACAAGAGCAGATATATAAGGTGGTGCACTATTGTTGAGGGCTTTATACGTTAGGGTCATGATTTTAAAATATGTTCGGGAAGCTAGGGGAAGCCAGTGGAGTGATTGACAGAGAGGAGCTGCAGACACTGATCTTTTGGGATTGAAGATGAGTCTAGCGGAGGCGTTCATTATGGAGACAGACGAGAGATGGGGAGGCCAGCAAGGAGGGAATTGCAGTAGTCGAGTCGAGATAGGATGAGAGAGTGTATTAGAATTCTAGCTGTGTCTTCTGTAAGATTGAACCCCAAGACAACGGGCCTGGGAGGTAGGAGTGATGATGGTGTTGTCAACAGTGAGAGATATTTGAGGAGTGGAAGCTGTAGTAGAGGGTGGAAAGATAAGGAGCTCAGTCTTAGACATGTTGAGTTTGAGTTAATGGGCGGACAACCAGGAGGATATGCTAGAGAGGCAGTTGGAAACTTGAGCTAAAAGAGAGGGGGATAGATCGGGTGCAGAGAGGTAGATTTGAGTATCATCTGCATAGAGATGATACTGAAATCCAAAGGATTTTATAAGGGTGCCAAGGGAGGAGGTGTAGATGGAGAAGATGAGGGGTTTTAGTACATTTGAAAATTGTTGTGGGTTGAGTGCTTGCAGGTTTCTGCGGGTTCTGGTAGTAGGGATTGAAGAAGGGTGGTGAGCGGAAGATGAGGTGAGGTTGCAAGTTAGCAGGTGGTGGAGTGTGGGAGATGTCAAGGTTGGAGATAGTGCAGAGATTAGTAAAAATAAGGTCAATGGAGTGTCCACCACTGTGAGTTGCTGAATTTGTCCATTGTGAGAGGCCAAGGGAAGAGGTAAGTCCAAGTAATTTTGCAGTTGTTGGGTAGGTGGGAATGTCAGTGGCTATGTCGAAATCGCCAAGAATGAGTGAAGGTGTATTGGAGGAGAGAAAGTGACGGAGCCAGGTGGAAAAGTAGTCAAGAAATTGAGAGGGTGATCCAGGCGGGCGATATATCACAGCTACTCGCAGTGGGATGGGAGAGAAGATGTGGATAGTGTGGACTTCAAAAGATGAGAATTGGAGGGAGGGAACAGGGGGTATACAGTGAAAAGTACAGCGAGAGGATAGCAGTATGCCCACACCTCAACCTTGTTTGTACCCATGTCTACGAGTATGGCTGAAGTGTAGACCACCATAAGAGAGTGCAGCAGGTCTCTTATGGTCATTGGTTCCCAAAACTGTCCTCAGAGACCACTAACAGGGCAGGATTGTGTGCTAGTATTTTAATTAAATGATCACTGTTTTCATATACAATGCAGCTTCTAATGTATTACCTTCTATAAGCAGTTATGCTGCTTTGGGGGTCTGCCATTTTTGTTTCTGTTCATCAATTTCATGAGGCGCAAGGAAACTTTCAATACACAGAAAGTGTATAGTTAGAATCCAGTTATGTAATAATCTTCAGATTTCTTATATGCCTGTTTTCTCCATGGTGCTATGATATATAATCTTTAAAAAAACTCTTTTAATATAATTACTTTTTTTAAACAATGGTAAGCTATTTTCATTGCAAGAAATCTAACAAGACTATTATTCGCAGGCTCACATGAAATAGGACTCTTTAACAAACAGAATAATGGCATGGTTTTGTCACATTAAGATTTACAAGTATAGATAGGGGTAACAAATATAACATCTGGCGATTTATATTATCTCCATGATAACATCATGTAGATCAATACATTTTCGAGACTTCAATCATTTATCATATATGTTATGACAATATACATGAATTCGTTAATATGAAATTTATTTATATTTTGAAATTATTTTATTGTTTTATTTAAATTCCTAAAATATGTTTTTTATTCATTGATGACCACTAGATGGCAGCATATCACCATTTTTAAACTGTGTATTTGGAACTGATTTAGATGAAATTAGAGGCTTTTAGACATATTTTCATTGGCCCTCATTCAATTGCAATTTGGCCAATTGAATAGGGCCCTAAATAAGCACAAAACATATATTTTTTAAAGAAGTTTTAAGTTAGCAAGCATCTATCCAAAAGCAAGGTTTTCAGTAACTAAAAACGTCTTTAATAAATATATGTTATGTGCATATTTAGGGCCCTATTCAATTGGCCAAATCGCAATTGAATGAGGGCCCTGGAAAGTAGCTATTTACTTCCACCCGGCTCGCGTTTCCCTGCTTAATAGGCTGTAGGAAGTATGTTCTTAAAAGAGTAATCAATATTTGATAGTCAAAATACTTAATGTAAACTGACAATTCATTGGTATATGCCTTAAGTAATGTATTACAGTGCTTCACACTACTACTGCTGCTACTACTACTACTACACTAGTAGTTTAGTAAATATTGAGTTGAATAAGAGGCATCAGTCAGTGACTGCAAAAAATAAATGGAGAATTGAAACAAGCATTTACTTATTTAGTAATTTTAAATAATTAATGTTTACTAATTCCCCTGCATGAAACTATTGTAAATTGAATTTATTAAACGTTAAGTTTTATGAATAGTCTTTGTTTTGTGGCCGAGATTAAGCCCATGAAAAATCTGAGTAATTGTTTTTAAAGGTGCAGCAGAATTATGTAAAGAAATTGTTTAAACATTTATTTTCCATCACCTTGTTTTAATGTAACAATCTACATAAAAATAAAGTTTTAAAGCATAGCTTGGAACAAAATCCTTCACTACATCTAGTTCTAGTCTTTAAATCCCTGGTTCTAATCCCATGCCTTCCACTTATTATTATTTTAATTAACTGATGTAATTTTGTGTACACACACACACACATTTAGATATGGGATCATTTGTGAACGTTTATAAATAAATATATAAATAATTGAATAAATATGCAAATGAATATATATGTAAATTAAATAAATACATTAGTTAAAAAAGTAGAAGGTATGGGATCAATGATTTAGCAATGGTAAAAACATACTATGGCCCTCATTCAATTGCGATTTGGCCAATTGAATAGGGCCCTAAATAAGCACATAACATATATTTTTTAAAGAAGTTTTTAGTTAGTAAGCATCTATCCAAAAGCAATGTTTTCACTAACTAAAAACTTCTTTAAAAAAAATATGCTATGTGCTTATTTAGGGCCTTATTCAATTGGCCAAATCGCAATTGAATGAGGGCCTATGTCTTGGAACGGAGTATACAACATAATATGTCTAAAATAGAATTACAAAATCCAACTGTATTATCTATGCAGATTCTTGTGGTTGATTTTCAACAACTACAAGCAATAACTATCTACATCTATGTTGTGAACAACTTTTTCACTTGATTTTGCACCCTTTAATAATACAGAGCACATATGCTAACTTCAGTGTCCCTTTAAGGCATCTGCTTGCAACACAAAGTTACATTCAGATGGCATATTTATTTCTGTTTATTTAAATATTTTTATTGATCTAAAAGGATAAAACAAACAGAGAACAATGGTTTGACCATGAGCACTGCAGTTTATGACAATCACAGTAACCTATTCCGCTGCAACACACCTTCAGAGTATCAACCTTTCCACAACTTGCAAAACATTGCAGAACATACATTTTACACCACTGCGCTTGGACATAATAAATCATGCTAGAGTACGGATCAGTCACCCTGTTTTAGTTGATGAGAGAGTGCTCAGGTTGTTACACTCTGCAACTGCTTGTCTCCACCCATCCCTATTCGGTTGATTAACCAGCAATATGGAGTAGCTCATGGAGTTGTCCAAGGATTCATCCTCATTTTCTATGCAGCTTCTTGTAGGGGGTCCTCAAGGGCTGTCATAGAAATAATAAGTATACATATAACTCAGTTTATTCTTCATCAGTTTTGAAAATGTACACAGCTCTCTTACATGATTTTCAACTCACTTCATGATAGTTCATAGCGGTTTTCAGGAGCTCCATGCACTGATAAGCCTTATGAGCATCTCACACATTCACGCTACACACTCCTATGCACATGTGACACACAGAGAAAGAGTGGAAAAGGCACTAACACTTCTAGATTATGGGTACATGTTTCAACATAATGACAGTAGTGACAGTAATGACATAATGACAGCATTATTTAAAACTATTTTACACTAATTATACTTGTGTACACATTTGCATGTCTAATTATACTTGTGTGCACATTTGCATGTGTAAACCAGGTCAATACATCTTTTTACAGCTCAAAAACTCCAGATCTTGTTGTTGCAATCTATTTATCTGGATGGGGCCATGCAAATGAAAGCACAATGTGTCTACTACTACTTTGTTTAAAAAAATAAAAAAAACATATAACATATGCCTGCCATTATTAAACAGCTTTCAGGCATAGCACATCAGAAGTCCCAGAATGATCTATTCAAAATTAGCTCCAGTAAATTTAGATCATTGGGGAATAAATGCAGGATCTTAATTTACAAATCAATATACCTACACTAGCGAATTGCCTGTCAAAAAATGACGGCAATAGAATTGTAAGTCAAGGAATTGTCTTTGGCACAGACATTATTTTTTGTGGTGGTCTGAGATCTCGGAGCTAATTGCGAGGCTCGCGCTGAGTGCCTTAGGCTGCGCTCATTGAGAGCCTCTTGGCTGTTGTATTTTTTTTTATCAGAGGCGCTTTTGTTGTCATTGTAAGGTCGACGCTGATCTGCTTTTTGCGCTTATTGCTGTGTAAATGTATTTTGTGATGTTAATTAAATTAGTAGTAAATTAATAAATTAATATACTTTACCTATTTGTAAGTAATACATGCCGGAAGCATTGTGCTGAAGAGCTGGCAATCTTTTTCCATGTTCCTGCAGCATACAATGTAGGTTTGCAGTGTTGTGGTGCTGAAGTGTAAGGGTCAGCAATGTGTGAAGTTTGAAGTGTAAATAGGCTGCATGTACGAGGGGAAGCCGTTAGTGTAGCTGGGTACTTCCGCATTCTGTAAGTTAGTGTTGTAAAATGGCGGCGAATGTGTATGTGGTAGGCGGGTTTGTATGATGAAGTGTCCTTGCTAATGGTGTATGTTGTAGGTCTACAGGTTTTTGTAAAAGCCGTATTTGCTTTGTGAAATTTAGCGGCTTTAGGGGTCATGTAGCCTTGTTTTCGTTTTTTTCGGTGGCCATTTTTTCTCTCGCTTAGGAGATTTTCAAGTGGCTAAACTTTGTAAATTTGACAGAATTTGAGGTTTAAGCAGTGTTGCAGAGGTCCTGGGTGTCTCCCATTGGTGTGGGTAAGGTTTTTATTTTATTTTTGTGTTTTTTAATGTTTGCCGCTGTACGCGGGTTGTCTGTTAAAGTCGTATTTTTGCGAGTCCGTAATGGATTTTTCGAAGTCCCGCGGGTTGTAATTGTTTTTGTGTAAGTCCGCAATTAATTTTTTTCTAAATCACGCAGCTCGTACATTTTTGTGTACGTTCCGTAGTTAGTCATTGCGTGTTTATGTTTAAGTCCCGCAAGTGTGGTAGTTTGTAACCGGTTGTGAGGCGCCGTAAAGCCTCCACCTCCGCAAATCTGAACCGCAACTCGAAAATGGATAAAAAAATATTACTAGTACTAGATAGGACGCGCAAGTGGGTTAGACACTTGTTCTGAAAACTGCAGCAGCTATCAAACACACTCTGCTGTACTTTAAAATACTGGGAAAGCATGGAAAGGAATTAGAATTGATTGCACAACAGGTTCAAGCTTGCAAATCTGCAATTAAAAATAATTCTAATAATTATTTCAGTGTTATATTGATCCCAGGAATCAAGGGGTTAATAAATACCATGGAACCCCCATGGACTAGAACAGTTGCTTTAATTATTTTTATTGATTTTTACATTGCTGGACTACGAGTCCGATCACAACTTGTACTTCTAAACGCTAATTAATTGTAGTATAAACTCCATGTTTTACTGACATCATGATGACAGTCTTATATACTGTTGGCTCTGTCCAAGAAGTATTGCAAGTGTTTAAGAAGTAAATTATGGGGTTGTTTAAATATTGTCAGTTCATATGATCACGTCTTCTGAAATCCTACTTATGAGTGCAGGGTTTCCGCGTGGAGGCTGTGAGAGGGTAGTTGCAAGTTAGAGACAATTGAATGTTTAGAATTTGTTTTACCCACAGCCAGGGCAGGAGACAGAATAACTCTGGGGGGCATACAGCTCATTGTTTACACTGACCGTTAAATAGCTTATTTATACATACATACAAACATAGAGAAATCAAGGGGGGGGGGGGGTACTTCCCACCCCCAGTTCCTACACCCATACCCACAGCCAAAATGTTGTTTTAGAGGAAATTATGGGCTTGTAATTGAATGGGACCCAAAGTCAGCTCATTCTAGAGCATTACAATACAAATGCTGTAACGTGACTCATCATCTGGCGCTTCTCGATACGGATGAAAACATTCATGTCCAGACAAACATATCAGGACTATTAATCATTGCAATGATTATCATAATTTTGTTGTAACATCATGTACTTTGTATTCCCTTATGTGAGGTTGTCTGATGGGGAAATATTTTTTTCGCTCCAAATCTCTTAGGTGCACTTCCCCAATTTTATCTCAGTGGTAAATGTGGCTCTGGTGCTTATCAAAGCGTTTGTTTGGTTGTTTTTTTTGCCTCTGTAGAAGGGATATCCAAAACATACCTTAGGCAGTCTCTGATATGTCCCATGGAGATGACATCCTCAAGCTGCTTCCTGCGGAAGTACCAGCACTGAGCTGAGTTTGATTTCATTTGTTCTAATGCTAAGTATACATACACAGATGCCTTCATTACATGAGAGTAGGGAATGAGGGTAGCTTAGCATTTATTTACACTGCATACTAACAGCCTTATTAAATTGTGATTTGGTACATTTAAAAGGGCTCTATATAAGCACAGAGCATATTTTATTTACAGAAGATTTTAGTTAGTGAAGACCTTGCTTTTGGATAGAAGTTCACTAACTAAAAACTTTGGAAAAAAAATATGCTATGTGCTTTAATAGAGCCCTTTTAAATTTACTGAATCGCAATTTAATAAGGCTGTAAGGGGGTAAGTGGTGGATCCCCAGTATCGCTGCATTTGAGAGTAGACAGGGATAGAACTACACTTGCTTATGCTAGGTTTATCTCATATTTTTAAGCTGATAAACCAGACATTTTAAAACCTGCTTTTTGCTCATCTTGCTTTGCATTATAAAGCACTGATAATTGTGTTGAACGATGTATGTCATTTTTATGCAAAACACAAAAAGAAAAGTAAATGCTGCAAATAATCAAAGCAAGGAAAAAAATACAGTGTTATCCAATGTTTTGGTTCAAATTGCTTATACAATATATTAATAAAAAAAAATAAAGATGATTTGGGGATGATTTTTAATGTTAGGTCAGAAGATAAATGCGCAGTGCGCAGCGGTCCCCACACATACGCAATGCGCCGTTCTAGCGCATGCGCAATGAGCTGCGTTCAGAGAGCATGCACAATGTGCCAGTGCTGCTGAGAGAGGGGGAGGGAAGAGACACAAGGGAGGGAAAGGGGGGAAAGAGACACAGGGGAGGGAGGGGGGGAAAGAGACACAGGGGAGGGAGGGAGGGAAAGAGACACATCAAATATCATCCCGTCATTTTTGATGGGCAAGTTAATAGTGTTAAATAACTTAATAACTGAAATAGAAGTGTAGACAGCGATTACGAACTTTCAACTTAATAAGACACTTGCAACCCTATTAAATTAGAAGTTACGAGTTGTGATTGGACCCACATTCCAGAAATAATGCAATATTGTTATAGCCGTAAATATGATATTCTAGTCCATGCGAGTTCCATTATATGTATTAAAACACTGATTGCCAGGATCGATATAACACGGAATTTAAACATAATAAAAATTATTTTATATTGCCGATTCGCAAGCTTGTTGTGCTATTTATTTCAATACCTAACATCACTTTCCCTTTTAATATAAGTACAGTAGTGTGTGTATATTTACATTTAAAGTGGAACAGATTGGACTCCTCTCTAGTGCCTGTTGGCTTTTTGGCTCCATTTGCTGGTTATGGAGTTAAACGCAAGTGAATTTGTTGCAATTTAATAGCATGATTGTAAACGTAACAGCTACGGGCTTGACAGATCAAAGGATTTGCGGGCGCGCTGCTCAAATTTCCATGTCCCATAGCCTTTTCTCACTCTTAACCCACAAGTCATCGGCGGGTTGCTTTACGGAACCAATTTAATAGCCGTAAGTCTTGTGGGCTACTTTAAAGGCTGCGGTTTTACACATTGAGCTATTTTAATAGGGCAGTTGTACTTGACAGTTTCACAGATTTTTGTGATAACATTTTTATTACGCTGTTGACACCATATTTGGTACAAATATTTAGTGAATTTATAAAATGCAAATATTTTCTGAGTGACGTAACAGAAACTGCTATTACGTTAATCTTACAATCAAATAAAGATCTGAGTAAATAATCAAATGATCATCCCATTACTTTATGCTATGTGGATATGTTTGAGGTAAAAGAAACAATTTTCAGCATTATGACTCCTGTGATAGTTACAATGAATCATGTGAAATTATAATTAAAATAATTTTAAAGGACTACTTTTTTCTATGTGTTTTGAATAACTAAGCTTGAAAAAAAGCGCTAGATGTATTTAGAAAGGAAGATAAAACTGAATACAGTAGACTCTCAGTTAACCAGCATTCAAGCGACCAGAACTCTCAAGCAACCAGAACATTTTTGACTTGAAATAAAAAATGTAATTTACATGGCTCAACAAATGTCAGGAGCCAGGTTGTCATGCAACAAAATGTGTACAGGCACCTAGATGTCATCCACTGTATGTCTGCAATTCAGTGTTACCTGGAAGCAGACTGGCATGAGAGACTGAGCCAGTGCAGTGTTGGCGTTACATTCCCCGGGTTCATCACCGCACCCTCCAGCCGAACGTACCTGTGTGTAAGTGAGGAGAGAAATCTGCTGCAGCCCTCACTGACAAATATACTATGTGCAGCTAATCTAGACCTCTTTAATAGTAACTCTCTAGCAAACAGAAACTACATTTATCCAGCATCTACCAATTTCCATGGGTGCCCGATAACTGAGTGTCTACTGCATTTACATTTTATCATGTAGATACAAACATCCACAGAGACTATGCATGACCCAGGTGACTGTACTCGAGACAATAGACTTGGTGCTTCAGGGGCTAGTTAGCAGGGGCGGATCTACCAGTGGTGCAGGTGGTGAAATGCACCAGGGCCCTCCTCTGTGTAAATCTTTAAAAAAAAATGTGGGGATTTAATTTTCTTTTTGTAGTATAGGGACCCCCTGAGGCCTCTTACCCTGGCCCAACTTGCCAAGGCCCCACTGGGACCCCCAGTGCCTCCTTGACAACACACATCCCCCAGCCTGAAATGTGATTGTGCCTGTCTAAAAAAAGATAATTTCTACTGAAGCTTCAACAGGTGGCAGTGTGGAGCAGTTTAGCATGTGCATCAGGGAACAAGGAAAGAGAACAAGGGCTGCAAACTACAGGGGGGTGGGTTCTGTGAGGGAAAAGTAAAGGAGATAGGGATGGGTGCTATGTGAGGTGGGTGCTGAGGAGTTGGGTGCTGTATGGGGATGGCTGTTAAGAGGGGTCGCTGCTGTGTGAGGGTGATGTTTATATATATATCATTTTTTTCGGCAGGCCATTTTTTTCTCGCTTAGCCGATTTTCGATCTTTGTAACTCGGCTAAATCGATCTAAATTGCAGTTCCAACTCACTTCCAGACGTCCTGCCTGGTTCCCCATGCTGTAAGTGACCTTTGTTTTATTTTTAGTGTGTATTTAGTGTTTTTTTTACTGTTTTTGTTCCGCCGCTTATCTCGTAATTTGCGGCGCTCATTGCCAAAGTGCTACGATTTAACGGCTCGCCTCGCTGCGCGAGGCTCGCCTGCAATGAGCACCTGCGGCGCTCATTGCCAAAGTGCTACGATTTAACGGCTCGCCTCGCTGCGCGAGGCGAGCCGGGCGATGAGCGCCTGCTGCGCTCATCGCTAAGTCGTACGCACTACGCAACAGAGGCTCGCGAGGCTCGCCTGCAATGAGCACCTGCGGCGCTCATTGCCAAAGTGCTACGATTTAACGGCTCGCCTCACTGCGCGAGGCGAGCCGGGCGATGAGCGCCTGCGACGCTCATCGCTAAGTCGTACGCACTACACAACGCAGCGTGATGACGAATCGTAGTTAGACAATTATAATATGTGATACAGTGCCTTGCAAAAGTATTAACCTCCGTGGCATTTTTCTTGTTTTGTTGCCTCACAACCTGGAATTAACATGGATTGTTTGAGGATTTGCATCATTTAATTTACAGAACATGCCCACAACTTTGACGATGATTTATTGTGAAGTAAACAACAAATAGGACAAAATAACAGAAAAAGTTAATGTGCATAACTATTCACCCCCCTAAAGTCAATACTTTGTAGAGACACCTTTTGCGGCAATCACAGCTCCAAGTCGCTTTGGATAAGTCTCTCTGAGCTTGCCACATCTTACCACTTGGATTTTTGCCCATTCCTGCTTGCAAAACTGCTCCAGCTCCTTCAAGTTGGATGGTTTGCGCTTGTGAATAGCAATCTTTAAGTCTGAACACAGATTTTCTATCGGATTGAGGTCTGGTCTTTGACTAGGCCATTCCAACACATTTACATGTTTCCCCTTAAACCACTCAAGTGTTGCTTTAGTGGTGTGTTTGGGGCCATTGTCCTGTTGGAAGGTGAACATCCGTTCTAGCCTCAAATCAAGCACAGAGTGGTACAGTTTTTGCTCAAGAATATCCCTGCATTTAGCACCATCCATATTTCCCTCAACTCTGACCAGTTTCCCAGTCCCAGCTGCTGAAAAACATTCCCACAGCATGATGCTGCCACCACCATGTGTGATGGTGTTCTTTGGGTGATGTGATGTGTTGGGTTTGCGCCAGACATACCGTTTTCTTTGATTCTTGTGTTTCTTTCCACCATCTCCCCCCTGTCCCTGTGTCATTCTCCTCTGTGTGTCTGCTGTTCAGCCTCGTTTTCATCTAGTTTCAGAATTTTTACGTTTTTCGTCCGCCATTTTTATCCTCGCTCCCAGGCTTCCTGGCTCTCCCCCTAAGCTGTGTGTGAGTGCGTTATTATTTTTATTAAATCATTTTTGGGGTTTTTAGAGTTACACGCTTGGCTCACAGTTGCGAACCTCGCACCCTAAGTCCTGCGTGGTTCAACTGCTCGCCTCGCTTTGCAAAGCTTGCAGTGCAATGAGCGTCTTTGGCACTCATTGCAACCTAAGTCCTGTGTGCTTCAACTGCTCGCTTTGTGAGTCTCGCACTGCAATGAGAGCCTTTGGCGCTCATTGCAGCCTAAGTCACGCATGCATCAACTGCTTGCTTCGCTTCTCGAGGCTCATCACTCATTGCAGCCTAAGTCCCACATGCATCAACGGCTCGCCTCGCATCGTGAGGGACGCAAAAGCGTGACCAACATCTCAAACGTCATCACCGTCGCAAGATCCACAACTATATATGTGATTTGAAGGAATATTTTATTAAATCATATAGTTTCAGTGACTGACATTTCCTTTTCTTGTTATACTGAAGCACTGTCACCAAAGATTTTGAGTTTACATAAAAATATTGTCACTAACATCACTAAGTAAGATAATGAGCAGACTACTTGAGTAACAGCTAAAGTGTTATCAGACATTTCTTGAAAACCTTAAATTGCAGGAATCTTTATAAATATATATTTGATTGCAACCTTCAGCCTGTTATAAACAGTTCACTTGAAAGTGTATACAAGTGCTATTACTGTATGTACACAGTGATGTTAAACTGTATTGCTTACAATGATCATACTTTATCGAAGTTGTTTTTAAAACCTTATATTTGTTTAGTTTTGTAAAGAAAGACATTGTTCTACTTAAACCTAAGTAGAATGTTGTGATTTGTGTGGATCATTAAAGGGTTGCAGATGTGTTATTAAGATTACATAAAAGGACAGTAAACCAGGAAGACAATGATAGAAAAAATCCAAATAACATTTAAAACTGCTTAAGGAGAGATGTAATGTATACTTTGAGTAGATATGATAAAAGAGAAAAGGGATTATAATGTTAACATATACCTCCCACGTGCCCCACTTTTAGAGGGAAAGTTCCTATTTTGAAAATAATTCATTCTGCCCCTTGTAACCTTTAAATTATGCTACTTTTGAAGAAATGTCCCATATTTAAGAGCAAAACCCTGGTTTCTAGCCCTGCCCATGTCCTACTTTTTCTGGGTTAGTGGCTGAACTGTCTGCTATAGAACTGTAGGTTATAAGCTCAAATACTATGAACTGCCCATTTTTAAGTTTAATATTTAATATTAAATAATTATTTTAGCATCATAACACCAATATGTGTCCCATACCACCCCATTACAATTTATATATTTTCTTTTAAAGGGAAGGGAGAAAGAAAAGCACATTGCCCTTCGATAGTGCAAATCAATTGCTTTATTCAAAATCCTTGTTTTATAAAAGTGTTCCTACCTCCCAATAAGAAGTACATAATCAGCATATAAATGTTCCCAGATTTTCTCTGGTGGCAGGTGGTATTTCAAACTGAGTGTACATTTAAAATAGTACAGCTGAGTCCAAACTACATCCCAGTCTTGAAAGTTAGCTTCAACAGTATTATTATTAAATATGATCTAACTAACAACTTGCCCGTCAAAAATGACAGCAATAAAATTGTAATGCTGGCAAAGCTGTTTGCCACCTAATGTGAGCAACGTCGGCGCTCACCGCGAGCCTCTCCCCCTGTCTACTTCCCCCCCTGTGTCTGTTTCCCTCCCCTCTTTTCATCCTCCTTCCTCCCCTCATCCTCCTCCCTCCCCTTATCCTCTTCCCTCCTTCACCCTCCCTCCCCTCATCCTCTTCCTCCCTCCCACCCCTCATCCTCCTCCTACCTCCCTCCCCTCATCCTCCTCCCTCCCTCCCCTCATCCTCCCTTTCTCCCTCTCCAATTAACCCCCCTCCTCTCCCCTCACCTGCATTGCGCTGCTCCTGCTGCTGTCCAGCGCATCTTCTGTGTCGGGACCCAGCATATGCTAATGACGTGACGTCACATGAGCGTCACGTCATTAGCATATACCGGGTCCCGACACAGAAGATGCACTGGACAGCAGCAGCAAAATGCAGGTGAGGGGGGAGGAGGGGGGTTAATTGGAGAGGGGGAAAGGGGGGAGGGAGGGAGGATGAGGGGAGGGAGGGAGGAGGAGGATGAGGGGAGGGAGAGGATGAGTGGAGGGAGGGAGGAGGAGGATGAGGGGAGGGAGAGGATGAGTGGAGGGAGAGGATGAGGGGAGGGAGGTGAGGGTGATGCGAGCCCTGGGAATCCTGCTGCTGTCCATCGGGTCTTTGGGACCTAGCATATGCTAATGACGTGATGCACATGTCACGTCATTAGCATATACCGGGTCCCGACACAGAAGATGTGCTGGACAGCAGCAGGAGCCTGTTTTGAGGTTAGAATCTTTGCAGAAAATGCTTTTTCCCAAAGCATCTTAGAAGACTGGAAAATCGCCACTTCCAATCTAAAGGGAATGGAAGGGACAGAAACCGGGGAAAGATTAAACAGATGAGGAACAACAAGGGTCAGAAGGAAAGTGAAAGTTAAAAGGTTTTTCATTTAGTGGGAGAGAGAAGGAACAGAGGTGAGGGCTCTAGCAGTTAATATGTTGTCTGCACCTAGTGGTGAGATAATATATGCAAGCATGAAAGTCAGGTGATTCTCATTCCACTAAAGATTTATTCTGAAATGAGGTGGGAGGGAGAGCAGAATTCGCAGAATTCAGAGTAAGCAGTGAGGCCTACTGAGACCAGGATGCAGGTAACAATTGGGGCTAAAAGAAAAACAATAAAAATACGGTGTGAGGGACCGATAGAACAGGGAGAGAGAGAGAGAGAGAGAGAGAGAGAGAGAGAGAAAGAGAAAGAGAAAGAGAAAGCAAG
Source organism: Discoglossus pictus (assembly GCA_027410445.1). Taxonomy (NCBI): domain Eukaryota; kingdom Metazoa; phylum Chordata; class Amphibia; order Anura; family Alytidae; genus Discoglossus; species Discoglossus pictus. The sequence goes on from CM050165.1 coordinate 285,713,605, forward strand.
CAAGCAAGAGTGTGCAGTTAAAAGAAAGGAAATGCCAAGACATGTGGGAAGGAGGAGATCTAGGCAAATTATGCAGGACATAAAAGGGGGAAGGGGAAGGAAAGCCAGGCAAGCTAAAGTAAACATTTGTAAGAGTTTGAACTAATGTTAGAAATAATTCTATGTCATCAAATATAATAACAAGCATATAGTAGAAGTATTTATAAAAGATATTTGCTCCTGGGAAGACGCAGCTTTCAAGGTCTTCTCTATACCTGCTGGTGTGTATGAAACTCCCAGAATTGAGGGTCGTAAGTGAGGGGAGAGGGGGTTAATTGGAGAGGGGGAAAGGGGGGAGGGAGGAGGATGAGTGGAGGGAGAGGATGAGAGGAGGGAGAGGATGAGGGGAGGGAGAAGATGAGGGGGTGATGCAAGCCCTGGAACTCCTGCTGCTGTCCACCAGGTCTTTGGGACCCGGCATATGCTAATGATGTGACGCGCATGTGACGTCATGTCATTAGCTTATGCTGGGTCCTGACACAGAAGACGCGATGGACAGCAGCAGGAGCAGCGCAATGCAGGTAAGTGAGGGGAGAGAGGGGTTGAGAAGAAGGGGAGGCACTGGGGTGCTGCACTGGGGGTGCTGCGAGGCTGGGGGTCAGCGCGAGTTCTCCCCTGGCAGGAAGCAAGTAGTGCCGCGGGCCTCGTGGTTATGGGCCGCAAACAGCTGACCTTGCAGTTAAGGCCCGAAATGCCTGTCCCGCGGGATGTAAGGATGAGCGCCTCAGTGCTCATTTCCACCAGCGCAGTGAGTGTCTTCGGCGTTAGCAACGAACCGCATTGCTGACAATTACAGTCAGGTCCATAAATATTGGGACATCGACATAATTCTAATCTTTTGGGCTCTATACACCACCACAATGGATTTAAAATTAAACGAACAAGATGTGATTTAACTGCAGACTTTAATTTGAGGGTATTTGCATCCAAATCAGGTGAACGGTGTAGGAATTAGAACAGTTTGTATATGTGCCTCCCACTTTTTAAGGGATCAAAAGTAATGGGACAGATTAACAGTCATAAATAAAATTTTCACTTTGTAATACTTGGTTGCAAATCCTTTGCAGTCAATTACAGCCTGAATTCTGGAACGCATAGACATCACCAGGCGCTGGGTTTCATCCCTGGTGATGCTCTGCCAAACCTCTATTGCAACTGTCTTCAGTTCCTGCTTATTCTTGGGGCATTTTCCTTTCAGTTTTGTCTTCAGCAAGTGAAATGCATGCTCAATCGGATTCAGGTCAGGAGATTGACTTGGCCATTGCATAACATTCCACTTCTTTCCCTTAAAAAACTATTTGGTTGGTTTTGCAGTATGCTTCGGGTCATTGTACATCTGCACTGTGAAGCACCGTCCAGTGAGTTCTGAAGCATTTGGCTGAATATGAGCAGATAATATTGCCCGAAACACTTCAGAATTCATCCTGCTGCTTTTGTCAGCAGTCACATCATCAATAAATACAAGAGAACCAGTTCCATTGGCAGCCATACATGCTCACGCCATGACAGTACCACCACCATGCTTCACTGATGAGGTGGTATGCTTTGGATCATGAGCAGTTCCTTTCCTTCTCCATACTCTTCTCTTCCCATCACTTTGGTACAAGTTGATCTTAGTCTCATCTGTCCATAGGACGTTGAAGGCTTTTTTAGATGTTGTTTGGCAAACTCTAATCTTGCCTTCCTATTTTTGAGGCTCACCAATGGTTTACATCTTGTGGTGAACCCTCTGTATTCACTCTGGTGAAGTCTTCTCTTGATTGTTGACTTTGACACACATACACCTACCTCCTGGAGAGTGTTCTTGATCTGGCCAACTGTTGTGAAGGGTGTTTTCTTCACCAGGGAAAGAATTCTTCGGTCATCCACCACAGTTGTTTTCAGTGGTCTTCCGGGTCTTTTGGTGTTGCTGAGCTCACCGGTGCGTTGATTTGGCCACACCTAATGTTTTTGCTATCTCTCTGATGGGTTTGTTTTGTTTTCTTCAGCCTAATGATGGCTTGCTTCACTGATAGTGACAGCTCTTTGGATCTCATATTGAGGGTTGACAGCAACAGATTCTAAATGCAAATAGCACACTTGAAAAGAACTCTGGACCTTTTATCTGCTCCTTGTAAATCGTATAATGAGGGAATAACACACACCTGGCCATGGAACAGCTGGGCAGCCAATTGTCCCATTACTTTTGGTTCCTTAAAAAGTGGGAGGCACATATACAAACTGTTGTAATTCCTACACCGTTCACCTGATTTGGATGTAAATACCCTCAAATTAAAGCTGAAAGTCTGCAGTTAAAGCACACCTTGTTCGTTTCATTTCAAATCCATTGTGGTGATGTATAGAGCCAAAAGGGTTAGAATTGTGTCCATGTCCCAATATTTATGGACCTGACTGTATATATTTGATATTTATAATGTACCAACATATCCCGCAGCACCATACATAAGACGAATACAAGGTAAAAACAATATCAATACAGATTAAAAGAATAGAGAGCCCTGATTTTGAACTTAGAATCTTGCATATGGAGTACTTTTTTAAGCATCCTATTATGATTAAAAATTCACAAACTTACAATCTAAGGGATTTGGAAGGTTATAGCTACATTGGGCATATTAAGCATGAAGGTGATAAGCTTCATTAAATATATGTGTTTTTAGTGTGGTTTTGAAGGACTTAGGATAGGAGGAAAGTCTAGTGGAGCAAGGTAAGGAGTTCCAAAGAATTAGGGCAACACGAGAATAGTCCTGAAGGAGGGAATGAGAGGAGGTGACAAGAGAGGAGGAAGGAAGAAGGTCATTAGCAGAATGGAGGGGGAGAGTGGAGGAATATTTTGCATGAGAGTAAAGATATAAGGGGGTGCATTATTGTTAAAGAGCTTTGTACGTTAGGGTTATGATTTAAAATGGAGTATGGAGCCTTGCTTTTGTGTCCTTTCTCCTGTCAATGTTTATTTTCGACTGTTAAACCTAAACCATGTAGGTGATAAAGGAGATAGTGTTAGTGTAGCAACAGTGGATGAGTGGAAAACAGTTGTCAAACGTGTTTAGCTGTAATCATACATCCTTTTCAATCACTTTTAAAGCTAGTAATCGCTATTTATGCTTTAATAAACTGGCAGTATTTTCCTGGAGCTATTGATTTTTTACAAGTTTAACAATGTGCTAGACGTGTCCTGTGTTGCCAAGCAGGATTGATTATTTTTGCTAAGCGATCTAAGCTAAGCCAATAAGATTTGTGTGATGTCACCATTTGTCATGCTAGTCACTCTGATCTGATGTGTATTGTTGGTTCTGTTGTTATAGTGATGTATTAACAAATATGAGAGTAGAAAAAAATATATTATATTAAATCAATGTTATTATGGGAGCGTGCATACAGTGCCTTGCAAAAGTATTCACCCCCTTGACTTTTTACCTATTTTGTTACATTACAGCCTTATGTTCAATGTTTTGTTAATCTGAATTTTATGTGATATTGTGACCATAACACAATAGTCTAAGTTGGTGAAGTAAAATGAGAAAAATATACAGTATACCAAAAACTATTTTTTAGAAATAGAAAACAGAACATTGGCAAGTGCGTATGTATTCACCCCCTTTGTTATGAAACCCATAAAAAGCTCTGGTGCAACCAATTACCTTCAGAAGTCACATAATTAGTGGAATGATGTCCACATGTGTGCAATCTAAGTGTCACATGATCTCTCATTACATATACACAACTTTTTTGAAAGGCCCCAGAGGCTACAACACCTAAGCAAGAGGCACCACTAACCAAACACTGCCATGAAGACCAAGGAACTCTCCAAACAAGTAAGGGACAATGTTGAGATGTACAAGTCAGGGTAAGGTTATAAAAAAATATCCAAATCTTTGATGATCCCCAGGAGCAACATCAAATCTATCATAACCAAATGGAAAGAAATGGCACAACAGCAAACCTGCTATGAGACGGCCACCCACCAAAACTCATGGACCGTGCAAGGAGGGCATTAATCAAAGAGGCAGCACAGAGACCTAAGGTAACCCTGGAGGAGCTGCAGAGTTCCACAGCAGAGACTGGAGTATCTGTACATAGATCGTCAATAAGCCGTACGCTCCATAGAGTTGGGATTTATGGCAGAGTGGCCAGAAGAAAGCCATTACTTTCAGCAAAACACAAAATGGCAAGTTTTGAGTTTGCGAAAAGGCATGTGGGAAACTCCAAAAATGTATGCAAGAAGGTGCTCTGGTCTGATGAGACTAATATTGAACTTTTCAACCATCTAAGAAAACTGTGGTCTGTGGTCAGACTTAAAGATTGCTGTTCACAAGCGCAAACCATCCAACTTGAATGAGCTGGAGTAGTGTTGCAGGGAGGAATGGGCAAAAATCCCAGTGGCAAGCTCATAGAGACTTATCCAAACTTAGAGCAGTGATTGCCGCAAAAAGTGGCTCTACAAAGTATTGAATTTAGGGGGGTGAATTGTTATACACATTGACTCTTTCTGTTCTTTTGTCCTATTTGTTGTTTGCTTCACAATAAAAAAAAACATCTTCAAAGTTGTGAGCATGTTTTGTAAATTAAATTATGCAAATCCTCAAACAATCCATGTTAATTCTAGGTTGTGAGGCAACAAAACATGAAAAATGCCAAGGGGCTGAATACTTATGTCCTTTTTATGAAGTGATGCATGAAAATTGAACTCCATATTCCAAATGAGGGCATACTAGACTTTTGTAGTGGCAGAATTATGTTTGCTTCCCTTACTTCTATACCCTTCTTAATACATGCTAATATTTCACGTGCCTTCACAGCTGCTTCTTGGCATTGAGCACTGTTACCTAGGAGGTTGTCCATAAGTACTCCCAAATCCCTTTCAATATCTATTACCCCTATATTTGCTCCATTAAGATTATAAATTGCATTGCTATTTTTTCTTTCCAGATGCATAACTTTACATTTATTCATATTAAATCTCATCTTCCATTTAGATGCCCATTCCTCTAATTTATGCAAATCCCTTTAAAGGGAAAGTACATCATTATATGATTTAATTACCTTGCACAACTATGTGTCATCAGCAAAAATGGAGACACTACTTTCCACTCCCACCTCTAAGTCATCAATAAATATGTTAAAAAGGAAAGGATAATTACTGCCATTCCTGTATCCCTTAGTTTGCACATTAGTCTTCCACCAGGCACTGTATCAAAAACCTTTGCAGAATCCAAAAAGACTACATCCATTGAGTTTCCTTGATCAAGGTTCCTACTAACCTTTTCATAGAAACTAATTTAGATTTGTTTGAAATTACCTATCCCTCATAAATCCATGTTGATTCCTACTTATAATCCAGTTCAATTAGACATATTCTTGTATAGTATCCCTTATTATACCTTCTATAAGCTTTCCCACTACAGAAGTGAGGTATTCCTTATCTACATTAAACAGATATTTATGTGTGCAATTTTTATGTTTATTGTTTGAAGTATCCTGCTGGCTGTGGTTTACTGTTTTCTTGTATAAAGTAGATACATTATACCTATAGATTATTGTAGTCAAGTGAAGCTGTAAGCTATACCATGCAGGGTAACCCAAGATAAGCAGGTCATATTATAAGTCAGCAGATGGCATTCTTGGGGCTCCAGCAGGTAGATGAGCTGTCAGAATGGCTGGAGGATCTGGAGAGGGAAGAGCTCTTTGTGGAAGAGCAGTATGATGGCCGGATGTCATGGCTATTGCATTACAATGGCTTACCTACTTCAGGCTGGAGTTAATGGTAGTACTCCAGGTGGTACTGCAGGGTGATTTAGGATGTGGTATTGGGCCTTTAGAAAAAGGGAGATCCTATAAAATCAGCACTTGAAGAATTGGGACTAGAACCAGGGTCCAAGGAGGTTGCACTGATTGAACCCTTAATCCAGCGAGAGTTGAAGCTGGAAGCCAGGTATGTGGAGCTGCTGGAGAAGGTAGCCCAGGGTAGGACCTGGCTCAAGGGTTGGAAGTAGCCATTCCAACCAGGTGAGGGTGAAAAATATGCATCTTGGGAACAAGAGGCTATGGAAGCATACAGCTGTTTGGATTATTGTTTGCCCTCAGAGAGCACTGATTATTTGGGAAGTTTGGTTCAGGAAGGCATACGGAAGATTATTTTTCAGAAATCAGGCGAAGTGGAGGGCCTGGGAGGAGCCAACATGCTCACAGGTTCTGTAAGGAACGAGAAAACAGCAATGGGGTTCAAGCTGATAACCACTACCAGGGAGCTAAATACAGATCCAGTGGCAGAAATGGGGATGAGCCCTGAGATCCTGCCCAGGGGCAGGAACAGGGATGAGTCCTGAGATACTGCAAGACCAATAAACGAAGGACCAACTATACCTAGTTAGCTGGAGAACAATCACTAACAGAATGGTGGTGGGAGAGAAAGTGGACTCTGATCAGACTCTAGACACAAAAGAAAAATTGGAATGGAGCAGCCATGTTCTCTAGCTCTTGGATAAGAGGATGATGGACTGTGCCTCAGTGATAGAACTAACTCTAGAGCAAAGGATAGAAGCAGGGGGAGGCCCTGAGATACTGTCAGTCAGTCCCCTGACCATGGACACAGGAGGATGAGAATACTGCACCTAGACTGTGTTCACAGACCAGGAGAAATACAACAAAAACCATGTTAAGTGCTGGCTTCCCCGGAGAGTGTTTTCCCTAATGCATGGGGAAGAAATTGGCATAGACCCTGGCTTTTGGTGGTATATTCACTATGACACCAATGGAAAGGTCTCCTGGATTGGTTTCCACCCTGGGACTTTTAAAATTGGGTAATGTGGAAAGCCCAATAGAGAAACCCGGACTCACACTCTGGTCAGGGGTAGGAGCATTCCTGCAAAAGGGAGAATTGTTGTCCACCTTTGACCCCATGGGCTTTTGCTGTGGCAGGTCCGTTATATTTACCGGCTTGGTTGTGGAGGGTTACATTGGTCCAGGACAATCCCAGATTCCTGCATACCTGGATATACCAGTTTTCCTCAATTACAAATAGGGATAACCCAGGATACTGTGCTAATTCACCTCTGCAACAAAGCCTATTAAGTCTGTGAGATTCTGTGAACTGCATACACACTAGCAGGTATGGAGGAGAGTATAGAAATTGCCCCATCCCTGGAGCCAATATCTTTATTAATATTACTACATCTGTGCAGATACAAATATTTCTAATTTTTTTTCAATTCCTAACAACTGTTTCCTTTATCCAGCTTGGCTCTCTTCACCTTCCCCTATTTATGGCTTGAATAATTACCTTAACTCTCCTCATCCTCCTCACGTGCCTCCAGTCTCTCTTGCCTCCTAAGATCTCTCTCTCCCATTCCTCTCTCACTCCTCTCTCTTCCTGTCCCTCAAACCATGCTTCCATTTTCTTTTAGTGCTGATTCATTCCTGCACCAAGGCCTACTTAGGCCCTCATTCAATTGCAATTTGGCCAATTGAATAGGGGTCTAAATAAGCACATAACATATTTTTTTTAAAGACGTTTTTAGTTAGTAAGCATCTATCCAAAATCAAGGTTTTTACGAACTAAAAACTTCTTTAAAAAAAATATGCTATGTACTTATTTAGACCCCTATTCAATTGGCCAAATCGCAATTGAATGAGGGCCTTAGTCTGTGAGATTCTGAGAACTGCATACACACCAGCAGGTATGGAGGAGACTATGAAAATTACCCCATCCCTGGAGCCAATATCTTTATTAATGTTTCTACTGTATGTGTGTTCTGGGAGGATATAAATATTTCTAGCATTTTTTCACTTCCTAAAATCTGTTTCCTTAATCCAGCTTGGCTCTCTCCACCTTTCCCCATTTATTGCTTGCATAATTACCTTAACTCCCCTCCTCACATACCTCCAGTCTTTCCTTAGAGCTAATTTACCTCTGCACCAAGGCCTACTAAGTCTGTGAGATTCTGACAACACTGCCCTCCCTCACCCACCTGCCCCAATGCAGATTTAATTTATAGAGCCATGGACAACACCTGACTTTCTACTTTCAGATTATATTATCTCAACACTAGGGGTCAGCCAACATATTAGAGTCTTTCACCTCAGATCCCTTCCCTCTCCCACTGAATAAAAATCTTTCTATCATTCACTTTCTTCCTGACCCTTGCTATTCCTTATCTGTTACTCTTCCCCGGGTCTCTGCCCTTTCATTCCATTTAGACTGTAAGTAGCAAGTTTCCAGTCTTATATGGTGCTTTGGAAAAAAGCACTTTCTGCAAGGATTCTAAGCTCAAAACAGGGCCTTCAATTTCTCAAATGAGAAGTTACAGATTGGTAACTTTCAGTCAGCTGAAGTGATGACTGACTTCAAGGCGAATCTCCAGTCTAGACTAGAGAATCCCAGGTGCTTCTTAGATCCATCTTCAGATACTCTATGGGAACACCTCTGAAGAGGTCCAATGGTTCTCTGCAAAGAGGAGCAAAGACTGGTTGACAAAAGCAGAGAGAAGGATCATTGAATTACTGTAGAAAAAGAGACCAGTTCATCAAGCACATTTTGCTCAGCAGTCATGCCATAATAAGAAAACAGTCTTCTGTCTTGAGTGCAGCAACTTCCAATGAAAGCTTTGAAAAAAATCAGAACCAGTAGTGGACCAACCTTGTGGAAAAATTTTTTGTGTTGCACAGATATTGGTGACTACAAAGGCTTTTATAAAGCCAGGGAGGAGGTGTACAACCATTCCCACATAGTCCAAAGACCATTGCGCAGTTCAGATGGTCAAACACTCCTTACAGACAAGGCGTCAATCCGGAATCAGTGGTCTAACCAGTTTCAGTCTCTGTTCTGCGCCAACATCGTAGTTTCAGTCTCAGCGCTCTGTCACATTCCGCAACAACCAATGAAAACAGAACTTGACAAAATCTCTACTCTTGAAGCGACTGAAAAAGCTATTGAGCATGGTAGAGCAGCAGGAGTTCATGGGATCCCAGCAGACATATGGAAACATGAGGTTCACCATGAGTTTTTTGTTTGCTGCTGACGGCAATGCAAACTGCCACAGGACCTTCATGATGCAATCATCGTCGCTCTATACAAGGACAAGGGAGAAAAGTAAGTCTGCTCTCCTTCGAGGGGAAAATATTTGCAAGAGTACTCCTCAAAAGACTGCTGCCCACTATTGCAGAATATCTCCTCCCCAAGAGTCAGTGCAGCTATGGAGCCCATAGGAGCACCACAGACATGGGTTTTATTCTCAGGTAGCTCCAAAAGAATTGCAGAGAACAGACAAGAGACTTTATGTCATGTTTGTTGATCTTACAAAAGCATTCACCACCATCAACAATGGTTTGTGGCAAACCATGGAACGTATAGGATGTTCTCCCAAGTTCCCAAAATGATCACTGTGCTACATAAAAACCAGTGTGGCCAAGTCATACACAGCAACAACCTGTCAGAGACCTTCCCAAAAAGTAACAGTGTGAAGCAAGGCTGTGTCCTGGCACTGACCCTATTCTTCAGTATGATGCTTGAAAGGGCCATGGCAGACCTTGATTATGAGAATAGTGTCTACATTAAATATCGCACCAATGGCAGTCTGTTTGACCTGAGGTGACTAAAGGCCCACACAAAGACAGTGGAATGACTCGTTTCTAGAGCTAGTCTTCGGAAACAATGCTGCCTTTGTTTCCCACGCAGTCACAGTTCTTGCTTCACAGAGGCTGCCGAGGTTTTCAGTCTGGAAGTCAGACTGAAGTTTTCCACCATCCCACACCTTGGGAAGATTATGCGTCACTATTGGCGAGTCCAAGCTGAAGACAGTACACCTGTTCAGATACCTGGGATGCATCATCTCATCGGACGCCAAGGTGACAAGGAAATTGACAACATACTGGCAAAGGCAAAAAGTGCATTTGGAAGTTATATAAAAGGGTTGGAAACAACAAGCATCTAAATAAACACACCAAGCTCAGTGTGTACAGAGCTGTTGTGTTAACCATCCTACTGAAAGGCTCTGAGTAGTGGGTTACCTTCCTCCATCACCTACGACTTCTTAAACAATTTCATCAATGCTTCCTCCCTACCAACCTCAACATCCACTGGAATGACCACATCACCAATACTGGAGTCCTCGAACAGGGAGGACTCACCAATATTGAAGCCCTGCTGCTAAAGATGCATGTGCGCTGGGCAGGACACATCTCTAAAATGGAGGATGATTGGCTGCCAAAGATTGTGCTATATAGTGAGCTCACCACTGGTAATCCCGACAGGAAGACTGAAGAAGTACCAGGACTCGAGGAAACAGTCCCTTGATGCCTGTCACATTGAACATTATTGATGATTGGCTTTAGCATCGCCCGCAAGACCTGGAGAAGTACCATTTACCATGCTTTCTCGCCTTTTGAAATCCCACTCAGGGTTGGTCTTCAGGACAAAAGGAGCAGCACCCAACCCAGAGCAAGATTTCTCTTGCAACTACTGAAATCCCGCATTGGCCTCCTCAACCTCCAGAGAGCATGCAGATGTGGACAAAATCCCTCGATTCTTTGTTCGTGTAGCCAAGCCAATGATAAGAAAAATCAGAGGATTGCATTTTACAGTGATACCCTTCTTATTGAACAAACACTTCACAAAGAGTGACAAGCCTTGTATAGTGAAAAAAAAAAAATAAGGATTGAGGCAGAATCCAAAAACTTTTTGATAAGGTGTCCAGAAAACAAAATTCTTGTAAAGTCATGTTTCTAGAGTTGAAGAACGTGAATCTTCAATTCAAATGCCTTTCACTCATAAATGTTTTTGAAATTCCCTCTGAGTATTTTGATTTTCAAGTTTTGCAAGTATAAATAAAAAGTATAGTGTAAGTATAATTAGTTAGATTAGCTGAAGAGGAGGAAATATCAGTTTGAATGGTGGGGGACTAAACTCTTCCATATCTGAAATGTGTTAGGTGCTGTGTTAGAATATTTGGCTTTAGTATAGTTTTCTCTATGCTAAGTACATTAATAAGAAATGGAGACTTCGAGGGACAGCATCTTATAATTCAGTGATAAGCAGTTGGTGGATTTCAGATAAAAAGTCTATGGCCAAAATTAACTAGTTTCACAGTAAATGTCAAATTATTTGAGATGTCTACATTAGCTAAAATATATGGGAAAATAGCTTCGGCAGTCTCAGCAAACCATTTTCCAGCAGGGACTAGATAATTTTGGCCAGCGCATTACATAGTTCTGGAGAAAAATTAACAATACACATTTAAAATTACAAGTTACATAACTTGCAGTGTATATAAAATGCCCCGAACTTTATAGAATTCAAAGACAGAACTAAAATAATACATAGAAAGTAACATGTTTGCATACAAAATAATTATATTTTGTGGCAACACTCCCCTACCTGCTTACATATTTAACCATAAAATGTTTTCCAATCTATGCTAAATAAATTAATGTAAATATTATTCTAATTAAATTACCAAGTATAAAATCTATGTATTTAAATTATATGAGCAGCTGCATTAAAAAAATATTTATCTGCCTTTCTTTTAATAAAATATGTGATACTAAGTTGGTTAAACCATATTACCCTGGGTTATTACAACAGATCCGCTTTGCTTATAAACTTAACTTTGGAATCAGCTTCCACTTCCACAGAGATCAATTTTTCACTTTCACCAAGACTTGTGGTCGTCATCTTAAAGACAGATAAGCCAGTTGTCCCTACAATGCTAAGCCACCTATTGCAGACACTGATACACTCTGAAGTTCTGTATCATCTCAAAAATATGTAATGTTGGCCACAGTAGACATGGTGATTGTAAACGATATAGTGCAATTACATTCTACATTTGGTACAACAGTTACCTTTCAGTTGAATATACAGGAATGTCCTGTTACACTGACTTATGCTTTAGTATATCCTCATTCAGTGGTGGCAAGAGGCAATGGTCAGGTGACAGAGATTTCTCTAGTATTGGCACATTGTCTGAGAGGAGAGACTGTTACTAAATGAGCCAAATAAGTAATAGAAAACCAAATAGTGTTTAAGCTATTTTTTATTTATACGATAAAAGTGTTATTTTGTATGTCGCACCCTAATCTGCATGAAATGTTGAATAATTTTAGTAAATGTTCCAGCCTTTGAATTTATATTGACAAAACAGAAGCAATGGGTATTAATTAAGATCATTGAAGACGCTGCTTCAGTTACATTTTAAATTTCAGTGGAAAACTGATCAGATTTATGAGTTAGGAGTGAACATGCCAGAGCATTCAGCAAATAGTTATAAAAGTAAATTACCCTTTAATTATAATCTCTTTGAAAAATGATTGAGAGAGCTGGTCCATATATCACATATCTTGGATGGGTAGTGTCCATGCTCTGAGGATGAGAGTCTTGCCCTGTATTTTTAACTATTTTCATTGCTTATTCATAGGAATATCAAAGTATGATCTAGAAACAGCACAAAAAGGCCTTTAATAGATTTATTTGTCAAAAAAGAAACACAGAATAAATAAGCATGCTACGTATTTGCTGAGAGGTGGACTTTCAGTATCAAATTTACACAATTACTTTGTGGCTGCCTAATTAGCACAGATAAAAGCCTAACATGTGTCATACAATTAACTTGTGTTCAGCCGTGTTCGACTCTCCATGATTCTATGGACCACAGCATCCAAAAGGTTTTCATAGCAAAGATATTGGAAAACTAATTGTCTGTTGACAATAGGAAGGGAAGAAAGGGTTTTTCAGTGGTTGACACAACAAAGTCTAGTAAGATATGTGCATTTTATCAGCGGGCCAATTTTGGAGAGTTACCGTCTTGTAATTCTAATGATTTTTGCTATATACCATAGTAGTGTTCAACAACGCTCCAACCTAAAAATAAAATAAATGCTCTCTTGGGAGAAGGATCTCAGAGACTGAAGATTGGTCTAATATTTTGAGAGGACTTATTAAAATGTTTCATGGACTGAGATATCTTTAAAATATTTTCATAGAATGTATTTAACGCCATTAATTAAATTCTAAATTTGACTATCAGCTGAAAACCAATTCACAACCTCCTTTGTTTGCCATTTCTCACAGAATTTAGGAACAGAGCTTTGTGGTCTAACTTCATATTCTCCACCACAAGATTATATACACCACCTCAATGAAGGCAAAGACATTTCTCTTCTTCTCATCTTATCCTTCAAATTAACCACACTATTATAATGAAGACGGTAAGTAACATCTATCAAAGCCATGTCTTCATTCTAGTCATTCTCAACACTTCATTCCTTATGTAGATCATGATGTTGATATGTTGGATGTATAATTGTATTGAGAGAGGATGGGGACCTTTTAAATCTGAGATGTAAATTTTATTTGAAGTGTTTACGAATGATTCTGACACAGTGATGCAATAAAAAATGTATTGGTAAAATATAGTAAAGGGAATAAAATGTTTCTTTCCACCTTCTATCCAACAGAGACAAAGTAGTTGCTGGAACCGTCTGGCTCAAAGATCCTGAAAAGGCGAGTAGTGCTATGGCGTCGTAAAGCTTTAGCCATTAGGAGAAAGAAATCAGCCAAATATTTCTCCAGAACTGCTTATTTGATAATGTGTCATAGTGTGTTTTCTTACTTTTTTTTTTTAAATAAAACGTTTGAGAGCACAAACATATTTTGAAATGTAACTGCTCTTGGGGCATTGCCCACGGCCAGTGATTGCGAGCTACAGACTTAAATATTCTATCTATATTTCCTGCAATTTTCAATGTACTTTAAACCATTTTTACATTAATTATTACTTTCATGCAACAACTATTTTTGTAATGTTTAAAAGATGCTTGTTTAAATATTTGATAAAAACTGTTATGTTCCATGTGTCTAATCTTTAGAACACATTTCAAAGGGCTCACATGAACCCCATCCAATCTAGCCTATATCCATTGCCTACTCTATGCAGATGCATACTCCTTCATATGCACACCACATATACCCCTTGCTACATACTCTATACTCTTTACCATTGCAAACACTATTAGACAACCTTTACACACTTTTGTTCTGAGTTGTTTTTTTGTTGGTGAGTGGTGATTCTGCGAGAGTGTCTGTGTGCATCTGTGAGTGGTGCGACTGATTATGTTTGTCTGAGGTAGAGGGAGAGATAGGGGCAGAGTTTTTGTAAGAGTGAGGAGAAAGGGGGAAGCATGGTGCAGGGGCAAGGAGAACAGAGGGGGTTAGGAGAGGAGTGGACTTACCCCTAGAATAGGCACACCAAAGGTAGGGCCAACATGCAAGGCCTCTGGAATTATTGATGAAGGGGAAAGCCAGGGAGGTTTGATCCTCAGGCACTATCAAGTGGTCATGACAAAAAGTAGTGTCCCAATTACTCTCATGAAGAACTTATTAGCCTTCTAATCTCCATTCACTACCATGGAGGGCAAGAGGTGTCAGTTATCAGTGTGGTAGGAGTTCACATCAGGAATGTCAAGAGCACAAAACTCTGCTGTGATGACTGCCAGGTCATAGTAAAGAAGATAACAGAGGAAGCTGCCACAAGTGGTGCTCCCACTATAGTGGTGGAGTATAATGCGTATGAGGATTTGATTTTTAGTCTCATACCCCTCTGTGATCAAATCACACCAGCCGGTTTATATTTCTCTATTGTCTGGTTACTTTGTTGACCATGCTTCTTGTAAACTGATAATTTTTCAGTAAACTTTTAAAACAGATTCACTGTGTCTGCCTCTTTATTGTGTGATGGGACCAGGTAAGTAAACGTATTCATTCATTTACCCGGACTCAACCTGAGTGAACCTGAATACATAAGTAGAATGTTCCTGCAACACCAGACTCCTTGGTGGCAATCATTGCACTGACTTTACCACCAATGTATTAAAAATATATTTCATAGGTTCAGGTGTTAGGAATCCTATACGGATTGACAACAAATCGGTGAGGTATATTATCATCGCACATGAACATTATAGTACAGACATATCAGATTATGTTAATTTCACATATATAATGTGGTATTAAATATCAGGAAATATTTAATGAATGCCAAGACAGAATTATTGTTGAGGGGACTTATAGAGCCACAAATACATTTATATTAACCCTGTGTGACTTAGCATTAGTTGGATGCAAGTATTTAACCGTGTGAGCAGGTATTTATAATTGACATTGTGATTTAGTTGATAATGCAGTACAACTTGTAGCACACCACTGTCAATTTCTCATAATACCATGTTGAAATACTTTTGGAATTTTTTTAATACATTCTCTTTTCACAGAGAAGTTTATAAATTAAATCTGTTTACATGAGACGCGGACATGCCCTCATCTGTGCAGGAAAAGGACTACTAGATTCAGCTAAAAATTACAGTTGGTGGTTCAAATTTACTGCTACATTCCTGAATTTCAGAGAAAAAACATAAATCATTGTGCTCGTGAAGTGTACACCGGGCCGGTGTCGGCATGCGTTGTTAATCATGGAACAGTCAGTAGTGTGTTTGTAAACAGGCCTAAGACTGAAGATTTCTGGTATTAGTGTAATAATAATAAAAAAAATACAACAGATCATTTTAACATAGAATCGTGTGCTCTTTCACACCATGAAGAGTGAAGAGTACTTATAGTGAGTTAAATGGCCTTAACCATTAGAAATGCATCTTTTGTGATGTAAAATGTCTATTATTATCTCTCATTTATATAGTTTAAACACATTCCATGGCGCTGGGGTACAGTAAAACATGGGTATGATATTTAATTTGACAGACTCATTCAAAAGGAGTTGTCAACCCTCCCCTTGAGTGGACAATCATATACATGACACTTTTAAACAAAGGGCTGTGCATGACTAATGAAACCAAAGGTGAAGTAATTATACGGGAGAAACATAGGCCTGGCAAGTAATGGAAGAGACAGTAGAGGTTTAAATAGTGAATAAATTTGTGGGTGTCTGGATGTGAAAAGTAGAATTATAAAGTAACAGAAATCAAAAGTGGCTAGGTATGGACATGGTAGGTGGAGGGCATGTTCAGAGGCTGAAGAGTGTGGGGTGTGAGGCCCTAAGTCTGAATGGAACTGGAAATATGTCAGTTGGTGTATGGTATAGGGCCTGGTGTCAATGGCTGAGCCACTGAAAAAGTAATTATTCAGTCCTAGTGGTGAATGGAACTTGTAAATATATATATATATTTTTTTTACTTTATTGGGCTCCTGTAAAATGCTTTGTTGAGCTGTTTTTATTTGTTTTTTCTTGAACTGGGGACTTACAGATACTCTTAACTTCTTAACGGTCTTGTATGTTTTCGTAAGGCCTTTAGCTATCCTTTGAGTGGCAAGCTTAAATGTAGGGTTTAGACTCACTGCAAGTTCCAACACATAGCATTATTCATGAGTTCTTATGGAAGCCATGTAAATAAACTTTAGTTAAAAAAACACGTACATTTGTGAACAGTTCACATAAGAAGAGTTCACAATCTGGGAACAGTTCACATGAGGTTTTGACACTGGCAGATTGGATTAGCCTGCATGAGCTTTTGCCTCATCTACTTGCTCCTGGAGTACCAGAATCAAGCCATATCATGCCATTGAATCATTGTTAGTAGATATGGTGCACTTACATATCTGGGTAGACAGATGTCTGCATTATGATACAAAAAGTAGTGGTGACCATAAGATAAGTACTGATTATAATTGGGGATGTGTGGATATCAGGCCATTGAGGAAGACTGATGTCGGTTTAGGTGTGCAAACTTTTACCACTACAAATTCCTTCTTTGATCCTATAACACGCTTTCCCTCACATGTACTCTATCATCTAACCACAAATACCTTGTTGTCGACCTTCATATCACCCACTTTTTCAGCACACATCTTGGCAAAAAAATGTAATAAAACTGGTACAATTAGGCAACCTATCTCCATCCACCACATTATCATTTTGTCATTTCTCTCAGTCCCAATCGCAACAGCCTCCTTCACCCCAATCAGAGGAGGAGTTGACTTGACTCCTCTCGGCCACTAACCATACAACCTGTCCACTTGACCCTGACACCCCACAACTCATTTCTACTAACTAGTTTGATTATGGTGCTAAAGCTCAAATATTTAGGACATAATGGGAAAGCAGGAGTCCCTAGAGAAGATTCTGATACTGGGATAGATTAAAGGCACAATAAGAATGGTACGGTAGAAGTGGAGATAGAGGAGGTAATTGAAGATATGAGCATGAGCTTGATGTAGCTCAGAGGGGTAGTGGCTGACAGATGTGCCTGGTGTGCTGCGGTTCATGAGGTCACAGAGTGTGGCACCTGACTGAACAACAACAAATATATTACATTCAGGCAATGTGCAGGTTACGTATAAAATTTACTAAAGAGGTTCATATTAGATGTTAAGTACATTTACAAAAGACCATCTAATCAAATCAGGAGAGTCACTACACTAGACAGGGCTATCTCTTTTTGCACTTAATCTGTGAACTGAGCCACTAGCTATTAAAACAAAGATCAAATGATGATACAAAAGGTATAAGGTATATAAAGTATCCCTTTATGCAGATGGTAAAATGTCAGGAATGTCAAAAGCCTTTGCAAGTATGTTCTGTCCTGGTTATCCATTATTATTTCCTTTGAGGGTTTAAGTCCAACAGATTGCCAATGACGAAAAGTCCAGGTCATGCAGAGACCATCTGAGAAGGTTTAGCTTAAGAACTACAGCGAAACCATGAGGCATTCCAAACAGACATGATTTTATAAGCAGTTAACTAGAGAAATAGGTTTTCTTGTTCTTGGTTTTACTTCTCACTTTAGTGTTTGCTAGTCTGCCCTGAATGGTGCAGGGGGGGGCTAAACAGGCAACACCCAAATATGTCATAGAAGGCTTTAGGAAAGAGTCTTGAATGCTGGCCTGCAACAGTTATAATACGAAGACAAGTTACAAATGTGACCATAATCATCCTATCACATCGCTACCGAGAGAATAAAATATTGATGGATTTACTTTACTGCCTCTACCATATTCACTATAATAGTTATCCGTGTTGGTGACATTTGCGATGTTTGTAACACACTTGCGGCCCTCGCAATGAGTGCCGAAGGCGCAGGCGCTCATTGCGATGCACGCAGGACTTTAAAAACACCATTCACATGAGCACACAAGGCGCTCATGTCGATGGATGTGATAGCTAGTGAAAAACGTAGCACTTTGCCACTGATCGCGAGGAACGCTGTTTGCTAATTTAACAACCAAAATAGTTTCAAGCGCGTAACTCTAAAACCCAGATAATAATAACACACAGCACAAGGGGAGAGCCAGGAGGTTGCAAGCGAATTTGAGCCATATTTGGCGTTTTTCATCAAATCGAGGAAAAAAATGTCGGCTGACAAAAACGTTACAATTGTGAAACCGGATGAAAACGAGGCTAAGCAACGACAGGCACGCTGGACTTAGAAAATACACAACGGCGTAGACAGTAACACACACGAACGCCAGACACACAGGAATTTGAAAATAAAACAAAACCCCAGTCAGCGAACGCCACGCAAAGATTCAGCAGACACAGAGAGGAGAAAGACACAGGGAAGGGACAGGGGGGATATGGTGGCATTCCCAAGCACAAAACTTGCAGCTTAACTAACCCTGCAATGAGCGGCCCGTACAGTAGGCGGCAGGAAAGGCTCGCAATGAGCACCAAAGGCGCTAATCACAGGGCTCGTGATGAGCACCAGGAGCGGGAGAGGCTTGCAATGCTCATTGCGAGCCATGTCATGAGCGCCGAAGGTGATCATTGCAAAGCAGAAAAGTTGAAGTACAAGGCAGGAGAGGCTCGTGATGATCGCTGAAAGTTTCTGTGGCAAACAGCATTGCCAGCTTTACAATTTTATTCCTATCATTTTTGACGGGCAATTTCCTAGTCCTATCTAAAAGCCAGTTATTCCAATTAATTTAGATAAGCCAAAAAGGAACGGAAGAGTGGTCATGATATTCAGTATCACGGATATGCAGTATGGGTTCAGTGAAAAATGATGGTCCTCCCTAGGTTACTTTGGGCCTCATTCAAATGTGATTTGGCCAATTGAATAGGGCTCTATATAAAGCACAGAGCATATTTTTTACAGAAGTTTTTTGTTAGTGAAGACCTTGCTTTTGGATAGAAGTTCACTAACTAAAAACATCTGTAACAAAAAATATGCTCTGTGCTTATATAGAGCCCTATTCAATTGGCCAAATCGCATTTGAATGAGGCCCTTTGTGTTCAACACTTTCCTTATGTTTGTGAAGTATTCGCATTTATGATTTAAAATTACATCTGTGGCAAGTACTTGATCATAATTCCATATTGTTGCTGCGTTTTTATATACAAATGAGAGGCTCATGCATATTAAATACCTGCCTTGATGTGCTAATTAGGACTACAGTCTGCTTGCCTGTCTGCAGTATACAGAATAAAGACCTGCAATGTTATCTAACTCTTAGACCCCTTTTCCACCCTTATCTAGTTCTCTGAGCTGCACATTAGCATACAGGAGTTGCAAAATCAATTCTAAATATTTCAGAAATTATTAAATATAGAAAACATATTAGTACAATACATGGCCAGTTTTTAATGCTCTTTAAAAGAAAAACAACTTCCTATTGGGGTGACAGAGTGTTTTAGCATTGATCTCTTCAAATATAAATAATGGTTAAAAAGTATATATTATACTTTTTAAAAACTTTTGCCTTGAGGCTAGATATTATATGTTACGTTACGTTAATGTTACGTTTTTGCAATGTATACATTGGGGTTTAGGATAAGTATATTCTGCAATGGGAGAAGGATCTTGGATTCTTTTTTTTTAATGAAGCCGTATGTAGAAAGGCAAAAAAACATACCTATAAACGGTACCTTACAGTACATCAAGCAAGGGTTTAGGTAGGAAATATGATAAAATAAGTCTCAGATATAGAATACCTTAGGAGTAGATACTAAATTCTGATTGCTAGAACAGAAATGTTGCTTTGCTTCTTCCATCATCTTTCTGTATTTGTCCAAGTAATGATAAATAAGTATATGGTAAGAATGAAAAATACATTTTAAGGATATTTAGAAATACAATGCAATATTTGCATGCAGAAGTGACACAAAAGGCTCAAAAAAGTGGATTACATAAAATATTTTAATAAAAATGGTCTGATTAAAATCCTTTTTATATAAACATTTTACAAGAAATAGAATTTACATTATTAGAAACACTAAGCCTGACGATCAGAAAATGAAAAGTATTGAAGATGCAACATGGTCAGAGTTTGTAAGGAGTACATGAGAAAGGAATCGTATTTATGCCAACAACCTGTAAGATCCCCAAATTACATGTCATGACAACCTGACCTTTAAAAAGTATTAAAAAAGCTAAACTTTTAGTTTTTATTGAAAATGTGAAGATTTTTTTATCTCTTGAAAAAAAAAGCAATACATTTAGACAATCTGAATTCAAATATAATGCTATCTATATTGTACTACAGGATAAAGAAACGCTGACCCCATTTATTGTTAAATGAAAAATGTTCAATTAAATGGATTTAGGTCTAGTAATACTCACTTCATGAAATGAAAAAAAGGTTCAATATTTACAAAAACAGAACTATAACTTGGAAAAAAAAGATAACTTTTGTGTGCTTGGTCTCCAATATAAAAAGACATATTTCTTGAACTTTCTGACCAAATAATGATAGCAGGATTTGAAAAGCTTCACAATCTTGCACTTAATTCAGCAAGTGATAATAATCCAAAACAATTATTTACTGTCTGACAGGTCTTTGTGATATTCAGCTGCTTAAGAAATGAAGCAACTCAAATATTTTGAATTGAACTAATCAGTTCTCAAAAGGTTTCAGAAAATAGCATGTTGAACCTTAGAATAAAAGTATGTTTACTAGATTCTTTGAGTGTTAAACACAGGCAATGATTTATGGATTTCAATCACAATGTTGACCAACATTGCCCACACGTAAAAGAATATAAAAGCTTGATTTCATTAATTTACATTCTCACTGTAGTCTGGAAAATAGTTCCCTTTCTTTCTGTAGAAACAACAGAAACGTTATTAGTTTTTTGTTTGTAGTAAATGGAGTTAAGTTTTCATATGTCCCAACCATTTCTACTCCATGGAATACTATCCAGCAGCTTACAATGCTTTAAATACTACATGACAGCTGCATTTCTACCAGATGTGTTAAAAAGTTGTTCTTATAAATGATTTTTAGTTCTAATCATCTTGTTCTTTTAACTTACTTATCAAAATTACCACCACCGACTTGAATGGCAATTAAGGCCAGATATTGTTACCCCAAACACAGTAAAACAAGAAAAATGTAAATGTAGTATTCTTTGCGAATAGCAGTTGCTATATTGTCCTTATAATGTGTGTAATTCCTACTGCCATAATATGTGTGATAAAATATATTTACATTAGAAAAACAGATGATAAAAATATAAAAACAGCCAAAATATTTAAAGCAAGTGCAAGAAATAATACAAGTTTTTACTTTTATGCAGAATTTAACACAGTATTTCACAATTAGGAATGAGACAAAATATGTTAGTTTTATCTTCAGAATCAAAATATTCCTTACAATATTTACATTTTACAGTATAAAAATAGCAAAAACAAAAATGTACAAGCTCAGATTTCAAGTATTTAAAGCGCAAACAAAATTTCTAATTTTAAATTACTACAAAGTTGAAGCGTGAACAATTCAAATATATATTTCACCTACAGCGAGTGCATTTCAAAGCTATAGAAACCGAACTGCGTAAATTTTTGAATTCATGATAAATGTGACCGATGCTTGAGTAATATTAAGCAGGACCATAAACATTTTAACATTTGACCAAACGGAAAAGCTTTTTACAGCACCAAGTACACGTTTTAGGCTCCACTCAGCAATTTGCAGATCTTGAATGTTTTTGTTATTAGAAACAGTGCAATTTAGAAATAAAGTTGTGTAAAGAACTACATTAAAATGTTAACGTCTCAAAATGCACAAAAGCATTAACAGCTGCATAACAGGTGAAATTTCGAAACAAATATATTAAGCTTATTGCATATTCAAATAAGAATACTTTGTAATACTAAATGTACAGTGGTGTAAAAGACTGATTATTATAAAATATTGTAATTTTAGTGACAGTTGAACATTAAAAGACAATATATTGGTTCAGGCTTTACAATAGAATATCTTTCTGAAAAAACACTGACAATAGAAAAAGATGGCACAAACCTAACAATAATAATTAAAACAGCCAGAAGTTCAAACTTATCTTTTACTTTTCATTTTGTCGCTATGGTCCCTGTCTCTTTCCTTGTGATGCCTTTCTCTGTCCTTTTCATCTTCTTTGTCTCTATTTCTGTCTCTATGTTTATCTTTATCATGACCTCTTTCCTCACCTTTAGATTTATCAGTATTTCTCCCTTCTTTGTGTGTTTTACTGTCAGAGGATTTGTCACCATGTGAACTTCGTGATCTCTCTTTTTCTCTCTGTGATTCATCACGACTTTTCCTTTCTCTGTCGTGACTTCTCTCTTTCTCTCTATCCCTACGTCTACTTCTTTCAGAGTCCTTATCCCCATGTTTATCATTTCCGGATTCCTTGTCATACTGCCTTTTATCTCTTGAGTGATGAGATTCACTATAAAGTCTTTTTCTAAAGTCACCTCTGCTCCCCCGAGTAAAAGTTTTATCTGATAGACGATCTGGCTTGTCCCAGGGATCACTATGGCGCCTTTCTGGAGCTCTATGATCTTTCTGATAGAATTTCTGTGGCCCTTGGTACCTTACTTGATCATGAACCAGAAGTGGTCCAGGACCTGCTGGTCCCAAATAATGCTGAGATTGCGAAGATAATTGAACAGGTGGGTGCCAAGGTATCAAAGGATTATGCAGAACAGTTTCTGCAGAATGAAATCTAGGTGGTCTTGGAAATCCTATTCCTAATGGAGTAGGAAGAAGAGGTGGTATGTGTGAATTATAAGGAAACATAGGGTTTCCTTGCAGAGGATAACTAGGATTCTGCTGAAACGGAAATGCAGTTGTGGTTCCTTTTAATGGAAGGAATTGGGGCTGCTGTAACCTTATTGAAGAAAAATTGCCACCAAATGTAGAAATTGGACTTTTCGAGGAAGTGTCTGAGTGAAGTGCATTTGAGGTTTGTGCCTGAGATTTATTTGCAGCCAAAGCTCTTCTAAGTTGCTGCAGAGGATCTGTATCATCGATCAAAAGACCTTGAGAAAAAGATTTTGAATCTGTATGCTTTAATTTCTCAGAATGTTCCTTCTCATTTTCTACATGTGAAGTATACTTCAACCCACATTTTGACTTGTCACTCTTATATATTGGTGAATCCTTTTCATCAGAAAACTGTTTTATTATTTTATCTCTTTTATGCAAAGATGGACTTCCAACATCAGTATCTTTGAATATGCTGTCTTCATTTTTGTTCAAATCATGATCTTTGATATCTGATAAATTATCTTGTAGACTTCTTCCAGCTGCTTGTCTTGGATCCCTTTTCATATTTATAAGCTTTTGATTTTTAGAAAAAATTGCAGATTTTTCTGATGGAGATAAGTTATCATCATCAATGCTTTGGGTCTCTTTGGTTACATTTCCAAGTACTGGAGAAGAAATAGGATTTGTTTTTATTTCCTTTTCATACTTTGCATCTCCTGGTTCATCTAAAAGACCTCCTTCGTCATTTGATTGAACATTGACATTGGTTAAAAATGCCTCAGTTGAAACATCTGGAGGTTTTCCTTTGAGAGAAAGGCCTGGTAAATTCCCAGGCGGAGATTGAGTTAAAGAAGAAAGGTTTTCTGCAGTTTTTTCCATGTCCTCAGGTGATGTTTCAATTTCTAAAGTGGTGTCATTTGGAACAGCTTTGGAAATCACAATCTCTTCTTTTAAGTTATTTTTCTCTTCTACCAATGATTTTTCAACATTGTGTAAAACTATCGTGGACTTCTTGTGTTCATATGCATTTTCAGTTGTACCTAAAAGACTTTGCAATATATCATCAACAGGCAGTGGTTTGCTGGCTAGATCTAAAGTAGACTGAGCATTTTCCCACCCAACTAATACTCCTGGTAGAAATCTTAGCGGTTTTGGAGGCTCCCGCTTAATTATCTCTGGCACACTTTCAACTGGTGTTTGTGGTTCATCAGTATCTGAAAGTGTTGGTCTGTTTCTATTTTTATGTAGCACAGCAGTGAAAGAATTAAAGAAATCATTTTCATCATCTTCCTCCTCGTCTTCATTTGCTACTTCAAGTCTGCTTTTTTTCTCTGTAGGAATACTAACTATTAATCCAGCAGACTCCTCATCAAGGCTTGTACTATGAAGTCTCTTCATTTTTTGACGAATAATTAATGCAAGCAATAAGTTAGGTCTATGTGCTTCAAGTCCTAAGAAAGAATAAAACAATGTTTTAATTCTTATAACAAATCTTAATAAAGGACATGTAGGTACCTATCTACTGCAAAACATGTGTAATGTCTGAAAAACACTACAAATAATTATTTTACATAGAATATGAAGTTAGATTTCACACTTTGAAACCAAATTCAAAATAGTACCCCAAAAGGTATATATTTCTTGTATATAAAACTTTTGTCAAAGGGGAAGTTAAATTGAACGACAGCATTAACCATTTTAAAAGACACTGAACTTACTAATGCTGTTCTACATCACAAAACAAAATACTGAAAGCCAAATCAAATAAAACATGTCATTTTTTTTTATTTTATTTTTTACTTTATGTATATTGTTAAAATTTATTAAAAGGTTTTATACAACTCTGGTATTTCCCAAGCATCCCTACATCAGCATGCAGTGTTTGAAGTCCTGAATGGACTAACATGTATAATAACCCTGCAAATTCTTATGCTGTAGGGAAATATTATGCATAGGTTTAAACAATTACAATGCATAAATAAAGTTCACTTCATATAAAATGACAGTTCATTATCACATCTTTTAACCCAGGACAGACAAATTACATGTGTTATTAATTTATAAATATGCACCTCAAATAAAAATAAATTAAGAAGTAAATAAATACAATATATCACAATTTAAGATTGTACATAATGACGATATGTGTCAGAGATACTAAACTCAAGGTGCCATTTAGGTCACCCAAGAGCTATAAAACAAGATGTTTAACATGTATAAATTGTATAATAATGGAAACGTATATACATGTTATGTACATGAGTTGAAATGAACATAATTATAACTTTAAAAGCCTTACCTGGGCCATCAAAAGGTACAAAAAAATGTGGGATTTTCTCTGAGGCACCTAAAGGAATGAGATACATGTCTTTAACCTGTCTCATATTATTTGCAACTACACCATAGCGTTTTCTGCTGCTGAAATATGAATACAGCAATGTATAAGATATCTGATCCTCTTCTGTTGCAGGACAAAAACGAATCACACAGGTTTCCTATAATAATAAAAACAAATCTGTTAAATCAGTACCTTTCAAGAATATAACACATGGCCAAAACAAAACAGAAGTTCAATCTGGCAGGTACTGTAGGTCTCTCTGAGTGTAAACAAATGTGTTTTGAGTCCTCTTCACGATAAATCCTCATTTTTTATGCATAAAGAGTAGAGGCTAAAGCATACGACTGAAATTGTGAAGTAATTTGCTTACATGTCAAATATGCTTTTATATACATGTCAAATATGTGATAATTGGCAAATAGTAAAAGTTCCCTTTTATGAATGTAAAAAAATTCTAAAAGTATACATATATAGCATTTGAGTTTAAAATACCCCAAAAGGGTTATGTGCAATGGAAAAACATTTTAAAATAGATTATCCTTTTTACTTTTTAAAATATATTACCTTTGTCCCAGATGCTTTAATTTTGTCTACATAATCCCAAACTGTCTGGGGGGATATTCTTCCCCCAACTTGTATGCTTTCAGGTAAGTCCTGTAAATAAGTAAAAAACAAAATCATGTTTTAAAACAGTTATTATTTCACAGGGTATCACGATTTATCCCTCTTGAAACGTAACTTTTTAAATACACATGGTAAAATATGTACATGTTATAATAAACATGGAGAACAGGCATCACCTTTCTTTAACAACAAAAAAGTTGGACTTTGGAAAAAATTAAAGTACAGCTTATTTAGAATAAAACTACAAAATAATAATATGACAGCCAAACTATTATGATATTCCACAATAAATTTGGTCCAGGAAAATAAAGCCGACCTCTTTAAAAGTGCTGTTTTCAAATGAGAAAATCTCATTAGATATTATTTCTGAGTTTGCAATGTCATCCTTACTAAAACTAATAGTTTGCAAAATCTTCTGTAAATTACCTCTGTTAAATTCTCTAGCGAACCAGATACTGGATAAGCTTTGATAAGAAACTTTGCTACTGAGGGCATATTGAGAAATCCTTTCCAAATATAAGTCATACGTCCCAAAAATGACGATTCATCTTCAGCAGTGTCAGTAATATTAAATAGCTCAGTACTGAAAAACATAAATAAAATGGCAATGTTATGGTTCAAGTCATGCACTTAAAAAAAACAAAAATAAAAAACATCAGTAACAAAGTTAACCAAAAAGTAGATATTTTAAAAGTAGATATTTTTTTAAATAATTATTCTTACATTCAATTAATTGTTTCTCAACTGAAAATTCATAACAAACATCAGTATCAAGACAACCAGTTGAGATACAAATACTGCATAGTGCTTGATCCACATTTGTCTTACTAGAAATGTGCAGTGTAAATAAAGTCTGCAGTCTGTTATCAGTGTTTTCTTGTATGATTTACAAGCAAAATTATTTTCTGTAACATGTCAGGACAAAGGAAGAGAAAACATGAATTAAATTAATTGCAATTACTTACATTAATATTCTTCTGCCCTATACACTACCTACTTTTCCTACATGTTTATGTAATATTTTAAACATGTCTTTTAAATGCATAAGAGAAATCTTTGGACTACAATGGCCCTAAACGGGAATCACAAACATTTACCTTTAAGAAAATAAATGTTATTTTGTTTATTATTTATAAATCACAATTTGGGTAAAGTTGTGGTTAATATGGAGCAGGCAGACATTTATACATTAAATTTAGTGTTTACATATGCACTACAACTACCTTGCAGCTGAAGAAAATATATCCTTTGGCGATTCTTGCCTTTCTGTTTCTAAGACATCAATGTTCAAAATACTAGAGGATGAAGAAAGTGCTTCAGAGATGTTCTCCATTCCATTATCTGATTGTTTACGAGATATTCCTGTAGATACTTTCACTTTCTTAGGTGAAAGGTCTTCAGCAGGTGGTGCCATTCGACCTTAATACAAAAATCAGAAAAAATAATAATCAGAAAATATTAGATTAATGAAATTCAAGTGTGGATGTGTGTCAAGTTAAATCTCTCTTCTAAAAGAGTTTCTCAGACCACATACATTTAAACAAAACAAAAAAAATAAACATAAAAGTAAGGGAATAAGTTGATGAAAGGAAAGAGAATCAGAAAAAAAAAGTTGTATAGACATTGGGGCTTAAAAGACCATTGTAGTGAAGTTTTTAATAAACATCAAAATGTGAAAGGATACCATGGTTTTGAAAAGGGCTTCTCATTCAATTATGGTCTCATGTCACCTGAGCATTTATGTGTTCCCTGTAGCAATAGCAATCATAATTAAGTATATTTATTATTTCCTTTAGTACCATATTGCCATTCCAACACAAACATTAAAATATAGAATAAATCCCCTCATTTGAAATACAGAAGGTTATAAAGTGATCAGTACAAAACCAGTGACCACCTGGCAAAGATACTTGGTGCAAATTGAAAAACAAAGAATACAATTCTTAGTTAGGAATTATTGGTGCTGTTATAGAGTTTATATATTTATTGCAAAGTCCATTAAAACAACGTAGGACTTATTTGGGTAAAAATGCACCACAACTTACGTTCCCATATAAAAAACACAAAATTGTAAAACAGCCTCAACAAAAGAGTCAATATGCTCAGAAGTGAAAAGGTTAAAGGGAAATTAACTCAACCATTTAGTAGGCATATACAGGGACAGAAATGAAGTATATTTAAAAAACATGCTATTTAGAAGACTGACCCTTATCATAAACGTTATGCTATTTACATAGCATAAAGACCCTGCCACGTGGTGAGGTGTCACAAGCTCATAGTGATTTGTGCAACTGCCTGCGACATTGATAATAATAATGTTGTACTAAATGTGTTTCTAGGCAAATAGTCATCTGGAGCACAGAACACTTCCTCTTTAAAAGGTTTTAAAATTACACTACAGTATAGTTATGTTAATGATAACCAAACCATGAATATAAACATTTCTGTTGACATTTAATTAATTGTAAAGACAATGATAACACAGAAACAGAACTTAACAACATCCTGACAAACGGTCAGCTTGGTATTGTGACACAAAGATCTTTACACTTTCCAACTAATTCATGCATATACAATAAGGACCATTGTTACTAAGAGGATACTTACCCGTACATATTTTACAGTTTAAGTCAAAGAGATGATTTTTATGCTGTGTTGTTGTGTCTGATGTGGGTTCTTCAGATACATCTTTATCTTTTTGAATTTCTTCCTCTTTTTCTACAGGTTTTACAACAGGTTCCTGGCAAACATAAAAACAATTAAACAAATTTTATCATCAGCCACAATATAAACAAAACAAATAAAGCTTGATTAGTTTCTATCCACAGCTTAGAAACGTCATATTACATTTGAGTATAGTTATGTAATCAAATGAAAAGTGCAGCACTTTCTCCAATATTTTAAATACAAAAGTGTGGTTACCTCATTGTCCATAGCTTCTGGCTCTTTCATAGGTGCTTCAGTTTCAATTTCAATTTCCCCCTTGTGTGTAATTTTGGTGATTGGTCTCCTTTCAACCTCTCGCTGTTCCTTTTCAATCATCTCAATGGTCTAGGAATTAAAAAAATATATATCAATCCATGAGGTGGTGTTGTTTCACACAAAGCAAGCACATATTATATAAGGATAAATTTACACACTTTAAAGTAATCCACACACAAATATTATATGTATTATTATAAGAAAAAGTAGAATTGCTTTCTATTTACCATCGAAATAAAAAAGTCCATGAGTATGATTTTTGTTGCATAAACGCTGCATTGTTACAAGATGAAAATGTAATATGCCAGAAAATAAAGAAATAAAAGGTAAAACAAAAAAAAAAAAACTGTTTTATTTTAAAGATGTATGCAAAATAGGGTATTACTAAATGACACTGATATATACAATATTTAAATTAAAAAAGGGGATTCCCATTTTGTTGATATCTATGATACACAGCGATAAATTAAAAACATTTTAAAATTATTGTTAAAAACCATGGTGGGCTTAACGCCTGAGACTCAAAAGACAACCCTCATATACAGAATCCACCTATAATTATCTATTCCTCTATACAGTTTGAATTACTATGAGCACTATATAGGTTCCAAGGTACAACTTGGGAATAAAGTGGGTTCTGAATTCAGATTAATTCTATGGGAGTCTCTAAACTGAAACGCTGGGGGACTAAAATCACTTAGGGCAGTCAAGGACTGATATAGTATGAGGGATATGGCCACAATGCTACCTATTCGAAATATTAGAACTATGAGTAAGGAGACACTAATGTGCACGCACGTTACGCCTTTGCATCTGGTGCATTTCAACGTCAATAGAACGTCTGCCTCAAAGGTGATAAACTTGACTGCCCTAAGCGATTTTAGTCCTCCAGCGATAGAGACATATTGTTCCTTTCCAAAATTCAATGAAATAGAGAGAGGGGTTGATATACCAAGAGGGACTTTTAGATTATGCCTAGCAAGTAGGTATAAGTTACTCACAGGAGGCCTAACTGCACTTCAAATTATCTGTTCAGAGGAACTAATGGAATTCAGTTTAGAGACTCCCACATAATTAATCTGAAATCAGAACCCACTTTATTCCTAACTTGTACCTTGGAGCCTATATAGTGCTCATAGTAATTCAAACTGTATAGAGGAATAGATAATTATAGGTGGATTCTGTATATAAAAAGGGTTGTCTTTTGAGTCTCAGGAGTTAAGCCCAACATGTTTTTAACAATAATTTTAAAATGTTTTTAATTTGTTTCCGTGTATCAAAGATACACTCTCAAGCAACCGGCACCGGCATAAATTCCCCATTTTTAATTTACTCCCGCTAAACCAGCACTATCCGGCGTTCGAGACTGCACATAAAAAAAAAAAAAAAGCTATTTTTTTTTCTAATTATTTTTTTCTGGGCCTAAATGATCCAGCTTAGGTGCGAATACATTTTAAAGGGCATTTTGAGGGGTTTTGGGATGTTTATGGGTCGTTTAGACCCTTTAAATTACAGGGACTTCCAATTAACCGGAAACTACACGTATCCGGCAATAGGGAGTCCCTGTAGGTGCCGGATAACGGGGAGTTTACTGTATTACTAAATGGATCATTATAAGCTTGAGTCGTTTTGTTCAAATTGTATTAAAAAAAATTAAACCTTTTGAAATTGTAAAAAACTCCATGCATAATCTACGTGCTCTCAAAATAACAAATGTATTTCACAAAAAGTAAGACAATTATAAAACATAACATAATTCACAGCAAATCGTGAATAGCAGAGTTACAGGTTTGTATATTTTAGAAGCTAAACATCTTGTCCATAATCTACACAATACATGTAAGAATGCTTAAAAGGAGCCATGTTTAAAATGGTTTGGATTAACAGAGTGATGGAGCATTATGTGGCCTCATTTGCATGTCCCGCCCAGTTTTCCCAGACTGCAGTGCATATACTGTATTTCTGAAAATTTTAGCAAGAAATAAGTTTTCATCAACTTATTTTTAGACATTCAAATAGAATCACTAATGTACTATTCCTTATTTGTATTAATATATATATATATATATATATATATATATATATATATATATATATATATATACATATATATATATACACACACACACACACACAAAGAACTTTATCTTTAAAAAGAAAACACATAGTGACAAATATTCTTTCTGATGAAACAAAACAAAATATTACAATCTCCCTTTATAATCTACTTATGAAACATATGTTTTCCAAAATATATTTTTTAATCCCATCATTATTGAACAAACATGGATCAGAGGACATTAACGTCTTATTATATTTGGTTCAATTTTTAAAAATAAATAATAGACAAAAACTTTGCTATTTTCAGCAACTGTTGTGGGGATTTTTTCAAGGCTACCTGCCATCTAAAGCCTGCACAAAATACTATATCCATTTGGAAGTCATGAAATTCATACAGAGGAATAATGATGCAACAATTAATGATAATGGTTATATATTACATGTCTGTTTTCCCTCTGTCTCCATGCAGCAAGTTCTCTGGAGGCTAGCTCCTCTGGGCTCATCTTAATAAGATGCTCAGGAGTGATTTCTCCCTTTAACACTCTCTTGAACAACACCTGAAACAAAATTATCAAAACATATTAGCGAATAAAAAAAAAGTTAGAGTGTAATTTATTTTATTCTGGCAGCCTTAATGTTCAGATGTTGCTTCACATAATTTTGCCAAATGTAACATCATATCTCTAGTCAAAATTGGCAGTTTTGTGTTGTTACGATGTAGTGAAACATAATTACGTTTTCAATATTTTTTGTGAATTATTAACTTCTAAAAAAGGACAAGCTAAATACACATTGTAAAGTAAAAAACACATACATTTAAACCTGGTTATCACTGCACTGTTGAGTACAGCTTCTATGAACAGATACAAAAACTTTACTAATAACATTCATACATATTGAAAAAGCATGCAGCTGCTGCAACGAATAGACAACCATGCATTTAAAAGAAGCTTTATATTAGGTGTCAACGTTCCCGATTTCATTTGAAGTACGGTAAATACTCAAAAGTTAAAAAAAAAAAAAAAGAATTTAACTGTGATTTGTTACCAAAGAGCTTACATTGTTTTTGGGATCTTTAAGGTTGAACATTAAACTTCGATACTTGTTCTTATACTTCGAATCAGTGTCCCGATAAAAAGAAAATAATTCTCTTTCTATCCTTGATGAAACCTTTGTTGCCCTTTCCTCTGGAATTTTTGAGCTTGATTCTGAAAGTCTAAAAAATAAATAAATAAATAAATAAATAACTTAGAAGACATAAAAACATAATATGGACATATGGAAACTATGTCTACTATAAACATACCCTTGAGTTCTTGGCATAGGAAGGAAATGTTTATGGTTTAAATGCCTCAGCATAATGAACAGGTATAAACAAAAAATTAGCAAGATAAGCTAGGATATTTAAGATTTTCTGGATCAAAGACGACATCAGAAAACATCTATACTTTACAGATTACAAATACATAAACACAATAATCCCAGACAGAGCATGCAGCAAGCTCACCATGATCCCACAAAACTAGTTAACTCACATCTAAATTGTAAAACTACAAGCAAAGAGGAGAAGAAAGATACTATCTATTAAAATGTCTAGATAGACGACCAACTCCTAAATTTAACACTTCCTCTCTAAGCCATCAATTAACAATAACCTGTGTAACAACCTACTGCACACTTTGCAAAGCATATTCTCTTAAATTATCCCTTCAAATCATTTGTCTAAGTAACAGTGCAGTCTAGGGATACAGTGTGAAATGTGGTGAGGCTGTGCAGTTATACTTCCTAACAGAAATGTCCTTAAGGGGACTCTGTCACCCCAAAATCAAGAGTTACCTTTTTAGGGCATTCTTAAAAGGCCACTGTAAGCACTCCTGATGGTGTGAAAAAGCACAAGAGTGTATGTTAAAATGATATATGTATTTTTTTAACTATACCAATAACAGCTAAAAAAAATCTAAAGTTTTAAATCTCTTACTTACATACACTCTATTCTGCCCACTGGCTGTTGCGCAAGTAATTAGCAGATTGCAGAGTGCAGCGCGCACTGTGTGTGAGGCTCTACGGGGGAAGGCTTTGATTGATAGCATAGCTTCACCTGGGCTCAGGATACACTTTGTAAACCAGTTAATCCATAGCTTTCCTGTTTTGAGCCCAGAACTCTATGCCGGCACAGACAGATATGGGCATAGAGCTCCGGAGCACTAACCTCCCTGTATTGGTCTGTATAGCTCAAATTCCAAAGAGGCAAAAGAGCAGAACCCGGAAAATGTTCTGCAGACAAGAAAAAAATGTAGATACCGTTCCCTTTAAACTGAAAATATAAGCAATCTGACAAAAATCTTACCATTGACTTGAATATGGACAAAGTGAATCAGTCTGGGAAATTTCATATTGTTGTTTCTGCATTTAAATGTACCGTATATACTCGAGTATAAGCCGAGTTTTTCAGCCCTTTTTCTAAGGCTTAAAAAGGCCCCCTCGGCTTATACTCGAGTCACTGCCCCCCGTGTCACTCTACCCTCCTGTGTCCCTTTCCCTCCCCCCTCCTCCTCCTCAACCCCCTCCTCACTGTATCCCCTCTAAATACCTCCCCCTCACTTACCGTCACCCGGTATATGCTAGTGACGCGGTGCGCATGCATGTGACGTCACATGTGCGCCTGCGCCGCGGTCAAGATGGAGCAGAGGCCGGAGACGAAGCAAGTAAGTGAGAGGGAGGTATTTAGAGGGGATACAGTGAGGAGGAGGGGGTTGATGAGGAGGAGGGAGGTTGATGAGGAGGAGGGAGGTTGAGGTTGGGGGGGGGTGAGGTTGAGGTTGGGGGGGTTGAGGAGTGAGGTTGAGTGGGGGGTTGAGGAGGGGGGTTGAGGAGGAGGAGGGAGGTTGAGGAGGAGGAGGGAGGTTGAGGAGGAGGAGGGAGGTTGAGGAGGAGGAGGGAGGTTGAGGAGGAGGAGGGAGGTTGAGGAGGAGGAGGGAGGTTGAGGAGGAGGAGGGAGGTTGAGGAGGAGGAGGGAGGTTGAGGAGGAGGAGGGAGGTTGAGGATGAGGAGGGAGGTTGAGGATGAGGAGGGAGGTTGAGGATGAGGAGGGAGGTTGAGGATGAGGAGGGAGGTTGAGGATGAGGAGGGAGGTTGAGGATGAGGAGGGAGGTTGAGGATGAGGAGGGAGGTTGAGGATGAGGAGGGAGGTTGAGGTTGAGGATGGGAGGTTGAGGTTGAGGATGGGAGGTTGAGGTTGAGGATGGGAGGTTGAGGTTGAGGATGGGAGGTTGAGGATGGGGGGTTGAGGATGAGGAGGATGAGGGGGAGGTTGAGGATGAGGAGGGAGGATGAGGAGTGAGGTTGAGAGGGGAAGGTTGAGATTGAGGAGGGGGGTTGAGGAGGGTGATAAGGGAGTGGGGAAGAGACACGGGAGAGAGAGGGGGGACACAGGGGGCAGCACATTTATATATAATAAATAAAATAGTGTTTTCTCTAGCTCTCATACCGGTGACAAGTATGTAATTACTCTTGGTAATGATCATTTCACACATCAAGCATCTCAAACCTAAAATATGGAAAGTTTAATTTGAAAGAGGCTTCCCTTTATCAAAACAGTGGTTTTATTTCTCTTCATTGCAACAATGGTGGTGTAAGAAGAAGTGACAAGGTTACAGTCATCCTCGAACATCACTTAAAAGAGAACCTATTAGGACAACCAAAAAGTCTTGATTACCATGCAAAATAAGGTTATTCTTCTAAAGGCCAAATTTCAACAGTGAAATTATTATTGCCCAGTGGAGGTCAGATCATCACTGTTCATACTATGATACAGTGACCATTTAAGAGAAAGATTTTCTTATAGAGATCAGTCACGTAGTGCTTTGTCTGTGGTCTTGGAAACATATTTGTTTTGGCCTGAACAGGGTACAGTTACAAACAAGGATACAAGTGAGTGAACTACATATTCTCCTTTATGAGGGATAACAAGTTACTGCACAAAATGTTTGCCTTATTTTTGGAAGGGAATATCATAATAGGCTTTTAATAAGCAGATGATCTGTTGACTGTTGATAATTAAAATATACAACAGACAAAAACAAGGTGTCCTAGGCATTCAGATATGTGATCCAAAACACTCAAAGACATATTAGTCCTATTGCAAACATGGCTAAATTCATGAAACTGCAAAGCTTTCCTCTTGAGTTTATCAAATGATGAGAATTTAACTATAAAACAAGATATATCCTGGAGATACACTACACAGAATGTATAATATGTTCACAAGAGTTTCCCTTATTGCTTTGAGGTTTGTTGGTACCATTACCATTTCAGGCTAATATTCTGTTGGTGGGAACCTATTATGCTGCTTACAGATGTATGTGGTTTCTTCCTTGAAGAAGAGATGCATTTTACTTTCCAGCTTTCTGAAGTATGTTACCTTGCTGCTCGTTTTTATCGCTGAAACTATAGTGAATCTTGTGGCTATTCTTTTTTCTGGAATGTTATTAGACCAATGTCTTGTAATATGCATCATATCTAACTAGCTACTTGCCCGTCAACAATGAAGGAAATAACATTTTAAGCCTGGCAATGCCGTTTGCCACCCAATGTGAGCACCTTTGGCACTCATTGCGAGTCTCCCCGTCTACTTCTTCCCTTGTGTCTCATTTCCCCCCTCCTCTCCCTCCCTTGTGTCTCATTTACCCACCTTGCGTCTCATCTCCCCCATCCTCTCTCTCCCTTGCGTCTCTCCCCCCCCCCTCCCCTGTGTCTCTTTCACCCTCTCTCCCTCCCCT
Source organism: Discoglossus pictus (assembly GCA_027410445.1). NCBI lineage: Eukaryota > Metazoa > Chordata > Amphibia > Anura > Alytidae > Discoglossus > Discoglossus pictus. Next base: position 285,749,396 of record CM050165.1, read on the forward strand.
GTCTTTTCCTTCCTCTAGTCCCTCCCACTGTGTCTCTTTGCCCTGCTCTCTCTCTCTCCTGTACAGCTGCTTGCATCCTCTGGCTGTATCCGACCGACATATGCTAATGACGTGATGGGCAGGTAACGTCACATCATTAGCATATGCTGGTCGGACACAGCCAGAAGACGCGCTTCAGGGGAGAGAGCAGCAGGAGCTCAGGGTGATATGAGCCCTGGGGAGGTTAGGAGGGGGTGATACAAGCTCTGGGGGCTTTGCAATGAGCGCCTTTGGCGCTTATCGCGAGCCCTGCAATGAGCGTCTTCTGTTTGCAGCCCCCGTCGGGTATCGGTCACATAGGCCTAACTGCATGCCTTGCTTCGACAACTAGATACAGTGCCTTGCAAAAGTATTCACCCGCCCCCATTGAATTTTTACCTATTGTGTTACATTACAGCCTTAAGTTCAATGTTTTAATTTGAATTTTATGTGATGGATCAGAACACAATAGTCTAAGTTGGTGAAGTGAAATGAGAAAAATATATACACAAAAATATTTTTTAGAAATAGAAAATTGGCATGTGCTTATGTATTCACCCCCTTTGTCATGAAGCCCATAAAAAGCTATGGTGCAACCAATTACTTTCAGAAGTCACATAATTAGTGAAATGATGTCCACATGTGTGCAATCTAAGTGTCACATGATCTGTCGTTACATATACACACCTTTTTTGAAAGGCCCCAGAGGCTGCAACACCTAAGCAAAAAGGCACCACTAACCAAACACTGCCACGAAGACAAAGGAACTCTCCAAACAAGTAAGGGACAATGTTGTTGAGAAGTACAAGTCAGGGTTAGGTTATAAAAAAGTATCCATATCTTTGATGATCCCCAGGAGCACCATCAAATCTATCATAACCAAATGGAAAGAACATAGCACAGCCAAGAGACGGACGCTCACCAAAACTCAATGACCGGGCAACGAGGGCATTCATCAGAGAGGCAGCACAGAGACCTAAGGTAACCCTGGAGGAGCTGCAGAGTTCCACAGCAGAGGCTGGAGTATCTGTACATAGGACAATAATAAGCCATACGCTCCATAGAGTTGGGCTTTATGGCAGAGTGGCCAGAAGAAAGCCATTACTTCAGGCAAAAAACAAAATGGCACGTTTTGAGTTTGTGAAAGGGCATGTGGGAGACACCCAAAACGTATGGAGAAGGGTGCTCTGGTCTGATGAGACTAAAAAGAAAACGCTATGTCTGACGCAAATCCAACACATAACATCACCCAAAGAACACCATCACCATACTGTGGGGATGTTTTTTAGCAGCTGGGACAGGGAAACTGGTCAGAGTTGAGGGAGAGATGGATGGTGCTAAATACAGGGATATTCTTGAGCAAAACCTGTACCACTCTGTGCGTGATTTCAGGCTAGAACAGATGTTCACCTTCCAACAGGACAATGACCCCAAACACACCACTAAAGCAACACTTGAGTGGTTTAAGGGGAAACATGTAAATGTGTTGGAATGGCCTAGTCAAAGCCCAGACCTCAATCCAATAGAAAATCTGTGGTCAGACTTAAAGATTGCTGTTCACAAGCGCAAATGATCCAAATTCAAGGAGCTGGAGCAGTTTTGCAAGAAGGAATGGGCAAAAATCCCATTAATAAGATATGGCAAGCTCATAGAGACTTCTCCAAAGCGATTTGGAGCTGTAATTGCAGCAAAAGGTGGCTCTACAAAGTATTGACTTTAGGGGGGGGGGGGGGGGGGGGGGGGTTTGAATAGTTATGCACATTAACTTTTTTTGTTATTTTGTCCTATTTGTTGCTTGCTACACAATAAAAAAAAAAAAAATACATCTTCAAAGTTGTGGGCATGTTCTGTAAATTAAATGATGCAAATCCTCAAACAATCCATGTTAATTCCAGGTTGTGAGGGGGGTGAATACTTTTGAAAGGCACTGTATGTGATTGTATTACTTGTTTTTCCAATATAAGCAACGCATCCTGTGGTACATGTAGGTCCTTCATTGTTATGAAAAAAAAAAAAAAGGATTACCGCCTTCATTTATGGTTACTTTGTTATATGATCAATGAAAGTTGCATTTTAAACCAAAAAGAAAACATGCTACAACAACCTTTTGCACAAATTGCAAACTTTGCCAAAGTCCTTTTTTGCGCTAGTAAGATCATTTTAATATCTGTATAGTTACAGCCAAGATACCAAATAGACTTATGAAGCTGCATTGTGGTACCCTATACAATTGGTAATAATTTTTGCAATAGTATCTGGAGCCAGAGCAACTGCTGGGGCAGTATGAAGCTGAATAGCCATAATATTAACTTATGAGAAGTATACATTTGGGTCTTGCGGTTTTTCAGTCAAACATGTTCCACCAAGTAGATTGGTAGCCTTTGAGTAAGACCTTTTATAGATATATACAGATCTGCATTTCCTGCATCCTCAAATTCGTGAATAGCAGAGGATGAACAGAAAAAAGTCCTATGGATGCTTATATACATAACAGTATGCAAGCAAATTGTAGAGGTGATATGAACGCAGAATTACAATAGATTATATTGCAAATAGGGATCTCTGAATTACATGCTGGTAGATATTCACCTAAGATTATTGACTTGTATTTGTACTTTCCATCTAGAATTTATCTGCTAATATGTGTACATTCAACAGTCAAAGAGCGTCTAAAAAATTAATTTCCTGCAGCAAAATAAAGTAACGCTGCAACTTTTTACTTTACTGAACCAGGAGAAAGTTGTTTAGTGGAAACATTTGTCAGCAAACATCTTCTATTAACTGCGCTTGATTCTGATTTTTTTAATGATATTCTTGGTTTATTAACTGATGTAATAATAAGATCACAAATATTCTGTTTGTTTTCTTCCAAAAACTCAGTATCTGTGGGCCAAGATAGGTTCAGAGAAGAATGCTAGTGGTATAAAAGAAAATGTTCAGCCTCTTGTTCAACTAAAATTAATAGTTTGGCAGACTTTGAATACAATCTATCTAATTTACTGCACTTGTGATTCCTAAAGGTCAATCCCCCAAAGATGATCAATTGCCTGATCAGACATTATTTACTCTAATACAGTGGTGGATAACAGGCAGACCAGAGGCATCATGTGCCCGCAGACACTTCCTATTGGGCATTGTGCCTGTTCCCTAGAACAGGAGAGCATGTCCGTTTTCAACAATACAGAGTCCATTTTATCTTTTTTATTTTTTTGACCCAGCATCTGCAGACAGGACCTTTATCACCCACACGTTTGTGGTTTTCAATTATTGTGGCAATAATGTTTAACTTGTTGATTATTTCAAGCAGGATTTGAGATGCACTGTTCTGACATCAAAAGTAGCCAAACCAAATGTCTACATATTCCTTGAATGCTATAAAGCATGGTTTAGATCAGGAGTGTCCAAACTCGGTCCTGGAGGGCAGCACCCGGGCCTGGACTTGAAGATCTCCGTTCATTGCACAGGTGAGTCAATCAGGATGACTGAAGAAGTGATTGACTCACCTGTACACAGCAGGGTTATCATCAAATTCAGGCATGTGTGTGGCCCTCCAGGACCGAGTTCGGATACCCCTGGTTTAGATTGTTGATTTGCCATTGTTGAGCTAGCACAGTTCAGTGATATTCAAAACCATTCCTCATCTAACTGGGCAAAAAGGAGACAACTTGACCAGCATCCAGAAATCTATTTTTCAAGACTTTTTTTTAATCAACGTAAAGAAAAAAAAAGGTCATCAGACAACTGTATTTCAATCCACCAGCATTGTATCTTGTACATATAGGACCATGTTAAATGATAACATAAAATGATAATGATGTACATCTTGCAATGAGCAGTGTGTATGGACATAGTAGCTATATGCTGAATGATGGAACACGTGTTTGCGTCGAATCCCACAAAATTAAGCCAGGAAGAGGACAGAGAAATTGTGCATTATGGGAGTAAAATGCCCAAGACAGGGTGTGTATTTTGAATGCTATGAGGTATTGTGTAAATTAGATTATTAATCTGAAAACTTAAATGTTATTATGAATTTTATCAAGAGGTTTATTAATTAGATTTCACGTATGTGCATATGTTCAATATACAAAATCTGGAACATGTTTGGAAACAAATTGTTTTCAGTATGGTTCCCCCGCTATTCGTGAGGCTATTGATCATGTATAGTTTATTGAAATGTATACTTTTCCCCAGTTAATTTGATGTTGTTTCAGGTGTTGACAGGACTATATAAAAATAAGGGCTGTACAGAATGGATTTAGAAAGCAGAGATTAATTATTTCCAGACAAATTGTACATTTTATAAAAAAAAACTAGATGAAAAATCCCAAAAGCTTAGAGGAGAGTTTTTGTTAAGTCCTGCATGGTCATGCAAATCGGGAAGAAAAATATTGGTGTGAGCTCTTACCAATTTACATATAAAATGAATATCCCCTTCTGCATCACTACCTTGTTGTGGTGAAAGGGCTTGTGAACCTCACTAAAGCGATGAGCTATACAATGTAGGGTCACTTAAGGTGGGCAGGTCATAGCAGAGAGGTCAGACAAATTGATTATCTTTGCCAAGAAAACCACATGGATAAGCACAACCAGAAACACAGACAGATGTACCTGGCGTGATGCATCCATAAGATCACCGAGAGTCGGGCACGACTTAAGGGCTGAACAACAACAACATACTTAATATACTGTGCCTTCATAAAGCACATGTTCTCTTGCAAAAAGAGTGTTATAAATTGGAATCTTTAGTTGAAGAAAAATATATGACACACTATAGTGCCATACTTGCAACAAGGCATTTTGAAGAACTAAACTTAATGGGCAAATTGATTTAGGATCGTAAAATTAACTACAGCCTTTATTTTGTTATCTACCTTGCCTTGTTTGAGTTTATTTCTCAATGGAGTGAAGACTGGCATGGGAAAACGTATTTGATTTCGAAGAGCCCTATTAAAAACATTGTCACACCCACATGTAAGACAGATAAACACAAATGGTGTCTCACACAATATTATAATTGTATAAAATAGATAATACATTAAACTCTGTAGCCATTTATTTAATCCCATTTGACTCCTTACTAAGAGACGTTCTGTAAAAGGTGTGGCAAAAACAGGGCAGAACCCTGTAAAATTAAATAATAAAAGGGTGAGAGTCATGCGGGCTACTTATATACAGAACGATTACCTTTATCTTCTAAATTGATGTTTTGTCATACCCATTGGTGTGGTAGGACTACCATTAAAATAATTGTTTAATAAATCTATTTTCTGCAAAAATAAATATTTATGAAGCTTAAAACTTACCTGTTGCCTATTAGTATCTGACATTAAGTTGAAAAAAAACACACAAGAAAAAACACATCCATTACACCTTGCAACTGGTTTGGTTAACCACTTAGTTTTTGAGAACAGTTAATTAAAATATTAAACCTACCTTTTAATAAGAATATCTTTTAAAGAATGCCGCACACTTTGTCTTATCTGATCAACTGATGGCTTTGGAGTAGGAGGTGTTGAAGGGTGCAAGTTAGACGATGATGATGACCCTTTCCTTTCCGGTTTCTTCTTTTTAATTTCTTGCCTCTCATTTAACCCTGCTGGAAAAATATAAAATTATGGATTTTCAAAAGAATGGACACGTATTAAGCAAAATGTTATATCTTTACTTACATTAAGGATCTAAAAGAAAAACATGCTCTTCAATATAAAAAATGTGGATAAAAACAAAATAACTTATGCTTTGTTCAGAATCATAGTTAACTAAAAATTTGAGGTGGCAGAAGAAAAACTATTTTCCCTGGCATTGCCTCTTTAAGTGCTTTGCTTAATACTGTATATAAAAACAATAATAATTAATTTAAAATATGCTTTGTTATATTTATAATATAACCTGCATTGTAAATGATATGGCACAAATGATTGGACACTAGAACCTTTTTTTTTCACATGGAATCAACAAAAGTGTCTAAAATAATTGAGCACTTAAAAGTGATACAGTGGAGGTTACAAATATGGTATAATTTAAAACTACAGAGAGCACTTTAAACAATTACACTTTTCTACAATAAGTCTTGTGGTTTGGGCATAATTAGTCTTTTGTTTTTCAGTTGAATTTCACTGAATACAATGAACCCAACTCCAAAGGGATGAATCAGTAATTGCTAGATTAGTGACCTCTCATCAAGAAGTAATATGAATTTTTATTTGTGAGTAAATCAGAAAGGCTGTCAGCTAAAAATGGAAAAATTCAATGAGGATTTACTGTAGGAAAACACAATAAAAAAACAATAATATTCAATTCATAGTAGGTTCCTGTTATTACCTAGAATAGTAAATTATACCATAGGTAAAACCTCTGGTGTATCACTTAAAATGTAAATTCACAGTAAAACTTCATCAAAGAGAAGCTGTGTGCAAATGTTTTCTCGTTTTTGAAATTTTTCTTTACACCAAGCATCCTTGGTGTGTCAGCAATTCTCAGTCGGTATACGGACATGTTTTTTCTGTCTTCTTGATTTCTTATTATTGGCTGAGAAGCGAACATGGGATTCTAAATGGAAAGCATCTGAACAGTTTCTCACTTGGCCAATTTTAAATTGAGTTTATATTTACTTGCTTTAGTACACTGATCTTTCAATTCACTTCATCATTTTAAGATTCTTTTGCATATTCCACAAAGAGAAATATACTAACAAATCCCTTTTAATTATTTCAGTTCAGTTATATAAAATCAAAATCTGCAAGAGTGCAATTTTTTCCAGTAACTAACCCACAAATATCTTTTTTTTTATTATAGCAACAACTTTTAAAATAGAACTGACCTATAAATTAGTTAGAGAAGATAAAGAAGATGTGGCAGGAATACACTGAATATCTATACAGGAAGGATCTTAACAGCAGGGATGACCTCAATAATTTGTCCAATGAGTTGGAGCCAGACATCTTGGAGAGTGAAGTAAGATGGGCCGTGGGATGTCTTGCTAATAACAAGGCTGCAGGAGGTGATGGGATCTCAATTGAACTATTCAAAATTCTATAGGATGATGCTGTAAAAGTGTTAATTGCCTTATGCCAACACATTTGGAAAACTCAACAGTGGCCAATAGACTGGAAAAGGTCAGTCTACATCCCAATCCCAACAAAAGGCAGTGCAAAAGAGTGCGCCAATTATCTAACAATTTAATTAATTTCACATGCCAGCAAGGTAATGCTTAAAATTCTACAAGCTCTACTCCAACTACCAGATGTGCAAGCCGGGTTCTGCAGAGGAAGAGGCACAAGAGATTAAATTGCCAATATCGGCTGGATGATAGAAAAAACAAAAGTTCCAAAAAAACATTTACTTCTGGTTCATAGACTATTCTAAAGCCTTTGACTGTGTGGATCACAACAAAATGTAGCATGTCCTTAAAGAGATGGGAGTACCAGATCATCTCATTCTCCTCCTAAAGAATATGTATGTCGACCAAGAAGCCACGGTCAGAACCTAACATGGGACAACAGAATGGTTCAAGATCGGAAAATAAGTGCGACATGGTTGTATATTATCACCTTATGTATTCAACTCATATGCAGAATACATCACGCGTAAGGCTGGACTGGATGTATCCAAAACTGGAATCAATATTGCTGGAAGGAATATCAACAACCTCAGATACGCAGATGATACAACTCTGATGGCTGAAAGTGAGGAGGAACTAAATGACTTATTGATGAGGGTAAATGAAGAGAGTGCAAAAGTTGGCCTGCTGCTTAATGTTAAAAAGGCAAAGATCATGGCAAATCTCACTTCCTGGCAAATAGACGGGGAAGAAGTAGAGTTAGTGACAGATTTTATTTTTCTTGGATCCAAGATCTCTGCAGATGGGGACTGTAGACATGAAATTAAAAGACGTTTGCTTCTAAGAAGGAAAGCTTTGACAAGCTTGGACAAGCTAGTAAAAAGTAAAGATAGAAAACGATCAACAAAGGTCTACATAGTTCAAACTATGGTATTCTCAGTAGTAACATACGGAAGTGAGACCTGGACCATAAAGAAATCTGAGCGCTGTAGAATTGACGCCTTTGAATTGTGGTGTTGGAGAAGACTGCTTAGAGTCCCTTGGACTGCAAGAAGATCGAATAAATCAATACTTCAGGAAATCAAGACAAACTGTTCACCAGAAGGTATAATCATGAGGCTGAAGCTCAAATATTTTGGCCATATTATGAGACAGCAGAATTCCCTAGAAAAAGACTCTGACTGGGAAAGATTGAAGGCACAAGAAGAAGGGGACGACAGAGATGGAGATGGATAGATGAGGTGACTGAAGCAATGAACATGGGCTTGATGGAGCTCAGAGGGGCAGTGACTGAGAGATGCACCTGGCGTGCTGTGGTCCATAGAGTCACTGAGAGTTGGACGCGACTGAACGACTAAACAACAACATAATTTACATTAGATAGACTGAAAGACACAAAACAGAAAGCAAGATGTTGAAGAACTTCGTAAATTGTATAACTGAATAAATTAGTTAAAATAACAACATTACCAGACTTTGATGCTTTCTCATCATGACATGGTGCACTTGTAGAGTCTTTCAAAACCTTTTCATGTTTCTCCTCAGAAATTCTGTGGGATTCTGTAGTAGATTTTACGTTTTTTCGGTAAAAGGTATGTGTTTTAATTTCTACGTCCTTGATTTCTGGTAAATGTTTTCCATCAGCAGAGTCCTACAATGAAATTATTATGTCAATATTTGTCAAAAATATTTATTTTATTTAATGGCAAAATTTAAAAAAAACTGTAGTATATAAATATACAAGTGACTTAGACAAATTCATACAATGACACAGTAGCCAGACACCAAAGTATTATATTGCTTGTAAGATTTGTGTTCCTAAAGATTTTAAGTGTTTTAGCACCCAGTGAAAAAGTAATACCAATATTATGAATAAACAAACCTTGTTATTCTCCACGACAAATTATATTACCCTATATAAACAAAATAAACGGTTTCATTAAGCTGTTAAAAAAAATATATAAAAGGTTGAACCATTTACATTTCGAAAGTTATTCTAGTTTAACGGATTGGAAAATTAAAGCTATAATCTTACAACATTTTAGCATCAACAGTTTTCATATGTGAATATATTATTAGAATATACTATTGCAGAAACCCCTTCTGGATTGCTAACTTGATGTGGTGAAGGGGTAATTACGGTTTAGCAAAAATGGAAAACTGCAAGCGCTCAAATATGTTTCGCTCTTCATTATAAGGTCTATGGCCTTGAACTGAAATGGCTTGCTTGTAAATATCCTTGGGTGTCCCTAAAGATTGTCAGATTCTCAAGCTGTGCTCACCTTGCTCAATGTACCAATGAGATCTGTGGTGGTTTACCAAAGAAAACAGAGATGCTGAAATGTACATTTCTGGGTCTGTTGTTTCTACTGATTATAAGAGAATATGCTGCTATTTTAGTGCAGATAAATCCTGATACGCTACAGGATGTTTTAGGAAAGAAACAAACAGAGAACAACAGATTATGATTTAGGGATAAATAGTGATCTCAACGAGTAAAAAGGGGAATCAATGACTGAATAAGTAATTAACGATCAAACTATGATCTAAGGGATACATGGGTACTCATTATTAAACCATATATTTGTAGCATATGGGCCAGTATTAATAAAACCAGTATAGAAATAGGTCAATCATATACTAATTGTGTCAAATTATTGGGCAATCAATAGCTAACTTAATTTTAAGAACTAAAACAACTTGAGTCTAACAGGGGAAAAATTGAAAAACCCATTTTACTCAGAACAGCACCAACAAGCAAAATAAAAGATACCTTTCTAAATATTTTCACTTTGTGTTTATCATCCATTTGTTTGGATTTTTCATGTGACAAACTTGAGGTACCAGCAGCCAATGACTTTACCATTTGCTTATCAGATTCCACAACTTTAATCTCTTGATGGACATCTATTTTCTGGAGATTATTTGAAGAAGTTGAATCAGTTACTTCTACCTTCTCCTCTTCAAGACAACACTTAACACAGATGTACTCCCTGTCTTCAGCTTCCATTTGCTGTGCTTGGGAAAGGCTCAACCCAACACAATCTCCATGAAACCAATCATCACACCTCCCGCAACCAACCATAAACCTGCAAGAAAAGGTGAGGTCTTAACATTGTTGATCAAACAAGATCTGAAAATCAGTTTTAAAAAAATAGGTGGTTCGATAAAAGCTTTTCACACATTTACACATTACTGATGTTGGGTAAATAAGGCATATGAAAAACAATGTTCTACAAATGACAGAGCTTGCCTGTAGACCTTCCATTGTTTACATATGGCCTAAATCTGGACAATTTTCCATACTCATAGGGATTACAAAGTTTTTTTTTTTTTTTTTTTTGGGGTTCCAGTTATAACAACTTTCATAAAAGGTCCTGAATGTGGTACAACGTATAACTATAGATACTATAAATGCCAACACGTAAATAAAAATAATACAATTTATTAGAGTAATTCTACATTGAAGTTTGTAATGGTTGACTTTATGATCCTCCCACTAAACCCTTGCATTTATCTATGTGTGAGGGGTCGCATGTGCTTAAATTCATTTAATGAACTTGCAACTGAATTGTCGAACATTATTCTCAGCCTAAAAGCAATTGGAACAATCTAAGCACATGCAACTTAACTTTAACATTGTTCTATTTGGGGGGAAATAAAACATGCAAAGAACAATAAGAACCATATACTAATGTACAGTAAGCATTGCTATTACTCTATTCGTTGGTGTGTACATAAAAATATAGTCTGTACATTAGAACGATTAATAGAAACCTACCGATTACCATGAAGTTTTCTGCAAGAGCAGCAATGTTTCATGGGGTTCAATACAGGCTTATCAGATGGGGAGGTTACGTCTGTTCCTTCTTTTTTTACAGAAGGAATGTTATCTGGAATAAATAGCTGTGGTTCATCAACAGAAATACTTTTACTGCTTCTTCTTTGACGGGGTTGAAGAGATTTTTTCAATTTACTTTTCTCTTCTGAATGATCAATTGTTTCTTTTTGCTCACCAGTCTCATTTTGCATCTGCTTGCTGACTGTTTTTTCGCTGGAGTGGGATAAACTCCTCGCCTGTGAACGTGCAGACTGAGGGTAGGGGGCTTCTTTTAAACTTCCTTGACTTTCCCTTGGTATATCACAAATTTGTTTCAGATTTGGGTCTGAATGAGTCTGATGTCCTTTTTTTTCTACTGAGCACACTTTCTTTAATATCTTATTTTTAGAATCCTCTTTATCATTCTTGGTTTTCTCTGTTAATTTTTTCTTCATTTTGACAACTTTTTGTCTTGGTTGTATACTCAAACGAAGGTTAGGTTCACTGGAGAGGGATTTAGATGATTTTACACTACTTTTAGAATTCACATTGGTATGTTTTTTTGCAACTAATTTTTCATGGGTACCGGCTGGTTTCTTTAGACGTGATTTTGCAGCTTTGGATCTAACTTTTTTTGAAGCCTTTTTTCCATGACTTTGTTTGCTACAACCTTCTCCCATCTGTGACATTTCATGGTCTGTTATCTGCCCTTTATTTTCATCTTGCAAAGCTCCTTGGCTTTTCTGAATGCCTAATTCAACTGCTTCACATCTGGTACCTGAAGAATCATTTAAGTCAAGTTCAGAAATATTTACACTCTTTTCGATATCAATTGCCTCTTCAACAGTGCCATAATCTAGAGTCTCCATTGGAGGCTCCCTTTTAACTGCTGAGTGCAACTGTCCATTGTCACCCAGGTTGGGTTCAGCAGCCCCAGACAAGAGGGCAAGCTCCTTATGAACAGTTTCATATATCACATCTGTTTTTTTAGCTGTGGAGTTATCAACATCATTATCAAATATGGTTTCTTCAGTTGCCTTGTTTGCAAGCTCTGCAACAGTGCAATCACCTCCTTCTAAAGTTAGTTTGTTCTGTGACGCAATTTCTTTATTCATCTCTGCAGCACTTTCATTTGAAACAACACATGGATTTACATGTTCAGTTTCAGATTGGTTAACTTTTTCCAAAACCGATTGCATGTTGGTTAATATGTCATTATGCATTTCACCTGGAGTCTCACCTACTGTCAGCTTTAGGGTAATGTTTTTATCATCGATTTTCTCCTTTAATTCTTTACTTGCCAACCTTGTAGATCTCCTTGAATTTACACATGAAATGTTTATTTCCTCTATCTGACCACTCATTTTGTTTATCTTTTCATCATTCTCTTGCTCAGACTTGGATGGAAGAATATTATCTTGCTCCTTCAGCTGGTCACCTGCATCTTTTCGCGAAGACTTGGCTTTTTTGGGACTTGAAACTGGCACAGGATTTAACCTTTTTTCTACCGTACTTTGTCTGAGGCTTCTCCCCGACTCTATAAGATATATGGAAAAATACAGAGAGGAAACAAAGCATTAATTCCACAAAGAAAAAAAAAACATTTTCCAATATACATACATATATATATATATATATATATATATATATATATATATATATATATACACATATATATATATACATATATATATATATAATATGTCCCCATAGCTATCAAGAGGAAAGAAATTATAAAAGAGAATGAGGTTGAAAGAAAACTGAAATAAATAAATAAATAAATAAAATTGAAATTCTTGGACAAACATCAACTTATTTCACCATATAAGAGACCAACTGGATGATGATGTAGGAAGGAAAATTAACCACCACGGAACTTCCCTACTTTACCCCCCACCCCCATTTTGTTTATTATTTAAACATCTATTTATTTTATTTTTTTTTTTTCTTTAGATCCCCTGATCTGGTTGCTTCTTTAAGTCATTAGATTTGAACAAATAAAACTTGATCAATATATTTCTTTAAAAACTTATGGCTATCAACGAATAGAGAAATGTATTATCTTATTAAAATACATTATCTTTAGATACACCAAAACACCCTTAATTTAAAACCATTACAACTTAAATATTACAAAAAATGTAAAAAAAAAAAATTAAAAAAAAATCAACAAAATATTTTAGGAGTTCATCTAATCACTAAATTACAACTTCATTCACAAAATTGTATTAATTCCTTTATCCCACCGCACCCCTTTTTTTCTTCTTCCTCTTCAATTTTCTTTCGTTCTTTATCACATATTTTCATAACTGTTTTTATAAAATGTTATACATTGGATTTTTACATTATTGTTGTGAATTTCTATTTATATGTCCTTAATAAAGATATTTAAATTAAAAAAATTAAAAAAAAGGAAAGAAAACTAGCTATCAAGAGGAAGAAATGAGTCAGCTTATATTGTTGAACTGCCAGTGACACAGTACTGAGGAGGTGCAATGAATACAAAACAAATGTTATCTCAACTAGAGCTTTTAAAAAGGTACGGACCATGTAGTGGATGTATAAATGTGTCTTTAAATAAATGAGAGGTTTTCTTATTTTAATAGTCATCATCGCCCTTTATAGATATGTCACAACATAAGCACAGCTTGTAAATCAACATTACGGTTTCATAAATAAACTAAATATATGTTTAGACATATTTAGAAACTGGTTAGTTCTATTAAATACTGGACTTGTACACCACTGCAATAAGATTTACCTTGTGCTACAAACCGTGGTGATTTTCTTATTGACTTAGACAAAGTTTCAGCATTTTTGCTTGGTAGAATAAGATCCTCTTCATCATTTAGATCACTAGTAGTTTCTTTGACAATACTCACATCCATTATATCATCAAGGCCAACACCTATTGAAAAAAATATTTTTGTTCACATTCAGTCCACCAACAAGTAAGTTGCACCTTCCTTTAATGTGATAATATAGCCTGAAAGATTCTGGTTCAAAACATTACAAAAGCTTTTGTGTGAAAATCTAATTCTCTGTAATGTACAAAAATTACACTTGAATGAAATGGTGGGATTTTGCAGTTTTGATCTAGGGACTCTGGAAAATCTTTGGACTGTAGCAACCTTGTGTTTTTAATCAGTGTTCCTTTGAATACAAATCTTCATGAGAAAACCAGATAAGCTCTACATATGACTAAAAAGGATCAAATACACAGCTTCGTATTAACAAAATTAGAATATATCTTCCATGCAAGAATAACTTCTGTATGGTATAAATATATTCTTAAAAATATTTTGCAGATCAAGCAGCCGTCACCTTTATGTTCACATTGTCTTTCTCCAAGCAACTAAGAGCCTAAAAATGTCATTTCTATATTTGTAACAAATATCAACATAAAAAGAGAGTAAGTTATTCCCTAGCTCCTAACCAATAACATCTGACTCTTTAGTCCTAAACTTTCTATTACGCATTTACAGGAACATTTTATACATTACAAAAGGTTTAATAATAAAGCACAACATAAGCAGATAAAATGTTGTGTGCATGAATCATCTTTAGCTTTGCAAGTGAACTGAAACGAAACTGGGTTTTCTTAACATTTACATTCAAAACAATGTAGCTAAGAAAAAAAAGTTGTTTCAGTCTACATATTCAGTAGGCTCCCCGTCTGGTTTCCTGTAACACCTTAGCACTGAGGAAAAGAATACGATCCCACCCTGTGTATTTTTTACACTATAGATACCTACTGTTAAAAACATAATTAAAAAGCACAAATGAAAATATTGAACTATATTGGTCATAGAAATATTCTGTATATCCCCACCTCTTGTTTAAAACTACCACTGTGGTCATTTTTTTTTTCTTCTATATTGTCTTTTGAATAATATAAGCTGAGGAAAATGTTTTTTCAGAAAGAAAAAGAAAATCTTTTTTTTTTCCATTCATATGCAATTATTTTTTACAGTAGGCTTTAGTTTTGTTTACTGAGCCTGTATATTGTAACTTCCATCTCAACAGGTTATGGATTCAATTATATACAGTGCCTTGCAAAAGTATTCACCCCCTTGACTTTTTACCTATTTTGTAACAATGTTTTGTTAATCTGAATTTTATTTGAAGGAGCAGAACACAATAGTCTAAGCTGGTGAAGTGAAATGAGAAAAATATATACATAAAACTATTTTTTAGAAATAGAAAACAGAAAATTAGCATGTGCGTGTGTATTCACTCCCTTTGCTATGAAGCCCCTAAACAGCTCTGGTGCAACCAATTACCGTCAGAAGTCACATAATTAGTGAAATGATGTCCACCTGTGTGCAATCTAAGCGTCACATGATCTGTCATTACATATACACACCTTTTTTGAAAGGCCCCAGAGGCTGCAACACCTAAGCAAGAGACACCACTAACCAAACACTGCCATAAAGACCAAGGAACTCTCCAAACAAGTAAGGGACAATGTTGTTGAGAAGTTCAAGTCAGGGTTAGGTTATAAAAAATATCCAAATCTTTGATGATTCCCAGGAGCACAATCAAATCTATCATAACCAAATGGAAGGAACATGGCACAACAGCAAACCTGCCAAGAGACGGCCGCCCACCAAAACTCACGGACCGGGCAAGGAGGGTATTAATGAGAGAGGCAGCACAGAGACCTAAGGTAACCCTGGAGGAGCTGCAGAGTTCCACAGCAGAGACTGGAGTATCTGTACATAGGGCTTCAATAAGCCGTACGCTCCATAGAGTTGGGCTTTATGGCAGAGTGGCCAGAAGAAAGCCAATACTTTCAGCAAAATGGCACATTTTGAGTTTGCAAAAAGGCATGTGGGAGACTCCCAAAATGTATGGAGGAAGGTGCTCTGGTCTGATTAGACTAACATTTTACTTTTCAGCCATCAAAGAAAATGCTATGTCCGGTGCAATCCCAACATATCACCCAAAGAACACCATCCCCACAGTGAAACATGGTGGTGGCAGCATCATGCTGTGGGGATGTTTTTCAGCAGCCGGGACTGGGGAACTGGTTAGAGTTGAAGGAAAGATGGATGGTGCTAATAAAGGGATATTCTTGACCAAAACCTGTACCACTCTGTGCGTGATTTGAGGCTAGGACAGAGGTTCACCTTCCAGCAGGACAATGACCCCAAACACACTGCTAAAGCAACAAATGTGTTGGAATGGCCTAGTCAAAGCCCAGACCTCAATCCAATAGAAAATCTGTGGTCAGACTTAAAGATTGCTGATCACAAGCGTAAACCATCCAACTTGAAGGAGCTGGAGCAGTTTTGCAAGGAGGAATGGGCAAACATCCCAGTGGTAAGATGTGGCAAGCTCATAGAGACTTATCCAAAGCAACCTGGAGCTGTGATTGCCGCAAAAGGTGGCTCTACAAAGTATTGACTTTAGGGAGTTGAAAAGTTATGCACATTGACTTTTTCTGTTATTTTGTCCTATTTTTTGTTTGCTTCACAATAATAATAATAATAAAAAAAAATGAACATCTTCAAAGTTGTCGGCTTGTTCTGTAAATTAAATGATGCAAATCCTCAAACAATCCATGTTAATTCCAGGTTGTGAGGCAACAAAACACGAAAAATAACAAGGGGGGTGAGTACTTTTGCAAGGCACTGTATAATTTACTTACAGTTTTAGATGCCACATTTCTATTGTGAAGATACATTTTTCCTTATTCAAAATGTTCCAAGTATCTTCCCACCACATGAATTGGGTCACTTGAAATTAGAAAAGTAGATTCTAAAGCAGCATAACTGCATTTAAAAGTAATTTATTAAAGGCTGTATCATTTGTTACATTCTAAAAACATGTCAGGTTTTAAAGGTATTTTAAAATGAACTACCTACCTATCTAAACATAATTTTATTAAAAAGTGCTTAAAGGCTCTGTTTTCACTTACTGAAATATTCCACACAGTCCCTGCAAAGTCTGTTCCACAGCACGTGCATGCAATGTTTCTATTGATAAGACATGTATTTGCCACTTGCTTCCCAAAAGTGTTTTTTTTTTTTAAATGCTGCTGAGAGACATGCTGTAAGTGGCAAGTACATCTAGTACCAATAGAAACATTGTATGCATGAGCTGCTGGGGGCAAACCTTTGCAGGGACTGTGTGGAAGATTTGATTGAGTGAAAACAGAGCTTTTAAGAAAAGTTTATAAAAATGATGTTTAGATATGCAGACAAAAATCTAATATCGTTTATTTTATTATTTAAAACAGGTAAGCTTACATATACCTTTAAGTGTGTTTCATAAAATGTATGACCACAGTAGTCTTTCAGTGCAACAATAAAGTTTTACAATTTCCTGATTTTTTAAGACAACTTCACCTAGATGCCCAAAAGTGTGCATAAATCTGTCACGGCAATATTACTTGCCTGCTTTTGTTGTTCAGGCAAAATGGTTTAGCAGCAGAAATTCTTTGTATCGCTACATAGAAAATATTGAAAAAAATACCTCTCTAAACTGGTATATACAAGTATAAAAAGCATTATCCTGTTAAATTACCTGGTGTTGAGGATAACTGGAAATTAGGATCAGTATTGTCCAAAACAGGTAAACAGAACTGGGTGCTTGCAGACCCGAGCATAGGATCTTTGTCACTAAGCATGTTCTTTAGTGAATCCTCTATGACATGTTGGTTTGTAGAAAATTCGTCACAGCCTTCACTTTCCAGGTTGGTTCCTAGAAAAAGTGCATCATCTAAGTGTTCAGTAGGGATTAAATGGTTGAATGTGTCAACTATATCCATGAAGACTTCTATGTATCTCTCAGTCCTAAAATAGAAAAAACAAAAGTGGTTGGTGTACATTAAAACTGTAAATATATGCTTCTATGAAAAAAAAAATGTGTAGAAACATTGTGCAAAGCTTTGTGCTTCTTGAAATGTTTCCTAAGCTCGTTCAAAGACTGTAACAATTATTTAGTTTCAAATATTTTTAACCGTACATTTTTTTACATAAAAAGGAGATAAATCTTGAAAATGTTACCAAAGGGCAAACAATTGTATAATTGCTCAGCTGTGTCTAGCCATTCAGAGTGTACCCAGTAGTAAAAGAATGAGACACTCCCTCCACTGTACAAAAAGAATAAAATGTATATTTGTGTGTACATTTTCATGCCTAAAAATAAGTTAATAAGCTAATTTCTTGCTCAGAATCTTAAGAAATATAGTGTTTAAACTGCACACTCGCAAATATGGAGGGGCATGCAAAGGATCCCACAATGCACTTATAGTCTTTAATCCAATACAATTTTAAATATGGCTCCTTTACAGCATATGATGTTTTAAATGGTATTGGATTTAACAATGAAAATGCACTGTGGGCTCCTTTGCCTGCCACGCCAAGCATGCAAATGTACTATTTTTCTTGCTGATAATGTAGATACATAATCCAAGTCCCTTTCTAAATATATAGCTAAACAGGCCAAACTATTTTAAAAAAAAAGGTCCATTTTTAATGCACAAGCCTTTAGATCACTTTTTTTTTCTTGTATCACATTTCATGCTTCAGATTACTTCTGACAGCCATTTTGGGACTTTAACCCCTTACTTGCAACGAATGATCTTTACAATCACCCTGTGAAACTTGACCAATCTTTGTCATCTCCTCATAAACAACATTTCTTCACTGTTAATGTGAATATTCCCCAAACCTGCTGAATAAATATGCTTTACAAGAAATTAAAAAATATATGTATAAAAACTGCATTAAAGTATACCAGGTAACCACTATGAATCTGTTTCTGGAATGAAAGGACAGCACAAACAAAGAGATAAGAAGAAGGAAGGATAATCCACCTGCTGTCTGCCTCAACTCCACAAATCTAGTGAAGGTTATCTCAAATGACTCATCCTCTCTAGTAATTACAGAGTGATACAATTAGGTGAGGGGGGAGACTGCACTAATATAATCAGAGCCGTCTCCTAAAATCTTGGGGGCCAGTACAGATCCAAAAACCTGCGCCCAGTCACTTAGGGAGGGAAAAAACAACTCATATAGTGAGTTGTTTTTTTCCCTCCCTAAGTGACTTGGAAGTTTTCATTGTGTCACCTCAGTCTCCCATTGTGTGTCCTAAAGATACCTAAAGTAAAGCCTTCAAAAAATACTAAAGTTAAAGGCATATCTAAGTTTCATGGATTATGAATGCATCTGATAGAGGAGAATCAGTAGTGAATGAAAAATGTTTTGCATGACAAAATACCAAACAAAACATCACTCTGATGTTTGCTAAATCTCGAGTTTGAAAGCAGTTGATTTTGAGTTAACACCCAAAGGCACTCCTTGCGCTGGTGGAGTTGAGCGCTGTAGGCGATCATCCCTACGATCCCGTACAACGAAGGCAGGGAGCGTCGACACCAAACTCAATTACACAATTCAGAATGAGAGATCCGCAGCAGTTTAAAAAAAAAAAAAAATAGCCTTCAAAAATTATGACCCGTAACACTTGCAACAAGGAAAGTGAGACATACAAAAAAAATATAATAATAATATACGACCCGCGGCACTTAGAAAAGAAAAATCTGAGGTCCAAAAAATACGAAGTTAACCGCCGAACCGTGCACATACATAAACAATAACATCACCAAAATTAACAAAAAATACAACAACAAAAAAATCACTCACAGCACGGGGGGACAGACACGACGTCTGGGAATCAGGTTGCAGGACAATTGAACCACAATTTGAGGAGTTTCCACACACGAAAATCAATTGCTCAGATGACCAAAAAAACACCATCCAAGAGGCACGCAATGAGCGCCGAAGGTACTCAGACGTCCAAAAGACTTACTTTGTGTGATAAAACAGCATTACCTGCCTTACAATTTTATGACCGTAATTTTTTGACGGGCAATTCGATAGTAAAATAATAAATCTGTGTGTGTATAGAATGACTCAATGTAATGTGTGTTTCTGCTATAAGCAGCATGTGTTAGTGAAAGCAGGGAAACTTAGATATACCTTTAAGATAATTTGTACTAGAGTTTGGAGAGCAAGATTTTATTACAGACTAACTTGCCTGCCAAATGACGGTATCATTAAGTCTGTTTTCTCTCGCTCAGTGCCATCTCTCACTGTGTGCCCTCTTTGTGATCTCTCTCCCGCTCTCCATCCCCTCTCTCTCCATCCCTCTCTGTCCCCGGGTTCACGAACGCATGAACAATTACATCTTAACTGCACATGCTCGATTACGTAGGAATTGCAGAAAGCAACACACAGGTGTTATTTATATTCTAACAACTATTATAGTGGATGGTGAGATATTATTTTGTAAAGTGTGTGTAGTAAAAGTTGCTGCTGAGAAGCAGTTTAGTGTGCAACAGCACTGCAGCACCTCAAAACACAAGAGCGGTTTGGGTAAAAATCTGCATAAGAGAGCCAGCAACAACTACTGTTCCAGGAGAAATCAACGTTGTTCATGCCAAGCAAAGCATCATAGTTTTCCAAGGACCTGTGCGAGATGAAGAGGTTTGTGGATATCCCTTTGAATAAACTCAATAACCAGCACCTAGGTATACCAATCATCACATCCCTAGTGATACAATGCTACGGAAACACTACTACGTGCCTTCTTGCTACCAATATGTTTTAAATAACATAACACCAAGCATTGCCGACAACAAAATATGGATTTTCATGAATTAAAACCACAGACATAGCTTCATAGCTAATGTTGTTGGGATTTTAAGAGAAGACAACCTGGAGAAAATGTTCTCCCTTCTTGGGAAGTGTTGTACATGGCTAACAACTCGACTATTGCTGTTCTCTTGAGATGGGGTGAAGAGAAAAAATGTTCTGCTGTTAACAGATGCAGCGCCATACATGGGTCTGAAGATGCTGTATACAAAAATGGTGCAGCTAACTTGCATTACTTAAGGTAGCTGAGGAAATGTGTGAGAATTATCCTGATGTAGACAAGTAAATTTCTAATATGAAACAAAATATTCATCAAAGCCCGACACTATGAAAATCAAAGAAATCCCCCTTCAGATCCTCTGCTTCCAGAATCTGTCCTCACACACTGGGGAAGCTAGCTCTAAGCAGCTGTTTACTACTACATCGACTACATTGAAACTGAGAAAGTTGCTAGAAGTTTCAATGACTACACAGCTTCCTCGATCATTTGCCAAGTCACTGTTTTCAAGCAACACTTTGTCATGGCAGTTGCCAGTTCCTTCTCCAGTGCACCACAGCTCCTGGTATTCCTAGGTTGTCTCCCATCCCAGTACTGACCAGGCCCAAACCTGCTTGGCATCAGGGTGGTGTGACATCTTGCTTCCCTGACTTGGATTCAAACCTAGGTCGACAGTAGTGGAAGCACTGAGTCCTAACCACTAGACAACCAGGGAAGCCCACATTATTCAACCATGCTCCAATTACTTCCGGTGGTATAGAATGGAGTTTTTCCTTTAATAAAACCATGTTAAGTGACAATCAGAGATCACTTTGGTTTGAAAACTTCAAAAAGTATGTAATGGTGTACCATAATTCTGAGAACAACAGTGATGACTTAATATGATACGCCATATCCCATTATGTATAATTTATTTTTCTGTGGCCAATCAGCATATAAACAATTAGATAGTCAGTAAACAAGGTGTGACTTTAGTTATATGAAATACTGCTTTGAATGTTTCTTAAGTCGTCAGTACAATTTAGTCTTAGATTAAAGTAAAATCACATAATCAATGCCAAGTTCAATTTTAGGTTACACCTTGATATTTGAAAATGAATCAGATGTATTTTTATAAATAAAGCATGATCATTCTTTTACATTATGTTGGAGTTTGTATGTCAAATTTTGTAATTTTAGAATTCATAAATGTTTTCATATTTTCTTTATTTTTAGGTCATATCCTATCCTATTATAGTTCATCATTAAAACTGTATGTTTAAATATGCTTGTCTAAAACCAATTAAGGTTGTATTATTTTGTAGTTGTGGCCCCAAATCCTCTTCTCACAGTCCACCAGACCGACCAAGATTTAGGTTTAACACTGTGCCAGTATAAGTGAGATTATTATTATTATCCTTTAGTTATAATGCGCCAACATATTCCGTAGCGCTATACAGGGGTTAAGTACAAGTTAAGAACAATTCAAACAGTGCAAAGGATGGAGGGCCATGTTATTGAGCTTTCAAATGAGACAAACATAGTGCTTTACTTAAATCACCAAGCAAGATTGAAAACTCGCAAACTTACATTCTAAAGAGATTATTAATATTCAACAGGTGGTGGAGCTTGTATTCATCTCATTTGTATTTACACAATGTGAGACCTAATTTGTGTTGTGTCTGGTAGGCCGTGAAGAAAGGGTTGTTAGCCACTGCTCTATAGATAGAAGGTAAACAACATGTATATTTTTTCTACATTTTATGGGATATGAATGAAAATCCTTTCAACTTTTTATCCTTGGCCATGGGCAACTTAAGAGTTGAGCATTATAGTTTGTTTTTTGTTTTTTAATTATTAAATAGACTTTAAATTGAAATGTAAGTTAAACATATTTAATGGACTGGACAGTATGCATAAAATGCCTGAAGAACTTTGGACCAAAGTTTGTGACATTATCCAGGAAACAGAAACACAGAATACCCCAAAGGAAAGAAAACTAAGAAGACGAACTGGCTATCTGATGAGACTTTGAAAGAAGCCCAGGAAAGCGAAAGGTATTGGAGATAGGAAAATATTTATCCAACTGAATGAAGAATTCCAGAGGATAGCAAGAAGAGAAAAGGAGACTTTCTACAACGAGGGATGTAAAGAGACAGAAGAACAGAATTGGACAGTCAGGAGATCTAAAAGATCAAAAATATTGGGGATCTCAAAAGGAACCTTTCATGTCATAGTTGGCATTATAAAAAGACAAAAATGGTAGGGACTTAACAGAAGCAGATCAGATAAAGAAGAGGTGGAAGGAATGTACAGAAGATATATACAGGTAAGATCTTCATAACAGTGATAACCTCATAGTTTGTCCAATAAGCTGGAGTCAGACATCTTGGATAGTAAATTGAGGTGAAAACCTTGCAGATGACAAGGCTGCAGGAGTTGATGGAATCCCAATTGAACTTTTCAAAATCCAACAAGATGATGCTTTGATAGTGTTGCTTGCCTTATGGCAACACATTTGGAAAACTCAACAGTGGCCAATAGACTGGAAAAAGTCAGTCTACATCCCAATCCCCCAAAAAAGCAGTGCCAAAGAGTGCTCCAATTATTAAACTAATGCACTCATTTTAAATACCAGCAAGGTAATACTTAAGATCCTACAAGCTCAGCTCCAACCATATATGGACCAGGAACAACCAGATATGCAAGCCGAGTTCCGCTGAGGAAGAGGCACAAGAAATCAAATTGCCAATGTCTGCTGGATAATAGAGAAAGCAAGAGAGTTCATGTGGATCACAACAACATGTACTTAAAGAGGACCAGATCATCTCATCTGTCTCCTGAAGAATATGTATGTGTACTAAGAAGCCAGGGTCATAACCAAAGAAGGAACAACATAATTGTTCAAGATCAGGAAAGGTGTGTGTGACACAGTATATATTGTCACCTTATTTATTCAACTTATACACAGAATACATCATGTGTAAGGCTGGACTGGATGAATCCAAAGCCAGAATCAATATTGCTGGAAGAAATCTCAACAACCTCAGATACGCAGATGCTACTTCTTTAATGGCTGAAAGTGAGGAGGAACTAAAGGAGCTATTGGTGACGGTGAAAGAAAAAAAGTGAAAAAGCTGGCCTGCTGCTCAATGCTAAAAAGACGAGGATGACGGCAAACAGAAATCTCAGTTCCTGGTAAATAGATGGGGAAGAATTGGAAACAGTAACAGAGTTTGCTTCTGGGGAGGAAAGCTATGGCAAGCTTGAACAAACTAGTACAAAGTAAAGATATTAAATGATCAAGAAAGGTCTGCATAGTTAGAACTATTGTATTTCTAGTAACATACAGATGTGAGAACTGGACCATAAAGGCTGAACACCGTAGAATTGATGTTGTGTCCAGCTCTAGGTGAACCTATGAACTGCAGCATGACAGTCGCATCTGTGAGCCATTGGACGTCTGAAGTCCCCCAAGCTCATGTTGATTGCTTTAATGATTATCTCTTTATATACACACACAAATATATGCACTCAGTGACCACTTTATTAGGTCCACCTGCTTTTTAATGCAAATATCTAATTATCCACTTTTGTGGCAGCCACTCAATGCTGAAATTTTGCAGAGATGGTAAAGAGGTTCAGTTATTGTTTAGACAAAACATCAGAATTTTGAAGAAATGTGATCTAAGTTAGTTTGACAATGGAATGATTGTTGATGCCAAAGAGGGTGGTTTGAGAATAATGCGATAAAACAAAAACATCCAGAGAGTGATTGTTCTGTGGGAATAACACCTTGTTATTGAGAGAGGAGAATGGCCAGACTAATTCAGGCGGAAAGGAAAGTGTTAGAACCATGTTATGCAGAAGAACAACTCTAAAAGCAAAGTCAAAGCATGTCAAACCTTGAAGTGGATGGGTCTACAGCCGCATTAGTCCACACTGGGTTCCAATCCTGTCAGATCATGAAACTATGGCTACAGTGGGCACAGGCTCACCTAAACCGGACAGCTGATGATTGGAAAAACATTGTCTGGTATGACGAATCTGTTTCTGCTGCAACATGCAGATGGTTGGGTCAGTATTTGGAGTAAAACAACATAAATCTATGGATCCATTCTGCCTTGTGTCAACGACTCTGGCTAGAGGTGGTGATGTAATGGTATGGGGACTGTTTTATTGGCACAAATTAGTAATAACTATTGAGAATTATTTAAATGTCACAGTTTACCGGAGTAATGTTGCCGACCAATTGCATCCCTTTATGGCCACAGTCTACCGATCGTCTAATGGCTACTTCTAGCATTAGCCTGCCATGTCACAAAGCAAATGTCATCTCAAGCTGGTTCGATGGCCTTGACAATGAGTTCAGGGTACTCCACTAGACTTTAATCCAATAGAGCGACCTTTGGGATATAATGAGATGTATGTGTAGTATGAATGTGCAGCTGACAAATTTGCATCAACTGCACGATGTTATGTCAACAAGGACTGGAATATCCAAAGAAGGTTTCCAGCATCTTGTTGAATGCCACAATGAATTCAGGTTGTTCTGGGAGAAAAGGATGGTCCTACCCAGTACCAGAAAGGTGTACCTACAAAGTTAAGAGCAAGCAGCAATATTTTAGGAGCCGTGGCTCTGTGGCTGCTGTGATTTGTGAAGTCCTTAGATTTAGAACAAACTTGTAAACCCTCACTTAATATAAGGAACAATGTAACTTCAGTTTGTACTACATATTCATATTTTGTTACTTTTGAACTAAGAAACTTATATTTAATTTGACATTGATATTAGTGCAGTTAAGTTTGCTAACTAAATTAGTTCTATTTCATATTACACTGCACAAACTGAAGTTTCTTATATGGTTGTGTTAGTTTAAAATTAAAGGAAGGGATTCAGAGTGTGGAGGATCACCCTCTGAGTTTAAACAAAAGGGGGATCAGAGAACTGATCACAGAGGGAATGAAATGAGGAAATAAGAGAGGGGATAAAGGGGATAAGTAAGATGTGATGGAATCAATGAGAAAGTAGCAGGGTGGAGGGGAGATAATGAAGGGAACAGGCGTGGTAGGAGAGGGGGAGATAAAAGGGGTGGGTGTGTGAGTAAGAGAGGGATGGGAGAGAAGGGATTAATCATTGAGAGAGGGATTGGTGGCATTAAGGGGCAAGAGAGGTGGAGGAGGAGATAAACAGGGAGGGTAAGAAGAGATTGGGGAGATAACGGAAGGATGTGATGAGGAGAGAGAGAGCGATTAGTGGGAGACAGGGAGATAAAGTAAGTGGGTAGACTGGGGAGAATAAGTCAGGAGAAAGGGATTGGGGCAATAAAGAGAGAAAAGGTGAGATAAAGGAAGAGGGGTATAAGAGGATAAAGAAGGATTCAATGGATAAAGATAAGATGAAGATTTGGGCAGAGGGAAATGTGGAAACAGGACAGATAACAGGAGAGAAGGTGAAGATAAAGGACATAAGTAAAGTGGATGAAAGGATGAGAAAGAGGGGTAAGGTAGAGGGTGGGTATTGGGGTAGACTTGGGATGCGAGAAGGGAGATGGGTGAATTGGAAGTGGATGGGAGAGAGAGAGAGAGAGAAAAAAAATACACAAAAAAAGTTGCTGGGTAGAGATGTTTTTGCCTGCAAGTCTGAAATGCATAAATTTTGTTTTTGTGAAATTTAAAAAAAGTTCGGCTTTTAGCAAGTACCAGTGATTGGAAGTTTTCAGAGAATGAACCTTACCTCGTAAGTTTGAATTCTCTAGGGTCTGTACTTTCAAGCAATGTATACTTTTATAGGACTGGTGTGTTGATACAGTTATAGAATAACGTTTCTAGGCACAGGGTGGTCATAATATGCATATCAAGCCAAGGAAATCCTTCTAATCAATTATTGATTGAATAAAAGTTGTTGTTACCCAAATATATGTATTACTGAGCCTGTATATTGTAGCTTCCCTCTCAACAGAGTATGTCCCTGTAAACTAATCAGGATTCAATTATATACAGTGCCTTGCACAAGTATTCACCCCCTTGACTTTTTACCTATTTTGTTACATTACAGCCTTAAATTCAATGTTTTGTTAATCTGAATTTTATGTGATGGATCAGAACACAATAGTCTAAGTTGGTGAAGTGAAATGAGAAAAATATATACATAAAACTATTTTTAGAGATAGAAAACAGAAAATTGCCATATGCGTATGTATTCACACCTTTGTTATGAAGCCCATAAAAAGCTCTGGTGCAACCAATTACCTTCAGAAGTCACATAATTAGTGAAATTATGTCCACCTGTGTGCAATCTAAGGGTCACATGATCTGTCATTACATATACACACCTTTTTTCAAAGTAAGGGACAATGTTGTTGAGAAGTACAAGCCATGGTTAGGTTATAAAAAACTATCCACATCTTTGATGATTCCCAGGAGCACAATCAAATCTATCATAACCAAATGGAAAGAACATGGCACAACAGCAAACCTGCCAAGAGACGGCCGCCCACCAAAACTCACGGACCGGGCAAGGAGGGCATTAATAAGAGAGGCAGCACAGAGACCTAAGGTAACCCTGGAGGAGCTGCAGAGTTCCACAGCAGAGACTGGAGTATCTGTACATAGGACGACACTAAGCTTTACTCTCCATAGAGTTGGACTTTATGGCAGAGTGGCCAGAAGAGAGCCATTACTTTCAGCAAAAAACTAAATGGCACATTTTGAGTTTGCGAAAAGGCATGTGGGAGACTCCCAAAATGTATGGAGTAAGGTGCTCTTGTCTGATGAAACTAAAATTTAACTTTTCGGCCATCTAAGAAAACGCTATGTCTGGCGCAAACCCAACACATCACATCACCCAAAGAAAACCATCCCCACAGTGAAACATGGTGGTGGCAGCATCATGCTGTGGGGATGTTTTTCAGCAGCCGGGACAGGGAAACTGGTCAGAGTTGAGGGAAAGATGGATGGTGCCAAATACAGGAATACTCTTGAGCAAAACCTGTACCACTCGGTGCGTGATTTGAGGCTAGGACGGAGGTTCACCTTCCAGCAGCACAATTACCACAAACACACTGCTAAAGCAACACTTGACTGGTTTAAGGGGAAACATGTAAATGTGTTGGAATGGCCTAGTCATAGCCCAGACCTCAATCTTATAGAAAATCTGTGGTCAGACTTAAAGATTGCTTTTCACAAGCGCAAATGATCCAAATTGAAGGAGCTGGAGCAGTTTTGCAAGGAGGAATGGGCAAAAATCCCAGTGGTAAGATGTGGCAAGCTCATAGAGACTTATCCAAAGAGACTTAGAGCTGTGATTGCCGCAAAAGGTGGCTCTACAAAGTATTGACTTTAGGGGGTGAATAGTTATGCACATTGACTTTTTCTGTTCTTTTGTCCGATTCGTTGTTTGCTTCACAATAAAAAAAAAACATCTTCAATGTTGTGGGCATGTTCTGTAAATTAAATGATGCAAATCCTCAAACAATCCATGTTAATTCCAGGTTGTGAGGCAAAAAAAAAACACGAAAAATGGCAAGGGGGGTGAATACTTATGGAAGGAACTAATATTATATATATATATATATATATATATATATCTCTTTCCACCCTCCTCCCCACCCCCTTTCCCTCCCATGTGTCTTTCCACCCTCCTCCCCACCCCCTTTCCCTCCCATGTGTCCTTCTCCCTCCTCTGTGCTCCTGTTTCCATTTATGGGTGTGAAACCATTTGCGGGATTGGGAAATTGATCATTTTCCCCGAGCCCTAACTTTTTTCCTATTTACAGGCTTGAATTTTTTTATTTTATTTTTTACGGCCGCCATTTTTTTCTTTGCCTAGCTGTTCTGAGATAATTAAATAGCAAATTAGCTTGCAACCTCACTTATATGCTACCTGCCTCTCCCTCTGTGCTGTGTGTGAGGTTGTAAGCTAATTTGTTAATCAATTGTTTTTTTCTGACGGCCCCTGAACGGCTTTCGAGTTATGGGCTTGAAAAAAATGAAGGCCGTTAAACCAGTAATTTTTTTGAAGCCTGCAAGACGTTCAAAGCCTCTTCCCCCCTCTATGATAGCAGCCCAGCGATGAGTGCCTATGGCGCTCATTGCAGCCCCGTCAAGGCAGTCACATACGGGCCCTGCGATGAACACCTTCAGTGCTCATTGCAGCCCCCCTCAAAAAACGTAACTCTCGGGCATAGGCAAGACGTAATTTTTAACATAGTGTGACGGACAAACTCGACAACTATATATGTGATATATAGTTTGTGTGTTATATATAACAATTGGAAGAGACATTAGAAACATCTTTAGAACAGGTTGCTTACCTCTGCAATATCATATTTTGCTTAGAAATATTGTGTTAATCTATAATACAATATGCAATGTATAACAATTACAAACTCCAGTCTTATTTATATTATAAAAATGTCCACCGTCTAACACTGGTTCTAAACTCCGGTCCTCAGGGGCCACTAACAGTTCCCATTTTAGATATATCCCTGCTTGGGACCAGGTGATCTAATCAGAGGCTTGGTATTTCTGTTTAACCACCTGAAGGTATATACCTAAAATCTGGTCCCAGAGGACTGGAGTAGCAAAACATTGGACTAACTGAGGGTGCAGAGCACATATTGTGACTTGTGTGGTCCTTTAAGGACAACTGTTGTCACATATGTAAAATATATTTTGAAGCTTCAATCTTTAAAATATGAAAAATGTTATTAGATCGTAAAATAAAATAAATAGATGCTCTAATATATTACCTTTTGTCTGTACTTATGCTGCTGTCTGATCTACCAGTATGGTTTCTGCTGATCATATTCCTGAGATGGGAGCAGATTTTGCTTGCACAGGTAGTTTCTATGTGTACAATGGGAATGTGACATCTACAACTGCTTTCATTTGTTCTAATGGAAAGCTCGTTCGTTTACAAGGATATAGTCTATTGAGAAAGACAACAGAAAAAAATGGATTCCTGCAGTAAATAAAACATTTGGTACAAAATATAGTTTAAAGGATTTGGTTTTGTTTTATTTTCTAAAATATATTTTAGCTGATTATCAAATTTAATTTTTCCAAAAACCACATAGAAATGTTGACTACAGTTATCTTTATTCTGTTGTAACTTATAGAATTAAAGCAAAACTAAATACCGTATGTAAAATTAAAGTCTGTATTTATTTATTTTATGGTTTCCAAAAAGCAGGCCAATTACCAAATGCAGTTCCTTGTCAGAGCATATTATAAATATAACACTTCAGTATTTTTCTTTTAAAAACGGAGTCTGGCGCAACAAAAACAAGTTGTGTTTAGGTTCTTCTTAAAAAGCACGAAAATCTGGCTATACGTTGTGTTATCTGTCCTTTTTTTTCTAAAGTGAATCAAATGAGAAATTCCATGTTGTTGCTTTGTTTATACGCAAATGAGCAGCTCACACATACTTATTAGCTGCTTTGATGTGTTAATTAGAATTACAGTGCATGGTCTGTCTGTGCAGTCACCAAAATAAAGAGTTGCAAGGCTATCTGGCAGTTACACCCCTCTGACCTATCCGTTTTTATGTGCGCCGCTGTTGAAGCGCACTCCTGCGGTATAGCAAAAGAACTATTTTCTCCTCCAGAGTGGTGCAACTCGACTGGGCGAGCTCATGCACGCTGGCGGCGCTAGAACAGTGGCGCATATATAACAGGATATGACCGACCCCTCTCCCACCATGCACTCTGATACTTACATTAGTATACGGAGCTGCACATTCCGATACAGGAGCCACAAAATCAATTGTAAATATTTAAAAAATTATTTACTGTAGAGAGAAAAAAACTGCTAGTACAATGTATAAGCAGTTTTTAATGCTCATTAAAATGAAATCAACTTCCTGTTAGGGTGATGGAGTCACTTTAAACAGTCACTTTTGGGACTAAAGGGGGTGTGACCAGGAAAGATAAACACTCAATCATCCTACATCTGTTAATACTAAGAACTGATGAGCAGTCTTTCTAAAAACCAAACAAATGTTTTGGCTGGAGCAGGGGGGCGGAGTCCACCCATGTGTTTAGGATATGGATATAGATATATATAGTGAGTGCCTAGAATGAGGATGACTGCCAGATATGTGAGAATTATAATAAAGTGGATGATATACTCCATGACCTGCAAAGCATCCAATCACACAGTATGGTCAGGAGAGAAGTTGTGAGCTGATATCATGGTGTGTTTATCACCAGGCCACAGGAAGCCAGTACCACGCATGTGTGGTTAGTAACAGTATGACACTAGCACACACACAACAAACATACACAGACATGTGCACATACGATACGTGCAGCGCTGTGCTGATTAATGTCCACCACAGTGCAGACATAACGTGGATCTCATCCAGAACACGTCACAGCCCAGATACCCCACGGTCACGATGTATAAAACACTCTGCCGTGTGACCCTATAACGCTATTACATATAACTATGTGCCTCTCACGCCCATATCACACGCACGGTGCAGAGGCCTCCGCTCATCATGCATATTTCAATCCAACCTCAGCACGAGGCCCAATGCGCGTTACTCCCCCGGGTGCCCAGGCTCCCTGGTATTGTAGCTGTCCTGGCCTATGTGTCGGTGGGTCACTTACCGAGCTGGGGGCGGTCAGGGGTGACGAGCTGCTCATATCTACGGCCTCCTGCTTCTCACGCGCGTTACCGACCGCGATCCACAGCTAGGACGCGCGCGCTCTCACGTGACTGCACAGAGCAACTGCTGGAGAAGCAGAGGGAGCCCAGGGGCGGGAGGAGTGAGAGGCCTAGATGGGCACCGGGGCAAGTGCCGGATGGGTAGAGTGGGGTTAATGTTTATTTATTTATTGTAATAAATAAACGTGGCCCTAGAGCAGCGTCCAGTTCCTCACACAGCCTGTGCCTGAGAGGGTGGTGCAACAGGTGTCCCATTTGTGCTGGATCATTGCGTCCTACTCTTTCCATCTCTGTATTTTTCTCCTCTGCCTCTACTTATCTCTTTCTGTCTGTCTCACTCCCTTTCTATTATCCTCCCTGTCTTCTTTCTATTCTCCCCTCTCTTCTTTCTATTATCCTCCCTCTCTTCTTTCTATTCTCCCCTCTCTTCTTTCTATTATCCTCCCTCTCTTCTTTCTATTATCCTCGCTCTCTTCTTTCTATTATCCTCCCTCTCTTCTTTCTATTATCCTCCCTCTCTTCTTTCTATTATCCTCCCTCTCTTCTGTCTTTCCCTGTCTCCCTCTCCTTTCTTTCATTACTTCCATTCTCTATGTTTTTCCCTTCTTTGCTTTCCCCTTTTTCCCACCTCTCTTTTTATCCCAGAAAGATTCTTATTAGGGAGCGTCTTTGTAATTTATTTTATTTAACTAGCGACTTGCCCGTCAACAATTAAGGGGCAATAAAAAAAGTGTTGAAATACTGTTTGTCACACAATGTGAGTGTACTGTATGCCTCAACTATAAAGACCCCTCTAACACACTAATGAACGCATGTAATAACACTATAAGTGCCATGAGGGTCATCCAGGACCCTCATGACACACTACACTATTTTAACCCGGTCTCTTATGGGTGTCTATACAGACCCTCATAAGCCTCTATTTAACCCCATTAGTCCCATAAGGGTATATAAAGACCCTGGGACAGTTATAAGCCTAAGATTAACCCCATAAGTGACACTAAGTACAAACACAAAAAAAAAACATTAAATCTAAACTAACCCCCTCTACACTAACCTATTAACACCTACACTACTTACATACACTACCTACCTACCTGCTAATAACACCCCCCCCCCACTAATTACAGACAATAAAACCTAACTCACAAAAATAATGAAACCTAAGTCACATAAAATAAAAAAGCTTAATTCACAGAAAATAAAAAAAGGTACATTACACCCCCCCCCTCCCCAGAAAATAAAAAAATATTACACACCTGAAAAGGAAATACATACAATATATACATTACAATACAATACAAATAAAATAAAATACAATAGCCCTTATCTAAAATACATACATACCCCCTCTGTAAAATACATACATACCCCCCCTATCTAAAATAAATTAAATCCTATCTAACATACATACATACCCCTCTATCGATAAAATACATTAAATCCTATCTAACATACATACATAACCCTCTATCTAAAATATAATAAATCCTATCTACACATACAAACCCTAAATCTAACCTAAAATAAAATAATTAAGACCACTTACCTTTGCAGATGTCCCTTCAGATCGACCCCCTAGGAAGAAAAAAAAAATAGTACAACACATTACATACAATAAATAAACATTCTAAATATTGTAAATATTCTACTTACCTTTCCAGCATGTCCCTCTCCTTCTTATTTTCTTCTCCGGCACGGCCCCTGTTAAAAATAAACAGTAGATTAGTACAACATATAAACACAAAATAAAATACAATAAACATCATACACATTGAACCTACCTCCCTGCAATGTCCCCATGCTCCTCCTCTTCCACCCCGGCTGGGCCCTGGAAGAATCAGCGCTCTAAAAGAAAACAAAAATACTAACGGAGCTCCGCACTCGCAGAGCTCACTGACGCTAATGAGGTCCCTAGAGCCTTTTCCGGAAGAAAATTGGCAATGACGCCTTCTGATTTCTCTGAAAATGCTTTCAATCAAATTTCAACCAATCAGAAGGCACCAAGGTGTTAGCCAATCAGAATGGGATCCACCCCCATATCCCATTCTCATTGGCTAATGCAACTGTCAATCTTTTTTTAAACCAATCAGAAGGCTTTATTGCCTTCAGCCAATCACAATGGGATACACCCCCACAGAGTGATTGGCTGGAGGCATCTGCGTGTTCTGATTAGCTGCAGTGACAACAGCCAATCAGAAGGTGCTATTCCCTTCAGCCAATCACAATGGGATAAACCCCCATGGAGTGATTGGCTGAAGGCATCCGCGCCTTTTGATTGGCTATTGTCACTGTCAATCAGATTACAGCCAGAAGGCGCAGATGTCTTCAGCCAATCACCCCGTGGGGGTGTATCCCATTGTAATTGGCTGAAGGAATAGCACCTTCTGATTGATTGTTGTCACTGTCAATTAGACTGCAGCCAATCAGAATGCGCAAATGCCTCCAGCCAATCACCCCGTGGGGGTGTATCTCATTGGGATTGTCTTAAGGCAATAAAGCCTTCTGATTAGTTTAAAAAAGATTGACAGGTGCATTAGCCAATCAGAGGGCGCCATTGAGTAGAATATTTACAATATTTAGAATGTTCATTTATTGTATGTAATGTGTTGTACTCATTTATTTGTTTCTAGGGGGCCGATCTGAAGGGACATCTGCAAAGGTAAGTGGTCTTAATTATTCTATTTTAGATTAGATTTAGGACTTGTGTATGTAGATTAATTGCATGTTAGATAGAGGGTATGTATGTATTTTATATTGACCCACATGAGTTTCAGGGTTATTTAAGAGTTTATGGGGGTCTGTATTGAGCCCCATGAGTTACAGGGTTAATAAAGGGCTGATGGGGGTCTTTATTGACCCCCATGACTGACAGGGTTGATGAAGGGCTTATGGGGGTCTGTATTGATTACCATGAGTTATAGGGTTAATTAAGTGATTATGGGGGTCTGTATTGAACCCCATGAGTGACAGGGTTAATTTATGGATTATGGGGGTGTGTATTGACCCCCATGAGTGACAGGGTTACTTAAGAGCTTATGGGGGTCTTTATTGACCCCCATCAATGACAGGGTTAATGAAGGTCTTATGGGGGTCTGTATTGACCCCCATGAGTGACAGGGTTAATTAAGGGGTTATTGGGGTCTTCATTGACCCCCATGAGTGACAGGGTAAATTAAGGGGTTATGGGGTCTGTATTGACCGCCATGAGTGAGAGGGTTAATTATTGGCTTATGGGGTCTGTATTGACCCCCATGAGTGACAGGGGTAATTAAGGGCTTATGGCGGTCTGTATTGACCCCTATGAGTGACAGGGTCAATTAATGGCTTATGGGTATCTGTATTGACTCCCATGACTGACAGGGTTAATGAAGGGCTTATGGGGGTCTGTATTGACCCCCATGAGTTACAGGGTTAATGAAGGGCTGATGGGGGTCTGTATTGACCCCCATGACTGACAGGGTTGATGAAGGGCTTATGGGGGTCTGTATTGATTACCATGAGTTATAGGGTTAATTAAGGGGTAATGGGGGTCTGTATTGACGCTCATGAGTGACAGGGTTAATTAAGGGGTTATGGGGGTCTGTATTGACCCCCATGAGTGACAGGGTTAATTAAGTGATTATGGGGGTCTGTATTGAACCCCATGAGTGACAGGGTTAATTTATGGATTATGGGGGTGTGTATTGACCCCCATGAGTGACAGGGTTAATTAAGAGCTTATGGGGGTCTGTATTGACCCCCATCAATGACAGGGTTAATGAAGGTCTTATGGGGGTCTGTATTGACCCCCATGAGTGACAGGGTTAATTAAGGGGTTATTGGGGTCTTCATTGACCCCCATGAGTGACAGGGTAAATTAAGGGGTTATGGGGTCTGTATTGACCGCCATGAGTGAGAGGGTTAATTATTGGCTTATGGGGTCTGTATTGACCCCCATGAGTGACAGGGGTAATTAAGGGCTTATGGCGGTCTGTATTGACCCCTATGAGTGACAGGGTCAATTAATGGCTTATGGGTGTCTGTATTGACCCCCATGACTGACAGGGTTAATGAAGGGCTTATGGGGGTCTGTATTTTTCGCGTGTCCTTTAAGGACCCGCAAGGCGGGAAATTTGAATTTGGATTTCAGCGGGGGTCCCCGTGTTCTTTGCTACGTGCACTAATTACTCTCTTGAAGCTCAAATTGGAGAACTGGAGAGGAGAATTGCAGCACTTGGAAAGGGAGTTGGTGCTCACTGAGCACAGTTTAGCTTAGCCTAGTGTGGACAGCGGAGGTGGGGATAGTGAGGATGTCACGGAGGTCGCTGGGTTACAGTTGCAAGGAGAAGCAAGGGGAACAGTAGGAGGAGGCGGGCCAGCTCTGAGTTTATAAACACCAACAGGTTTTAAGTTTGAGTGCAATTGGGAAAAATGGGATGTGCATTCAGAAATGGCAATTCCAGATAGAGCTGTTCCCTCTAAGAGCCAGGAGAACATTACTAATAGACGACAGGGAGGGCAGAACAGGCAGAGCAACAGACAGGTTTTGGTGGTAGGGGTAGAAAGAGTGATTTCTCACCCAGATCCCAGCATCGAACAGTTTGCTGTCTCCCAGGGGCTCGAATATCAGCATGTAGTGAATCGGGTAGATAAATTATTGGGAGGGGCTGGAAATGAACCGTCAAACTAAGTACATATTAGTACCAATGACAAAGTTAGTGTAAGATGGAGAGTCCTAAAGAATGATTTTATAGAACTAGACAATAAGCTTAAAGCAAGAACCTCCAACGTAATATTTTCTGAAATACTACCAGTGCCACATGCTAGCCCAGGGAGACAGAAAGAGCTTAGTGAGGTTAATGCATGGCTAAAAATGTGGTGCATTAAGGAGGGGTTTAAGTTTTTAGAGCATTGGGCTGACATTTCAGTAGGGTACAATCTCTATAGCACAGATGAATTGCACCTTAATGACAAAGGAGATTGTGTGCTAGGGGAAAGGATGGTAAAAAAGCTGGTGGAGTTTTTAAACTAGTAGGTGGGGGAGCGATAAGATAGAAGATAAGATAGAAGTAATGTGGTAGAAAGTGTTGAAGGGATAATAAATTAATTTACTAGTCATGGGGAGGAGAAGCGGGGGGGTTGGTATAGTCAATAGAGAGGTATTGCCAAGTAACTCAAGTACAGTAGTAGGCACCTCAGAACTATAGAGTCATAACAACAAAAGGTGTATGTTAGCTAATCCAGAAGCTTGATGGGAAATGGGAGATCTAGAATTATTAGTAGTTAATGAGAAATGGGATTTAATAGACATTACTGAAACATGGAGGACGGTTGGTTATAACCTATTTAGGAAAGATATGGGTAATGGTAAAAGAGGAGGATGGGTTTGTCTGTATGTTAAGCCTGAATTTAAACCTATGGTCAGAGAAGATATTTATGCTGGAACTAGCAATAATGTGGAATGCTTGTGGGAAGAGTTAAATCGCGGGGCAGCTAATTCTGAATGAATGTTGGCAGGAGTATGCTATAAACCCCCAAATATAATTGAAAGTGAGGGACTACAATTTTTGTTACAGATTGGAAATGCAGCTAAGCAACAGGCAAGTTCTAATAATGGGAGATTTTAACTACCCTGAAATAAACTGGATGAATGAGACCAGCAGTTCAGCTACACTCAGAAATCATTAGCTGACCCAGGTTATACCAACTAGAAATTAGGCTATCTTGGATTTAGTCTAATTTTCTTTCCACTGTAATCTCGCTTCAAGCAACAAACCACGCACATCCTTGTAGGTGCTGACTTTTTCTTGGTTGGTGGGATGTAGTCCATGAAGGTGTTCCGGGTTGACAACACCAACAGTATGACGTCCAGCTCTATTCACAACCCTTGATGGTGGTTGGTGGTTTACAAACTTTCCAAATGAAGTCCGAATGAATTACAGACTTGTCACTCTTTTTTTAACAGAATGTAGGCATTCCACAAGCATTGGTCAAGAAGATGCCTGAAAATCTTCTTATAGAACTTCAACCATCTCTCCAGTTTTCAGCTTCTTATTGCCAAACATTGGTGACATGTCGCGTCGGTAAGCACTAACGGCTCCATAGGCATCTATTTTGTTTTGCAGAAGAAACTCATAAAGTTCAGGAGACGTATAAAAGTTGTCGGTTGTTACGCAATAGCCCTGATTTAACAATTGCTCAATGAGTGAAAGAACGGAAGATGTTGCTATTCCATAGTTGCTGTATTTTGGATTTAATTTTGTTCCTTTTCCAGTGTAAATGACTGAATTCCAAATGTAGCCAGTTGACGATTTGCATAGCATGTAGAATTTTATGCCAAATCATACTTTCTTTGAAGTAATGTATTGTACCCAGCTGAGCCTTCCCTTGTAAGCCATTAGACTTTCATCTATGCTGACATCTCTTTCTGGCACATAGCTCCGTTGGAAATTCTTTAGAATCATTTGATATACTTCCAAAATTTTCCTTAGTTTTGGTGCAGGATGAGTAGTTTTATCAAATTCTTCATTGTTTTCGAAGTGTAAAAATGCCATGATCAGCGGGTGGGGGGGTTAGTATAGTCAATAGAGAGGTATTGCCAAGTAACTCAAGTACAGTAACAGGCACCCTTCAGAACTATAGACTCATAACAACAAAAGGTTTATGCTCGCTAATGCCAGAAGCTTGATGGGAAAATGGGAGATCTAGAATTATTAGCAGTTAATGAGAAATGGCATTTAATAGACATTACTGAAACATGGAGGACTGTTGGTTATAACCTATTTAGGAAAGATATGGGCAATGGTAAAAGAGGAGGAGGGGTTTGTATGTTAAGCCTGAATTTAAGCCTATGGTCAGAGAAGATATTTATGCTGGAACTAGCAATAATGTGGAATGCTTGTGGGTAGAGTTAAATAGCGGGGCAGCTAATTCTGAAAGAATGTTGGCAGGAGTATGCTATAAACCCCCAAATATAATTGAAAGTGAGGGACTACAATTATTGTTACAGATTGGAAATGCAGCTAAGCACAGGCAAGTTTTAATAATGGGAGATTTTAACTACCCTGAAATAAACTGGATGAATGAGACCAGCATTTCAGCTACACTCAGAAATCATTAGCTGACCCAGGTTATACCAACTAGAAATTAGTCTATCTTGGATTTAGTCATCACAAATAATATTCATTTAGTTTCAAATGTTGTAATAGGGCAACCTTTGGGAAACAGTGATCATACCACAGTCCCATTTGAAATTATTTTTTTTTTTTTTTTTGTAAGGGGCAAATTCAAACTCTTAATTTTAAAAGGGCAGATTATAATGGCCGGCAATACAAAGTATTGACTGGGACAAAGAACTGAGAGGAAAAAATACTGAGCAAAAAATGGACAACGTTCAAATCCTTACTAAATATGCATACTTATCCCCATATACCATGTGGAAAAAAAAGTAAAAGGAGTAAATCACATCCTTAACACATCACATCACATGGCTTAACAATGATTTAGAGTAAAAAACAGACATTTAAATTATACAAACAAGAGGGGGCAGAGACTGCTTTACGTGAGCATAAGGAAGTTAACAAGGCTTGCAAAAAGGCTACCAGACTGGTTCAAATAGAAAATGAAAAAATAATTGAAAAGGAAAGGAAGACAAACCCTAAAATATTTTTTTAATATATTAATCGGAAGAAGGCCTGGAAGGAAGCTATACGGACATTACAATGTGAAACAGGCCATCGTAGTGAC
Source organism: Discoglossus pictus (assembly GCA_027410445.1). Lineage (NCBI taxonomy): Eukaryota > Metazoa > Chordata > Amphibia > Anura > Alytidae > Discoglossus > Discoglossus pictus. The sequence goes on from CM050165.1 coordinate 285,788,338, forward strand.
TAGGAAAAGGCAGATGAGCTAAGTTATTTTCTTCAGTATACACAAGGGGGAGGTACCAGTGGTTGAGACATTGCAGTATAATAGGGCTACAATACCATTGACAAATATTTGGTTAACGCAGGAAGAAATCCAAAAGAGGTTGGACACAAATAAATGTTAATAAAGACCCAGGTCCTGGTGGAATGCATCCAAGGGTACTGAGGGAACTGAGTTCTGTAATAGCCAAACTATTATATCTAATTTTTCAAGATTCACTCAACACAGGATCGCTGACAGATGACTGGAGAAAAGCTGAGGTGATACCTATATTTAAGAAGGGAGCAAGAACAAATCCAGGAAATTATAGACCTAAAGCCTCACTTCTGTTGTGGGAAAGCTTTTAGAAGGATTAATAATTATAATATACAAGAATATATCTGTTGGAAAAGATATTCAACATGGATTTATGAAGGATAGGTCATGTCAAACACATCTAATTCGTTTCTATGAGGAGGTTATTTTGAACCTGTATCACGGCAACTCAGTGGATGTAGTCTTTTTGAATTTCACAAAGGCTCTTGATACAGTGCCACATGGAAGCCTACTGTGCAAACTAAGGGATACAGGAATTGCGGTAAACATCTGTTCATGGTTTGAGAGCTGGCTAAAATATAGGAAGCAAATGGTTATTGTAAATGGAACATACTCCGATTGGCCTAATCTGGTAAGTTGGGTTCCTCAGGGTTCAGTATTAGGTCCTCTTCTTTTTAACACATTTTTTAATGATTTAGAAGTAGGACTAAAACTTATTGTCTCCATATTTGCTGATGACACTAAGTTGTGCAAGGTAATTACATCAGATAATGATGTGCTTTCCCTCGAAAGGATTTGCACAAATTAGAGAAATGGGCAACAAAATGGCAGATGAGACTTATTATGAATAAATGTAAAGTTATGCATCTGGGCAGGAAAAATAGACATGTAATTTATATTCTTAATGTAGCAAATCTATCGGTATCAGATATTGAAAGGGATTTTGGAGTGCTTGTGGACAACCACCTAGGTAACAGTGCTCAATGCCAAGCATCATCTGCAAAGGCAAGTTAAATATTAGCACGTATTAAGAAGAGTATAGAAGCAAATATAATTCTGACACTATACAAATCCTTAGTACGCCCTTATTTGGAATATGGAGTACAATTTTGGGCACCACTTCATAAAAAGGACATTTTAGAGCTGGGAAAAAGTACAGAGAAGGGCAACTAAACTAATAAGGGGAATAGAGGGGCTAAGTTATGAAGAAATACTTACCAAATTAAACGTATTTTTCTAGAAAAAAGGCATCTAAGAGGGGATATGATTACCTTATATAAATACATCCAGGGTCAATGTGAAAATAAACATTATAAAGGAAAAATCATTTAGAATAGAGAGAAGGAATAATCTGAGAATAGGGGTCTGGTGGCATGAGATCAGAATGGGGGGACCTGGGGGTGGAGTGATCAGAATTGTGGGAACTGGGGGGGGGGAGATCAGAATGAGGGCCCTGGGGGGGGGAGAGATCAGAATGGGGGACCTGGGGGGGAGAGATCAGAATGGGGCACCTGGGGGAGGGAGAGATCAGAATGGGGGATGGGGGGGGAGAGATCAAGATGGGGGACCTGGGGGAAAGATCAGATTGGGGGACCTGGGGGGGTGGAAGGTCAGAATGGGGGATGTAGGGGGGTGGGAGATCAGAATGGGGGACTTTGGGGGAGGGGGAGAGATCAGAATCTTCCCCGCCCCGGACACCCATTCTGATCTCTCCCCCTCCACCAAAGTCCCCCATTCTGATCCCTACCCCAGCTCCACCCATTCTGATTTCCTCCCCCTATAGGTTTGTATGAACTCTTTGTGCATTTTAAGTGGTAACTACACTAATCCACCTTAAGTAACTGTGTGTGTCTTCCCGCCAAGATGGAAGACAGCGTTTATTCAGTGTCATTAGGAGGAGAGGAGAGACTGCTGTGTAATCCAGAGCGAGAAAGACTCAGGGTTACCGCTTTAGGTACTGAAATTTAACCCCGAGCCATTCTCTGGATTACCATTAGGAAGGTTAAAGGACCATTAATTAGTGGGGGGGGGGGAGTCATATAGCTAATTTTAATAATAAAAAAAATTATTAATGCTTCTGAAATTGCAGAATGAGCTTGATCAGCTGGGACCCAACAGGCATAAAGTTTGAAATAGCCAGGAAAGTCTGCATCAGTTAGGTCTGGGAGAGGTGAAGAACCTGTAGAAAGAGCTGGCGAAGGGTGACTGACAAGCTCAGAATTTGACCAAGAGTTACACAGATTGGCTGAAAGTCAGCTGCTATCTAAGCCATTCACCAATCCCCATCTGGTTGTGTTGAAGGAGCAATTGAGTGATGTGAAAATGTTGATGAGACAGAATTAAGCCATACTTCATAGCATGGCAAGTGTCCTCAACAGTGTAAGACAGGAGCTGAGGGAGCTTAAACTAAAGAGTGAGAGCAGAGATACAAAAGAACAAGTTGAGGAGCAGAAGCTTCACAGTGCCCTAGAGAATCAGGAGGCCACAATCATTAGTATAACACAGGAGTTGCAGAAGAAATCCTCTGATCAGAGCTGCCTTCTGAAAAGAATGTAGATGGTAGTGAAAGAACAGGAAGAGCAGAAGCATTAGCAGCTACAAGAGAGTGCAACCAGTGCAGAAGATAAATTAACAGAGATGGCAGTCAAAATGGTACAGCAGATGTGTTATCCCAGCCTTTGGACATTGATCGCTCAATTCTATAGTAGAGGGGGATGTGTGACAGAGTAATACAAATGATTTCTATGAGTCACAGACTTTTCAAAGCTCTTTTCCCCAGGAGGTGTGGAAGAAAGAGAGAAACAGCAGTAGTTCATACAAAGACTGAACAGCTGAAGAGACTCTTATGTAAAAATACATAGCACCTTCTAACGTGTATATGTGCTAGACTACAAATCCTGTGCTGCTTTGTAGAAGAGACAGGATCCCCATATTTTGATACAAATGTTGCAGCTGCCTGTGCTTGTGATTGGTCAAACACAATTATGAATTATATGCTAATTTAGCAAGGGTTTGGAGGGGGAGTTTAGTATACAATTCGACTGGCAGAAAATAGAAGACATTTTGTAACTTCAAGGTTAGTTTTTAAATGTGTACATTGGTACTTATTTATGCAAAAAAATGTTTGCATGCACTACTGATTCTCCTCTATCAGATGCATTCATAATACAAGAAAATTAGATATGCCTTTAAAGCCTCCAGTAATTGTATTTTACCATCAAAGTACTGGAAACGAACACTTAACCCAGTGGATACTGATAACTTGTCACTATATATATGTAATATTTGGACACAGTTCTTAACAGCCTCAAACAAAGCCTTTCTCTCACTCCGCCAGCAGCAGTGCAGAAATGGGCCACAACCATTTCTCAGCTGCAGTCTTTTGAAGGCTGAGATCAGGTGGATTTGTTTAAATGTTTCACACCTCCTGGAGGTGACCTGAACCTGTTCCTTTAATTTGTCTGATCGTGCTACAGAGCATGCTTAATATTATCTGGCCTGTGTAATTAATTCAACCTGTGATTATTATTTTATCTAAACAATTGCTCACTTCACAATGAGGGGGACGCAAGGGAGAAGTGCAGCACGAACCATGATGTAAGTATTTCTAAATATTTTTTTCTTGCTAAAGCCTTTCTTTGCTGTTGCATGTGTATGTATTTTGAGTTTTAATAAATGATGAACTAAAAAAAATTAAACAACCTTTAATGTTTAACCATTAAATGCAGTTTTGGTGCAATACTAGGGGATATCATTGCTCCATGTTTACATGTCTGATCAGTGAGGAGGTGCATTTTGTGACTGACACTATGTTTCTCGAAACTGTCCATTAGGACAAACCCCATGATATTTATGTGTGTCATAAAAGACCTATGAGCTGATATTTTCTCAGAGAACTTTTGGGACCTTGGACCCATGGTTACTACTCTTCTCTGAAGTCTTTAAACCCCAGTAGGCTAGTTCCTTTTATTTAGCCTACAAGATGTGCCCAGTTAATGTCTGGGCGATCACAAGAAGCCAAAAACGGCATAAAAATAATATGGCACTACTGCCCTTTTAAGAGCCCTCAACATCTAATCGGCAATCAAAATTAAGTTTAATATGTGGGACTGCAGTTTTAAGGGACAACTCAGTCGCTGCAGCATTCCTCACCTGCTAGAGAGTCTCAAGTGTTGTGGGTATTAGGTAAGTATGTGGATAACCACAGACAACACATCAATGGAGGGTATCCATGTCAGGCTCTTAACACCTCCTAGCTGCAACAATACTTCAAAGGTCTAAAAGTATGTTCTCAATTAACCAAGTTCCAGTAACAACTTTAGTGAAGACTATGGGACTAATCAGCACAGCGATTGGCTTAATAGCACACTTGTTGTTGACAGGCCTGTAGTGTTCTACTGGCACCTAAGTTGCTCCTGTCCCTTCTTTAGATTCCCTGGTGCCTATCTCAGAGGTGATCTATGTGATTACTGTTCCCTCACTAGGGCAATGACCCTATCCAGCAAGACTGTCTGGATCCAGGCTCTCCCTAAGTTAATCCATAGGAGGTAAAGCCATTCATCTCATTGGCTCAGCTGAATTTCCTTGGTTTACTGCTAGAAATCTAATACAATGCCTAACTGTGGAAGTAGCCAATAAATTAACAAATGCAGAGACCAGGAGCCCTCTGATTCTTGCTTGCACTAAGCTAATTGTTTACATTAGAAGAGCCGCTATGCTTATGTATTGATACAATGACAGGTCATGTATTCCTGGATAATTATCAGCAATGTTGCAGATTTTGATGAAAAATAAGTTATCATACCAAGTGTCAAATTATCCCTTGAAGATAATGCATTATTATGAGGGCAATAGTACTTAGAACAATAAAAGTGTGGAACATACTTTGGTTACAAGTCTTATAACATGAACCTTATTGCTAACAGCATATTGTGCAATTTCCTTTGTAGTGATCAATGCAATAGTTTTGAACAAAAAAGCATGCTGCAAATTGGGAGCTATATATAAGATATTGATATACACTCGTCATTGTTTTTATTTCATCTGTAAATGGATTTGTTTACTGCCCAGATCTTTTCTTCTAGAAAATGGAGGAATAACAGATAACTTTTATTTTTCTTCAATCCTTAGTATATATAAAATTAGATGTTATAAGATGTCCAGTGTAAGCAAATTCATCCCTGTTTGTTACTACACAATAAATTAGGTGGGAAATACAATTTACAGTGCCCATGTCCCAAATGCTACAACACTAACTTGTGGCACAAAAAGCAAGAAGTCATCTGAAACTAACAGATATGGAGGACTAATAATAAAACCCAAATATTTAAGTACCGTATATACTCGATGTCATGATTTAATTGTTTAAGGACTCATAATGTCAGCAATTTAGGAATATGTCCTAGGGAGCATGACATTGTTACATTGGGATTATGTGTTATTGTGTGGTTATATGTTGCCTGTACATAGTTATTATGTAGCCTAGTTATAATATATTATAAGAGGGAAACTGTTATATAGAACATATGTGGAATTGGTAGAAATGCTCTGCATAGAAGTTAGCTGCAGATTATTGCACACTCACACATACAGACCTTGGGTCAAGACAATTGCAGGTACTTCAAGTAGTCCTAAGCAAACACTTGAGTTTAACATAAAGGTTTGTTCACTAGATATCTGGTGAATTTGATCTCAAGAGCTTTGATAGCCCAAGGTTGCAAGCCAGATGGTCTGACATCACACATACACAAATGTACACAAGGGTGTGGTATTGGAGAGTATAAATATGTTGTTTTGATCATTCAATAAAGGTTGAGAGATAGTTTTCACATAAACATGGTGTGAGACTATTTCTGTGTGTTGTATCCTGACTTGGGGAGTGGTCTTGCCATGGGCCACTAAATAACCTGTATGCAGTATTCTCTGCCTGTACCTCTTCAGAAGCCATCTTTTGTGCCACAGAGAACAGGAACTTCATGATTCTGCTGGGGTAGGTTTGAACTAGGTTCATATCAAGCCCCCTTGAAGAACCAGATCGTGACACTCGAGTATAAGCCGACCCGAGTATAAGCCGAGGCACCTATTTTACCACAAAATACTGGGAAAAATGAGTGACTCGAGTATCAGCCGAGGGTGGGAAATGTGATTCCCCCTGTGTCCCTCTTGTGCCCTCTGTGTCCCCCTCTTGTGTGCCCTTTTCTTGTGTCCCCCCTCTCTCTCCCCTGTGTCTCTTCACCCCTCTCCCTTCCCTGTGTCTCTTCCCCCTTCCCTTATCACCCTCCTCAACCAGCCTCCTCATTCACATCCTCCCTCCTCATCCTCAACCTCCCTCCTCAACCCCCCTCCTCATCCTCAACCCCCCTCCTCATCCTCAACCACCTCCTCAACCTTAACCCCCCCATCCTCAACCCCCTCCTCATCCTCAACCCACTCCTCAACCTCAATCCCCCTCCTCGTCCTCAACCTCCCTCCTCATCCTCCATCCTCAACCTCCCTCCTCATCCTCCCTCCTCAACTTCATCATCCTCAACCCCCTCCTCAATTTCCCTCCTCAACCCCCCTCAACCTCCCTCCTCAACCCCCCCATCCTCATCCTCAATGCCCCCATCCTCAACCCCCTCCTTAACCTCCCTCCTCATCCTCCACCCCCCTCCTCATCCTCAATGCTAAAGACGTGGCGCGCATGTGACGTAACGTCATTAGCATATACCGGGTGCCGGGGGTGGGAAAGAGACACGGGGGCGGGGGGAGAGTGACTCGAGTATAAGCCGAGGGGGCCCTTTTTAGCCTTAAAAAAAGGGCTGAAAAACTAGGCTTATACTCGAGTATATACGGTATTAAAAATAGGAGCTAACACAAATATGAAATCTGTTTAAGCTGTTGGATTGGGAGCTGCATAAGAAGAACTGAGCTTAATAGTAATTTCCTCCCTCTCACGGAATTTGGGAAATTTATCTCACCTGTTTATCCTTTCATATTTTTCTGGATCATCTATGAGCAGCAGTAATAGTAGACATTTTTTTTCCCTCCAGGCTCCTTGGTCTAATAATAATTCTGTTGTAATTGAAATGTGTTAAACTGCAGGCTTTCTGGATCAAGACTCTGACGTAACTTTAATATTTCTTGATGAAAGTATAATTGCATATTTATTGAGTTATTGTATTTATCTAGACGTTGATAATTGGAAGAGTTTCGGTATTGCTGACTCAATCTGATTATATAGAAAGAATGTACTTTTATAGAATGAATGTTTAGGAATTGGCAATATGTGTGTTGCATTAGCATATTACCATATTAAAGTGATACTATAACTGGATATAAATGTATGAACTATTTCAGAGATCTTTATGTAAATTGCACTTGGTTATATGTATATTTTTATAATGTAAGTTAAAATCTTACTATCATAACCAAGGTTATAAAAAGACATTTAAAATAGGGCCTTCTGAATATGAGTAGGGCCTTCTGAGTTGAAAGGCTAATTTGTTGAAACTTTTATTCTTTCTACTCTGCCATTTTTAATGTATGGATAAATATATAAGAAATTCATTTGGTACTTTAGAGATGACTGACTCACGATCTAATAACATCTGAGCAAAAGATCTCTTCACAGAAAGATCAAAAAGAGACTAAAGAACAGAGAAATAAGGCAACATTTTGATATATCAATGGTAATGACACTAGATTGAAGATGTACAGTCTGGTTTAAAATCATTTAAAGATGATTTAAACATTATAAATCAAGGAATTATGCAGATTGAACTATGTATTTCAGATATTGAAGATAAGCTATATTTACAGGAACAACAAGTACAAACTTTGTTACAACAAAATCAAAATCTTATGAATAAAACTGAAGATTTATAGAATAGAATCCAGAGTAACAATCTGAGATTACTTTGTTTAGGATCAATTATGGGACATTATCTGATTAAATTTTCTGCTATGGAATTACATATATATATATATATATATATATATATATATATATATATATATATATTTATTTATATGAATCTCAACGATCAATATTTAATATAACTGTTTTGAAAAAAGTCTTACGTTTTCAGGATAAAGCACATTTGCTTCAAAGCTTCAGGGAGATTGCCAGTTTTTCTTATGAAGGTTGAAAATTAAGGTTATTTAACTATTCACCAGAAGTGTCTAGAAGATGAAAATAATTCTCAGAATGTTGTACAATACTTGTTGATAAAAAGGAAAATTTTGATTGTTATGTCCAGCTAAGCTACGTATAGAAACAGGAAGAGGTGTAAATGGTAGTGAAACCTCTAAAATACTTGAGAAATGGTGATATTGTGAAAAGTATATCATAATAATGGCTTACTTATATAAATTATCTTGATTTTGATCTTTTTGATATATAATATGGATTGGAGTTACTATCTTTTTATTAGTGTTAAAATTGAAATATGGCCATATGGCAGGGAGGACATTGAGTACATTTAGATTGGAGTATAAATCTGTATATACAGTATATATATGTGTAAGATAGTAATATGGAATGTTGGAGGTATTAACTCTCCAGTTAAACATAGAGCAATCTTGTCATCTTTGAAAAAAGCTAATATTGATATTGCACTCCTCCAAGAAACCCATTGAACATTAATGAACACACAAAATTGCAAAGAGATTAGGTCAAAGACATTATATATGCAAAATATGAGAAAAAAAATAGAGGCGCAGCTATATTATTTAAAAAGGAACGTGAATATAAGACGAAAATCATAAAATTAAATAATGAAGGAGGCTTTATTATTTTATACGTTATTCTTGGACAATTTAAATTTATAATGTGTATGCCCCGAACCAAGGCCAATAAGACTTTCCTAGTTGTTGGTGGAGGTTTTAATATTGCCCTAAGGCAATTCTACCAGGCAATTCTATCCTGAACAGGAGAAACAGCAAACCCCAGACATACATTTTAGCCTTCACTGGGCCTTGTCAGTGGAGTGTAGCTGAACTCCCTAAGGCATAGTGAGCAAGGGATCCAAGTCTAGAGTCCCATCACCCTTAGGGAGACTAATCTCTAAGGGTTATTTGCATAAACAAAAAACAAAGTTAGAGATGCTCATTCAGAGAGAGTTTATGCAAATGACCCTTAGGGGGGGTTTCACCCTAAGGGTGATAGGGGCACCAGACGTGGACTCCTTCACTGTACCTTAGGGACTACAGCTGCACCTCACTGACGAGGCCCATAGAGGTTGAAACGGTGGTGGAGGCTTTTGGATCAATTCTTGGTGTTGCAAGCTCAAGGTCCCTTGGCCTTGGTGCATCGGTCTCCTCCTTGTGGGGGGACCTAAGCCCCATGCTGCTATAGGGGACCACAGCAAGCGAACCAAGAGGCAATACCTAGCCCAGTTTGTAGGACTGTAATTCCTGTTGAATTTATTCTCTAGGAAATCACACAGCAAAAATGCAGAGTCGTGGAGTGGCGCACTTGAAGGACAGCATCCGTCTGCTAGTCTTGAAGTATCGTAGGTCCCAGGTATCAGTACGATATGTTGTGGAGAGGATCCTGGGAGAGCTGCTGAAGTTTTCACCTAAATATGTGTTGTGCATGCAAGATTCGCAGTGGAGAGGTCTGTATGACCTTACCTTTTGCAGTAGCGGGGGTTGTTACAATTTTTATCACCGGTATAAAGAAACCCGAGGGTCATCCAATTTTATAGGGCATTGAGTCAGAACTGTGGTACGGAAGGGAGGAAGTCTCTCTTGTTGTACACATGTACAATCCCTTTGTAGATGACTCAACGGTGGAATGCTTCCTGGGTAGATATTGTGGGACCGTGAGGTTGATCCGTATGCTCCAGTACCAGTCTGGGATTTGGAATGGAAAGAGGCAGTATCTTGTGACTTTTATAGAGGATCTGGACAGTTTCGGTGGGATGAAAACTCCTCCTGCCTCCTTTACATTAGGAATTGATAGGGTGTCCTTAGATTCACCCGAGAATCAATCTTTTGCAGAAAATGTTTGTCATATGGTCATGCTTATGATGAGTATCAGTAGCCCAGATGTAGATCTTGCAGCAGTCCGGATCATCAGGCGTTTGACTGCTGCAGCAGAAGATGTGACCTCTGCGGGGACGAGTCTCATCTGTTCCGCGAATGTTGCATGAAACATATGTATCGCCCAGGAAGCTCACATACACAACAACCCAGATCCCGTTCCAGAGGAGATGAAAGTGCTGATCTTTCCAAGGGTGAAGAGCAGCAGGCGGATGTTGTCCCTGGTCCCAGTAAGAGTAGACCCCATAGTGGTGAGCACTTGGGGCCAACCAAAGTAGTCCCTGGTCAAGCAGCCTTGGTCAAAGAAGGTGATGATGGGGCAAACAGTTCGATCAGGGCTGCTGAAAAGATGGTTCCCAATCCAGAGGCCACGAGAAGGCATAAAGGAATTGACACTGGTGGACTGTCGCGAGGTTCAAGAGAGACTACTAGCCTCTCTGGTACTAAAGCACAGATTACAAGCAGTGACACCTCTGGGAGGAAGAAGGCCGGTGACGGATTTCCTGTGCCTAAGAGGGTCATGGCTGGAAGTCCCAGGGATGGGCCAGGGAGATGGCTCACTGGTGTGGAGGGGAAATGGTGTAGTTGAGATGGTACAGAGGAAAACGGTCACATGAGTTTAGGTTCTGATAGTGCTCATGTTCCAATACGTACGGATCAACGTAAAAAATCACAGTCTGGAAATGTTGTTAGTAGCACTTTGAGTTATAAGCAGGCTTTGTGTAAAGGTACACCTCTGATGCGACAAGTTGCATCCACCAGTCCATACCAGACCGTGGATTTCATACCAGTCGATCCTCGACTGCGTGTGAGATCAGCTTCTGTGATCAATTTGTTCCCCTCCAGGGTAAGGAAAAGCCCCCCCCCCCCCCCATATGAAGAGTCGATGACTGGTTCAAATTCCAGTCAACCAATGCTGGGTCTCCAGGAGATTCCGAGGATGAGACCCCCCTAAGAAGTTTGAGGGGGTTTTGGAAGGAGGTCCGATCCAAAGCCAAAAATGCGAGGACAGATGTACCAGAGCAGATGGAATTGGACAGTAGGAGAGGTATTTTGGAAAGAAGTGCAGAAGAGGGTGGAAAAGCAAAAAGGAGGACATCAGAGCACTTGTCCAGGACCGCCTCTTTGACCTTTGCTGCATCACCTACGAGTTCCAGAGATCAGGCGGAGGATGATCGGTCAGAAGAATCAATGGAGGAGAAAGGGATAGATGCATTGGTCAAAGGTTTGGCCGATGCAAATAAGTTTGCCATTCTACCTTCTGATGTTAGGGACTGATGTCCTCCTTTAAATATCTATCAATAAATGTTAGAAGTGTAAAGTCGAAGGCACGTAGAGTGGCCTTTTTACATTACTTTAAAGATTTTAATGCTGATGTTTTAAGTTTACAAGAATGTGCAACTGAACATGAAGCAAGTTATGAGCTATTTGAAAGAGATTGGTGTGGGCCTTCAGCCTGGTCTAGAGGTCAGACAGCAAATGTTCTGGTGTTGCTGTTCTCTTCAGGCCAGGTTGGGTTATAGAGCAAGTACAGTGGATATAAAAAGTCTACACACCCCTGTTAAAATGTCAGGTTTCTGTTCTGTAAAAAAAATAGACAAAGATAAATCATTTCAGAACTTTTTCCACCTTTAATGTGACCTATACACTGTACAACTCAATTGAAAAACAAACTGAAATCTTTTAGGTAGAGGGAAGAAAAAATATAAAAATAAAATAATATGGTTGCATAAGTATGCACACTCTTAAACTAATACTTTGTTGAAGCACCTTTTGATTTTATTACAGCACTTAGTCTTTTGGGGTATAAGTCTATCAACATGGCACATTTTGACTTGGCAAGATTTGCCCACTCTTCTTTGCAAAAACACTCCAAATCTGTCAGATTGCGAGGGCATCTCCTGTGCACAGCCCTCTTCAGATTACCACACAGATTTTCAATCGTATTCAGGTCTGAGCTCTGGCAGGGCCATTCCAAAACTTTAATCTTCTTCTGGTGAAGCCATTCCGTTGTTGATTTGTATGTATGCTTTGGGTCGTTGTCATGCTGAAAGATGAAGTTCCTCTTCATGTTTAGCTTTCTAGCAGAAGCCTGAAGGTTTTGTGCCTATATTGACTGGTATTTGAAACTGTTCATAATTTCCTCTATCTTAACTAAGGCCCCAGTTCCAGCTGAAGAAAAACAGCCCCAAAGCATGATGCTGCCACCACCATGCTTCACTATGGGTATGGTGTTCTTTTGGTGATGTGCAGTGTTGTTTTTGCGCCAAACATATCTTTTGAAAAAACGTTCAACCTTGGTTTCATCAGACCATAACACCTTTTCCCACATGCTTTTGGGAGACTTCAGATGTGTTTTTGCAAAATGTAGCCTGGCTTGGATGTTTTTCTTCGTAAGAAAAGGCTACCCCATAGCCCAGACATATGAAGAATACGGGAGATTGTTGTCACATGTACCACACAGCCAGTACTTGCCAGATATTCCTGCAGCTCCGTTAATGTTGCTGTAGGCCTTTTGGTAGCCTCCCAGACCAGTTTTCTTCTAGTCTTTTCATCAATTTTGGAAGGAGCTCCAGTTCTTGGTAATGTCACTCCTGTGACATATTTTCTCCACTTGATGATGACTGTCTTCACTGTGTTCCATGGTATATCTAATGCCTTGGAAATTCTTTTGTACCCTTCTCCTGACTGATACCTTTTAACAATGAGATCCCTCTGATGCTTTTGAAGCTCTCTGGGGACCATGGCTTTTGCTTTGGGATGCGACTAAGAAAATTTCAGGAAAGACCAACTAGAGCAGCTGAACTTTATTTGGGGTTAATCAGAGGCACTTTAAATGATTGCAGGTGTATGCTGACTCCTATTTAACACAATTTGGAATGTGATTGCTTAATTCTGAACACAGCTACATCCCCAGCTATAAGAGGGTGTGCAGACTTATGCAACCACATTATTTTTTTTTCTTCCCTCCACCTAAAAGATTTCAGTTTTTTTTTCAATTGAGTTGTACAGTTTATAGGTCACATTAAAGGTGGAAAAGATATGTAATGATTTATCTTTGTCTCATTTTTTTACAGCACAGAAACCTGACATTTTAACAGGGGTGTGTAGACTTTTTATATCCACTGTAAGTGAAATTATCCCAGGCAGAGTTTTAATGGTTAAAGCAAAAATAAATCTTTTAGTAGTATGTTTTTTTTTAATATATATGCTCCATCTGCTACAAATAAGAGATATGAGGTGTTGGAGACTTTACAAATGTTTTTACCTGGGTCAGTTCATACAGTTTTAATTTAATTGCATTTTAGATTCTGGTGGGAGGAAAAGGAAAAGAGATTAATTCATTTTAGATAAAACATCAAAACTTTTAAATAACATTGTCTCGTTTTTTTTTATTTTTTTAAAGAATACATGAAGGAGATACACCCCACCAATGATGATTTTAGTTGGGGAAATCAACAGGCATGTTCCCGAATACATTTTCTATTACACTCCAATTTTTAAATGCATGTTTTTAATCCCTAATGTATTTTCTGATCACAAGGTATTAAAAGCTACTTATAATTGTTCTGAAAATGGAAACAGAGGAAAAAGGATTTTGGAAATTTAATGTGCCACTTTTAGAAAATTATGAGGTTTTAAAAATTTAAAAAAAAAATGTATGCATTCTTACAAAGAAAATATTCTTATTTTCAAGATATTCTTTTATGGAGGGAAATGGTGAAAGTTAAATGTAAATAATTTTTTATTAAATGGGGAATTAAATTGGCTAAAAGGAAACGGGAAGAATATGACTTTTTAAATAAAAAGATGCAAAATTAAATGTTAGACGGTATACACACAGTTTTAAATGAAGTTGATGGCGGGGTTTTAACGGAAGATCTTAATATGGATGAGTTTTTTAACATAATCAACAGTTTTAAGAAGGGGAAACCCCTGGACCGGAAGGCCTTCCATGTGAATTTTACCAGAAATGTTGGGATTTTGTTAAAGAAGATTTTTTATTAGTGTGCAGAACTTGTTTGAAGGGAAATGTTACCACTCTCTATGCGGAATGGAATAATGGTTTTGCTTTACAAAAAAGCAGACTGTAATGACGTAAAAAAAATGGATGCCTATTAAGCTTTTAAGTTTTGATTATAAGGTTTTAGCCAAGATTTTAGCTAATAGACTGAAGAAAGTCATTCATATTTTAATAAGGAATGATCAGACATGTGCAGTAGCTGGGAGATGCATTACAGACAGTTTGTTTTTAATGCGGGACGTTTTAACATACACTAAAGAAAGAACAATTGCGACAGCGGTGGTAAGTCTGGATATCGAGAAGGCCTGTGATTCGGTATCCCATTCCTTCCTGTTCCAGGTTCTGGGAAGGATGGGTTTACCTAAGGCCTTCCCGGACCAGAGTGCCACCCCGTATAGGTATGTTTTTAGTAATATTATTTTTAGAGGTCATAGTGGGGTCCCTTTTAATATTAAATCAGGTGTCAGACAAGGTTGTCCCTTATCTCCCATTCTTTTTATCTGTGTGATTGAACCATTTTTAAAAAAGATAAAGGACAAAATTGGCAGAGGTATCCATGTACCCGGAGTTGGAGATGAGGAAGTGAAGTGTATAGGGTACATGAACGACCTAAGTGTGGTGTGTACTTCACATACTTCAATTAATCATATTGTTTTATGGACAGATATTTTTGCACAGGCCTCTTCACTTATTTTAAATGTTAAAAAGGGTATCTGTATGTTCCCCAGTAGTTGAACCGAAGAAGTAACTGGTCCAATAGAAACATCAAGAACTAATTTTAAAATGTTAGGAGTTATTTTTAATAAATCATTGTCTAGCTTCGAAGACTGTGTTTTAGTTATAAAGTAAATTCAAGTACAAATAAATTTCTTGAAGTTGAGAAATGTGTCACTTGAAGGAAAGATTTTAATAATTAAGGGGATTTTATTAACAATTATTCTTTGTAATTGTTTTATCTGTCCCCCAACTCTTTATGGTTCAAAAGAATCAAAAACATTTTGTTTTCCTTCTTATGTTCCTGAAAAATGGAAAAGTTGGCTGGGGTAAAAATTTGTAGGACACATGAGCTGGGGCGAAAAAATATCCCTGATATTGATAAGTTTTTATTTTTAAAAATGATAGCATATTGTGTAAGAAAATTGGAGGAGGCAGATAAAGCAGCAGCCTTTATTACCTTTTATGCAGGGAGATTATTCTATAAGTATAATTGCATGTCTTTATCTTTATTTAACCCGTATGATTTTAGCCCACCTACGTTTTATCTTGATTTAAATAAACTTATATGTAAATATGCGGGAAAACATCTTTTAACTACTGATATTGCAAAGGCTCAAGAAAAGTTATGAAAAACAGTTGAACAAACCATGTAGGTAATTCAAATAGAACGGTTTTCTGCTAGTAAGTTCAAAGACATTTGAGAATTAGTATTGTGTAAGAATTTAACAAATTTCCAAAGAGACTTAGCCTGGGCAGCCGTGCAGGGTAGCATCCCAACCAGGGCATTCCAGTATAGACCAGGTCTCCTGAGAAGTGAAGTCTGTCCATGAGAGAGGTGTGTAGAATGTGACAGACATTTATTATAGGGTTGTTCCTTTGTCCGAGAAATTTGGGGGAAAAAATCAAAAATTTTAAGTAAAGCCGGAGGGGTTAAAGAGACTTAGGAGATTATTCTATATGGGGGTTTTAATACTAAGAGTAAAAAACAGAATACCATAGCTTGGCAAATTATAAATACTATTAAAGAAATGTTATGGAAATTACGGAACTTGGTTTTAATTAAAAAGGAAATTTTAACAGTTAAACAAGGGATTTTTATGATTTTAAGGCGATTGTATTTATACTTTTTGGGAAATGGAAATGGAGGGATGATGCAGAAGGGTTATGGCAACAAAAATCCTGGAATACAATGATTTTGTAAAACTGTGTTTAATATGTTTTTTATTTCTCTTCTAAACTCTGTTTTCTTTTTTGTAGAGCGCTGTGAAAGGAAGGGACCAAGCGAGGGAAAGAAGACGGAGGGACAGAGACAGTGTATTGTAAGGACAGCGGGGGTGAAGGGACAGAGTAGTCTAGTGGTGAGGGACAGAGAATAAAGGGACAGAAGCAGGGAAAGCTTTCAATGAAATGTATTTTCTGATGAGATAGAGCTTTAACGTATTAGAGAGTTAATGTTTTATGGGAATGTATTTCCCTTTTAATGAAGGTCTGTCCTTTTATACAAGTTTATCGTTTTTTGATGTATTTTATAGAGTGGTGTTTTCATGAAAATTGTTCCTTTTAAATTTGTTCTTGGTTTTAAGATAAGATTTCATTCTGTACAAAAATGTATTAATGTCCTTTTATGATTGGTAAAACCATTTTAAGATGATCTCTCTCAGTTCTGCCAAGTTTTATGTACATGAACATGTTTTATGTATGATATATCTGTTGGTCTGTGAAAACATTGTAATCCTTGTAACCATTTTTAGCTTGTCAATAAATGAATTAATCACATCTCGGCTTTGCTGTTTCTCCTGTTCAGGATAGAATTGCCTGGTATTTCAGGGCTGGGTCACTCTTTTAATTGAGACCAGACTGATATACTACAGGATATTTCTCCCTTGAAAGGGCACAAGTTAGCTAAAATAGGTTGCTCTCTGAGGTGACCAGACCTATATGACAAACCTACTTAGGTATTGTTAGTTCTCAGATTTATGCAAATGACCCTTAGGGGTTGTTTTCAACCTAAAATTGATAGGGGAACCAGACGTGGACTCCTTGCTCACTGTGCCTTGGGGAGTAAAGCTGCACCTCACTGACGAGGCCCACAGAGGCTGAAAAACGTCTGGGGTTTGCTGTTTCTCCTGTTCAGGGTAGAATTGCCTGGTATTTCGGGGCTGGGTCACTCTTTTGTGAAAAAATAAATCAGAGGTGCTCAATCTGGCAACGAACAATACCTAAGTAGGTTTGTTCTCTAGGTCTGGTTACCTATTCAGAGAGCACATATTGTTCGTTCTCAGATTGAGCACCTTTGATTTCATTCTTTTATCAAAATTCTTTTAAATGATTAGATAACAATATATTTTAAAACATTCTATATTCTGTTAGATTAATATACAAATCAATAAGAAGTATATAAAATCTTATCAAACTTGGATAACAATCAGATATCTATTCAATAGACTTTTTTTGGTATTTATAGATACAGCATTTTACTCTATGAAAACAGTAAATAGAAAAAACAGGTACAAAAACCTACGTAGCCTCTATAATATAGAAATATGCTGAAATAATTAGGACTACTATAATTTATATTTATGGCAAAATAAATAACTTTTGTATATAGGTATTAGAGTATATAATAAGGGGCTTTATAATAATAATCGATTGTTTTTGATAGAATGGACCCAAGGCGAAAACAATGATTGATTGTTATCTTGACTATAAACCAATACCCTATTTCATATTTATTTTCATAAATACTGCCCACTTTCCAGAAAATTCTGCTGCCGTTACTTGAGAAGAGAATTTCTTCCGAATTTACAACTTCACAATCTGCAAATTCAAACTGAGAGGTAAGCTATAATATATTTAATTTATTATGAAAGACCCCCCCCCCCAAAAAAAAAATAATAATAATAAAACAGTTCAAACATAGACAACCAAGACGTCATTCATGTATAGTGTGACATGTCAAATGCACATATATGTGTATAGGCCCTACAACAAGCTCATCTTAACTCAAACTAATGAAACAAGTATATTCAAGTGACATTAATTCACAGTAAATAATGACCGACCACAAAAAATGACACCCATACATATTTAACCTGCAGCTGAATCTTTCCCTTTTTTTTCACTATTCAAACAGACTCTGCATCAACAGCGTCACTCAAGAATTTGTAGCGTGGACTGTGAAAGGGAATTACTTTTCAACAACACAAAGAAAGAAGAAGAGGTAAGAGACAAAAATACATTACATGCAGAAAAAGACCATTTGCCTTTCTCTTTCAAACAGACACAACAAGAAGACTACCGGATTTACATTGGCAGTAGGGGCCCCTCTGTCATTCATACAACAAAAAGACTTCAATCAAGGTATAGTGTAACAAGTAAAAAAAAATACACAATCCCATGTTCACTCAACACCAATATCACAAGTCAAACACTAAAATTAAAGCCTCCATACAAATTACAGCAAAACAAGAACACCATAGTTCAAGAAACTTGACAAACACATATACAATTTACTAAAAAACACACTTCCATACAAAAAATAATTGTTAACACAATGCATTACTAAAATATAGGTGGCGGTCACAAAACAGGATAGCATACCAAACATTAGCAACATACAGAAAAAAATCATATTTTTCCTGTTTACTCTAGAAGAACCTCTAACCATCCCTTAGAAGTCAAATGCACCATCGCAAAAGTGGTGGACACAAAACAGGATAGTACAAAACATACACACAATATATAAAAAACTAAATTGACATTTCTGTTTAGTCGCCAACAACCTCTAACCCTCCCAAAGAAGCCAAATTAAGCACACCAAAAGTGGTGCTTACAAAAAATACCCACAACATATAGAAAAATAACTTCACATTCTTGTTTACTGTACAACAACTTCTAACCCTGATAAAGAAGCCAAATTAAGCATAACATAAGTAGTGGACACAAAACAGGTTAGTACAAAAAATACACACAACATATACAAAAATAACTTCACATTCCTGTTTACTCTCCAATGACCTCTAACCCTCACAAAGAAGCAAAATTAAGCATAACAAAAGTGGGGGATGCTAAACAGGATAGTACTGCAAATACTTACAACATACAGAAAATACAATTTACAGTCATGTTAACTCTACAACAACCTTAAACCCTCAGCCACAAGCCAAATACAGCATTCCAAAACTGGTGCACACAAAACAGAATAGTCCCACAAGCATTCCTAACATATACAAAATAGAAATTACATTAATAATTACTGGACTAAAAAATAGAACTGTAACTGACAACTAAAATGAAACAATTTTCAAGTGGCGCACAAAAAACACCATAGCATAACAAATGAGGATAACAGATTCTATCTAAAAAAATACTATATCCTGTCTCATGCCCAACAAACTACTACAGTAAAAGAATAATACAATTACAAGAGTAGTCTACACAAAACACCATACTAATGAATTACAGCCAGCTCTGTATGCTCTCACAACACACTCTCAAATAAATACTATTTTACACACAAGAAAGAAAACTAATAGCACAACACATTGCTTTCCAAAAAATTACAATCAAATAACATTTTTTCCTTTACAACAGACACTGTGTGAAGACTCTCGGACGAAGTTTTCCATCAGCGGATCCAGGGATATTCATCTTCAAATCACACTTCTAGCAAGGTACAGTATAACAAGTAAAAAAAGAGAAAACTAAATTAACATGTTTGCTGTGCAGCAATGTCAAAAGAAAAAATAAAATAAAACAACAACACACCAACAACAATAAGCCCCACAAATCACCATCCTTCAACAAATATTACTCACACTTTTCAAATGTATCTACTAATTATCTTTTAACTACAACAACCTAACTTCAATCTAGCAAACACAATGTGCTCAAGATAAAACAGCATAGTACAACAAATTGTCAAAACACATCAAAAATGCTACTCTAAATTCTCTCTTCAGCGCCCTAACCTACAACATTAAGCCCAAAACCTAAACAGACACAGAAAATAGCATACTACCACAAATACTACTAACAGCTACCAAACAACAATACCTTCTTTTCACACCCACACCATATAACCCTACAACTAAAATATAAGTCTACTATTTCATATCACCTACACTACAAATTTAAACAACAATATATTACTACAATTTTGGGCACTCTACTATGCCTGAAAGACAACCCTACAACATAAAAAACAGCCAACAACCAAAAAAAAAAAACAGACTCATTTAACGCTATAGAGCTACTACATCTACAATAATATATAATGCAATTACCATAGCTCTGCTATGCATCTAAGCCAAAAATAAAAACGTACAAGACAAAAAGTAACACCAAACAAAGAACACACACTAATTTAACAGTATAAAGCAAGTTCATGTACAATGACCTATAATTACATACAAACCAAGTACATTTACAATCACAACAGTGTTGCAACCCAAAAATTGCCTACACCAATGTAACATTACAAACTAAACTAATGATACATTATTTTCATTTACAGATTAAGATGGCTGATAAAGAGACCAAACAGGAAAAGATAAGACATCAAGCTAAAGAACGACAACAAAGATGGGCAAACCAGCAGACGCCGGAGCAGAAGGAAATTAGACGAGAAAAAGAACGGAAAAGACTTACAAGCAAAAGACTAGCACCTGAAAAAATAAAAGCTACACCAAAAAAAGCTACTAAAAAAACAAAGCATTTAGAACCTGTTGCTGAACCATCACATACCATTTCAACTGATCAATTACAAAGTGATACTGATATATGCTCTTCAAATTGTCCTTTACTCATTGTCTTTAGCAGTAGAGGTTCATAATTGTGGTGATATGAATATTCTTTGTCAGTTTTGTGAGGCTTATCATTTTAAACAGGAAAGACCCACAGATGGACAGTTTATTAGTTGCTGGCAAAAAGGCAAGGTGAAACTTCCAGAAAGACAACAATTTCCACCATATTTACAAAGCATTATGACTGAACCTGCTTTCCCCAACTACAAGAATTTCCAAACAATCATAGGATCATACAATAGTGCCATATCCTTTGCATCTATGGGGCAACATTAGCTGCTAATGTGCCAGGACATGGCCCTTACTGCTTTAAAGTGCAAGGACAAATTTACCATCATACTTCCCATTTACATCCAGAGGAAGGAGAGCCCAGAAAATTTGCTCAACTATATGTCCCAGATACAATGGAAGCTGTTGACCAACGTATGCAGCTACAAGAAAATAAAAAATGCTTACCCACTGTTTTTATAGAGCTAGATAAAATTATGAAAAATAACCCCTACACTCAAGCTTATAAAAAATTAGCAGAAGTAGAAAAGGAACAACAACTTCATGCAGAAAGACATCAATTGCCAATCCCGAAGGTCAATATGGTTCTTAAAAGAGATAGACATACTGATAAACGCTGTTATAACTTGCCAACATCAAATGAGGTTGCAATGGTGTTTCAAAATGATGAAGGAGAACCACCATTTCAAAGAGACATTAGAATATATCCTAGAAATGAGGAACAACCATTCATTAATATCAATATATTAAGTTGCAATTTAGATCCAATGACATATCCAATATTTTTTCCACATGGAGAACCAGGTTGGCAACCAAAATTAAACCTTCCAAGTTACCCAAATTCTAAAGTGCGAGTACAAAATAATATTTTCATGCTTGAATTTAAAGTAGCTCAAATTGCCATTCAAAATGGATTCAATCCAATTTTATGTGGGGGGAAACTAACACAACAATGGATTATTGATTCCTATTTTCAAGTTGAGGCCAATAATTTAAACTTCATTAAATATCAACAAGATAAACTACGTGGAGAACTGTATTGTGGATTGATGGATTATGTCGCTGAGGTTGCTACAAGCAGAGACATGACAGCTGGCAAAGCCATCATTTTACCATCGTCTTTCCAGGGATCTCCTCGCAATATGCGAGAAAGATATAATGATGCCATGGCTATTGTCAACAAATTTAGGAAACCCGATTTATTTATTACATTTACATGTAATCCACAATGGCCAGAGATTACACAAAATGTCCTCATTGGCCAAACTGCTTCCGATAGACCAGATTTAGTAGCCTGAGTATTTAAAATAAAATAAAATTAATTAATAGTTCACATAACCATCACTCAGTTATTTGGAAAATGTCTGGCTTAAGTTTATACAATTAAATTTAAAAAAAGAGGACTTTCACATGCACACATTCTTATCATCCTTAAAGAAAAACATAAGTTAGATACTGGTGACAAAGTTGATTCTGTCATCATTGCTGAACTACCAGATCCAGAAATACATAGTAGACTAAATCAGATTGTAACTCATCGTTTGATTCACGGACCATGTGGAGATCTTAATCCACAGTCACCATGTATGGAAAATAAGAAATGTACTAAAGAATTCCCAAAAGATTATCGAGATAAAACTTATGCTAATTGTGATGGCTATCCATTATATAGAAGAAGAGAAGGCCAAACTGCAATCATCCGCGTCAAAAAAGTCCACAACAGTTATGTAGTCCCATACAATCCACATTTACTCATGAAATATAATGCACACATTAATGTAGAAGCCTGCACTTCCATAAAATCCATAAAATATGTGTACAAATATATTTACAACGGCTATGATGCAGCTACTGTAGTTGTCAAAAGTGTAGAAAATAACGAACCCACTGAGTTAGTACATGATGAACTTGCATCTCATGTAGATGCTCGCTATGTCAGTGCACCAGAAGCTATGTGGCGATCATATGCAGTATATCGATTAGCTGTACATTTGCCACAAAGACATTTAGTGTATTTTCATGTTGGCAGTGAAACAAATGCTTTAGCACAAAGTGCATGGTTCCAATTAAATTCCACTGACTTAGACGCAAGATAATTCTTATACATTGACATTCCATACCATTATGTTTTCGGTAATGAATTATGGTGAAAAAGAAAAAGGCATGGAACTAAAATAATACCACAAATTTATACTGTAAGTCACAGAGACCTTGAACGTTTCTGCTTACGACTACTGCTTCTAAATGTTCCTGGTGCACAAAGTTTTGAACACTTAAGAACTGTTAATGACATTGTATATGAATCATTTCATTTAGCTGCGCGCCATAGAAACTTCCTAGCTGATGATACAGAATGTGAAAGATGTCTAGAAGAAGCAGCACTATGTCAAATGCCACGGCAGATGAGGGAGCAATTTGCATTTATTTGTATCTTCTCAAATGCTCCAAATGCATTAGCTTTGTGGGACAAATTTAAAACTAATATGGCTGAAGATTTCTTGCAACGATACAATGACCCAATTGCACAATTAAAAGCATTAATTGAAATCCAAGAGGTCTTTTTAACTCATGGATTAAGTTGTGCAAGTTTTAATTTGCCAGATCCAGGAGTTATAGACTACATCAACTTGCAACTACAAAGAGAAAGAACTGAACAAAGATTTGCACCTTTAAATACATTACAATTGCAAGCATTTAATGCTATCAAAAATGCACTAGATGATGACATGGTAAAAGAGCGTTATTTCTATCTCGATGGACCTGGTAGATCAGGCAAAACTTATCTATATAATTTATTGATGAGTTTTGTACGAGCATAAGGTGAAATAGCGCTAGCATTTGCCACTACTGGAATTGCCGCACTTTTGTTAGAAGGTGGAAGGTGCATAGCGGATTTAAACTACCAGTCCCTATTTTAGAAACATCCGTGTCCGATGTAAGAATTACATCATTACAAGGCAAAAAAAAATAATTATAATAGATGAGGCTACAATGGTGTCATTTAGATTAGATTGTCTTGAATAAAAATCTCACACATTTATATGTTAAAGGTAAAAATAAACATAGGTCACAAAGCTATTTAAGATTTCAAAATGCAAAAGGAAAACTTGACAATCATATTTTGGTTAAATCACATTTAAATGATCTTTACGCATGGAGTAATTTTGAAAGGTTTGGAAATAAAGCCTCTAGGATGATGTCAAAGCTTATAAGATCGATCAAGGATATCATCAAATATTTAATATCACCCAAAACTTTTGTAACTTTACTAAGACTAATCAAATTTTGGATAGTTTTACTAAACTCTATACAAAATGATATTCTAAATAGTCTGCTGACAAAGAGAAAATATATTTGAAAATATTAGCCTCCCAAAACTTAAAAAGGATCAAATAGAAAAATAAAATACTCCATTTTCACAACATAAACTATTGAGAGTTATTAAACAACTCCCTAAAAGAAAATCCCCTGGCCCAGATGGCTATATAAATGAGTTTTATCACATAATGTTTGCCGGTATAGGCCAAACTTTATTAGATTTATTTAATGAATATTTTGTTAAATATTTACCTACTTCAAAATATTTTACAGAAGCCAACATTTTTGTATTTTGAAGATAAGAAGGGAGATAAAGTTAAAGATTATAGACCTATTTCCCTCTTGAATACAGGCTATAAATATTAACTAAATAATTTGCTAATATGTTACAATAGATCATGAAAGAGATTATTCACCATGATCAGACTTGATTCATTCAAGGAAGAACTATGACAACTAATATTAGGAAGTTGATTGCTATAATTCAAGAATTTCATATATATAGTTTTCAGCAATATGGGTTGTTGCTAACGCTTGCCCACTCGTGTAGCGAGTTCGCCGCAACTGTGGCCCTCACGAAGCGAGCTGGTGGAGATGAATGCTATAGGTTCTCATCCCTACGACCCCGTACGACTTAGGCCGGGAGCGTCTAAGGCGCTCACTGCTCTGGTGGAGATGACTGCCGTAGGCGCTCATCTCTACTACCAGCGGAACTACCCATCAACACAAAACTCAATATCACAATTCAGAATGTGAGACATTAAAAAAATTACGTCTCAACACTTCCAACAAGGAAACCGAGACTTACACAAGAAAAATATGACCCGCGGCACTCCGAAAAAAATACAAATACGAGGTCTAAAAAATACGAACTTAACGGCAGAACTGCGCACATACAAAAACAACAATAACACCACCAAAATTAACAAAAATCCAAAAAAGAATAACTCACAGCACGGGGGGAGAGCCGCGACGTCTGGGTGTCCGGTTGCACGACAATTGAACCACATTTTGCCAAGTTTCCACATACGAAAATCGCCTAAGCGACAAAAAAAATGGCAGCTCAAAAAAAAACAAAAAACAAACGAGGCTACACGATGAATACACATGCAAAAAAAGCCAGACACATAAGACTTTTACACAAGCCCATACGAGGTATAAAATACACTATAGGGGGGACGCAAAATTATCCACACCCACGTAACACATACACAATCGCCGCCATTTTACAACACTAACTTGCAACTAATAACATTACCATTACAAAATGCAGACTAACAAAGCTACAAAACGGTTTGCCCTCGCATATGCAGCCTATTAACACTACACACTTCACACATTGCTGACACTTACACCTTAGCTCAGCAAGAGTGCAAATGTACATTGTATGCTGCAGGAACATCAAAAAAGATTGTTAGCTCTTCAGGATATTGCTTGCTGCATATATTAATTACAAATAGCTAATGTATATTAATTTATGATTTTACTAATTCAGGATCGCATTAAATGCCGAAGGCGTTCAGCGCGCGGCTTACAATGAGTGCCAAGGGTGCTCAGAGGAACAAAAGAACACCAGGGGAGAGGCTCGCAATGAGCGCCAAATTTCGATCAGCGCAGACCTTGCAATGAGCACCAAAGGGGCTCTGATAACCAAAAACACACCAAGCCTGGACTCGCAATTAGCGCCGAAGGTACTCAGACAACCAAAACACTTACTTTGTGTGGCAAACAGCATTACCTGCCTTACAATTTTATTGCCGTCATTTTTTGATGGGCAATTCGCTAGTTGAATAATTATAGTAAGAATGAATCTTCTCTTGTGGTTGTTTTGGATGCTGACAAAGTGTTCAGTCACATATTTTGGGACCATCTGATGATCTCATTGCATAAATTCAGGATTTTTGGCAATATGTGTCAAATTATAACAATATATTCTAATCCCTTGGCTTCTATTATAGTTAATGGTATTACATTCCAAAATGTCATATTACAGAGGGATACAAGGCTGTCCACTTTTTCCTCTTCTTTTTTACCTTTCTATAGAAACTTTGGCTCATAAACTATGCAGCATTTTGGAAGGTACTACTATGGGGAATGGGCAGTTTCATTTATTTTTATATGTAAATGATTTATTATTATTTATAAATGATCCAATTGCAAATTAATCTAAAATTATTTCTACTATTGAGACATTTACTTCATTCATTGGTTATTTGATTAATCCGAAAGAAAAAAGAAGCCTTATATCCAAAACATTCACGATGACATTTTTAAGAAGAGAAATAAATCCATAAAATATTTAGGATTACCGTTATCAGCTGATATTCAGAAAATATATTAATTACATTATAATTCCATTATTTCTTAGATTGACCGAATTCTTCAAGGTTGGTCTAAACTTCCTGTATCTTTAATGGGAAGAATTAGTCTGATTTCGTTGATGATATATCGAAAACTTTTATTTTTAATACATTTGCCTATGATTATAAAAAAGAAAGATAATCAAAAAAAATATTCTATTTTTAGAAAGTTTATATGGCAATCTAAAACATCTCATATTAGTCTAAACTTTGGCTTTAAATTGAACAAGGAGGAGTTAGTTTGACGAATTTTGAATGGGCGAATTGAGCATCACTATTTAAATTGGTGTTGGATTGGCAAAAAGGTGAAGGGAAATCTAGATCAAAATTGGGAGACAAAAATAGAAGGAAATAAAGAAATTAATTATATGTTGCATAATCATTAAGTGGAGCTATCTAAATCTATTAAAAATAACATCTTGGTTTATCCAATAATAAAGATATGGAGACTGATAAATGGGAAACTAGTCTCTTTTAGTAAATTAATATATGAAATACAAATTAAGAACAACCCAGAAATATTTGAAAGAGCTCAGGTAGATTCTTTGGAAAAATTAGGGTTAGATAATGTTGAATTCTTCATTGATTGGATAAATAAAAAAATGAAGACATTTTCAGACCTTCAAGAATCTTCGAAATTAAGAGCTATATAAATAAACAGATAAATGAAGTAACACAATTTTTGTAGATGAATATTATGATTAAATGTATTCAAGGCTATAAAAAGGGACAATTCATATTTCAAATGTATATAATTTAATTGATAATTTTCTATTTCTAAAATAACTGTTGAAGTTTTAAAGAAATGGAGTGATTATTTCCCTCATATAGATGATTAACAAAATAATTAAGAGCTTAACTGGTGTAAAGAAGCATGTTTTATCAATAACATATTTTGAACAACAATTGAAACTTATTCATCAGGGTTATTAGCTTCCTAAAAGACTAAATTTAAACAAAATAGTTTAAGTGAGTGTCCTCAATGTAAAATGTGGAATCCTTCTTACTCATTTTTTGGTCATGTGATCTGATTTGACACATTTTGGCATAAAATTGAAATATTGTAAAAAGGAAAATTGAAAATTAACATAATTTTTGAACCTCAGCTACTTTTGTTTGGCGGCCTAGACAAATGTACAGATTGCAGATTGTTAGAAACATTGATTATTATAGCAAAGAAAACAATCATGAGATTTCCAGAATCACCAAAGATAGCTGAATTTATTGAAGCCTTGAATAAAAAAATATGAATTGATTTATATGATAAAGAAGGCCCTATTGCAAAAAATAATTCAATCTTTTTAAATCCAAATGTGGTCAATTATACAGATACTTTTAGTAAGTTAACAATAAAGTCCTTACAAATATTTGTTGTTGTTTAGTCATTTAGTCGCGTCCAACTCTCCATGACCATATGGACTGCAGAACTCACTTCCCCTCTGAGCTCCATCAAGTTCATGTTGCTTCAGTGACATCTTCTAACCATCTCCACCTCTGCTGCCTTCTTCTTCTTGTGCCTTAAATCTTTCCGAGGGATCAGAGTCTTCTCTAGGGAATCTTGCCTTCTAATGATATGGCCAAAAATATTACATTGTATAGAATAATATATTTTATTGAGTTCACTTAAACATTTATAGACAAGTATACGCTTTATGCAGAGTTTATTGAAACTATGGCAAACCAAGAATAAACATTTGCATGTATTAAACAAATCTTAAAGCAATATATTTTCAGTCAGATCACAATATAAACAAAAAACAAAGTTAGAGGTGCTCAATCAGAGAATGAACTAACCTTATTAGTTCTATGGACATGATAACCCACTTGAGATCAACCTCTTTTAGCTCACTTGTGCCCTTCACGGGGAGAAATATCCTGTAGTATATCTATCTGGTCCCACTCACTAAAGTGACCCAGCCCCAAAATAACAGGCAATTCTACCCTGAACAGGAGAAGCAGCAAACCCCAGATGTATGTTTCAGCCTTCATTGGGCCTTGTCAGTGGGGTTTTGCTGAACTCCCTAAGGCATAGTGAGTAAGAGATCCACGTCTACTAATTCCTAAGGGTCCTTTGCATAAAGAAAAAACAAAGTTAGAGGTGCTCAATCAGTGAGAGATTATGCAAATGACCCTTAGGGTTTTTTTCACCCTAAGGGTGATAGGGGGAACCAGATGTGGACTTCTTGCTCACTGTGCCTTAGGGAGTTCAACTGCACCTCACCGATGAGGCCCACAGAGGCCGAAACGTTTCTGGGGTTTGCTGTTTCTCCTGTTCAGGGTAGAATTGCCTGGTGTTTTGTGGCAGGGTCACTCTTTTGAGTGAGACCAGTCTGATATACAGGATATTTCTCCCTTTGAAGTGAGGTTGCTCTCTGAGAACAATTTAGTCACTAAGAAACAAAAAAAGCTTGTCCCTTAAAATGTTGGTGCACACCCAAAACCTAATTGGCACTAACAGAGTATGTCAAGTAAAACTTAACTTTTAATATCCTTTTTTAAAAATTCAATTGAAATAAAATGATAATCTCCAAGACATCAAGTTGCACTGTATCATGACTCAGGACAATTGGTCATAGAACTGCAACCCAGTAACCTAAAATTGACAATAATTGCCTGTACACTGTACATATAAAGTGCTATGGGCTAGTGATAAGAGGACGAATCCAATGAGAAAAAGTTGCAAAATAGTCTATGTGAAAAAAATGCGTATGTGACATTTGGCGTCACTAATATTTGTAATAAAGTGCTGTAAATTGCATAAATTAATAAATGGTCAATTTGGAGAAAGTCCCCTAGATGGCATTAGAGTGCAAACAATACATGTAAAAAGTATGGGATGTGGAACAGGCCATACAACGTTGTTAAAACACACTGTTCAGGCGTCTGTAATAGACGTCATCAAACAGCGCCAGCATGTTTTAACAGCGTTGTATGGCCTGTGTTATGCCTTAGTAATAGTGGTTGTAGATCATCAATAGCTGTTAGATACCCCAGGAATCTGAACTTGCATTGTAATTTAATGCTTTTTCTGAACTTTCCCAATTAGAGTAGGGGTTATAATATGATTCAAGCATTGAGGGTAAACAGCCCATCCCAGCCATCCTGATTACACATATTGTGTGGACTGTAATGCCATCTAGTGGACTTTCTCCAAATTGACCATTTATTAATTTATGCAGTTTACAGCACTTTTTCACAAATATTATCGACTCAATTTGCACATACACACTTTTTGCACATAGACTATTTTGCACTTTATCTTTTTCTCATTGGATTCGTCCTCCTATCACTAGCACATAGAACTTTATATGTACAGTGTATGGGCATTGGGTTGCAGTTCTATGACCAATTGTCCTGAGTCCTGTTACAGTGTAAAGTGATGTCTTGGAGATTTTTATTTTATTTCTACTGAATTTTTAAATAAGGATATTAAAAGTTAAGTTTTATTTGACATACTGTTAGTGCCAATTTGGTTTTGGGGGTGCACCAACATTTTAAGGGGCCAGCTTTTTTTTATCTCTTAGTGATTACATATTCAATTTTTTGGTCCCTGGTAGCACCCTTCGTGTATTATAGTACCCAGTATACCTTGAGCCACCTCTACCCATGATCTCTCTGAGAACAAACCTACTTAGTTATTGTTCTTTCTCAGATTGAGCATCTCTGACTTCTTTTTTTTTTATCAAATCCTTTTAAATGATTGGATAACTATATATTTTAAAACATTCTATATTCTTTTAGATTAATATAGAATTCAATAAGAAGTGTATACAATCTTATCAAACTTGGATAACAGTCAGATGTCTATTACATAGACTTTTTTGGTATTTATAGTCAAAGATACAGCTTGTTACTCTATGAGGACAGTAAATAGCAAAATCAGGTACAAAAACCTACATGGCCTCCAGAATATAAAAATATGCCGAAGTAATTAAGACTACTCTAATGTATATTTATGGCAAACTAAATAATGTTTGTATATAGGTATTAGAGTATATAATAAGGGACTTTATAACATAATCATTGTTTTGATAGAACGGACCCAAGGCGAACAAAATGATGGATTATTGCTCATATCTGGACTATGACCCCCAAACCCTTATTTAAGGTTGTACCCACTTTATCAGTTGTAACAAAAAGATTGTATCAGGCCTATTTCAATTCTGTTATAAAATGTAATATTAAAAACTTGCCCAAAATGTGAGATTAAAGGCTGGACTCCCTTCTGAATATGACTGATCTTAAGTTTGTTAGAAATAATAATTTTGGTCTTCATTTTAGGAAGAATTTGTAGTAAAGATCGATATAGTGAAATATCACATAGAAAAGACAAAAGGGCAGAAGTTCATGCCAGAGAGAGAAAGACAGAAAAGCCCTGAGCCTCCCCCATCCTAATAGATAAACTCTTTCCTTTTCTCCCACCCCCCATCACCGGGCTGATTTTAACCAATTGCAATAGCTTCCTGCCATGTTTGTATTTAAATGCATAATTAAGGTACATCAATAAAATGGTGTGATGGAGGTAACTTACAGTGGTAACAACAAAAACCCTCTTTCTCCCCCTTCCCTCACATTCATTCTCGCCCTTCCCCCCTCATTACTTCTCCTTCCCCCCTTCACCCTCCTTCCTCCTCCACTTCCCCCTCCTTCCTTCCCCTTTCCCCATCCTCCTGTGTTACTCTCTCCTCCTTCCCCTGCAGTAAGTCTTTTGGCCAGAAGACGTGCTGCAGGGGAAGGAGGAGAGAGTAACACCGAAGGAAGGGGGTGGGCAGAAAGGAGGAAGTGTGCAACCCCAAGCGTGGATCTGGGTTACTGATTTAGGTTAAAAAATTAACCCCCGAGCCACACTCAGGATTACTGCTAAAGCGGTTAAAGGCAAACCCTAACATCACTATTAAACCAGCAGACAAAGGTGGTGCAGTTGCCATTATGGACACTAAAGACTACATACAAGACAACTATCAGACAATACATACTACAAGACATTGAACCAGGACCCTACAGAGGAATTTATAATCCAAAACAATAAAGTCATCCAAATGTTTCCCAAGAATGTGCAGCAAGAATTGGAGCTGCTCATACCCACCCATCCTACAACTGGGACCTTTGACATGCTACCAAAGATCCACAAGCCAGGCAATCCAGGAAGACCAATTGTTACATGTATGGAAACACTGATTGAACAGATATCAGGCCTTGTTGAAAACATCCTGAAGCCACTAGTTAAAAACACTAGCAGCTACATACAAGACACCACTCACTTTCTTAACAAACTCAGTCCAATTGAGGACCTACCTGCTAACACACTACTTGTCACCATGGATGTTGAATATATTTACAGCAACATCCCACACAATGATGGCATTGAGACATGTATGACGTTTTTCTCAAGACACACTCATAACCAGAAATATAACCCTAATACCATTACCAAACTACTGGTGTATTGACCCACAACTACTTCACCTTCAACCAACATGTTTACCTCTAAGTAATGGGGACTGCAATGGGTACCAACATAGCACCACAATATGCTAACCTATTTATGACAGACATGGAACAGAGATTTCTGTCCATAAATGTCTACAAATCTTACAGATACCTCCATTATATAGATGATCTATTAATTATATGTACAGAAGGTTAAAAAAACTCAGAGATCTTTGTTTACCTTCCATCCATCTATTACACTTAAAGGCATTTAAAGTGAGGTGGGTTATGAATGCATCCTGTAGAGGAGCATCATAACCCACCTAGCAAAAATATTTGCATGAAAAATTGCAAACCATTTTTGCATTTAAAAAAAAAACAGTTGCAGGTGAAGTTTACACCCTCAGGTTTGAGCTAGGCTTCTCAGGGTATGATTTTGTAAAAGTATACTGAGGCCATGTGAGCATGCTCAGATATGCAGCCAATCAGCAATGCTGAATGCAGCCAGCATAGATGACTATTACACTGGGTCCTTAAAGGACCAAAAATCGATATTCAAGTAAAAATGCTTGAGCAGTTACATGGTTGTTCTTTAGACATACACCCTCTCCTTCATACATTCTGTCAAATTATAATTGTACTGAAACCAAACATTTCAGCTTCTTCTTCCTATTCAAATTTGTCTTTTAGGCGAATGAGCATTTATGCTTGATTTATGGTCCTGCAATGACCTACAAGAGCAAGCCATGGTCTCCATGCATGTGTCTCTTTGTGAGTGAGTGCATGCAATTTACTGGGGCTGGGAGAGCTAATGGGGCAATTCACTTGGGGTGAGAGAGATCACAGGGGTAATAGGTGATGTGGTAAATCACTAGGGCGGGTGTTACAGGGACAAATCACTGGGGCTAGGGGAAGTTTCACCCGGGATGTCGGTAAAACAATCAATGAAAAAAGGGACACAGACCATGTTCTGGGTATTACAGAAATCTAACGGAAAGCTGCAGCTCAATTCACAGACCAAAAAGATACAATGTATTATGTATGCTAATTTTAGCTGGGATTTTCAGAAGGTGTCAACATTGATAGAAAACAGTTTGCAAATGAAAGACATTCAGCAAACTTTAAGGTAACTGTTTAAATGTTTATTTTCGCAGTTTTTCATGCAAACGATTTTTTTTTATAAACTACTAATTCTCCTCTATCAGATGCATTAATAACCAAGCTCACTTGAATATGCCTTTAAATTGGATTACTCTGACTGTCAGACACCTTCAGGCAAAAGGGTTACAAACCCTGTGTTATCACTCCGAAAGTAACATCTACCATCAGAACACTCCGGGAACACCTGTTGCAATACAAAACTAAAGACACCATTTCACATACACCACTGGTCACAACGTACCACCTGGCTCTTAAAGAAATACACAAAATATTTAAGGATTTACAGCCACTACTAACAGAGGATGCAGAATTTAAACATATTTTTCCCAAACCTCCCATTCTTGCATTTAGACAACCACAGAATCTGAGACAAACATTGGTCAGCAGAAGATTGGCCAATAAACAGCATAACAAAGAAAATGGCACCAAATCTTCCAATAAAATTTGCTGCAAACTACGCCAAAACATATGTAGAGAGGACACAGCCACACAAAACAACAAGACCTATAACATCAGGGGCTCATATTCATGTATATCTTCCAATGTAGTGTACATATAGTATCTCACAAAAGTGAGTACGCCCCTCACATTTTTGTAAATATTTTATTTTATCTTTTTTTTTTATGTGACACCACTGAAGAAATCACACTTTGCTAAAGTGTAAAGTAGTAAGTTTACAGCCTGTATAACAGTGTACATTTCCTGTCCCCTCAAAAGAACTCAACACACAGCCATTAATGTCTAAATAATTTGCAACAAAAGTGAGTACACCCCTAACTGGAAATGTCCAAATTGGTCCCAAAGTGTCAATATTTGTGTGGCCACCATTATTTTCCAGCACCGCCTTAACCCTCATCGGCATGGACTTCACCAGAGCTTCACAGGTTGCCACTGGAGTCCTCTTCCACTCCTCCATGGAGCTGGTGGATGTTAGAGACCTTGCACTCCCCCACCTTCCGTTTGAGGATTGACAGAGGGAAATTATACATTTGTTTCCCCCCTGCCTATGCATTGACTGTGTTGTATTTTCTGACGAAGTAGCACGCAGGTCCCGGAGTTGGTGGTTGGTTCTCGATAGAGAGAGAGTAGGAGTATTTTGAGAGCAGTAATTTGCAGTTTTGTTCATTTATATTATACTATTTACAATTTTACACTTTATCCTTGATTACACATATTTACACTTTACACATAATTGCAATACACATAATTTAAAGAACACACATAGAGACACATAGAGCTAGGTCACTCCATCATACACACCGCACCCGCACCCCCATCCCATCCTCCACACCCCATCCACCAACAGTTATTAATTACACATAATACACACATATTTTTTTTCCATCATATATTTACAGTAACACTATTATTTATCATTATATTCTTTTTGGGATTGACATGGAGGGAAGAGAGAGTTTGGGAGGAGGAGAACAGGAGAGGCGAGGAGGAGAGAGATGAGAGAGGTGGCCCTGGGGAGTAGTGGAGGAGAGAAGTGGAGGAGAGGAATAGTAGAGAGGAGGAGAGGAGTGGTGGAGAGGACGAGGAGGTTAGGAGTTGCGGAGGAGAGGAGGTGGTGTAGGAGGTGGTGTAGGAGGAGGAGGAGGAGCTTAAGGAGCACGAGAGTGTAGAAGAGGAGGTGGGTGGTGGCACACTTAGACGAGGGAAAGAGGGGATAGGGCCTGATTCCAGAGGGGTGGTAGTTCAGGGAAGGGACAGGGCTCAGGGACAGGTCAGGAAGGTAAGGATCCCCAATCACAGTCGGGACGGCAAGAGGCTAAGTGCAAGCACAGGGCTCACAATTACACGCACCGGGAGAATGTGGTCCTCCTTGGTGCTATCCGTTGCCGCCACGTGATCCTTGCGGGGGGAGGGAAGTTAGGCCAGGGCCTAGGGTTTTAGGCATGGAAGAAGGTAGCGGCTGAGCTTACAGCAGTGTGCAAAGCGCCAAGGGATTTAAGGTCCGTCAAGCCCCATTTTGACGTCATCAGGGTCAAGGTGAGGATGATGATGGCAAAGGAGGACAAGAACATGATTGTGAGCTATAATGAGTGGGAGAGGGTCGCCAAGTACCTTCTGAGCCAGGTGCCCTCCACTGGAGCTTCAAGCCTGGTGGCCCAGCAGGACCCAGCCTTCTTATCAGGTGAATAATTACATACACCAACATGCAGCCACATGTACAGTACACACACCACACATGTGCATGATGACCAACAAGGACACAGACATGTCAGCTTCATGGAATTAACAAGGGATAGATGGATGTGTCATTAAAATCATAAAGCTGACAAATCACTATCATTCCTGGGCACAACAACAGTAATCAAGCAATAGAGAGTATATGTCTTGGTGTGCCCACTGCAGCCTATACAGTTACAGAACGCGGCTGGAATCAAGATAGCATTAGGAGCCAAGAACAATCAAGACCAAAAACCAAAGTAAAGATCATATCTTCAAATGATAGCTAGTTGCAATTAGAAGAATCATCCAGGTTCAAGCCTAGATGTCAAATAGTTAGGAATGCACACAAAACAATATATTATTCATCATACTAATGAAATATACCTTTCTTTTCTATCTTTCAGCATCAAGGAGATCTGGGTCCAGAGGAGGGGGCATCATTCCATCAGTGCAGAAAGTGGAGGAGCAAACCCCCGCCCAGCAGGTACTGGCGCAAGGGGAAGAGGAGAGAAACGGAGCCGAAGGCTCTGAATCGGAGGATGTAATATGGCTAGTGGGGTCACCACCAGGACCACCGGCCACACCAACGAGATTCAACCCCACTATCCCCCTCCTCCAGAGACTGAGGCTATGAACAGGGCCCTCCCACTGGAGTGATCAGAGCAGCCAGCCACAACTACACCCCCCTCCCCCCCACAGCAGTGCACTGAACTGTCAGCCACCACCACTGGGACCACCAACACCACTGCCAGTTTTGCACCAGGCTCTAGCTGGGCCCAAGACCCTCCCCACTGGGACATCACCATTACCACCTCTTTACCAAGCTACGCCCACTGGCCTCCATACCCAACATCACCCAATTAGCAGTTGGAGTGTCTTCGGGGCATCCAGGCCAGCATCTCCGCCAATCATGCAGAGGTCATGCGCAGCATTTCCAGGCACAAAAGGAAGGAGAGGAGGCACCAGCTGATGACTGAACCTACTTGGCTCGGCTGCTTAGGATTGGGGCAGAGCAGGGGGTCACTGCAGAAGCCATGCAATGTGCTTTGGTCCCCAGACCCGCCTCCACCACCCCCAGAGGCATCCCCTAGCCACCTGCAGCCTGGCCCCTACTCTCCTCCCACCATGCCTCCACCACTGCAGGTGCCTCTGCCTCCCAGTGGGTTGCCTCACCTGCCAACCACCAGGAAAACAGTGGCCAGCAACAGGGGTTTGGGCCCTGTGCCGAGGGGGAGGAGGACCTAGAGGCTGCGCAGATGTTTGTGCCTTCTCAAGAGCACTCCTCAGTGACAATCTATTGGTCACAATGTTAACCTAAACTAACCTGGCTCCAGAGTCTTGGATCCTGGCCTATGTGATGGTGATATTTTGTATGCAGATGGCTACCTCCCATCACATGGTCCATTATCCTCTTCTCTGTGGACACGTAGGGTTCTGTTGAACATGTCACCAATTGATGGTAACTGACAAATGCTGTTGAGAAGAGATGCTGCACTCCATATCTTTTTTAAGGCCTTATTTAGTAGGGCTTTTTTCTTTTATTTGTTTTTTTGTTTGCTTTGTTTTAGGAAGAATTCAGGTCCATGAAAACATCTTCTGCATCTGCAAGCATTGTGGATGAATTATATGAGGTGTAAAATTTTCCCAGTGCCTCTCAGGTAGACATTCCTTCAATGGCAGCCCCCCGTTAACATGTAGCTCACACAATCGTAAAGCTATCATATAGCCAGATATGCTTGTTGTTAGCTTAAATGTAGACTAATATCGCTATGGTGGAGGACTTGAAAAGTCTCACAATGGCATGTCATTGACATGGCATTGACAGCCAGCATTGATATATGCACTAGTGAAGCTTGTGATCCTGGCCTCAATTTCAGTCTGAAAACAGATCATAGGGTCTTATGTAAGTAACAGTGAATCTGGCTGCTGACCTTTGTGTCCTCCCCGTATTAATGGCTATTTGCTTATATTGCTAATTATCCAGAGACCTAGCCAATCGTTTGTAATGCTTGCAGATGGGAATCACGTGAGTTGGTATATTGTTACAGGTACAGTATTTAGCACTGTACTGTACATGCATGTTGATTTTTTTTTTATCCTCCTCTGCCTTTTTTAGTTGACCACTTTTGTTTAGATTTTTGTTTTGTCACCACACTGGATTGGATTCTACAGTCCAGAGGTTTAATCATCTGTTTCATTGAGCAGATCTAGACAAGTTGTAAGTGCTATGAACATTAATGGTTACTTCAATTCAATGGAGTGATTTCTGATGATCCTTTTTTCGTCAGATTCCGGTTGCAGTGGTGTAGTGACCACATGTGACCCTGGTAGGTGCTATGCATTATGCTTATTCTAGACTATGACATTACCCCCTTTAGGTATTCCCTTTTTCCAACAAGCCACTTGCTCTCCCGGGATCCGCCCACACCACACCCATGATTCAGTGGTTGAGGTTTAGGGGCATCGTGGTTGGGGTTTAGGGACATCCACATACATCACATTTGTTTCACATTCCTTTATATGTAAACTAATGAGCCCTAGTTACTATGCAATATATCAATACATAATAGTAATAATAGCATTAGATATATAATAATATATATCATATATAATAATAATAGAGGGTTAATACACAATCAAAGTCCAATTTCTGATACTGTGGAGTATCTCCATTCCCCTGAGGGCCTGATAACAATATGACAGGTGATACTGGAGTGGATTTCCAGTTCCTTCTCTAGTGGACTGTGAATTGTATGTCCTCTCTGCTATGACCTGCCCACCTAGAGTAACCCTACATGGTAAAGCTCAAAGCTTCATTGAAGTTCACAAGCCCCTTCACCCCCACCACTTAGCAATTCACAAGGGGACCAGCGGAACATACACGACACTAATCAACTCTAACCCTTTAGGAGGGGCTGTGCAGAGGCGCTTGGATCAACAGCCAACTCACCTACATCAGGGGTAATAACCGCAACGCGAATACTGGAAAGTCCCACGCCATTGCTGGTGGCCATGTGCCAAGATGTATTTGGTGACCTTGCATTATGTTTTGCATTTGGTGACCTCGCATTATGTTTTGCTATTGATCAATTTAAATGTGTGTGGTGTATGTTCCCCTGGTCCCCTTCTGGATTGCTAAGTGGTGGTAGTAGTGAAGGGGCTTGTGTACCTGAATGAAGCTCTGAGCTATACCATGAAGGGCCACTATAGGTGGGCACATCATAGCAGAGAGGTCAGACAAATCACAGTCCACTAGAGAAGGAACTGGCAACCCACTCCAGTATCTTTGGCATGCGAACCTTGTGGAACAGCACAGGCAGAGACCTAGCTAAATATGCTGCAGTCCATAGGATCACAGAGAGTCAGACACGACAAATAATAAAATGTCCCTCTGGTACTTGATATACAGTATGTGATGTGGCAGTGTAATTTGGCCACTATTTGTTTTCCCAATGTAGATGTGATGAGCGAGATGTATTTGCAATCATTTATACAGTGGGGGGGGAAAAGTATTTGAGCCCTTGCTGATTTTGAACGTTTGTCCAATGACAAAGAAATGTTCAGTCTATAATTTTAATGGTAGGTGTATTTTAACAGTGAGAGACAGAATAACAAAACAAAAAACAAGAAAAACGCATGTCAAAAAAGTTATAAATTTCTGGCTCCCGGGTGTCTTTTATACAGGTAACAAGCTGAGATTAGGAGCTCTCTCTTAAAGGGAGTGCTCCTAATCTCATCGTGTTACCTGTATAAAAGACACCTGTCTCAAACGTAACTAATCAATCAGATTCCAAACTCTCCACCATGGCCAAGACCAAAGAGCTGTCCAAGGATGCCACAAGATTGTAGACCTACACAAGGCTGGAATGGGCTACAAGACCATCGCCAAGCAGCTTGGTGAGAAGGTGACAACAGTTGGTGTTATTATATGCGAATGGAAGAAACACAAAATAACTGCCAGTTTCCCTCGGTCTGATTGTAATGCCTTTCCATGCTTTCCCCATATTTTAAAGTTCACTGGTGTGTTTATATTCTCTTTTACAGTTTTGAGAACTTGTCTATAAACCCTTTGCAGGTCCTATTTGGAGGCCGTAATATTTTTGCCTCCATTTGTGGGTAACGGGCTTGAACGTCAGGGCGTCTTTGGAGATTCGTGGCAATTTAAAAGCAATTTGAGAACGTAACATTTACAGACTTGAAATATCATTCACTTTTCGTCAACAGAGTTCTGATTTTGACAACCCGTAGGGTTTTTCCACCTGTAACCAGCAGATCATTTGCGGGTAGCTTTAAGATGCCAATTTAATAGCCGCAAGTCTAGCGGGCTCCTTTACGGGCTACAGGTTTTAAAGTTAGGGGAATTTAATAGGGCTGTACGTCAGTTGCCTTGCCCTGCTACCTATTAAATGTAAATAATGAAAGTAATGGAATGGAGCACAGTTACGTTTAAAGGCTATGACGTGACAGTGGCTTTGTTTCATTTTTGGTTTACTCTATTCTGCACCCTTTGACTCAAAAATATGTTTGCATCTGCTGTTTCTCTCTTCCTTCCAATTCCTCCCCCTCCACACACTTATGTTAGAAGCATTGTCCCATTTTTCTTGAGACTCCAACATTTTTATTGATCTTAGTTGTTTGGTTTTCATTAAAAACATTGTTTGCACAGCCCATTCATGTAAAAATATAATGTATAAAACATTTTGTCATACCGGGAGATATTAAATTTTGTGCAGGAGACTGGGAAATTGAATTAAATTCCGGACAGGTGGCAATCTTAGTGCCCTATGCTAATCTATGTATATAGACACTGAAGACTGTGATAAACACTTAAAAACACTGTCAGACACCTTCAGGCAAAAGGGTTACAAACCCTGTGTTATCACTCCGAAAGTGACCTCTACCATCAGAACACTCCGGGAACACCTGTTGCAATACAAAACTAAAGACACCATTTCACATACACCACACACAACGTACCACCTGGCTCTTAAAGAAATACACAAAATATTTAAGGATTTACAGCCACTACTAACAGAGGATGCAGAATTTAAACATATTTTTCCCAAACCTCCCATTCTTGCATTTAGACAACCACAGAATCTGAGACAAACGTTGGTCAGCAGAAGATTGGCCAATAAACAGCATAACAAAGAAAATGGCACCAAATCTTCCAATAAAATTTGCTGCAAACTACGCCAAAACATATGTAGAGAGGACACACAAAACAACAAGACCTATAACATCAGGGGCTCATATTCATGTATATCTTCCAATGTAGTGTACATATAGTATCTCACAAAAGTGAGTACGCCCCTCACATTTTTGTAAATATTTTATTTTATCTTTTTTTTCATGTGACACCACTGAAGAAATCACACTTTGCTAAAGTGTAAAGTAGTAAGTTTACAGCCTGTATAACAGTGTACATTTCCTGTCCCCTCAAAAGAACTCAACACACAGCCATTAATGTCTAAATAATTTGCAACAAAAGTGAGTACACCCCTAACTGGAAATGTCCAAATTGGTCCCAAAGTGTCAATATTTGTGTGGCCACCATTATTTTCCAGCACCGCCTTAACCCTCATCGGCATGGAGTTCACCAGAGCTTCACAGGTTGCCACTGGAATCCTCTTCCACTCCTCCATGGAGCTGGTGGATGTTAGAGACCTTGCACTCCCCCACCTTCCGTTTGAGGATTGACAGAGGGAAATTATACATTTGTTTCCCCCCTGCCTATGCATTGACTGTGTTGTATTTTCTGACGAAGTAGCATGCAGGTCCCGGAGTTGGTGGTTGGTTCTCGATAGAGAGAGAGTAGGAGTATTTTGTGAGCAGTAATTTGCAGTTTTGTTCATTTATATTATACTATTTACAATTTTACACTTTATCCTTGATTACACATATTTACACTTTACACATAATTGCAATACACATAATTTAAAGAACACACATAGAGACACATAGAGCTAGGTCACTCCATCATACACACCCCACCCGCACCCCCATCCCATCCTTCACACCCCATCCACCAACAGTTATTAATTACACATAATACACACATATTTTTTTTCCATCATATATTTACAGTAACACTATTATTTATCATTATATTCTTTTTGGGATTGACATGGAGGGAAGAGAGAGTTTGGGAGGAGGAGAACAGGAGAGGCGAGGAGGAGAGAGATGAGAGAGGTGGCCCTGGGGAGTAGTGGAGGAGTGGAGGAGAGGAATAGTGGAGAGGAGGAGAGGAGTGGTGGAGAGGACGAGGAGGTTAGGAGTTGCGGAGGAGAGGAGGTGGTGTAGGAGAAGGAAGAGGAGCTTAAGGAGCAAGAGAGTGTAGAAGAGGAGGTGGGTGGTTGCACACTTAGAAGAGGGAAAGAGGGGATAGGGCCTGATTCCAGAGGGGTGGTAGTTCAGGGAAGGGACAGGCCTCAGGGACAGGTCAGGGAGGTAAGGATCCCCATTCACAGTCGGGAGGGTAAGAGGCTAAGTCCTCCTTGGTGCTATCCGTTACCGCCCCGTGATCCTTGCGGGGGGAGGGAAGTTAGTCCATGGCCTAGGGTTTTAGGCATGGAAGAAGGTAGCGGCTGAGCTTACAGCAGTGGGCAAAGCGCCAAGGGATTTGAGGTCCGTCAAGCCCCATTTTGACGTCATCAGGGTCAAGGTGAGGAGGATGATGGCAAAGGAGGACAAGAACATGATTGTGAGCTATAATGAGTGGGAGAGGGTCGCCAAGTACCTTTTGAGCCAGGTGCCCTCCACTGGAGCTTCAAGCCTGGTGGCCCAGCAGGACCCAGCCTTCTTATCAGGTGAATAATTACATACACCAACATGCAGCCACATGTACAGTACACACACCACACATGTGCATGATGACCAACAAGGACACAGACATGTCAGCTTCATGGAATTAACAAGGGATAGATGGATGTGTCATTAAAATCATAAAGCTGACAAATCACTATCATTCCTGGGCACAACAACAGTAATCAAGCAATAGAGAGTATATGTCTTGGTGTGCCCAATGCAGCCTATACAGTTACAGAACGCGGCTGGAATCAAGATAGCATTAGGAGCCAAGAACAATCAAGACCAAAAACCAAAGAAAAGATCATATCTTCAAATGATAGCTAGTTGCAATTAGAAGAATCATCCAGGTTCAAGCCTAGATGTCAAATAGTTAGGAATGTACACAAAACAATATATTATTCATCATACTAATGAAATATACCTTTCTTTTCTATCTTTCAGCATCAAGGAGATCTGGGTCCAGAGGAGGGGGCATCGTTCCATCAGTTTAGAAAGTGGAGGAGCAAACCCCCGCCCAGCAGGTACTGGCGCAAGGGGAAGAGGAGAGAAACGGAGCCGAAGGCTCTAAATCGGAGGATGTAATATGGCTAGTGGGGTCACCACCAGGACCACCGGCCACACCAACGAGATTCAACCCCACTATCCCCCTCCTCCAGAGACTGAGGCTATAAACAGGGCCCTCCCACTGGAGTGATCAGAGCAGCCAGCCACAACTACACCCCCCCTCCCCCCACAGCAGTGCACTGAACTGTCAGCCACCACCACTGGGACCACTGCCAGTTTTGCACCAGGCTCTAGCTGGGCCCTAGACCCTCCCCACTGGGACACCAAAATTACCACCTCTTCACCAAGCTACGCCCACTGGCCTCCATACCCAACATCACCCAATTAGCAGTTGGAGTGTCTTCGGGGCATCCAGGCCAGCATCTCCGACAATCATGCAGAGGTCATGCGCAGCATTTCCAGGCACAAAAGGAAGGAGAGGAGGCACCAGCTGATGACTGAACCTACTTGGCTCGGCTGCTTAGGATTGGGGCAGACCAGAGCGCATTCCAGGGGGTCACTGCAGAAGCCATGCAATGTGCTTTGGTCCCCAGACCCGCCTCCACCACCCCCAGAGGCATCCCCTAGCCACCTGCAGCCTGGCCCCTTCTCTCCTTCCACCATGCCTCCACCACTGCAGGTGCCTCTGCCTCCCAGTGGGTTGCCTCACCTGCCAACCACCAGGAAAACAGTGGCCAGCCACAGGGGTTTGGGCCCTGTGCAGAGGGGGAGGAGGACCTAGAGGCTGCGCAGATGTTTGTGCCTTCTCAAGAGCACTCCTCAGTGACAATCTATTGGTCACAATGTTAACCTAAACTAACCTGGCTCCAGAGTCTTGGATCCTGGCCTATGTGATGGTGATATTTTGTATGCAGATGGCTACCTCCCATCACATGGTCCATTATCCTCTTCTCTGTGGACACGTAGGGTTCTGTTGAACATGTCACCAATTGATGGTAACTGACAAATGCTGTTGAGAAGAGATGCTGCACTCCATATCTTTTTTAAGGCCTTATTTAGTAGGGCTTTTTTCTTTTATTTGTTTTTTTGTTTGCTTTGTTTTAGGAAGAATTCAGGTCCATGAAAACATCTTCTGCATCTGCAAGCATTGTGGATGAATTATATGAGGTGTAAAATTTTCCCAGTGCCTCTCAGGTAGACATTCCTTTAATGGCAGCCCCCCGTTAACATGTAGCTCACACAATCGTAAGGCTATCATATAGCCAGATATGCTTGTTGTTAGCTTAAATGTAGACTAATATCGCTATGGTGGAGGACTTGAAAAGTCTCACAATGGCATGTCATTGACATGGCATTGACAGCCAGCATTGATATATGCACTAGTGAAGCTTGTGATCCTGGCCTCAATTTCAGTCTGAAAAAGGATCATAGGGTCTTATGTAAGTAACAGTGAATCTGGCTGCTGACCTTTGTGTCCTCCCCGTATAAATGGCTATTTGCTTATATTGCTGATTATCCAGAGACCTAGCCAATCGTTTGTAATGCTTGCAGATGGGAATCACGTGAGTTGGTATATTGTTACAAGTACAGTATTTAGCACTGTACTGTACATGCATGTTGATTTTTTTTTTTATCCTCCTCTGCCTTTTTTAGTTGACCACTTTTGTTTAGATTTTTGTTTTGTCACCACACTGGATTGGATTCTACAG
Organism: Discoglossus pictus; assembly: GCA_027410445.1. NCBI lineage: Eukaryota > Metazoa > Chordata > Amphibia > Anura > Alytidae > Discoglossus > Discoglossus pictus. The sequence goes on from CM050165.1 coordinate 285,832,460, forward strand.
TCCAGAGGTTTAATCATCTGTTTCATTGAGCAGATCTAGACAAGTTGTAAGTGCTATGAACATTAATGGTTTCTTCAATTCAATGGAGTGATTTCTGATGATCCTTTTTTCATCAGATTCCGGTTGCAGTGGTGTAGTGACCACATGTGACCCTGGTAGGTGCTATGCATTATGCTTATTCTAGACTATGACATTACCCCCTTTAGGTATTCCCTTTTTCCCACAAGCCACTTGCTCTCCCGGGATCCGCCCACACCACACCCATGATTCAGTGGTTGGGGTTTAGGGGCATCGTGGTTGGGGTTTAGGGACATCCACATACATCCCATTTGTTTCACATTCCTTTATATGTAAACTAATGAGCCATAGTTACTATGCAATATATCAATACATAATAGTAATAATAGCATTAGATATATAATAATATATATCATATATAATAATAATAGAGGGTTAATACACAATCAAAGTCCAATTTGTGATACTGTGGAGTATCTCCATTCCCATGAGGGCCTGATAACAATATGACAGGTGATACTGGAGTGGATTGCCAGTTCCTTCTCTAGTGGACTGTGAATTGTATGTCCTCTCTGCTATGACCTGCCCACCTAGAGTAACTCTACATGGTAAAGCTCAAAGCTTCATTGAAGTTCACAAGCCCCTTCACCACCACCACTTAGCAATCCACAAGGGGACCAGCGGAACATACACGACACTAATCAAGTCTAACCCTTTAGGAGGGGCTGTGCAGAGGCGCTTGGATCAACAGCCAACTCACCTCCATCAGGGGTAATAACCGCAACGCCAATACTGGAAAGTCCCACGCCATTGCTGGTGGCCATGTGCCAAGATGTATACCAATTCCCATTTGGTGACCTCGCATTATGTTTTGCTATTGATCAATTTAAATGTGTGTGGTGTATGTTCCCCTGGTCCCCTTCTGGATTGCTAAGTGGTGGTGGTAGTGAAGGGGCTTGTGTACCTGAATGAAGCTCTGAGCTATACCTTGAAGGGCCACTGTAGGTGGGCACATCATAGCAGAGAGGTCAGACAAATCACAGTCCACTAGAGATGTAACTGGCAACCCACTCCAGTATCTTTGGCATGCGAACCTTTCTAACAGCACAGGCAGAGACCTAGCTAAATATGCTGCAGTCCATAGGATCACAGAGAGTCAGACACGACAAATAATAAAATGTCTCTCTGGTACTTAATATACAGTATGTGATGTGGCAGTGTAATTTGGCCACTATTTGTTTTCCCAATGTAGATGTGATGAGCGAGATGTATTTGCAATCATTTATACAGTGGGGGGAAAAAGTATTTGAGCCCTTGCTGATTTTGAACGTTTGTCCAATGACAAAGAAATGTTCAGTCTATAATTTTAATGGTAGGTGTATTTTAACAGTGAGAGATAGAATAACAAAACAAAAAACAAGAAAAACGCATGTCAAAAAGTTATAAATTTCTGGCTCCCGGGTGTCTTTTATACAGGTAACAAGCTGAGATTAGGAGCTCTCTCTTAAAGGGAATGCTCCTAATCTCATCGTGTTACCTGTATAAAAGACACCTGTCTCAAACGTAATTAATCAATCAGATTCCAAACTCTCCACCATGGCCAAGACCAAAGAGCTGTCCAACGATGCCACAAGATTGTAGACCTACACAAGGCTGGAATGGGCTACAAGACCATCGCCAAAAAGCTTGGTGAGAAGGTGACAACAGTTGGTGTTATTATATGCGAATGGAAGAAACACAAAATAACTGCCAGTTTCCCTCGGTCTGATTGTAATGCCTTTCCATGCTTTCCCCATATTTTAAAGTTCATTGGTGTGTTTATATTCTCTTTTACAGTTTTGAGAACTTGCCTATAAACCCTTTGCAGGTCCTATTTGGAGGCCGTAATATTTTTGCCTCCATTTGCGGGTAACGGGCTTGAACGCCAGGGCGTCTTTGGAGATTCGTGGCATTTTAAAAGCAATTTGAGAACGTAACATTTACAGACTTGAAATATCATTCACTTTTCGTCAACAGAGTTCTGATTTCGACAACCCGTAGGGTTTTTCCACCTGTAACCAGCAGATCATTTGCGGGTAGCTTTAAGATGCCAATTTAATAGCCGCAAGTCTAGCGGGCTCCTTTACGGGCTACAGGTTTTAAAGTTAGTGGAATTTAATAGGGCTGTACGTCAGTTGCCTTGCCCTGCTACCTATTAAATGTAAATAATGAAAGTAATGGAATGGAGCACAGTTACGTTTAAAGGCTATGACGTGACAGTGGCTTTGTTTCATTTTTGGTTTACTCTATTCTGCACCCTTTGACTCAAAAATATGTTTGCATCTGCTGTTTCTCTCTTCCTTCCAATTCCTCCCCCTCCACACACTTATGTTAGAAGCATTGTCCCATTTTTCTTGAGTCTCCAACATTTTTATTGATCTACGTTGTTTGGTTTTCATTAAAAACATTGTTTGCACAGCCCATGCATGTAAAAATATAATGTATAACACATTTTGTCATTCCGGGAGATATTACATTTTGTGCAGGAGACTGGGAAAGTGAATTAAATTCCGGACAGGTGGCAATCTTAGGGCCCTATGCTAATCTATGTATATATATATTGTGATATGTGAATGAACACATTGTTCATATAAGATGTGAAAATATGTATACCAAGACAAAAATGAGGCTAGGCAATTTGACACCTGGGAACAACAATATGCATTTTCACTATCAGAAGTGGAATCTCTATTGTTTGTGTTCCAAGAGTACTATTTGTGTAGTGAAACGTTGGAGGAAGTGAAAATTGTAAGAAAAGTGAAGTGAGGAAAATAAAACCTGTAGACTTATGTGTTAGTAAACTTCATAAATAACCCTTTAAGCAGAAATAAAACATAATGTTTTGAGTGGAGCACAGAAGAGAAAAGAGCAATTCCCAGATGCTACTCTACCCCCACCATATCATCTCATGTGTCATCAAATTACAGCCTTAAAATTTTAGGGTGACGTTGCTAGATGAGTGGGTTGATAGCCATAGTAACGGTGGGAAAGGGGCCATGGGATTTTTATTGATTTGGGTTTTTAAAAATATGTCTGAAGCAAGAATAAACAGCCGGGGTGTCTGATGTTATTTCATCCTAACTAAAGGGATTGGTAACCTTAGGGCTGAGCTTGCAACCAGTGAAATAGAACAAATAAAATGTAAATTTTAATAAATAGTATAATAAAAAGTATGCCATAAAAAATGGAAATAAAAGTGTATGTCCAGAGTAACCAAAAAGCCGGCACACTCGCCAAACCAACAGTATAGCTATGTAAAATAAACGGATCTAAGTGATCCAAGCCAAGAAACTATGTAATATATAATACAAATTCCTACCAATACTACCATCCAATTGATACCATTCGGAGGTAGCTAATAGCTATACACAGACTTTTCTAGCTACAAACCGTGGGGACAAACTAAGGAAATGAGGGTGCAAAAATGCAACTGGGGGATACCCCCTACTCACTCTGCTCGTTAGCCAAAACTCGGTCCACCAATGTGGAACTCCAATCCCCACAAACACTCACATGCAGAGCAAATTGCAGCAGGAACTGAAAAGGCAGCCCTGTGTAAAACCAGCAGCCAGAAAGACAGACTTGCATCTTCAGATGCAGGACCCCCACCCTAAGCGGTGTTCTGCTGGGAGCTGCAAGATTTAACTCAAAAGGCACAACCTAGAAGGAGAAAATTGAGGTGCACGTGGGCCCTCAACTCTGGTTGGTGCACAAAGGAGGTGTTTGTGTTTTTAGAGCACTGGGATGACTTCTCACTTCGGCACAATCTCTACAGCAGGCATGGATTGCACCTTAATGATGAGGGAGCTTTTGTTCAAGGGGATAGGATGGTAGAAAGGCTAGAAGAGTTTTTAAACTAGTAGGTGGGGGGAGGGACTAGATATAAGTAATGGGGAAGAAAGTGTAGAGGGTATAAGGGATGAATTAACAACTCATAGGGGAGGAGATGGGGGAGAGGTAGTATAGTCAATAGGGAGGTAGTACTAAGTAACTCAAGTACAGTGGCAGGCACTTCAGAACTACAGATTCATAACATAAGTTGTATGCTTGCTAATGCCAGAAGCTTGCCAGGAAAAATGGGAGAGTTAGAATTATTAGCAATTAATGAAAAATGGGATTTAATAGGCATTACCGAAACGTGGTGCGATGAAACTCATGACTGGACTGTTAATCTGGATGGTTATAACCTATTTAGGAAAGATAGGGACTTTATTCCCTCCCTCATCATCCTCCCCTGTGTCTGTTTCCCCCCTCCCTCATCATCCTCCCCTGTGTCTCTTCCCCCTCCCTCATCATCCTCCCCCCTCCCTTGATGATAAGGGGGGGAAGAGACACAGGGATAAGTGTGAGGGGTGTTAGGGTAAGGGGTGTTAGGGATAAGGGTGAGGGGGTTAGGTGTTAGGGTGAGGGGTGTTAGGGCTAAGTGTGAGGGGTGTTAGGGTGAGGGGTGTTAGGGATAAGTGTAAGGGGTGTTAGGGTTAGGTGTTAGGGTGAGGGATGTTAGGGTTAGGTGTTAGGGATAAGTGTGAGGGGTGTTAGGGTTAAGGTAAGGGGTGTTAGGGATAAGTGTGATGGGTGTTAGGGTTAGGGTGAGGGTGTTAGGGATAAGTGTGTGGGGTGTTAGGGTTAGGTGTTAGGGTGAGGGGTGTTAGGGATAAGTGTAAGGGGTGTTATGGTTAGGTGTTAGGGTGAGGGATGTTAGGGTTAGGTGATAGTGATAGGTGTGAGGGGTGTTAGGGTTAGGTGTTAGGGATAAGTGTGAGGGGTGTTAGGGTTAGGGTAAGGTTGTGTTAGGGATAAGTGTGAGGGGTGTTAGGGTTAGGGTGAGGGGTGTTAGGGATAAGTGTGAGGGGTGTTAGGGTTAGGAGTTAGGGTGAGGGGTGTTAGGGATAAGTGTAAGGGGTGTTAGGGTTAGGTGTTAGGGTGAGGGGTGTTAGGGTTAGGTGTTAGGGATAAGTGTGAGGGGTGTTAGGGTGAGGAGTGTTAGGGATAAGTGTGAGGGGTGTTAGGGTTAGGTGTTAGGGTGAGGGGTGTTAGGGATAAGTGTAAGGGGTGTTAGGGTTAGGTGTTAGGGTGAGGGATGTTAGGGTTAGGTGTTAGGGATAAGTGTGAGGGGTGTTAGGGTAAGGGGTGTTAGGGATAAGTGTGAGGGGTGTTAGGGTTAGGGTGAGGGGTGTTAGGGATAAGTGTAAGGGGTGTTAGGGTTAGGTGTTAGGGTGAGGGGTGTTAGGGATAAGTGTAAGGGGTGTTAGGGTTAGGTGTTAGGGTGAGGGATGTTAGGGTTAGGTGTTAGGGATAAGTGTGAGGGGTGTTAGGGTTACGGTAAGGGGTATTAGGGATAAGTGTGAGGGGTGTTAGGGTTAGGGTGAGGGGTGTTAGGGATAAGTGTGAGGGGTGTTAGGATTAGGTGTTAGGGTGAGGGGTGTTAGGGATAAGTTTAAGGGATGTTAGGGTTAGGTGTTAGGGTAAGGGATGTTAGGGTTAGGTGTTAGGGATAAGTGTGAGGGGTGTTAGGGTTAGGGTAAGGGGTGTTAGGGATAAGTGTGAGGGGTGTTAGGGTTAGGGTGAGGGGTGTTAGGGATAAGTGTGAGGGGTGTTAGGGTTAGGTGTTAGGGTGAGGGGTGTTAGTGATAAGTGTAAGGGGTGTTAGGGTTAGGTGTTAGGGTGAGGGATGTTAGGGTTAGGTGTTAGGGATAAGTGTGAGGGGTGTTAGGGTTGGGTGCTAAGGTGAGGGGAGGATGATGATAAGGGGGGGAAGAGACACAGGGGTGTCCTTGCAGCAGATATCAAAAGAGTCCTTCAGGACTGTATTGCACACTGTGTACAGTAGCCTAGCTATGGTTTTCCCTATTGATGCAGTATCACCTTCACTCAGCCTCCTCTCAGTAAGACTGCAAGTTAGTTATGATTCCAAAATGGCTGCTTTCCATGAGGTAGAAGGGTGTGGAAGGCAGGGTATGATGCTGATTGGCTGGAATGTGTCTGCTGACTGTGAGTTGCAGGGTCAAAGTTTGCTCAATGATAAAGTATAGGGGGCGGGTCGAATATCGCATATGTTCGCAGTTCACCGCGAACGCGAACATGCTATGTTCGCCGGGAACAGTCTCCCGGCGAACTATTCGTGACATCTCTAATCAAGATACGGAGTAAAAAACAGGCATTTAAATTATACAAACAAGAGGGGACAGAGACTATTTTAAGGGAGTACAAGGAAATCAACAAGGCTTGCAAAATTGCTATTAGACTGGCTAAAATAGAAAATTTAAAATTAGTTGCAAAAGAGAGTAAGACCAACCCTAAAATATTGTTTAAATATATTAATGGGAAAAAGTCCAGAAAGGAAGATATAGGAACATTACAATGTGACACAGGCCGTCTGATAATTAGTGACCAGGAAAAGGCAGATGAGCTAAATAGGTTATTTTCTTCGGTATACACAAGGGAGGTACCAGTGGGGCTATACTACCTTCACTAAATAATTGGTTAACGCAGGAAGAAATCCAAAAGAGTTTGGAAAAAATAAATGTTAATAAATCCCTGGGTCCTGATGGAATACATCCACAGGTACTGAGGGAACTGGGTTCTGTAATAGCCAAAACATTATATTTAATTTTTCAAGATTCACTCAACACAGGGTCGCTACCAGATGACTGGAGCAAGAGCAAATCTCGGGAATTATAGACCAGTGAGTCTCACTTTCTGTGGGAAAGCTTTTAGAAGGGTTAATAAGGGATAATATACAAGAATATGTCTATTTGAACAGAGTTACTTGTGGGTTGCAAGGGGTCCCATCATGGCCCCAAATTGTTCATGACAGGTGTTATGCGCAACAGTATGTGAAAGGATGGACTATGCTCAGCCATATGACTCCAGTTTGGGACCTCATGGTGCTGTTCCACTATGTATTAGAGTTCTGGGTGTATGGTGACATATGCTGTTTCATGGCTCGGATCCATTACTGTATCATTATTCCACTGTATGCTGATTATTACATGTAGGTTGTGGAAACATTATGTGGATGTTTGCTATGAAACTGCTCGTCTGTACCTAAGGAAGCTAATAAAGTATAGGGATGGGGTCCCAGTGACAGGGGAAACCAGAGTGAGAGATACTGGACATAATGGGTTCACTCTGCACAGATAGATGTTGCCAGACATGAATATATCCATAGAAGATCAGAATAGAGGGACAGGGACCTAATGAAGATAAGAGGGTCATGTAATCAAATAGGCTAGATGTCTCCAGTATTGTCCTACTTGACGTACTACTGTTAGGCCAACAACCCAGAATAATAAAACTTCCCCCTGATGATTACGTTACTGCACCACAGGGGTAGATTACAGGCCCGACATCTATTAATGTACAGGTGCCCCACTTTTGTATACAGGAAGATGACCTCTGTACATATATATGATTGTAAAGTACATATAATGTATGTGGATGTCCTCAAACCTTAACCATTGAAAACACACAGAAAAAGGGAAAACGGTACAACTAAACTTTATTATATACACAGAGCACACTCAGAAATGTGTATGACTGTTCATTAATATCATGGGTGTGGTATGGGCGGATCCCGGAAGGGTGAGAGGTTTTTGGGGAAAAAGGGGGACACCTAGAGGGGGGAAATGTAATACTTCATGATGATGATGATGATGCATAGCATCTACTAGGGTCACATGCGGTCACTACACCACTGTAACCAGAATCTGATGAAGAAAAGTGTCAAGGACTCCCTTTTCCAGTTCCTGAATCTTAGCCCATTAACGTACAGACGGCTTGGCTCCAGTGACTCCATTGTATTGGAATCTGCTTTATCCCATTCTTGGCAGATAATCTAATACATCTTTGATGTGCTAAACAGGATTAGCTGAGTCTGCAGTGAGCAGACACCTCTATTTAACTGTTATCTGTTTTGTCTCATTGTTTGCCCTGATAAGCTGATTACCTCTCCCATGTGCTCGGCAGCTGGAGATAGTAGGATGTGTGTTAGTAGGTAGCCCTGTTGTTCTCAGGTGCCAACCATCAAGGTAATGCACATGTGGGATCATCTCCTGTAATTGTCTGCCACACCCTCTCATTGTTACATTGTGTACACCCCACCCGTATCTAACTGCTATAAATATTGTTGACTTTCCAAAAATAAAACTATTAACTTCTGGAGACATATATAAATCGTGTGTCTCTTTTGCTCCTGGTGACTGCGATACTAAAGCTATCTCCACCATCTAAGTACCCTGTCATGATCACTATCACAAGAAGGTTACTGAGACTCCTGGAAGTGCTGATTCCTGATGGAGAGACCCTGACTAATACAGAAGCCAGATATCAGGGTGCTGGTGCAGAGATTTCCAAGAACCCAAATGGTTCTTGTGGGTAGTTAACCTGTAGTCTACAGCAGGTGACCCTGGGCTGTAACAGCCCCTACCATTAGATTGTCACAAAAAGGATCATCATAACTCGCTCCATTTAATAGACGGAACCAGTAATGCGCATCACACTTACATCTGGTCTTTATCTGCTCAATGAAACAGATGCATAAACACCTGGACTATGTAATCCAATTCAGTTACACACATACAGTGTGTTCCCAAAACAAAAATCGGAAGAAAAAGGTGGTCCAAACCTAAATAAGGCAGAGGAGGATAAAAAAAAAATGCATGTACAGTACAATGCTAAATACTGTAACAATATACCAACTTACCTGATCTTCATCTGCAAGCATTAGTTACTATTAGGTGTGTGTCATGTTATCTCACCAGCCATGACCATTAATAATAATGTGTTATCCCACAATGAATGCTGAGCTGTGACCACAGTCAGATGTCCAGGAGTACTACCACCTTCTCCATCTGATATTAATTAGCAACATTGATATCTCATTCATCTGCTATACAGGTAATGTGAAGGCTAAAAAAGCCTTCAATGCCTGCATTGATTAATGAAATCTTGGTCAGAAATTAAAGTGATCACAGCCTCATTATCTATGTAATTTGTTGTGGGTTTGCCTCAGAGTTTACAGAAGCAATAGTTAAAAATGACAATATCAATAAGAAATTTTCCTGATATTTTTTTTTTCCATGATTATTAAGCCTCTTATTGTACACCGTACTTTTGATTGATTGCCATATCCCTTTAAATGCTTCTACTGTCTTTCTATCTGTGGATGAGGGGAGAAAAAAAAGCACGTTTTGATTATTATGATCATACTAGCGTCTTGCTCGTCAAAAATGACGGGGCAATAAAATTGTAAGGCAGGTAATGCTGTTTGCCCCAGACAGTAAGTGTTTTGGTTGGCTGAGATCCTTCGGCGCTCATTGCGAGCATGACTCTGAGCTCCTTTGGCGCTCATCGTGTGGCTGGCAATGAGCGCCTTCACCGTTGATTGCGGTCGTGTATAGCAGTGTTTTTTATAGTGCTGTATATGTGTATGTTTTAATGATAATTAATTAATAATTAAATTAAATGATACCTTACTTATTTGTAATTAATATATACAGCAAGCAATGGTCTGAAAAACTAACAATCTGTTTTGATATTCCTGCAGCATCCAATGTCGATTTTTTGCGGCTTTAGGGGTCGTGCAGCCTTGTTATCGTTTTTTTTTTGGGTGGCCATTTTTTCTCTTGCTTAGGGGAGTTTGGAGTGTCTAAACTTTTTTAATTCTACTGAAGTCGATGTGTAACCTGTCTTGCAGACGTCCTGAGGGTGTCCCCCCTTGCTGTGGGTATTATTTTTGTTTGTTATTTGTGTGTATTTAGTGTATTTTTAATGTTTTCGGCTGTGCGTGGGTTGTCCGTTAAGGCCGTATTTTTGCAAGACCGTTATGTATTTTTTCCAAGTCCCGCGGGTCGTATTTATTTTTCTGTAAGTCCGTAATTTTTTTTTATCAGTCTTGCGGCTCTTATTTTTTGTGTAAGTCCGTATTTAGTCATTGGGTGTTTTGTCGGCATTTGCGGTGTGCAATAAGTCTTGGGCTCATTCCAGCCGACGTGGGAGCCTCCACCTCCGCAAATGGGGACCCTCGCGTTCGAAAGTCATACGGGGTCGGAGGGATGAGCGCATATGGTGCTCATCTCCACCAGCGCAAGGAGCGGCTTCGCAAACAGATTTTGCCAAGCCGCCTGCTGACAACTATATATCACATACAGTGGATATAAAACGTCTATACACCCCTGTTAAAATGTCAGGTTTCTGTGCTGTAAAAAAATGAGACAAAGATAAATCATTTCAGAACTTTTTCCACCTTTAATGTGACCTATAAACTGTACAACTCAATTGAAAAACAAACTGAAATCTTTTAGGTAGAGGGAAGAAAAAACATAAAAATTAAATAATATGGTTGCATAAGTATGCACACCCTTAAACTAATACTTTGTTGAAGCACCTTTTGATTTTATTACAGCACTCAGTCTTTTTGGGTATGAGTCTATCCGCATGGCACATTTTGACTTGGCAAGATTTGCCCACTCTTCTTTGCAGAAACACTCCAAATCTGTCAGATTGTGAGGGCATCTCCTGTGCACAGCCCTCTTCAGATCACCCCACAGATTTTCTATCGGATTCAGGTCTGGGCTCTGGCTGGGTCATTCCAAAACATTAATCTTCTTCTGCTGAAGCCATTCCTTTGTTGATTTGGATGTATGCTTTGGGTCGTTGTCATGCTGAAAGATGAAGTTCCTCTTCATGTTCAGCTTTCAGGCAGAAGCATGAAGGTTTTGTGCCAATATTGACTGGTATTTGGAACTGTTCATAATTCCCTCTATCTTAACTACGGCCCTAGTCCCAGCTGAAGAAAAACAGCCCCAAAGCATGATGCTGCCACCACCATGCTTCACTGAGGGTATTGTGTTCTTTTGGTGATGTGCAGTGTTGTTTTTGTGACAAACATATCTTTTGGAATTATGGCCAAAAAGTTCAACCTTGGTTTCATCAAACCATAACACCTTTTCCCACATGGTTTTGTGAGACTTCAGATGTGTTTTTGCAAAATGTAGCCTGGCTTGGATGTTTTTCTTCGTAAGAAAAGGCTTTCGTCTTGCCACTCTACCCCATAGCCCAGACAAATGAAGAATACGGGAGATTGTTGTCACATGTACCACACAGCAGTACTTGCCAGACATTCCTGCAGATCCTTTAATGTTGCTGTAGGCCTCTTGGTAGCCTCCCAGACCAGTTTTCTTCTCGTCTTTTCATCAATTTTGGAGGGAGCTCCAGTTCTTGGTAATGTCACTGTTGTGCCATATTTTCTCCACTTGATGATGACTGTCTTCACTGTGATCCATGGTATATCTAATGCCTTGGAAATTCTTTTGTACCCTTCTCCTGACTGATACCTTTTAACAATGAGATCCCTCTGATGCTTTGGAAGCTCTCTGTGGACCATGGCTTTTGCTGTGGGATGCGACTAAGAAAATTTCAGGAAAGACCAACTAGAGCAGCTGAACTTTATTTGGGGTTAATCAGAGGCACTTTAAATGATGTCAGGTGTATGCTAACTCCTATTTAACATGATTTGGAATGTGATTGCTTAATTCTGAACACAGCTACATCCCTAGTTATAAGAGGGTGTGTAGACTTATGCAACCACATTCTTTTTTTTTTTTTCTTCCCTTCTTCCCTTCCCTTTTCTTCCCTTTAAAGGTGGAAACATTTCTGAAATGATTTATCTTTGTCTAATTTTTTTACAGCATAGAAACCTGACATTTTAACAGGGGTGTGCAGACTTTTTATATCCACTGTATATAGTTGTCAACAGTGCGGGTTGACAAAAGTTGTTGCTAACGCTGCAGCCCCCGAAGGCGCTCCTTGCCAGCAACTGCGGTCCTTAGGCCCTGAAATGCAGGGGCCGCATTTGCGGAGGTGGAGGCTCCCACCGCGACCGCAACATTTACGGACTTAGCATCTGCAAATAAAAGCCACACCACTTTCCAAAAAAATATTACGACCTCGCAAAAATACGAAATTAGCGGCCGAAACCCGCGCACATGAAAACACTAAAACCACAAAAAAAACACACAACAAACACATAAAAAGCTTACCCACAGCGAGGGGGGTCACCCAGCACCTCTAAAAATTAAGTTACAACTCAATTTAAGTAGAAATTAAAGAGTTTAGACCCCAAAAATCCCCTACGTGAGAGAAAAAATGGCCGCGAAAAAAAACGAAAACGAGGCTACATGACCCTAAACAGGCAAAATACCATGAAACACATACAGATTTTTCCAAAAAGCCGTACGAGGTCCAACAACAAGGACGCAAAATCAGCCAAAGCTGCGTTCTACATTAGGCGCCATTTCACAACACTAACTTACACAATGCGGAAGTACACAGCTACCCTAACGGATTTTACTCGCGCACACACACTATTTACACTACACACTGCACACATTGCTGACACTTACACAGCAGCTCCACAACACTGAAAACATTGTATGCTTGCGGCAACATCAAAACAGATGGTCAGCTCTTCAACACAATGCTTCCAGCATATATTACTTCTAAATAGGTAAAGTATATTCATTTATTAATGTATTATTTATTTGATTACCATACACCAAACAGCATTAGCTCACTTACAAATTCATTGCCGTAATTTTTTTGATGGGCAATATACTAGTGATATAAAGCACAAACATTCTGTAAAGCTAACTACAGGTGATACAGCGAATATAGGTAAAAAAACAAAAGTTTCATATGAGTACACAAGGTGTAGAGAAATTTGTTTTTCTATTGCCCAATTTGTAAATGTATACACATTTAAAACTGCTCTTAATATTGCCACATATTCTATTAGATACACGCAATCCGGTTACGAATTCCCCACCCACAATCACTATGGGCGAGCCAAAGAAGCGAAAAGGACCCTAGAACTCCATTGGTTTGAGCACCGCTCGAATATTATAAGAACACTATGAGTGCTAATTTATTAAAGTTGCACAAAATTGATATTCTATGAGACCCGTAGCTCTAGCTCGCAAACAAAGTCTGACCCACAACTGAAAAAAGGATCAAGTTTACGTGCTTGCTTAAATATTGTCATATCTTATTATCACGCCTCCTGAAATCAGACTTAAAAAGGCAGGGTTTACAAGTTCTGCTGTCGGAATGTGTGAGCTGGAGTCAATAGAATACATCTAAACATATATAACAATAAAAAATAAAAAAACACCTGCAGGCAAAAGCATAGGTTGAGGCATTTGCGAACAACTATTAGAATAGGGCTCTATGTGGGTAAGTGTATTAGAGACAAAAAGGGGAGGGCAGCATTATCCATGCACAGAAGACTTTCACCATATTGTTTGAATGGGTAATATAAGGGTACAAGTTGGCAAGCTTCTCTGAATAGATACGTTTTCAGAGAATGTTAGAAACTGAAGAGTAAAGGGGGTAGAACATTTCACAAGGTAGGGAATTTTTTCTTCTTGTGAATTTCTTATTCATACCTACAAACTGTGCCATCTTCTCTTATATGTACCGTCTTTTACCCCAGCACTAGAGAATCTGTTGGTGCTCTACAAATATAATTAGAATATTATTATACACGTTTTGGCAAAAATAACTCAACACACAGCCATTAATTTCTAAACCATTGGAAAAAAAGTGGAAATTTCCAAATTGGGCTCAAAACGTCAATATTTTGTGTGGCCACCATTATTTTCCAGCACTGCCTTAACCCTCATGGGCATGGCGTTCACCAGAGCTTCACAGGTTGCCACTGGAATCCTCGTCCACTCCTCCACGATGACACCTCGGAGCTGCTGGATATTAGAGACCATGCACTCTCCCACCTTCCGTTTGAGGATGCCCCACAGATGCCCTATAGGGTTTAGGTCTGGAGACATGCTTGGCCAGTCCATCACCTTTACCCTCAGCTTCTTTAGCAAGGCAGTGGTCATCTTGGAGGTGTATTTGAGGTTGTTATGTTGGAATACTGCCGTACGGGTAAGTCCCCGAAGGGAGGGGGATCATGCTTCAGTATGCCACAGTACATGTTGGCAATGACCATTACACTCCCACCACCATGCTTGACTGTAGGCAAGACACACTTGCCTTTGTACTCCACGCCTGTTTGTCCTCACACACGCTTGACAGCATCTGAACCAAATAAGTTTATGTTGGTCTCATCAGACCACAGGACATGGTTCCAGTAATCCATGTCCTTAGTCTGCTTGTCTTCAGCAAACTTTTTTTGCGGCTATCTTGTGCATCCTCTTTAGAAGAGGCTTCCTTCTGGGACGACAGCCATGCAGACCAATTTGATGCACTGTGGGGCATATGGTCTGAACGCTCACAGGCTGACCCCCACCCCTTCAACCTCTGCAGCAATGCTGGCAGCACTCATACGTCTCTGCATATGACTGTGAGCACGTGCACTCAACTTCTTTGGTCGACCATAGCAAAGTCTGTTCTGAGTGGAACCTGTCCTGTGAAACCACTGTATGGTCTTGCCCACTGTGCTGCAGCTCAGTTTGAGGGTCTTGGTAATCTTCTTATAGCCTAGATCATCTTTAAGTAGAGCAACAATTCTTTTTTTCAGATCCTCAGAGAGTTGTTTGCCATGAGGTGCCATGCCAACTTTAACACACCTGCTCCCCATTCACACCTTACACTGGGGAGGGAAAATTGCTAATTGGGCCTAATTTGGACATTTCCACTTAGGGGTGTACTCACTTTTGTTGCCAACGGATTATAGACATTAATGGCTGTGCTTTGAGTTATTGAGGGGACAGTAAGTTTACACTGTTATACAGGCTGAACACTTACTACTTTATATTGTAGCAGTGTTATTTCTTTATTGTTGTCACATGAAAATATATAATAAACTATTTACAAAAATGTGAGGGGTGTAATCACTTTTGTGAGATACTGTATGTGTTGAATCTTGTATCACAATAACCTTAGCCAAAAAATTAAAAAAAAATGTACGTTATTAAATTTTATATTTTATAAGTGTCCTTTTGCTTTCCTATAGGGGTTGTCGTACTGGTCTGTTTCCTCACATCCATCTATGAGTGAAATCTGGACCAACAAGCCATATTGCAGCTTTTAATGCAAACACAAGGCCAGAAGCTTCGAGTTGGTCCTTACGGTCAATAGCTTCCAGTGCATGGAACATTACTAGGACTAAGTGTGGACGAATAGAAAAAAAGATACTGGCTATGCTGCTTTCACATTGGAATATACAATATGGATATACACAGTTTACTGTCCACCCAAATCAAATAGGCATAGGGAAGAGGTAGCGCATTGGTGTACAACGTGGATCAGGTGAATGAAACAAAGTAACTTGTTTACTAGGCTATCACAATGTACCTTTAAATCACTTGCTTGTGTGTATAGCAATTGATAATATCAAAGAGACTAAATTTTTTGAGAATTACACGCACATTTATATATCTGTGTTCACATTTGAATGTCTAAAGCAAGTTAAAAAAACCTGCTTCCAGCTCAGAGTTCCGAGAAAAACAGTTATTACACTGCATTCTGGGAAGTTGAGCTGGGGCACACAAATGCCTCGCTCTTCGTTCCGTAGCCATTATAAAACATGGCTTCCTTTAAGCTTATGCATGCTGTATTACACAGCTTTAATGCAAAGCCTAGGTTGGATTAAACACAGACTGAGTATCCAATCCATGTACAGCTGTTTCAAGCTTACTGGCTATCATCAGCATGGAGCGGAATCTCAGCCATATTATATGCATGAGTAACCAGACAAAAATCAAACAAATAAAGAGGCATGTTTTGTCCATCAATATATGTATTTCCTTCTTTATTTTAGATGTTTAAGCTCTCACACTAGATTTTACAAGC
This sequence comes from Discoglossus pictus, assembly GCA_027410445.1. Taxonomy (NCBI): domain Eukaryota; kingdom Metazoa; phylum Chordata; class Amphibia; order Anura; family Alytidae; genus Discoglossus; species Discoglossus pictus. The sequence goes on from CM050165.1 coordinate 285,848,330, forward strand.
TGGTGAACACTGGTAACTTCTCCCACAGAACTAACACCACACATTCCCAAGACAGTATAAATATATGGTTTAGCTAACAATAATACATATCACCATTTTTATCAGTTACATAATAAAACAAAATAATCAAGTATCCAAATATTAAGTTACACAGCTCAAAAGGCATACAAAATATTACAGACACTGAGGTCTGCCCTGGTGCTAGCAGAATCTCAGAAAGGGGGAAAAAAAAAAAAAAACACAATTGTTGGTAAACAACTGTCTAAATGTACAGTAAAAGAAATTACAAGTTCAGAAATTTTATGATAAGAATTTAGCTACATCAAAGCATCTACATTTTAAAAATATTCACAGAAAAAGGGGAATATTCTACACTTCCTGCACAAGACAAAGGCAACATTTTACTAGAAAAAGAAAAAAAATCCATACACAATATCAGGTCCTCCATATCAATATGCACCAAGTGGTGCAGACATTTATTTAAACAGTAAGGCTTTGTCTGGAAGGTTGTACAATGTGGTGTGCTTGTATACAACAGTTGAGCATGTTTTGACCAGATGGATATGGTGCTAAGCCCCACCCAATAATGGAGAATCTGGCAATCCATTTGTTTAGCACAAAAGAGGCAGAACAAAGCACATTTGTGGCATATTGCAAATGTATACAAATTCTGATTCTACTGCAACTGTGGGAGAAGATGTAAACATACAGTGAGCAGCTAGCCGTTCATGAACCAGTTCTTTGTGGTGAATTATAGCAGGAGAGTGAATAATCATGTAAATGTTGCTAGATCTGTTATCAGGAATTGCATTGTAATTTATATTATGAATAAAAACATTGTGCTGGGTGTTTTGGCATTAGATGCTCTATAATTAGCCTATATACTTGTATTAGGAAGTGGAGACAACAAATTTCATTACTGCATGATTAGACTAAATTATGGAGCAAAGAGGAACATTTTTAAAAACAATGAATATGCAAAAAAAAAAAAGCTCAGTTACATTATTAAATCTATGTCTTACGAGCAGTTAATACTGCTTGGGCTGGGACCTACACATGTTCATACATTTAAGCTGCACTTGATCTATGTAACATTTTAGCGAGCCAGAGTGTAGATTTCTTCTTTTCTGCAGTCAACCGTGTATAGTAGCACTCTGCTTCTACTGAATGCAACAGTTGTTTCTGTGGCCATTTGAATCCTTAAACCGTAAACGCATCTTGGGACGATATTTCTCCAGGTACAACAGCTGCTTGCTGTTAAAAGCTCCCCTGCGCTTCCTAATCAAATTAAAAGAAAATCGTTTTAGTCAAATATACATCAGATTCCAAGATATGCTTATTTAACACAGATGACAAATGTTGAGATGTATTATTCAAAAGTGGTAAAAAAACAAACAAAATAAAAACGACTAAAGTCTTATTTGAGCAAAAGGCAATCCTGATAATTGAAAACAGGAGCAAGCACGCAAGAGCACTGAAAGACACTAAAAATGCTATCAGATATTTTAATAATTTATAAACAAAATAGCAACCTAGAACTAATCTATAGAACACTGTAGACTATATGTATTCTACGGTGTGTTGGTATAACCCATTTGCCATTATACTAAACCCTCTCTACTTGAATTTAGTGCATCACATTTTAGGGCTGTAGCATTTGAAAAATTAAAGAGTAACATATACTTACTGTCTTATAAACTGCACTGAATCTTCATATTTCATTCCACATTCAATAAGTGCAAGAGCAACTAGCACTGGGGCTCTAAAAGTTGAAGGATAAAAAAGTGATATTTTTATTTTCAGAATACTACATGTTTAGGATTTAAGAGCTATAAAAGGTTTAAGATTTTAGCCCCATTCCCTAGCTATCACAAAAAGCAAGCCATTTATTGTACAAAAAAAAAAAAAAAAAAAGATAATTGAGGAGAATGTACTGGATGTTTCTAGTAAGTACTTGCAACAGAAACTAACCCTATTGGAATACTGTGAACAATATTCTCTTGTTAGTTGTATTTTGAAAAAATACTTTATTAGAAATGATATGAAGCCTGAAAAAAAAAAAGACTGCGTAAAGTCTGATCAATAGACTCACTTTACCTGCAGGTTATGTGATCCTTTTTTCCCCCCCTTCAGATTACTTAGAATGTTATATAAGTAATATTGCATATTTAAACTGTTGACATTGTAATCCTAAATATAAGGGGCAATCTAAAAATGTTAAGACTTTTAATGCATTGAAACATTTGCAAACATTTCCATTACTCAAAATAATGTTTAAATTGTTTATCAAACTGTCATGAACAACCTACCTGCCTAACCCGGCCACACAGTGTACAGCAATACAGCAGCCAGGTTCTTCACGGAATTTAGCCTTCAAAAGGTTTAACCAGTCATCTACAATCTGGTTGGATGGAGGGGCACCGTCATCAAATGGCCAGTCCTGAAATTAAGAATAAACTCAAACGCTTATAAAATCAGCAATGCTTTGTTTTATTTATTTTTTTTAACCAAAGGTCTGTGAAAATATGTGTAGATCTACATAATTAGGATTAAATTTATGGAAACATATTTAATGATGTATGATCAGTCAAAGGTCTTCATATTATCAGTCAGCCTTATCAGAAGGACTTCAAATTGTGAATCTGTTATGCGTGGATTAATGTGTCTCTTGAATTTAAGATTATTTTAAACACTAAAAAACACTAAAATTTACAAAAAGTTTACATACCAAAACCTGAATCCCTTCTTTCTCTACCAGAGCAGTGTCATACGTAGCTTCACATACTCTTACTATTGTGGTAACACCATACTTTTTAAGCTCCTAAAAAAAAAAGAAAAAAAAAAGAGAGGGATAAATAAAAAAAAAAATCAAAACAATATTCAACTCTTTAGGATTATGAATAACAGTTTTAAATACAAGTGAAACACCCTGAGAAAGTATAAATATACAATTGTATTAGTTAATATGTTGGAAATGGATATACAACCAGCCAAAACGTTTCAGTACAATAAATTCAAGGAAAAACCTGTACCGTCTGACTTGCTTTCTTTTACTATACTGTTTTTATATTGTTGGTTATTCATCATATCCCCATTCAGTTTGGGAGTTCTTACTGTATCCTTGTATTCACTTGTAACCATTAGTGTTTAAGTGCTCCATTGGTTAGAGTTTAGCATCAATTCTAGAAGAGAGTGTGTGAATGTGATCGACAATACATGTTATACATAAAAATACAAATAAAGCATTTTGTTAAACCCTATTTCCAAATTCAGAAGATTTAGTACATTTTCATAATTTTAGTAAAAAGCAGATCAAATACTTACTGAAGTCTTGATAACATGTTACAATTACTTTTTTTTTTTTGTCCATGCCCATTTTGATGCCACATGAATGAAAATATGTCATCATGTGACATAGAAGAGTACTAGATGGGTCACAGCTGTGAGCTCTTTACACCTTTTTTAGTGATTTAACCCCCCCCCCCCACACACACAAACTACTACAAATACCAATTTTTGGTAGCCTTTGCAGTCCTGCATAATAGTCACAGGAAAGCTTTCTCTTTGTTATATAGAAAAAGAAGCACTCAATAACTGTACTGCTCATTGGATCAGTCATGTGCTGTGCAACATTACACAAGCAGACTGGGCACAAGGGCTTGCAAATTCCACTAACAAAATTAGACCGAATAGTGTTGGCAGAAAAATGTCTCTCCTACGGTAACGCAAAAAATAAAATATATATATATATATGGGAGCGGGGGTTGACAAATGTTGACATTTTGTAGGAGCCAAGTTATGGATTACACATGGAAACTTATGCATAATAACTAAATATTTAGAAGGCAGCCCTATAAATTTTGGAAGCTGTGGCTACTGGGATTTGTCAAGTCCTGCTTTAAAGCAATGAGCTAGATGTACATACATAAAAAAAAATCTACTAAAATTATATTTGCTTTTTATATAAATACTAGCAAACTGTATATTGTCTGGACTTACCTCAATAAACTTATTTAAGGTGGCATTGGTTGGGTTGTGTGTGATAAGGAATCTCATGTTCTTATAGGTTATCTCCACTGGAGCTGGGCGGTTCATTCGGGCCATTGTAAATTTAGAAAATCGTGCAACAATATTTAAAAAAAGAAATTAAAAAAAGTTAATCACAAAAGAAATTATGTGTATAAACTGAAGTCAACTTCACTCTACTCCACGTAAAAATTCTCAGTGCTTGCTCGGATGGACGCAATGGGAGTGAAATGAACCTCCTTATGAGAAGCAGCAGATCTTCAATCCAGTTATACTGAAGCAAAGGAAATGCAGTGCACTGAGGTTTACCCCATCCAGACTTCAGCCCCTTCAGCAAAGTACTCTGTCAAATTCAATCTGATTCGTCTTGTCCAGGTTGACTGCTCCTAGGGGGGTTTCTTGGTGGAGTAGTAATGAATTTCTTCTACAGTTCACTTGTCTGCATAGATGTCATGCTGGGCCTGGCAGTAGTCTCCACTGCCCTTCAGAAACTCCATAAATGTGTGACCAAGAACACCACAGAACTGCTGTGAAGAGATGAAAGAAAGAGAGAAAAAAAAATAAACAACATTTTAATATGTCATGCCATTTCATTCATTTAAGATAACTTGAAAATAAGACATACATAAAATGATATAGCTAATTTTATAACATTTTATTTCCAGGTGGCAAATTATGGTATCATACCTATAGGGTGTAAAATCTGTCTGATGCTTAGTATTTTATTACCTATTACAAAGTTCAGCAAACCTAATTGATTTGGGGTGTACTCAGCTTCTGGATCACTTGCACAGCTCCAAAACTAATGTTTTTTTGGTCTCCTAAATGTGATATCACTGTCCACCCTCTATCCTATTATAACATGTAATTTTTTGCTTTGTAAGTATTTTATTTATCAAGAACATGGGAAACATACACATAAATATCACCTCATTGCAACACAGTGAATAGCTATTTGATATTTTAGAACCAAGACCGATGACTTTGCTTATCTTCTGTTCAAGCAGAAAGAAAGAAACTTAAAAAGGCACATCGCAAATGCTCCAAATGTAGTGCAGTATAATATAAATGTATAGGTAGTAACAAGTATTTTATCAATATTACTAAGATGCATTTTTTTTATAGTAAATTTACAGAGAGGCATATTATTGTTGTCATTCAGCCTTTATGATCTACTCTCTAGATCCTGTTCTCATTTATATTAAAAAAGGCATATCTAAGTGTTCTGGATTATCAATGAATCGGATAGAGGATAATCAGTAGTGTATGAAAACTTATTTTGCATAAAAAAAAAAAACATTAACAAATTCACCCTGATGTTTGCCAAATCTCTTTATTTTACAAACAGTTGCTTTTGTTATTTAACACCCCTGAAAATACCTGCTAAAATTAGCATACATTTCATAACTTGTTTTGGCCAATCACAGGCATCTAATTGTAATACATAAAATGTATTAATGTCGCTTTATTATTATATATCAAAGACAATTAAACACGTTAAATAAAGTAATTAAAGCAAGAGGACATTTTTTTGTATAATTTATGCTTAAAGAAATGCTTCAGTTATTTTATTTAAATATTTACTAATTTTATTCTCCTCAATGTAATTAAGTTTTACACTTCATTTTATTCTAAAAAGTCCCCAGAGTAACAGATTCTCACATTCTGGAGCCTCCCTGTTGTCCCTCATGAGAGCCAATATCTTGCACCGATGTGATCCAAAACTACACCCATAGTGCCCCATGCTGCTAATAAGTAGTGACATGCTATGTGTGCAAGCTGTATGTATGAGACACTAGAAGTATGACATTCGTGACTTTATGTCACAACTGTGCAGGATGTCAGATCTCATGAAAAACAGGAAGTTATTATTATTTGTAACACGCCAACATAAGTTCCAGGCAATGACAAGTTCAAGATTCACACATTGCAAAGAGTGGATGGCCCTGTCTTTGAGCTTGGAATCCAGTGTCCAAAGCGCTTTCGCTAAAGCACCTTGCAGGATTGAAACTTGCAGACTTAAGTTATGGGAGGATCTAGACATAAGCATATTTTACTATGGGGGCCTTTTCGAAGTAAATTTATTGTAATTTACATATCACAATTAAACTGAGGAGAATAAAATGAACGAACCAGCATGGTCAACTTCTTACAATATGGTCTTTTGAATAACTAAACATAACATATGGACAGGAAGGTCCATAAGAGCAGCATTGTGTTTCCTCCATATTTTCTTGACCAAAAAGGTTGGAGATTCACTGGATGAATTGGCAATTCCTTGCGAACAATGTCCAACTTTCCAGTTACCACTTCATTTAATTAATTTGAGCATGTGAAAAACCACAGAGTAACTATCAATACATGCTTTCTAACAAAAATATAAAAAGGCAAGAGTTAGAGACAAAAGCAACATTTAATGATAATTCAAGATATCTTTACTATAAAAAGGTACAGTGTTTAAAAAGATACTCTATTTGAAACCTTTGTTGTATCACTTGAATATGCTACTGTAACCATTTAAATGCTCATATTATTTATTACACTTTATCGGTAGTGCACCAAATTCCATAGCTCTAGTGGTAAAATAAACATGGATGAAATTTAACATACATATGGTAAACAAAGGTCAAGACCGCATATTTGTCCATGAAAAGATGAGGGTCCAGCTCAAGTGGAAGCTTACAATATAAGTGTGAAGACTGAGGTGGATACAAGACCTGGTTTTAATTAATGGAGGTTAAAATTTAAATGGTTTGCATCTCTAAAATGGGTGGTTTGTAGAGAATGGATGAGTGAAATAAGACTAGAGAGAGTATAAGGAAGCCAAACAGGGAAATCCAATGAATGGGACAGGTCTTGAGGAGTCCTACAAACAGACATAAGAGGAGGTAATACTAGGGGGTGAACACTGGTGTTACCTAAACTTTTGCACTGACTAAGTTATAAAGAGAGATTGCTCAGTTGCACAAAAAGGTTGTTTAAATAGAGCTGCCCTCTGTTGTCATCAAAGTTCACAGGAAAAATAAACAGAACAGGTACAAACTGATTTGGGTGTGTATCAGACAACTATGGACTGTATACAGTATTTACAGTCAATCATTCCTCTGTTGCACAGTATCAGAGTATTACTATTTACACCATTTGCAGAACATCATTTCATAGAGGCCACGGACTAATCTCAATAACTGATCAAAATATGTGTAAACGGTAAAATCACGGTTATCCGGCACCTAACTAACTGGGACTCTCAAGCAACCGGTACCAGCATTAATTCTCCATTAAAAAAAAAAAAAAAAAAAAGGAAGAACTCCTGCTAAACCGGCCCTATCCAGCAGTTCGAGACTAAAAAACAACTTTTTTTCTAATTGTTTTTTCTGGGCCTAAATGGCCCAGTTTAGGTGCTGATGCACTTTTAAAGGCATTTTGATGGGTTTAAGGGTTGTTTAGACACTTTATGTTCCAGGGCTCCCGATTAATCGGCAACTACACTTATCCGGGAATAGTCCCAATGGGTGCCGGATAACAGGGAGTTTACTGTAAATATGTCAAACCCTTTAGCTTAGGAAAGGCACATAAAGCTCTGATTGTTGGAACTAGAGATACTTGTCCCTAATAAGGGCTGACATAACATAATAATCTGATAGGCCTCATCACCATATTTTAACACATCTTCTCCTGGGAGGGTTTCAAGGGTTGAGCAACTAAACTAAAATTGTCTAGAACAAAGCTAATTTTTGATTTCCATGTCAAGTTTCTCTCGGTTGAACACAGCAGTTTTCTATGACCCTCTTATTACATAGTAATTGAGGTTAAAAAAAAAAGACTTTTAGCCCAACAAGTTCAACCTTTTAAGATCTCCTCTGATCTGCAATATGTGGATTCGTTGTTAAATAAGCAGCTTGGAAATAATGTCCCTGCATACAGGACTAGGATATCATAACCATGTAAAATAGGTGGAGAAAACATAGGTCCCCAGAAAGAAAAAAACAAATTAAGCTTATTCAATTTACTATTCTTGTGCAAAACTATAAATTAAATTAAAAAATGTTATTATTTTGTTTTATTGTAGATTTATCTGTTTAAACTTCTTATATATTGTTATATAGTATAACTAAAGTTTATCCTGATAATTGTTTTATTACATTTGATACAATATGCTTGTGTTCTTTTCTGTTAATGGGTTATGGAAGTTTCTCGGTTTTAATATAAAAACAAACATAAGCATGTGTTTGCATACCTAAACATTGTTTTATTAACAATGCTGGAGGCAGACTATTGCATGGACTGTTTGGAAGGGGCTTGTGTACCTCAATGAGGCTGTGAGCTGTACCATGTAGCCTCATCCAAGATGGGTAGGTCACAGCAGAGAGGTCAGACACATCAAGGTCCACTGGAGAAGAAACTGGCAACCACTATAGTATCTTTACCATAAAAAATCTTTTGGATTAACACATCCAGAAACAATGTAACAGCACAGCTTCCGCAGACAAATGAAGGTCACTGGCTATTTAGTTTAGTGTGTAACAGGTTGCCATTTGTATCCAATGTAGGAGCCAGGGAAGCTTCTGGGAGGAGGAATGTTAGGAATGTAACTGAATCTAGTCTGTTATAAATGATCCAGTGATAATGATGTAATACGGCTAGTACTGATATGTTATAAGCAACCGCCAGTGGACGCCATATCACAGTGACCAACAGATTACCAGCTTGGACGCACCAACTGGCGGAAACATCCAGACAAGGCTCAACTTGTCTGAACATGTCTCGCCCTGTCACAGGGCCCCAGACAGCAATCACTGCTCAGAATCCAAAGCAAGAAATCCATTCACTATATAGGATTATACATAGGCAAAAACATGCCACAAACACTAGAGACCATGCAGTCTGTATGTTACTAAAATAGAAAACAATCTAACACAGAGACTAGGAGAAAGCTGCTTACATACAGTAAAGAGACCCACCATTGGGAGAGACATCATGGGTGAGGGGGAGAGACACCCACATGCATCAGGACACATGCAGAATACAGAGAGGCATCACAGAAGGGCACATTATGAGGGCGCAGCGCTGTCACAGGCTGCTGCAATGCGATGACACACTGCACCAACATATATATATATATATATATATATATATATATATATATATACACACACACAGCATCACTAATACTAAGGCCTGTAAGTGAAGCACATCCGAGCTGAACGTGACATGAAACTTAAACACAAGGCTGACAAAGACTAGACCCTTAATGGCAGATACACACAGACAGAGCCCCCTCCCATAGTGTATCACACGCAGTAGAACCACTACACGCAGACCCGTTGATGACGCGTGTCACATAACCTTATATCGCTGGATACTTACAGGGCTATGCTTACTCATTGAAGATTGTAGCTTAATCATACAGCCGGTCCCTAAGAAGAAACGTAGGAGAAGCAGAGGGGCGGGCGGTGATCGGGCATACAGCAATCTGCAGTCTCCCGTGTGTAGGGAGCGGTGCGGTGCTTGGGTAAAGCGCCGGTGTTGTGCACAACTTGGTTGCTTGGAATTCTATGTAGCAGGGGCTCTCGGGAGCGCGCACGTAAGCGCTAGCCCCTCCCTGAACTCGACAGGTTCTTGAAGGTCTATACAGTGAGTGTTAATGTCTAGAAAAATATGAAACCCAGCATATCATTCAATGAAGAAAAAACAAAACTGATTGTCCTTTCTCATGTCCATACACAGGACCCTCTTAATTAGCTCTGAGGCTCCTCAAAGAACATACATTGCAAAATTAGGTAAAATACTTAGTTCACTGGGACCAAAAATGTCAGCTGCTTCCTAACATACAAAGGATCACACATGGATCCCCTATGACATGGGCTAGAGACCCATTGTGAAATGTACACTTTTTTGGTTTTACATGAACTTCAAAGAAACAGCAAACTGACCATTAGCAGAAATATAAACTTTACATTATTGATGTTGAAGCTTCTAGCTAATCCTGTATTATGTTTTCTTATAGAAAAAAACAGCGATATAGTGGGGCAATGCTAAAGAAAATCAGAGCAAAAACAGCGCTATAGTGGGGCAATGCTATAGAAAATCAGAGCAAAAACAGCGCTATAGTGGGGCAATGCTATAGAAAATCAGAGTAAAAACAGCGCTATAGTGGGATAATGCTATAGAAAATCAGAGTAAAAAAAGCGCTATAGTGGGGCAATGCTATAGAAAATCAGAGTAAAAACAGCGCTATAGTGGGGCAATGCTAAAGAAAATCAGAGCAAAAACAGCGCTATAGTGGGGCAATGCTATAGAAAATCAGAGCAAAAACAGCGCTATAGTGGGGCAATGCTATAGAAAATCAGAGTAAAAACAGCGCTATAGTGGGATAATGCTATAGAAAATCAGAGTAAAAAAAGCGCTATAGTGGGGCAATGCTATAGAAAATCAGAGCAAAAACAGTGCTATAGTGGGGCAATGCTATAGAAAATCAGAGTAAAAAAAGTGCTATAGTTGGGGAATGCTATAGAAAATCAGAGTAAAAAGAGCGCTATAGTGGGGCAATGCTATAGAAAATCAGAGCAAAAACAGCGCTATAGTGGGGCAATGCTATAGAAAATTAGAGTAAAAAAAGCGCTATAGTGGGGCAATGCTATAGAAAATCAGAGCAAAAACAGCGCTATAGTGGGGCAATGCTATAGAAAATCAGAGTAAAAACAGCGCTATAGTGGGATAATGCTATAGAAAATCAGAGTAAAAAAAGCGCTATAGTGGGGCAATGCTATAGAAAATCAGAGTAAAAAAAGTGCTATAGTTGGGGAATGCTATAGAAAATCAGAGCAAAAACAGCGCTATAGAGGGACAATGCTATAGAAAATCAGAGCAAAAACAGCGCTATAGTGGGGCAATGCTATAGAAAATCAGAGCAAAAACAGCGCTATAGTGGGGCAATGCTATAGAAAATCAGAGTAAAAACAGCGCTATAGAGGGACAATGCTATAGAAAATCAGAGCAAAAACAGCGCTATAGAGGGACAATGCTATAGAAAATCAGAGTAAAAAAAGTGCTATAGTTGGGGAATGCTATAGAAAATCAGAGCAAAAACAGCGCTATAGAGGGACAATGCTATAGAAAATCAGAGCAAAAACAGTGCTATAGTGGGGCAATGCTATAGAAAATCAGAGCAAAAACAGCGCTATAGTGGGGCAATGCTATAGAAAATCAGAGTAAAAAAAGCGCTATAGTGGGATAATGCTATAGAAAATCAGAGTAAAAACAGAGCTATAGTGGGGCAATGCTATAGAAAATCAGAGCAAAAACAGCGCTATAGTGGGGCAATGCTATAGAAAATCAGAGTAAAAAAAGCGCTATAGAGGGACAATGCTATAGAAAATCAGAGCAAAAACAGCGCTATAGTGGGGCAATGCTATAGAAAATCAGAGCAAAAACAGCGCTATAGAGGGACAATGCTATAGAAAATCAGAGCAAAAACAGCGCTATAGTGGGGCAATGCTATAGAAAATCAGAGTAAAAAAAGCGCTATAGTGGGGCAATGCTATAGAAAATCAGAGCAAAAACAGCGCTATAGTGGGGCAATGCTATAGAAAATCAGAGCAAAAACAGCGCTATAGTGGGACAATGCTATAGAAAATCAGAGCAAAAACAGCGCTATAGAGGGACAATGCTATAGAAAATCAGAGCAAAAACAGCGCTATAGTGGGACAATGCTATAGAAAATCAGAGCAAAAACAGCGCTATAGAGGGACAATGCTATAGAAAATCAGAGCAAAAACAGCGCTATAGTGGGACAATGCTATAGAAAATCAGAGCAAAAACAGCGCTATAGAGGAACAATGCTAAAGAAAATCAGAGTAAAAACAGCGCTATAGTGGGGCAATGCTATAGAAAATCAGAGCAAAAACAGCGCTATAGTGGGGCAATGCTATAGAAAATTAGCGTAAAAAAAGCGCTATAGTGGGTCAATGCTATAGAAAATCAGAGTAAAAACAGCGCTATAGTGGGGCAATGCTATAGAAAATCAGAGCAAAAACAGTGCTATAGTGGGGCAATGCTATAGAAAATCAGAGCAAAAACAGCGCTATAGTGGGGCAATGCTATAGAAAATCAGAGTAAAAAAAGCGCTATAGTGGGATAATGCTATAGAAAATCAGAGTAAAAACAGCGCTATAGTGGGACAATGCTATAGAAAATCAGAGCAAAAACAGCGCTATAGAGGGACAATGCTATAGAAAATCAGAGCAAAAACAGCGCTATAGTGGGACAATGCTATAGAAAATCAGAGCAAAAACAGTGCCATAGCGGGGCAATGCTATAGAAAATCAGAGCAAAAACAGCGCTATAGAGGGACAATGCTATAGAAAATCAGAGCAAAAACAGCGCTTTAGTGGGACAATGCTATAGAAAATCAGAGCAAAAACAGCGCTATAGAGGAACAATGCTAAAGAAAATCAGAGTAAAAACAGCGCTATAGTGGGGCAATGCTATAGAAAATCAGAGCAAAAACAGCGCTATAGTGGGGCAATGCTATAGAAAATTAGAGTAAAAAAAGCGCTATAGTGGGTCAATGCTATAGAAAATCAGAGTAAAAACAGCGCTATAGTGGGGCAATGCTATAGAAAATCAGAGCAAAAACAGCGCTATAGTGGGGCAATGCTATAGAAAATCAGAGCAAAAACAGTGCTATAGTGGGGCAATGCTAAAGAAAATCAGAGTAAAAAAAGCGCTATAGTGGGACAATGCTATAGAAAATCAGAGCAAAAACAGCGCTATAGAGGGACAATGCTATAGAAAATCAGAGCAAAAACAGCGCTATAGTGGGACAATGCTATAGAAAATCAGAGCAAAAACAGCGCCATAGCGGGGCAATGCTATAGAAAATCAGAGCAAAAACAGCGCCATAGAGGGACAATGCTATAGAAAATCAGAGCAAAAACAGCGCTATAGTGGGACAATGCTATAGAAAATCAGAGCAAAAACAGCGCTATAGAGGGACAATGCTATAGAAAATCAGAGCAAAAACAGCGCTATAGTGGGACAATGCTATAGAAAATCAGAGTAAAAACAGCGCTATAGTGGGGCAATGCTATAGAAAATCAGAGCAAAAACAGCGCTATAGTGGGGCAATGCTATAGAAAATTAGAGTAAAAAAAGCGCTATAGTGGGACAATGCTATAGAAAATCAGAGCAAAAACAGCGCTATAGTGGGACAATGCTATAGAAAATCAGAGTAAAAACAGCGCTATAGTGGGACAATGCTATAGAAAATCAGAGCAAAAACAGCGCTATAGTGGGACAATGCTATAGAAAATCAGAGCAAAAACAGCGCTATAGTGGGACAATGCTATAGAAAATCAGAGCAAAAACAGCGCCATAGCGGGGCAATGCTATAGAAAATCAGAGCGTTAAAAGGGGTCCGGCAGGCAAAAACAGTGTTCTAGTGGGATAATGCTATAGAAAATCAGAGCGTTAAAAGGGGTCCGGCAGGCAAAAACAGTGTTCTAGTGGGGCAATGCTATAGAAAATCAGAGCGTTAAAAGGGGTCCGGCAGGCAAAAACAGCACTATAGTGGGGCAATGCTATAGAAAATCAGAGCGTTACAAGGGGTCCGGCAGGCAAAAACAGCGCTATAGTGAATCGGCTCTAAACGAGGTAGCTTTAAGCGGGCTATACCTAAGCTCCTAAGCAGCTTTGGATATGTTAATGTATTCAGAAAGCTGCTTCTTTTCATATTATATATAAAGTGGGGGTTATTCCTTTCTTTCCACATTACATACATTGTGAATGGTCTATATAGAGATGTGTTCCGGATAGCGTTTTGAAACTGTATTTGTATGTAACTCTGATCCCTAATGAATAATAATAATAATGCTCTAATTAAAAAAAATGCTAGAATGGCTCATATGTGGTAATAATAATAATACCACCATATTATGATAATAAGTTACAGATACTATTGCGCTCTTTATTTTAATAAAAAAACAGAACTTAAACACAAACTCATACAAAAGGCCTTGAGTGCTTGTTCTTAAGTACAGGCCATCTATAATTCAGGTCGTCTGTAACCCGAGCAGCACCAGTATTTATCACAACATTTCTGTGAAACGTCTTATATATTAATGTAAGATATATAAAACTAGCTACTTGTCCGTCAAAAATGGCAGGATTAAAATTGTAAGACTGGCAATGCTGTTTGCCACACAATGTGAGGCTTTTGGTCCTTTGAGCACCTTTGGCACTCATCGCGAGCCCCGTGCTGCGTGCCTTTGGTGCTCATCGTGTGGCTCGCAATGAGCGCCTTCGGCGCTCATTGCAAGCCTCTCCCCATGTACTTCAACTTTCCTGCTTTGTACTGATCATCTTCGGCACTCATTGCGAGCCCCGCAATGAGCACCTTCGGTGCTCATTGCGAGCCTTTCCTCTCGCCTGCGCTCATTGCAAGCCTCTCCCACTCGCGGTCCTTATCATGAGCCACACAATGAGCGCCTTTCCTCTCGCCTACTGTAGGGGTCGCTCATTACAGGGTTTGTTAACCTGCAAGTTTAATGCTTGGGAATGCCATGTGTCTCTTTCCAGCATCTCCCCCCTGTCATTTCCCTGTGTCTTTCTCCTCTGTGTGTCTTCAAATGTTTGCGTGGTGACTGTCGTTGGTTTTATTTTTAAAGTCCTGCGTGCCTGGCGTTGTTAGTGTAAGTGTTACTGTCTTAAGCGTTGTGTGTTTTGTTAGTTTTGCGAGCCTGGCGTTGCTGAGCCTCATTTTCATGCTGTTTCTGAAATGTTGCGTTTTTCGTCCGCCATTTTTTTCCTTGCTTAGGCGATTTTCTTGTGACGAAAACCACCAAATATGGATGTCATTCGCTTGCAACCTCACTCCCAGACTTCCTGTGTCTCCCCCTGTGCTGTGGGTGAGTGTGTTATAATGTTTTGTAGATGATTTCTTATTTTTGGTGGGTTTTTAGAGTTACGCCCTGGAACAGTGCTGCGCCGCTGGCAAGCCACGCTTTGTGAGGCTCGCCTAAGTACTGCGCCGCTGGCTGCAATGAGCACCTTTGGCGCTCATTGCAGCCTAAGTGCTGCTCAGCTGCTTCACCTCGCTTTGCGGGGCACGCATGTGTAGCGGCGCCGCTGGCTGCAATGAGCACCTTCGGCTGCTTTGCCTTGCTCCTAGAGGTTCACATGTGTGACGGCGCTGCTGGCTCGCCTCGCTTTGTGCCCTCGCTTTGCAAGGGATGCAACTGCGTTACCAACATCGCATATGTCACCAACATCGCAAGATTTGTGATACTCAATGTAACACCTCTCCAGGATATATCACTCCATGTATATTTCTCATTAAATTTCTAACATACACAAGTGTGTATGTATAATGAATATGTTTGTATTTACACAAGGATTACATGTTCTGTTGGACACTGTTTTACCAATTTGCTTTTTGTATCTGAGACAAAAAAGTGACATTTTGAGTCTCATTTGCTTGTCACTACCCAGAATCCTTAGCTACAGTGGAAATACTGTTTACTGAGACATTCTGTAGGAAAAACAGGTCTTTTTGGCCTGTGCGAGTGTCCTCAAAATTATCTATTATTTCCTGATATTGGTGGAGATAAGAACGGAAAAGCTACTGCAATTTTTTACTGAATTAAATAATTGTACGTGCATTTTCATTGCTCTGTTAGTTTATGGTCCTTTAAGGATCTGCATAGCTAAAGAATGGGTGCAGCTTGCGTGGGAGCGCCACAGAGCTTCTGCTACACAGGATTTCTAACAACCAAGTTGTGCACGATGCTGGACACAGCCCCAATCTCCTCTGTAAAGCTTTTTCACCTCCGTAACTAACCAACAGCATAAGACGCAGCTCACGCATGGGACGGAGCTACGCCGGCTCATTTGCGTCACAAACACTACATTATATACCAGTAGTGATGCTGTCAGTTACCTGACCAATCACAAAGCAGAAACAGAGAAACTGGTGCTGTTGGAATAGCATTAGGGGGTGGACTCCAGACATCACAGCCAAAAGCCGGTGCAAACTGGTTGTACAATCAAAGAGGCATTTAGCTAGTTGGGGAGGGTTGCCGGGATGGTGGTGAAAAGTGAGCACAGCAACTCTACTGAAATATGTGAAATGAGCAACTTAGTGCTATCATATATATTGTGCTTGGTACTTATTTTTAAATTGCAGTTTTTTTCTGTTTTAGAAAGAACCTCTATCTATCATAGCTGAACTAGAGTAGTTTGACAGTAAAACCAGCATGTATATAGACACAGATTAATGGTGAATAGCTAAATAAACACTTGTTTGTGATATACATATATATAGGATTCCTGGCTTGTGTATAATCCATCCTCAGCTTTGCTCAAAGCTGTGTAACACAGCAGGCACATGCTTAAAGGAAGCCATATTTAAAATGGTAATGGATTACAGGAGAGAAGCCTCTGTGAGCACATTCGCCTGTCCCTGCCCAGGTTCCCAGAATGCAGTGTAATAACTGTATTTCTAGAAATTCTGAGCAGGAAACAAGTTTTTTAACTTGTTTTAGATGTTCAAATGTGAACAGAAATGTACTATTTATTTACTAATTATATATATATATATATATATATAAATAAACACAAAATTAATAAGTTAAAATAAGAGCAAACATCAAATAATATTAATAAAAAGTTTCCTCTTCTCCAGTTTAATCTCTCCACTCACATCTTTACACTTACCTAGATAGAATAAAGATGTGGTTTGTACCTCTTTCCCATCCCAGGGTCCCTAACCAGCTTTGGGATGACAGGATATCCTCATCTACCCATGAGGGTTGTTTTGGTTAAGACATGGATAAAAAGTCTCTTCCTCTCCAACCCTCCATTTGCCCTCTTGTCTCAGTAAGTTTCTGTAAGCTATCTCTCACTTGGTCAAAGGTTGGAGCAGTGAGTTATGGCTAACCATGGTTCCCGAGTCTTCCAGAATGTGTGTAATAATGTCATTAATCACATATATAGTTGTGAGCATACGAGTTGTTGCTAACGCTTGCGGGCTCGCATAGCGAGCCCGTGGCCCTCGCAAAGCTACTGAGGCCCTCGCGAAGCCAGGACCTGAGAGTGAGCTGAGAGAGGTGCACAGGGGCAGAGCCTGCTGTGATGGACACTGGGGCTTCATAAGGACAGACTGCTGATCATGACAGAGGAGGCTGCTGGGAAAGAGGACAGCAAGGTGTGTATAAAGTCCTCAGGGCTTGAACTGATATAAATAGGTCATATCCTAATCTGATGGACACTGGGACTTGGTCTTCTTATATGAGCTGATCCATGACAGAGGAGATATAGGACAGTCCTTTGTGCAGTGCTGACATACCCAGGTGCCACATGCTGCCTGCTGGTCCTCGGGGGCTTCTCACCCATCCAGGTGATGCCCACTGCAGGCTGTGCGGGTCAGGCTGCCCTGTGCCCGTGCTTATGGGATTCTGCGGGCACCGCTTTTGCCTCGCCTGCTTGGAAGGCTTTTGACAGCGGGTCTCCGCCCCTGCCCGCCCCTGCCCTGTGTGTACCTCCCCCGCAGGGTGTCGGCGCCCTGTACCTACCCCGCAGTGTGACCTGTGCCCGCCTCATTCCCCTTGCACTGCCCGCTGGAGCTGCCTGACCTGCGGGGAGTCTTACTGCCCCGAGCACTTCCAGCCCCACATTATGGAGGAGGAGCTGGAGGGGGAGGCCTGGCCGGGCACCAGGTATGTGAAGCTGCCGGGAGGAGGCAAGAAGCATGCGAGAGGCCAGGAGCGAGAGACGGTGCTGTTTGGAGCATATGGAGCGGGCTGTGGAGCTGTACTGTGCGGTGTGCAGGGTGTGTGTCTGTACCATGTGTTCCCTGCTGGGAACTCACAGAGAGCACCCAGTGACACTCATACAGCAGGAGGCCCAGCACAAGAGGGTGAGTGTGGTAAGGAGTAAGACTGACTGACTGACTATCTATCTATCTATCTATCTATCTATCTATCTATCTATCTGTCTGTTTATATCTATCTATCTATCCATGTTTATATCTATGTATCATTACATTTTAAGGGTGCTAGAGGATAGATTTCCATATTGGAACATTGTCCATAAAGGAATACTATGTAGCATAGTAAATGTGAGAGTAATACTTGAGTAATCTGTAAGACATTGGTTCAGTGATACATAAGAATACAAAACCATTTGGACTTGTGAAATCCCATTAGATAAAAGCCCTTCTTACACCAATATGAAGCTGTGGGGATTGGCTGGAGATCTCAAGGCGCTAACATAACATTCATACTGAGCTGCCACACAATAAACCCACTGCTTCCACTATAGATACAGGTCACCAGTCTCCTAGGCCTGAGCGAGGAAGTTGTCTTCAGTATTCACACAGGATTTGACCAACTTTATTCTGCTCAAAATGAATCCATGTAATAATATTTAAGGACGATTATATATATCACATATATAGTTGTGAGCATACGAGTTGTTGCTAACGCTTTTTTTGAGGTTAGAAAAGGTGAGAGCTTTACCTACTGATCTCTGTGAACAAGGGTTTGGGATTACAATATATCGGTTATTTTGCACTAGGAATTGGTGCGCTATCTCTCCCCACCCCTCTTCTAATTACAGGGAGAGACAGATATCTTGGTCTCAGGTCTGACTTAGGTCTTTTTCCCATAAGATCATATATTTATACTTTTGCCTCTCAGGAGGTATGTTAAAGGAATCATAAATCTTCTCTAAAAATACCTCATACTAAGGGGTTTCTCTGGCAAATAAGTGAAAACCGAGTGTATCCATGGTGCGTGTCAGATAAAACACAAAATGTTTTACCTGGCAGAAGCCAAAGTGCTCATGAAGACGGAGATAACATTGATCTTTTCATAGGTTATTGTCGATTTGTCAGAGATTCAGGTATGTATTGTAGTAAGTTTATTTGTTTCCCATCAGGTAATGCCCCTGTCTTCTAATCCTGTGAGGAATGGGGGGATGAATAATGGGATTAAAGGGGGGAAGAGTAGATTTAAAATGATATTGATCTGCTTCCCAATTATCAATCTTCTGAGAGAACTGCTCAAACATAGGCATTAAAGCTATGCAATAATGAAGTAGCAAAAAGGAACACTAAGCCAAGCTTTTACAGACCACAATTCATTTTATGATTTTTTTTAATTGCTATTAATCACAAAATAAATCATGGTCTGTAAAAGCTTGGCTTAGTGTTCCTTTTTGCTACTTCATTATTGTACAGCTTTACAGCAGTTCAGTGTACATTTTTTCCACAGAAGATATATAATTTTTTAAATTGGCTTGTTCTCCGCAGAGCTGACCTTGAATTTCCCATCTAAAAGAAATGGACATTGTTTTCTGTGGCCATCCTGGGTGTTTTGCTTATGCTTCTTATGTTTTTATGCTACTAGTAGGGATTGCAGGAGCATCAATATTTTACATAAGTTTGTGATATGCAGTCTTGGGAAGGTGATATTTGTGGAGAAAAGAAAGAGAACTTTGTATAACAAGTAGGTAAGTGGAAATGAATGAATTTAAGCATAAGGCTATCATGAGGCTTAATTAGGCCAAACTTTTAGATAGATTGAATGGGCAGATGGCACTTATTGGTTCTTATCGGTTGTTAAATTTGTTTCTATAAGCTAAAGCTGGTGAAGAGTTTTTACTAAATTTAATATTTACATGGGTAAATGGGACCACATTTATGTGATATGTGAGAAATGTCCTGAGCTAGATACTTGGGCCCCTATTTAATTGAGCAATTGTTGGTTACTGAAGACCGTAATGTAGTCCGTAAACTAATTTGCTATTCAGTTAGCGTCTTTCAACGAGCCGCAAACAATCTATTGGTTACAGGCTGAAAATCCCTGCCATTGCTAAAATCGTAACTTCCAACCCATCTAAGACTTTGATCTTTCAAGCTTGCAAATGTTACAATCCCTAATAATCGCTATTTAATTACTACAATACCTCAAGCCCGCAAATGTTTTCACACCCGTAAATGGCAAATGTATTCGAAAATTCTACGGGTCCCAGATAGGACTCGCAAGGGGTTCAGACACCTGATCGTAGCACTGTAAAATCAAATAAAATAGCAATACTGTACTTTAAAAGATGGGGAAAGCGATGAAGGACATTTGAATTAATGGTACAACAGTCTCAAGCTCACAAATCTGCAATCAAAAAAAACATTTTTAAATGTTTCATTTCAGTGTTATATCAATCTCGGGAATCAATGAGTTAATACTTATCAGGCCACCCGCATGGACTATAACGGTATCGTCATTCATTTTTATTATTTTGTACATTGCCGGATTGCGAGTCTGAACACATATCGGACCTCTAAACTCTAATTGATTGACGTTTATCCTCCATGTTTTAGTGACGTCATGTATCAGTATTTACGGCCTTGCTAAACTGATCATGATCATGCTCTGAAATGCTACATACGATTGCATGGTTTACGTTTTTTGCTTTCTGCCCGTAAATTCAGGCTTGTTCAATTGAATCGCTCTTTAATTGTAGCAAATGTCAAGCCCGCAGACTTACGGCCAGTATAATGTAATCTGCGGGCTTGCAGTTGAATAAGGCCCTTGGATTGCAATGGAAACATTGTACATCTTGATATTTTAAGGCGCCAACAGTTGTCTTATACATGCAGATGTACATAGAAGTGCATTATTTTGCTCATGGTCATATTCATAGAAGTGTTCATTTGTGGTCCTTCAAGGACCTGCAGAGCTCATGGAGGGAGAGCGCTTGGATGGGAGCTTCGGAGAGGTGCTGCTGGATTTGAAGCAACTAAGTTATACACAACAAAGGAACTGGCCCCAACTTCTACACTAAATATTCTTCACCTCCATAACTAACAGTGTAAAACACAGCACAGAGCTGCATCGGCTCACCTGCGTCACAGGCACTACATTATATAGCAAAAGGCACGTTGTCAATTGCCTGGCCAATCACAAAGGAAATTCTGAGCCAAGGAGGCTGCTGGAATAGAAGGAGGGGGGCTGGCTGATGACATCAGAGCTAGAAGCCGGTGCAAACTGGTTGAACAATCTTAGAGACACCATTTAGTGCTAGTTGCAGAGGTGGCGGGGAAACACTGAGCTGAAATCTCCAAAGCTTCTACTCACAACTCTATAAAGTTGTGACAGAGGATTCAAGATGCAAAAGTTACCGTCTTTTAGCAAGGCTGTGCTTTACAGTAAAAGAAGAGCTCCTTACGGGGCATTCAAGTGAAAATAATAATGTCAAGTAACTAACATAGTACATACTGTTCAATGTTTATTTTTAAAGGACCACTAAAGTGTAATATTCATAGTTTGCTCTTTTTAAGAACTTGACTTTATAATGGACAAAATGTTAATTACAGCGTTTAATTTTTAACAACTGTATTCAGTTTTGCTTTAATGATGACAGACATTTTATATTTGTAAAGGATTAGAAATTCGGAGGAGTGGGGGACAATGGACACTTAGGATCTATAATAGCTTCTGTTTAAAACAACCTCTTTAAATACCCCATAAATAAGGCCACACAGGATAGCCAGATGCAGACTAGCAGTCTGACTGAGACACCCCTAAAAAAATATATCATAATATAATATTAATTAATAGATTCATGCTTGCATACCTGCTAATGTTGTTATTTTGTTACATATTTCACAACCACATGATGTTTTTACAAAACTTCAGTGATTCTTTAATGTAGCAATTCAGCAGTCCACCATTGTTGTTTTTCTTATACCTATATAGAAATGTTAGCCCTGACAACACAGACATGTGTCTTGTTAAAGATGTTGACTGTTTTCAAGAAGTGTCTTAGCTTACTTCAAATGACAGCTGTGTCTTCCCATACTAGAAGACATGCTCTGCAGAACTACATGATCTGTTGATAGGTGTGACTAAAATGTTATGAGGCTGGTAAATATGTTTCTTACAGTTGATGCAGATTTTCAGTTCTTCAACCTGAGGTCACCTTGAACAGGTTTATGAAGCAATTTCGTCTCAACTCATTCCCAATGTATATTTTTTTTGTGCAATGTATATTTTTTCTTTTTACCTCTCAATGATGTTGAAATACCATATGGCTACTAAGTAATACCTTATTGAGATTTTACATTGAACTGTGATAACTTGGATAAAATAAGCAGTAGATTATCTTTAGATCTGATACACCAGTCATGTTTTATGTCTATATTTTGCATGCATGTTTCTGTAAGAGGTCTTTTTAGCTTTGTGCTACCTAGACTTCCCAAACCCATCTATCATTATGTCAGAGATGATATGTGCATGTGTTCAGTACTGATGTCATAATTGAAAGGAGTTCTCTATAGTAAGAAATAGTGTTTTTCTACTAGTACAAAGCACATTTATACTTTTTACAAATGACATATCACTGTTTCATGTCTCAATCCACACCATGTATTCATTAATTCTCCCCTATTTTAGTGTTCTCTCTCAGAGCATTCTACCTTTTTTTTTCTCTGTCTATTGAACTAAAGAGTAAATGTATTGTGTAGGCTTTTTGAGGACCTGGGCACAGCATATAAGGCTCTTTGAGTGAAACAGGGTGCCCGTCACATTATATCTCTTTCACTCTCTCTCTTTCACACATGCACACGCATTTACTGCAAAAAAAAATAATAGAGAAACACACAAGCAAACGTTTTTTTTTTTTTATTACATTTTAATATTTTATTGCTAACTTAAGATGAATATATTTGCATGGCATGTGAACGCACAGTGAGTTAGACTCAAACAGCTACCCACTTAGGCAGATGCATACTCTGTTGAGCACTCAGAAATAGTCCGGGAAAGCAGCACTTAGAACATACTTCCAATGGTGCACACAGAGACCTGCTCCTCTGTGCATGTTGAAAATTATCTCCAAATGTACTATTTATGCAAGGAAAAAAGGTGCACAGTGATTAATGGAGCAAGTTCTTCTCAGGTGCATGTATGCAGCATACAAGTGATATTTAAATGATATTTGGAGGGATCTGTTCGGCATATCCAACCTTCCTTAAAATCCTAAAAGGTATAGAACACATTAGTACTTAAAGCAATCTATAATGAATGTAAGGACACAGCAAATGCAATCGATCAGTAATATGTAATTTAAAGGAAGCCATTCTTCATTCAGATCATTAGTCATGTGCATTCACAGTCTTATTAAATTGTGATTCAGTACATTTAAAAGGGCTCTATTTAAGCACACAGCATATTTTATTTACAGAAGTTTTTAGTTGGCGAAGACCTTGTTTTTGCATAGAAGTTCACTAACTAAAAACTTCTGTAAAAAAATATGCTGTGTGCTTAATTAGAGCCCTTTTAAATTTACAGAATCGTAATTTAATAAGGCTGTAAGTGTCCAAATAAACAAAATTCCTCTAGAAGCTTCTTGACAATATAGGAATGAGGCTACATAGTCACCTGCTCTAATATCATCCACCTCAACTGTAAGGCCTGATGTCTCTGTTCTTTTGCACTCCTATTATAATTATGTTTGTTCCTCTGATGCACATAAATCTTGGAACATGAACATTTAAGTAAGTAAATAACAATTGCTGATGTTACATGTGAAACTATGAAGAAGAGGACGTTTACTACAATTAGTAGGATGAGTTAAATGATCACTATCACTCACTGCACTAAAATTTTGACAGTTATGGCAAGAAAGAAAATTATTTTATTAATATCATGGAACACATGTTTCTTCATTTGTCTTCTTCAAATAATTTTAACTATCATAACCATTCTATATTTTCTGTATGAGTTAGTGGTTCCATAAAAACATTTACATTCTATTACAGTATGTGTTTCTGTGCTCTTTAATACACTTTCTAATTTTGTCAGCATTGATGCCAAAGGTACAAAGGGATCCTTTGCCATTAATGCAGATCCCTTGCCTTTTCTCTAAGAAGGTCTAATATGTCATCTTATTTACTTATTAACAATCCCTCCAAAGGATAATCACGTTATTGAATTTTCATATCATTATTACAACACCTATTTTCTGTGACAATTCTACATATCGTGGAGACTTAACTATATATTAAGAAACAAAAAAAGCCTATAATGACCTGTTGCTGAGGGTGATTGCTATGTCTCAGCAACAAGTTATCACAAATCTTTTTTTTAAGCAGACCAGTGGACAGCATACCATTATCCGAAATTAAAGCCACATCAATGAATTGTATGCCAATATTCCAAAGTAAATTTTATGCTGTCATGGTAACCATTACCAAACTCACTTATTTCAAGAAGATCAGGCTATGTACTAATCCACAGAAGGAAATAGTGTCCACAAACTTAAGCCACATTTTGAAATGTTTTGAGAAATGTTCATTTTATGCCTCTAGGCAGCAAATAACATGAGAGGTATTATTCCACAGCATGTACAACAGGGATGCTCCTGGGCGCCACTGATATCGTTAGTAATTATGACAGATACCAGCAAGGAGCATAGAGTCTTTCAAGGTTGTTGTCAAATTAAGAGGAAATATTGTCGTCACACAGGTTTGAGATAAAAGAAGTGTGGCTAGCAATTTAAGAACATCAGCAATGGATAGAAAATAAACCTGTACTCTTTTAATCGGTGCTAGCTTTTATGAACCATCAAGGGGGCACCAGGAGCCAGCAACTACAAAATATAGCAAGAAGAATAAATGAAATTGCCAGTCATTTTTCAGCAATTCATGTCAAACGTGTACAATATTTTGGCCAACTTTTTGAACAGGGAAACAGTACATATAAGGGAGTGAGAATTAAATAAGAAGGTGTTTCAGTTGATGGTTAGAAGACGTGATTTTCCAAAAGACAACTTGATGCCTATGTAGTGAAATAAAATTATCAACTGTACCTCCAGTCAGGGAATCCACTTACTTTGGACATCCTAGAGATGCCATGGGAATTTAGATTGAGGTATCTATTTTTCCCTTTTCCATTAAAGTTCCACTGTTATTCCCTCAAGTGGAGTCTTGGCATTTCACTGTTTGTAGGATAAGAGACCCCTTCTGGATCGCTACCTTGTGGTGGTGAAGGGGCTTGTTTACTTCAATGAAGCTATGAGCTATACCATGTAGGGTCAGCCAAGATGGGCAGGTCATGGCAGAGAGGTCAGACAAATTGCTGTCCACTGGAGAAAGATCTGGCAACCCACTCCAGTATCTTTGCTAAGAAAACTTGATGAACAGGCACAACCAGAGCCATAATGATATGGCACCGGAAGATGAGCCCCTCAGGTCAGAAGGTGCCTACCACATTACTGAGGAAGAGAAGAGGGCGAGTACAAGTAAAGCCAGATCTAATGAAGTGGTTGGGCCAAAGCTGAAAGGACACCCAGCTGCGGATGTGTCTGGAGGGGAAAGAAAAGGCTGATGCTGCAAAGATTCAGAATAGGAACCTGTAATGTTAGAATTATGAACTAAAGCAAACTAGAATGAAATTACAAGGTTAAACATTGATATCCTGGGAATTGGTGAACTTAAATTGACTAGAATGGGACATTTTACATCAGACAACCACCAGATCTTCTACTATGGTCAAGAATCCTGCAGAAGAAATGGAGTAGCCATCCTAGTCAATCAAAGAGTGGCCAAAGCAGTGCTCGGTTACAAACCAATAAATGACAGAATTATTTCAATTTGAATTCAAGGCAAGCTATCACAGTGATCCAAGTCTATGCTCCAACCACGGATGCTGAAGAGGCTGAAGTTGTCCAGTTCTACGAAGACATTCAACACGTCATAGATATAACACCAAGAAAATATGTTACTATCATAACAGGAGATTGGAATTCTAAAGTGAGGAACCAAAGGACATCTGGAATAACTGGCAAATTTGGCTTTGGAATACAAAATGAAGCAGGTCAGAGATTAGTAGAGTTTTATCTAGATAATTCTCTGGTCGTAGCAAACACCCTCTTCAAACAGCCTCCGAGACAACTCTACACATGGACATCTCCAGATGGACAACATAGAAATCAGGTTGACTATATACTTTGCAGCCAAAGATGGAGGAGCTCTATACAGTCAGCAAAAACAAGACCTGGAGCTGACTGCGGCTCAGACCATAAGCTACTTATTGCAAAGTTTAAAATGAAGCTGAAGAAAAGAGGGAAACCATCAGACCAAGTAGATACAAAATAAATAATATCCCTTGTGAATATGCAGTGGAAGTAAAGAATAGATTTAAAGAACTAGACATGGAAGATAGAATGCCTGAAGAACTTTGGACCGAAGTTTGCAACATAATCCAGGAAACAGCAATAAAGAATATCCTTAAAAGAAAGAAAAGAAATCATGCTGGCTGTCTGATGAGGCTTTGAAAGTAGCCTAGGAAAGAAGGAAAGTGAAAGGTAGTGGAGATAAGAAAAGATTTGAATGCAGAATTCCAGAGGATAGCAAGAAGAGATAAGGAGACATTCTACAATGAGCGATGTAAAGAGATTGAAGAAGATAACCGAAGGGGTTAATCAAGAGATCTCTTCAAGAAAATTGGGAACCTAAAAGGCACCTTTAATGCAAAAGTGGGAGTGATAAAAGACAACTATGGTAGGGACTTAACAGAAGAAGATCAGATAAAGAAGAGGTGGCAGGAATACACTGAAGATCTATACAGGAAGGATCTTAACAGCAGTAATGACCTCAATAATTTGTCCAATGAGTTGGAGCCAGACATCTTTGAGTGTGAAGTGAGATGTGCCCTAGGATATGTTACTGATAATAAGGCTTCAGGAGGTGATGGAATTCCAATTGAACTATTCAAAATTCTACAGGATAATGCTGTAAAAGTGATACTTGTCTTATGCCAACACATTTGAAAAACTCAACAATGGCCAATAGACTGGAAAAAGTTAGTCTACATCCCAATCCCAAAAAAGCAGTGCCAAAGTGTGCTCCAATTATCGAACAATTGCACTCATTTCACATGCCAGCAAGGTAATGCTTAAGATTCTACAAGCTCGACTGCAACAATAAATGGACCAGGAACTACCAGATGTGCAAGCCGGGTTCCACAGATGAAGAGGCACAAGAGGTTAAATTGCCAATGTCTGCTGGATAATAGAGAAAGCAATAGCAATCCAAAAAAACATTTACTTCTGCTTCATAGACTATTCTAAAGCCTTTGACTGTGTGGATAACAACAAAATGTGGCATGTCCTTAAAGAAATGGGAGTACCAGATCATCTCATCCTCCTCCTAAAGAATCTGTTTGTCGACCAAGAAGCCACGGTCAGAACCAAACATGGGACAACAGAAAGGTTCAAGATCGGAAAAGGCTTTCAACGCGGTTGTATATTGTCACCTCATTTATTCAACTTATATGCAGATGACATCATGCGTAAGGCTGGACTGGATGAATCCAAAGCCAGAATCAATATTGCTGGAAGGAATATCAACAACCTCAGATACGCCAATATTACTACTCTGATGGTTGAAAGGGAGGATGAACTAAAGGACTTAGGAGTGCAAAAGTTGGCCTGCTACTCAATGTTAAAAAGACGAAGATCATGGCAATCTCGCTTCCTGGCAAGGAAGGAAAGGAAGGGAGGAAAGCTATGGCAAGCTTGGACAAGCTAGTAACAAGTAAATATATTAAACTATCAACAAAGGTTTGCTGTGGTAAGCTTGGACAAGCTAGTAACAAGTAAAGATATTAAAATATCAACAAAGGTTTGCATAGTTCGAACTATGGTATTCCCATTAGTAACATATGGATGTGAGAGCTGGACCATAAAGAAATCTGAGCACCGTAGAATTGACACCTTTGAATGGTGGTGTTGGAAAAGACTGCTTAGACTCCCTTGGACTACAAGAAGATCCAATAAATCAGCAAATCAAAACAAACTGTTCACTAGAAGCTATGATCATGAGGCTGAAGCTCAAATATTTTTTCCATATTATGAGACGGCATGATTCCCTATAAAAGACTCTGATGCTGGGAAAGATTGAAGGCACAAGAAGAAGGGGACGACAGAGGTGGAGATGGATAGATGAGGTCACTAAAGCAATGAACATGAACTTGTTGGAGCTCAGAGGGGCAGTCACTCAGAGATGCACCTGGCGTGCTGTGGTCCATAGAGTCATGGAGAGGCGGACACGACTGAACAACTAAACAACAACAAGGATAAGAGACACAGGGTTGTCCCAGAAGGTCAAAGACACTTTGATGCATATTAACAAATACATTTCCTCAATCATTTATGCAAGAATTTGTAATACATTTGTACAGTGGTATTCAAGTCAGAATACCAGATCACGTACAAATAATAAAGCTTTTAAACTGAATCAAAATTAATCTCTTCTATACTTCTATAATCTTTTTATTAAAATATATGAAATATGTTTTACTTACTTACTAACCGCCTTTTTAAATAGCGATTTGGACAATTCTAAAGGGTTCTATATTACATTTTTTTACAGAAGTTTTTAGTTAGTGAAGACCTTGCTTTTGGATACAAGTTCAATAACTAAAAACTTCTGTAAAAAATATATGCTGTGTGCTTATATAGAGACCTTTAGAATTGGCTGAATCACAATTTAATAAGGCTGTAAATATTTTGCCACTCATATTGTTTAGTATACAGACAGCCATTTGGACCCTACATTCTCCTTCTGTGATATCCTACACAATGGCCCCTGTTCAATTTACAACAGTTACAGAGCGATTCATTTGCTCAAGCCTGGAGCTACCTGGCCTAAATCCTAAACCGTAAACCATGCACATGTAAGTAGCATTTCAGAGCAGGATCATGATCAATTAAGCAAGGCCGTAACTACTGATATAGAAACAGCCAATAGTAAATGAGACCGTCATCATGACGTCAGTTAAACATGGAGGCTAAGGGTCAATCAATTAGCATTTAGAAGTCTGATATTCACTGCCTTAACCCTCATGGGCATGGAGTTCACCAGAGCTTTACAGGTTGCCACTGGAGTCCTCTTCCACTCCTCCATGATGACATTACGCAGCTGGTGGATGTTAGAGACCTTGCACTCCCCCAACTTGCGTTTGAGGATGCCCCACAGATGCTCAATAGGGTTAAGGTCTGGAGACATTCTTGGCCAGTCCATCATCTTTACCTTCAGATTCTTTGGCAAGGCAATCCCCTCCCTTCAGAGACTGGGCCGCAGGGCAGTATTCCAACATGATAACGACCCCAAACACACCTCTAAGACGACCACTGCCTTGCTAAAGAAGCTGAAGGTAAAGGTGATGGGACTGGCCAGGCATGTCTCCAGACCTAAACCCTATTGAGTATCGGTGGCCACACAAAATATTGACACTTTAGGCCCAATTTGGACATTTCCACTTAGGGGTGTACTCACTTGTGTTGTCTATGGTTTAGCCATTAATGGCTATTTGGAGTTTGAGGGGACAGCAAATTTACAGTGTTATACAGGGTGTACACTTATTACTTTAGCATTGTAGCATTTCTTCAGTGTAGTCACATGAAAATATATAATACAATATTTACAATAATCTGAGAGGTGCACTTACTTTTGTGAGATACTGTATATGTTTTATAAGTATACTAGCGACTTGCTCGTCAAAAAATTATGGCAATTAAATGTGTATGTTTGTAATTCTGTTTTGTAGGTAATATGCGTATTTGACACTAAAGAAGTACAATTATTATATGAAACATGTTTATTTTTTTAACATACAACTTTTTGGTGACGAACTGTTAAACTTTTTTTTTTTTTTAAGTAGTAACATTTTAATGTAAGAACAGTTGAACATTGTATTAATGAGTATTGTAAACTTAACATAATGTTTTTTAACATGAACTTGTAGATTAACAACTGTTAAACGAAATATATATTGAATCCAGAGGAAGGCCAACAGTAAAAACCCTCCCTGAAAGCTAGCCAATTGTATCAAAGGGGGAAAAAAATGAATTCCTTCCTGACCCCATTAACTGGTCGATCAGATTAGTCCCTGGATTAATATTTTGCATTGAATGATACATTTTCATTGTATAACAAAACCTCCTCCTCCTGTTAACATGCACTTTCAAATATTTGCAATTAAACAACTTTGCCTTTTTTTTTTTTACTTGTAACATTGTAAACAGTAATATACTGAAGTAACATTTAAACTGTCATTGTTTTAAAATGCAAGCCAAGTGTTTTGTGGGGCAAATCAAGCAAAAAGACTACTTCCATGAAATAGTAATCAGTTATTTTGCTTTTTGATGGTTGACATTTGGTTGTTGTTGTTGTAATTGGTGAAAATTGCACATAGAGTTTCCTATGTGAAATCGTGGTTCTCTAAAAAGAGAATGCGAGACATTAAAGTTCGTCCGCGATGTGTAACCACTGTTCTCTATGTGTTTTGCCATTGTATATAGTTTGTTATGGAAATAGTGGTGCTCTAAAAAGAGTCTGAGTGACATAAAATGTCATTATTGAAATTAAACCACCATTCTCTATATTTATTTTTTTGTTTTTGTTGTTAAATTTTCGTAGAGGTAATTTGTTATTTTTGGTTGTAGTTTCTGTGCCATGTCTTGTGTTTGTTGGAATTAAAGTTACAGTACTTCATAGTAGACAATGTTTTTGGTAAAAATGCGTTCATCATCTAATAAATCACCTTGACTTTCATTGTTTTCAATGTAAACTTTAATAGCCTGTGGATTCTTGCACATTGAGAAGGCAACATACAGCTGGCCATGTGCAAATAATGGTTCTTCTAAAAAGATACCCACAGATTTATAAGTTTGTCCTTGTGATTTATTAATGGTCATGGCAAATGCCATGATGATGGGGAATTGTCTCCTTTGAAGTACAAGGGAAGCTACTTTCACTTGGTGCCAAATCTATTCTTGGGATGAAAACTCTTTCACCTTTATGGGTACCATTGAGAATTTCAGCATCTATGAAATGGTCCTTTAATTCTTGAACAATTAATCTTGTACCATTGCATAGGCCTTTTTTTGGGTTCATATTTTACAGTAACATGATAATTGCACCTTTCTTTAGCTGCAAAATATGTGGTGGCATTCCAGAAGGAGTTAATGAGTTTATGAATTCAGTAGAAAAGTTTGCCTGACTTTCTTTGTCATCACCAAGTACAGAATCAGCACTGTGATAATTTTTTTGTGGTGCATTCATTTTTTAAATATTTGATTATTGAGGAGCAATGCATCCTTATTTTTGCATGTTAGTATGACTTTGTTAGCATGTTCTGCATAGTCCTCGTTATTTATTGTACTTTCGAATATAACCAATATAAGATCTTGTTTGCAAATCATATGAGCTGGGATGTGCACAGTGTCCTCAGGTAAATTTGGAATTTGTTCTGTTTTTCCTTCTCTAATTGTAATAAGCCAATCATTGAAATGATTTTCTCCTTCGGATCTCATATTTTGTTGTAAATGAAGATGGGTAAATAGTTTCCATAGTGTACTTGACTTTGTACATGTTTCGACAAAAGTCGGTTTGATTTCCATGTACAACGACAGGTAATGTTTTTCTAAAATCGCCACCTAACAACATTACCTTTCCACCAAATGGCAAAGTATTATCCATGACTTCACGAAGCAAACGGTCAATACATTGTAGGGCATGACATCATTGTAGCCTCATCTATTATAATTCATTTACTTTTTTTGTTGTTGCTTGTAATGATGTCATTCGAATATCCGACACTGATGTTTCCAAAATAGGCACTGGCAGTTTAAATCCACTATGCACAGTCCTTCCACCTTCTAACAAAAGTGCGGCAATTCCAGTGGTTGCAAATGCCAGTGCTATTTGACCTTGTGCTCGTACAAAACTCAATAACTCAATAAATTATATAGATACGTTTTCCTGATCCGCCAGGTCCATCCAGATAGAAATAACGCTCTTTGACCATGTCATCATCTAGGGCATTTTTAATTGCATTAAATGTTTGCAATTGTAATGTATTTAAAGTTGCAAGTCTTTCTTCTGTTCTTTCTCTTTGTAGTTGAGTGTCATAGTCTTCAAAGTTGATGTCGTCTATAAGACCTGGATTCAAACTTGCACAACTTAATCCATGAGTTAAAAAGACCTCTTGGATTTCAATTAATGCTTTTAATTGTGCAATAGGCTGATTGTATCATTGCAAAAAGTCTTCAGCCATATTTTTTTGAAATTTGTCCCACAAAGCTAATGAATTTGGAGCATTTGAGAAGATACAAATAAATGCAAATTGTTCGCTCATCTGCCGTGGCATTTGACATAGTGCTGCTTCTTCTAGACATCTTTCCCATTCTGTATCATCAGCTAGGAAGTTTCTATGTCGCGCAGCTAAATGAAATAATTCATATACTATGTCATTAACAGTTTTTAAGTGTTAAAAACGTTGTGCACCGGGAACATTTAGAAGTAGTAGTCGTAAGCAGAAATGTTCAAGGTCTCTTGGAATTACAGTGTAAATTCTTGGGATTATTTTATTTCCCCGGCTTTTTCTTTACCTTGTTAGAAGTATTAGTTGTGTATTAATGGCACTGGATCCGGTGCTGCAAATCTTCCTGCGGCAGTCTTCAGGCATTGTCTGTTGTAAAAGAGAAAGAGAAATGTTATTTTATTGATCTTCTTTTCGTAAAACCAATGTATTAGCATTTTGGCTTTCTTTGTTGTGTGTAAAATAGTGCAGATTTGACAGTGTGTGTGAAACTGAGCAGCGCTGGAAATTATTTAGTAGTATCCTGTTTTGTGTACACCACTGTTGTAATTCGATTCTTGGTCTAGTGTTGTAGTTTTGCGCACAGAAAACAGGATTAGTACATTTTTAATTGTGTATGTGTTATCAATATTTGTTATACTATCCTATTTTGTGTCCCCCACTTTTGGGATGATAGATTTACGTTATGGGTTAGGGTTAGAGTTTCTTGCTGACTAAACAGGAATCATTGTTCCATTTTCTATATGTTACCAATATTTGTTATAGCATCCTGTTTTGTGTCCGCCACTTAGATTTGGGTTATGGTTTAGGGTCAGAGGTTTTTGCAGAGTAAACAGGATTTATTGTTTCATTTTATGTGTTAGCAATATTTCTTGAAGTCTGGTGTTTTCTGTTCCCTCTAATTTGTATTTGGGGCTTCTTATTTGTTTTTAGTTTCATTTTGACATTGGTGCCCAGCAAACAGGCTATTATTTTGGTTTTTTTTTGCTTGAAATACTATACCTTGATTTAAGTTTTTTTGGTGTATCAATGACAGAGGGTCCCCTACTGCCAATGTTGATGTGTCAGTCTTAAGGCAGTGCCCGTTTAAAAAGAGAAAGCTAAATTGTCATTTTTTTTTTGTAAGAGCATGGTCTTTTTCTGAATGTAATGTATTTTTGTATCTTACCTCTTCTTCTTTCTTTGTTTTGTTGAAAATTGTTCAGCTTTCACACTCCACACTGCAAATTCTTCAGGGACGCTGTTGATGCAGAGTCTGTTGGAAATGTGCATAAAAGGAAAAGATTGAACTGCAGGCTAAATATGTATGTGTCACAATGTTTTTTGGGCAAATTATTTTATTTCTTTAAATGGATCTGACTTTAATCTTTTTTTTTTGTAGTTAAATACAGCTTCTTATAGGGCACATACACATATCTGTGTATTTGAAATATTACTATACATTAATCCAGTTATTGGTGTCAATATTTTAAATGCCCTTCTTTTTTTTGGGGGGGGGGGGGGGTTATCTCTTAATTAATTAAATGTAGTATAGCTTACCTCTTTGTTGTAGTGTGCAGTATTGATAAACTTTGAGTTGGTTGAAACCGCTAGAACGCAATACGCATGCGCTATTTGCATTCCAGCCTTCAATTTGCGTTCCAGGAGCCATTTGGCAGCTAATAGTTATGTGTTTCATGTGAAATGGTGGTGAATTTCACAGTGGTACGTGCCGCATAGTGTGTGTTGCGTGCCACATGAAGTGTTCTTGAGTCTTCGTTCCGTTTTGCGAGTAAGTGTAGTAATTTTCCGTCTCGTTTTTAGGTTTTTTTTTTGTCAGACATTTTTTCTCTCGCTTCAGGATTTTTCTAGTCTGTAAAGTGTGTAAATGTGATTGAAATGGAGGAGTAACCTGCCAGATGTCCTGGGTGTCCCCCCTTGCTTTGGGCAATGTTTTTATATTTAGTTTTGGTTTATTTTTCATTTTTTGAGTATTTTCCACTTTGTGCGTTTAGCCCATTAAGTCCGTATTTTTGCGTGTCCGTAATATTTTTACGGGTTTTATTGTTACAGGTTTTATTTTTTATGTAAGTCCGTAGTTCGTCATTGCGTTTTGTAAGCGGTTCTGAGGCGCCGTAGACCCTTCACCTCCGCAAATGCGGCCCCTCGCTTCGCTTCAGAATAAAGGCCAGAAAGTGTCCAAGTTAAGAATTGCAAAATGGCTTAAATCAACAATAACTACATGTTGCCTAGGCTTGAATAATGAGGTACCAAAATCAATAAAATCGCATTCTACAAATACAGTGTCCACATTCTGGGCTGACAGATCAAATGTTTGCTGTAGAAGACTACAAGAATATATAAGTAACCTTTAAGCACAAAATGATACATTTTCCAAAACATACAGAAATATATTTGCATATGATGTGGCAATATTAGGCTCCACTGTTGTCTCCTGGACCTGTAAATAGAAATCATTACTGAATACAACATATGTTTAGGTAGAATCAATTCAAACAGAATTCATTAGATAAATATCTGTCAGTACTAAGATCAGTTTTACCACTCATGATATCTTCCACGTGTTTTGCAGTTTACAAATTTTGCATGTCCATTGTACACAAGATTAGATTATCATCTACTTTATCAAAATTAACCAATCTCCTAAAAAAATCTAAAGTATTTTTTAGACGTGTAAATAAACCTCCCATCAAAGGTTGCAGTAACTAAGGGCTGTAATAGAGAATTTCTCTCTGCTACTATTGGACTATCTGGGGGTGCAGGTAGACGAATAGTGGTTTTGTAAGAAAGTATAAAGAGGGGAGCCTGTGGTGAGTTAATTAAAGCATTGTTCAACATTTTATTGATCATATTCAGTAGATAAACTTTGTTAAATTACCACTGTATACCACTGTAAATGTAAAATAGCCCCTTTTGAGGAACTACAGCCCAAATAAGTATAAATATAACAAATACATATAACTTTTTTTTTAAAATAAACTAAAACTTACTACAAATACATTTTTAAGATTAAAATATGGACAATTAAGAAAACTGCTAATCAAATTAATAGTGATTGCCTAAAATAACATGCATCCAATAACATAAGTATTAGATTACTATTTTAAATATTTTGCATGTATTATTTATATATTTTATTTGTTATAATTAGTTAGGGATCCAGTCACTAATATTAATAGACTTACCAATGACCCAGCAAAATCTATTTATTGCTATACCCCATTCAACTGAGTGCACCCATTAACACTTGCTGAGCAATAATGAGACCAGAAACCCGGTGTGGAGTACAACAGGCCACAGTATTTATTTATTTATTAAAATTAACAAATAAACCCTAACGAAAAAGTGGAGCCACCCACTACTGTCACTTAAGCCACACCCACGAGGTAGTGGGCAACTCCCTTTCTTACCTTCTTGCCCGAGCAACTCCTTCACCTGCCACAGAGCAGATAAGGGAAAGCTTACATGGCTGCAATCCCCCCTTTTATACGGAATCAATTTTGCGCATTCCGTCTTGTTCTGCACTAACAGGACCCCAAATTCTCCAGCTAACCTTGTGAATGTGCTCAATATGTGTGCACAAGTGTTGTGCCCCGCTGGACCCACAAATCATCCAAGTAACGGATGATGCTGGAAAACCAGGATTCCTTACACTCAACCAACTGCAAAAATGTACTGAATGCCTCAAAATATGTGCACGATATGAAGCACCCCATCGGCAGACAGAAATCCACATAGTACATGTTGATGAAGCTACAGCCCAGCAAGTGATGACTGCAGGAGTGTACTGGCAAAAGGCTGATCAATATCTACTTTGGCCATCAGAGCGCCAAAACCTAATTTCCTCACAACCTGAATCAAACAATACGTATGAAAAGGAAGACAAATTATTTTATTGAATTCCCTGTCGCATATGAAAAATGATGGATTAGCCAGAATTTGCCTTTCTCCTTCTTGGGAACCACCACCAAAGGTGAAATTCTCAGGTTGGGTACGGGAACAGAGACGAACGGACCTGCCATTCTGCTCAGCTGTACCTCTATTATAAATTTTTCTTGAACCACTTCTGGGTAGAGATGTCACGAATAGTTCGCCGGCGGACTGTTCCCGGCGAACATAGCATGTTCACGGCGAACTGCGAACATATGCGAGATTCGCCCTGCCCCCAATACTTTATCATTGAGCAAACTTTGACCCTGCATGTCACAGTCAGCAGACACATTCCAGCCAATCAGCAGCATACACTCCCTTCCACACCCCTCTACCTCATGGACAGCAGCCATTTTGGAATCATAACTAACTTGCAGTCTTACTGAGAGGAGGTAGAGTGTAGGTGATACTGCATCAATAGGGAAAACCATAGCTAGGCAAGTTTATTCAGTGTCCAGTGCAGTGCTGAAGGACTCTTGTGCATTATTATTATTATTATTATTATTATTATTACTACTATATAATGTGTAGATGTACCAGCTGGGCATGCATTATTATTATTATTATTATTATTATTATTATTATTATTATTATTATTATTATTATTATATAATGTGTAGATGTACCAGCTGGGCATGCTCTTGTGCATTATTATTATTATTATTAGTAAAATACTACTACTACTAATAATAATAATAATGCACAAGAGCATGCCCAGCCGGTACATCTACACATTATATACTACTACTAATAATAATAATAATGATAACAATAATAATAATAATGCTCAAGAGCATGCCAGCCGGTACATCTACACATTATATAGTAATAATAATAATAATAATATAGAAGAGCATGCCCAGCCGGTACATCTACACCTTATATAGTAATAATAATAATAATAATGCACAAGAGCATGCCCAGCCGGTACATCTACACATTATATAGTAATAATAATAATAATAAAGCAGAAGACCTCCCCTGTGTCTCCCCCCCCCACTCCCTCCCATGTGTCTCTCTCCCCCCCCTCCCCTGTGTCTCTCCCACCCTTGCCTGTGTCTCTACCCCCTCTCCCTTCCCCAGTGTTTCTTTTCCCCCTCTCCTGTGTCTTTTCCCCCTTCCCTCTTCCCTGTGTCACTCCCCCCTCCCCTGTGTCTCTACCCCCCTCTCCCTTCCCGTGTTTCTTTCCCCCCTCCCCTGTGTCTTTCCCCCCTTCCCTCTCCCCTGTGTCTCTCCCCCCTCATCTGTGTCTCTTCCCCCTTCTCCCCAGTATCTCTACCCCCTCTCCCCTGTGTCTCTACCCCCTCTCCCTTCCCCTGTGTTTCTTCCCCCCTCCTCTGTTTCTTTACCCCCTTTCCTCTCCCCGGTGTCTCCTCACCACTCCCTCCCATTAGTCTCTTCCCCCCTCTCCCCTGTGTTTCTACCCCCCACTCTCTCCTGTGTCTCTCCCCCCTCCCATGTGTCTCTTCCCCTCACCTCTCCCTTACATGTTTCTCTTCCCCCCTCTGCCCTGTGTCTTCCTCCCCCTGTCCACTGTGTCTTCCTCCCCCTCTCCCCTCTCTTGTGTCTTTCCCTCTTCCCTGTGTCACTCCCCCCCTCCCCTGTGTCTGTACCCCCTCTCCCTTCCCATGTTTCTTTCCCCCTCCCCTGTGTCTTTCCCCCCTTCCCTCTCCCCTGTGTCTCTCCCCCCTCATATGTGTCTCTTCCCCCTTCTACCCTGTGTCTCTACCCCCTCTCCCCTGTGTCTCTACCCCCTCTCCCTTCCACTGTGTTTCTTCCCCCCTCCTCTGTGTCTTTACCCCCTTTCCTCTCCCCGGTGTCTCCTCACCACTCCCTCCCATTAGTCTCTACCCCCCTCTCCCTTGTGTCTCTACCCCCACTCTCTCCTGTGTCTCTCCCCCCTCCCATGTGTCTCTACCCCTCACCTCTCCCTTACATGTTTCTCTTCCCCCCTCTGCCCTGTGTCTTCCTCCCCCTCTCCACTGTGTCTTCCTCCCCCTCTCCCCTCTCCTGTGTCTTCCTCTCCCTCTCCCCTGTGTATCCTCCCCCTCTCCCCTCCCCTGTTAGCTTCTATACGCATACATACATACAATAAGAAATCTGGGGGGGGGGGGGCCTTTACCCCTTACCCCCCCCTCCCCCAGTTCCAACATCCATGTGTACTGTATAATATTGTATTGCATTATGTTATATTATATCACTAGCGACTTGCCTGGCACAAATGACGGGGCAATAATAATAAATAAAAAAGTTTGAAGCCATGGCAATGCTGTTTGCCACACAATGTGATGCTTTTTGTACTCTGAGGACCTTCGGCGCTCATTGTGAGCCTCTTCCCTCGTGTCCTTCATGTTTCGTGCTTTGCAACGATCAATCTTCGGCGCTCATCGCAAAGACAGGTATATAAGTACAGTGTTAAATATATAATTTTTTTTGTGCAGTGTAAATTAAAAAATGTATTCAGGTCTCAGAGCATAATAAAGTGATTTAGATTTGTAACTGCTTTGAGAGTGCTATCGCTGGCAGCCAATGAGCAGTAATCCAGATATATAACTGCAGAGTAAAAAGTAAAACATTTTAGTGTAGTGTAAAGTCTACATTTTTATTTTCCATTACTAATTAATACTTATTAAATGAATGCACGATAATAACTATTGTGAATGAACAAATGTATTAGTTCATTTTACTTATTAAATGAATGCACGATAATAACTATTGTGAATGAACAAATGTATTAGGAAGTGCGAAGCGTTAATGTATGTAAAGTAACCGCAGTGTAAAATATGCTATTAAGCGTATTTTTTTTATATATATATTTTACAACACTAACTTACACAATGCGGAAGTACCCAGCTACCCTAACGGCTTCCACTCGCGCACGCAGCCTATTTACACTACACACTGCACACATTGCTGACACTTACACAGCAGCTCCACAGCACTGAAAACCTACATTGTATGCTGCAGGAACATGAAAACAGATTGTCAGCTCTTCAGCACAATTCTTCCTGCATATATTACTTACAAATAGGTAAAGTATATTCATTTAGTAATTATTTCATTAGCATACAAAAATACATATACACAAAAAAAACATTATCACATTAAACATAAAAGCCATTCACTGCGCGCCTCACAACGAGCGCCAACGCTGCTCATAGCACACAAAGCCTTGCAATAAGCGCAAAAAACACATCACCGCCGACCAAAGAATAACAGCAAAAGCGCCTATCAGAAAAAAAATACAACCAACAGCCTCGCAATGAGCGCCGAAGGATATCCGCCAACAAAATGAATGTCTCGTCCAAACCATTACCTGCCTTACAATCTTATTGCCGCCATTTTTTGACGGGCAAGTCGCTAGTAAATATATAAAGATCAAGATAATAAAAGTATAAGGAAATGTAACACAAAGATGCACGCGCGTCTGAATAATACGACAAATACGGATTTTTGTCATAAATGATATGATCGCAGTATTGGGTCATAAACCCTAAACACTGGAATCTGTTACATACAATTTACTGATGATGTCATTAATGGGCTTCAAGGGGGGGGATCTCTTTTCATACTTTTTGAGCGGTGCAAATCCAACATACGCAGAGCGGAAACGCCACATCTGTGGGACACACACAAAGGGGTTCACTTTGGGAGAAAAAAACAAACAAATATGAAATATTTAATAATCATATTTTGATGTTACCAACAGATAAGGAAACGAAACTGAGGTTATTATATCTAATAGTAGCAAGCCTGGGAGTACTGGGAGTAATAATACTGCAGCAGGAGGTCAGGACTAATGTCACCTATAGACCCCCAGACAGATAAAGGTCAGTACTAATGTCCCTCTATAGACCCCCAGTCAGATAAAGGTCAGTACTAATGTCCCTCTATAGGCCCCCAGTCAGATAAAGGTCATTACTAATGTCCCTCTATAGACACCCAGTCAGATAAAGGTCAGTACTAATGTCACCTATAGACCCCCAGTCATATAAAGGTCAGTACTAATGTCACTCTATAGACCCCCAGTCATATAAAGGTCAGTACTAATGTCACTCTATAGACACCCAGTCAGATAAAGGTCAGTACTAATGTCCCTCTATAGACACCCAGTAAGATAAAGGTCATTACTAATGTCCCTCTATAGACACCCAGTCAGATAAAGGTCAGTACTAATGTCCCTCTATAGACCCCCAGTCATATAAAGGTCAGTAATAATGTCACTCTATAGACCCCCAGTCAGAAAAAGTTTTGAAATGTTTCTTGGATAGCATTGGGGCTAAAGGAGGTTTGGCCATCAGGTAGTCTAAAGATACCGTATATTATGTCCTCTCTTGGGGGGTAAAGACACTAATAATTCCTCCCAAAAAATTCTGTTTTTTTATGTGGGCAAGGTCCCTGGTTAGCCCATTGGGTTATCTGTTAAAATGAGTGGTGCAGAGACTGTGGGGGCTGTTAGCCTCCTTGTCCCCGTGTGGCCGTTTAGAATCCCTGCTGCTGCATGTTTTAGCTTTATTAAGGTGTAATTGTACAGCGTTTGACTCAAGTAGCTGCCTGTGCTGGGTCAGTTTGGCTTAATTGCTGGGCCCTTTTCCTGCCAAGATGACGACCGTCAGTCCATGGGCCTCTATGTCCCCTTCACTACCTTTGTCCCCGCTTGTGTGCTTATTTTGGATGGCCCCCCTTTATATCTCTGACCCGTGGCCTTCTCAGGTCCCCCCCTCAATCTCTGAGTGTGGGTATGCGGGCTGGGGCGTTGAATCAGGCCTACCTTCTTCTCTGCTCGCTGCAAGATCAACAATACCTAATTTTTCAGGCATGTGTACATGCCTAATTTTTCTGGCCTCTGCTGCTGCACTGTGCCTT
This sequence comes from Discoglossus pictus, assembly GCA_027410445.1. Taxonomy (NCBI): domain Eukaryota; kingdom Metazoa; phylum Chordata; class Amphibia; order Anura; family Alytidae; genus Discoglossus; species Discoglossus pictus. Next base: position 285,889,315 of record CM050165.1, read on the forward strand.
CAACAACCAAACCCAAAAAAAAGGCACATAACAGGGATTAAACTGATAGGAGTAGTACTACTTAACACACCACTCATATCTGGTGTAACAGTAGTGTACATTTAAAACAAAAAACATTTTTTCTACTGTAATAGATTGCATAGCAGTTAGTTGTCTGCAAGCGTGTGTGTCAGACCTACAGCGTCTACTCTGCCAACTTCTGCAAGTGCACAGTGCCACTCATATCTGTTGTCACAGTAGCTTGGACGCATAGTACCAATCTGTCAAAACCGGTAATGATGAATGAGGTCTAGAGTAGCCTGGTTCCCTTATCCTCTACAGGTTGAGACCTAATGTTTGGGTGTCTCCAGACCAACACATGAGTACAAGCAGCACACAAATTCAAAGCCGCCATCCTCCTCCTGGTCCAGCATCATCAGCCACATCAACCACTGCTGTCCTCCTTGCCCCCTCTCAACCATCCGCCACTGCGTCTCTCGCCTTGAGCAGTTCCTGCTCATTTGCCCATAGTCAAGTGCCTGTAAAGAACATGTTTGAGCGTAAGAAGCTAATGTCTCAAAGTGCCCCAAAATTGAAGTGATACGACCAACAAAGCATCTTTTTCCATCTCCTGGTTCTAAAAATCCAGGCCTTATACACGCCCCCTGATATGTGCTGTAACAGGTTTTAAACTGATAAGAGTAGTACTACTTAACACACCTTATAATAATGCAGAGAGAGGCAAAGCAGTGAGAGGAGTCTGAAGTAGAGGAGTCAGAGGAGGAAGGTGGCTTTGAGGAGGTGGAAGACCAAACACAGCAGGCGTCCCAGGGGGCTTGTTGTCACCTTTCGGGGACCCTTGGTGTTGTACGTGGCTGGGTGGAGGAAGAGACCTTCATTGACATCAGTGAGGACATGGAACGGGACATGGCTAGCTTAGTATCCAACCTTGTGCAAATGGGGAGTTTGCGGTTGTGCAAATGGTCTGTTTGCGGTTGTTTGCGGTGCGTTAAACGGGGAGTTTGGTCTGTCACTGTGAAGCGGGTGTAACCCTTACACTACCTGATCGATACAACATCATACCTGATGTTTTAAAGCACGTTATTCCAAACAATTTAGGAATGTTAGGTAATTTATGCCCTTTATGGCTTAAAACCAGACTCTGTATCAACTATGTAATTTTCCCTGGGAGTTTTGCCATGGATCCCCCTCCGGCATGCCACAGTCCAGTTGTTAGACCCCTTGAAACAACTTTCCCATCACTATTGTGGCCAGAAAGAGTCCCTGTGGGTTTTAAAATTCGCTGGCCCATTGAAGTCTATGGCGGTTCGCCGATGTTCGCCGGTTCACGAACATTTGCGGCGGTTCGCGTTCGCGATTCGCGAACCGAAAATTTTATGTTCGCGACATCACTACTTCTGGGAATTCAGCTACTGACTTCAGGTTTCAGGGCTGTATACTCGAATAAGGTGTCTCACAAGATATCTTAAAAACCATCACAAAAAAACTTCTCTCAATAGCTTGGCCTCTGCAGCTCTGCCTCCCATCCTACAGTAGCGTTCTAGCGACCGCAGCATTGAGAGTAGCAGGACTGGACTCTTGCCCCTTTTGCAGTTGACTCATTGAGTTCTCTGCTCTCATTTGACCTACTACATCTCACCAGCGTGTGGTCTCCGCCGCAATTGTAACTGGCATGCTGAAAATGACAGTTGAGGGACCACTTGCAAATGCCTTTGTTGAAGGCATAGCAAATCCTTCTTGTTACTCCAGGTGCAGGGGCGGAAGCTCTACCTTCGCCCATTACGCTTAGAAAGGGCAGTATTGCTAGCATTGGTGCCATAGGATTGAGCCACAAAACAACCGCTTTTTTGCTCGGGAAACTTTTCTCCGATCACGTAAGCTAGGATAGTGAAAGCTTGGAGCCAATTACAACGCACTTTTCCTCACCCCCGCTTTGGTACCCCTTATCTAGTGTCTCCACAAGCCATGACAGTGGCAGAAGCGTTAAAAGACCAATAACCTCCCTTCGCCATATGCGCTCCATATGCAGGGAAAGGTGCGCCCCAAGGTTGTCTAATGGGCACACCACCGTTGGTCTGAGGGACTCGCCTGAGACCCTTTTTGGTCTGGAGAAACCCATAGGTGTTGTGCAAGGTACGAGGGACCACACTTTGCTTGCTAGGCCTGCCACCCACTGGCCCATCTCCCTAGCAGTGATAGCTATGTTGTGTTGCTACAGGAACCTTCTTAATCCATTTAAGTACTGGGTGTTGTCCTGCCTATGGTCTAACTTGGGTAAGTTCACTTCCCATCCCTCCGAGGTAGCAACCATCTCACCTGGATTACGGATGGTACGTGTGATCATCCTGCCTTGACGTCTTTCAGCCTTTTGCAGGGCATGTTCATGCCTCTCCGGTCTGGGGCTTGCTCCTTTGTCAGAGCCGAAACATGCGCAGCTGCAGCGGCATGATCTGAGGCTGCGAGATCGAGATCTCTCCCTTGTCCTCCTGGAAAATCGAGAAGAACTATTATTAGCCCATCTCTGTCTGCATGTCAGGTTCAAGCATACCTGCTCATCAAGAGACAAATTACTCTCCGCTACCACTGACACCTCTGGGTGGGAGAAGTCCCTTAAACCCAAACCCATAAGGTCCAGATCTGCAGCAGTTGCAACATCTTCCGTTACTTACTGTAACTTATGCCCAATCTGCCCGCCTAGTCATGTACTGTCACTCTTGCATTTCTAAACTTCCTCACTACCACCCCCTAGTGTTACTGTGGCAGCATGATGGGTCAATGTTTTTTGTATCTTGCTAGACATAGATAAATAGAGAGGGCTATACCTTGTAGTGTACCTCTGGGCCCTGGCAGGCAGTGCAGCTTTTGCCCCTGTGGCTACCTCAGTTTGGTCTAGGACCACAATCTGGTTCCCATTCTGCCCCCTCTCCACCTCAGTCTGCATCTTGTGTCTGGTTGATGATCTCCTGGAGGTAAGCTCCACACTGCTACATCGCCGTCCCTTTAAGATAGTAACATTAACATTACTGCATGTAACTGGAGACCTGTGTGGGGTCTGTAGTTTGGGCTGTTGGAGCTCCTATGTTTGCTATTACCTTTGCTGCACCTTGGGCGAGGGTGTGTATTAGTGCACAGTGGTATATTAGCATGAGCTGGCTTAAATGTATATCACTAGGTGTGGGCCGGTATGTGAAACCCCCACCTGCTGCACCTGGTTGCTCGACTCTCCTTTCCTGAAAAAGTGCTGGTTGCTGTGTCTCCAAGCCAGCACCTGAACCTGCGATGTGACCACTCTCCCTCTCCCCATGCAGGCTGTCAGTGCTAATGTTATGCTGCATGGTGGGCCTAACCAAAGAGCAGGATTCCCTAGGGTCCCCCTGGTTAACAACCACTTCATACTGTGCCTGGGTTGTTCCCAATTGGTGACCTACTCCACCTGATTGCTGCAGGATATCCAACCATTTTACCCCATGATAAATAACGATAGAGTGGACCATGTCCAAAAGGTGCTCCAAATACACTTCTTCAGCTACTTCCATATTAGTGATGCACTATATATATATATATATATATATATATATATATATACACACACACACACACATATATACACACACAACAAGACACCACACAGCACCCCACACATGCTGCAAGTTCCCACCCAAACACCCTAACTCAACACACACTCACACCAGACAAGACACTTTGTGACCCTCCGCAGCCTTTGCTTCACAAACTCACGCTGCAGCCTTGCAATCTGCTCCTGCTTCCTATCCTCAAGATGGTCGGCACCAGAATGGTAAAATGGCGCCCAAGCACGCTATGCTGCACCAATTCCCTGCACACGGCTGGCCCACCTTAGCACCTTCCACCAATCAGCACTTAGGCTCCGCCGTGTCAAGGGGCACTCCGTGCGAGCCACAGGGAACCTGGGACTGTCTCCTTGCCCTCCAGGAAGTTTGGAAATGCACAATTTCAAGGTGGCATATACAACTGCCAATGATCTCATTAACTCCAATGGAAAGTTCATTAGTAAAAAATACACAGCACAGATGTTGCAATAATCAGCTAGGCAAAGAAAAAGGAAGCCTGCAGTAAGCAATAATTGCAAAAAAAAGTTCAAAAGACTTTGTTTCAACTCTCTGACAACATTTTGCACAGTATCAGATTTTGTTATTGAAAAGACCATTTAGAAAAAATGGACCACAGTGGTTTGTTAATATGCTCATGAATAAGTGATTTAAATTTAGTTTTTTGTTTATCCAGTTTGAAGGGTCATGGGAGGTTTCTGGTTTTTATTAGTAATATAATATAACTATGTACCTATTTACTTTTGTGTGCTATATTTTATTAAGAAGTGCATAAAAGCTACATTTTGTCTACAAATAAAATTCCAAACTAGTTTCTCTCCTCCGCAACTCATGAAAACATTGTAAGAACAGGGTGTCTAGTGTCTCATAGTAACCAATCAGTAACAACATTCTGCAACATGCTGATTGAGAGAGGTCAATGATAGGCTAATTTGAAATACTGTGCTTCACAGTCTGTGTATTCAGAAGCTGTATGAGCTACAGAGGACAGGCCAATCAGGTACAAATTGTAAGAATTTAGGAAGAAAAAAAGCAGAGCATTTAAGCACTTCTTTATAAAATAAAATTAATAAACGTTAACAGTTACATAGGTATGTTATATTCCTAGGGAAATCCAGAAACTTTCCATGTCCCAGTAACAAACTGATGGACATCAATTAGCTGTCAACTGGCCTCTGTGGTATAGTCATCTTTATCTTAGATGACTATAGCACCTCCCTTGTCATTGGTTTCATAACTTATAAGGGAAATAATGCCTATTGATCTTTCTGATATTATGTGAAAGATTTCTTAGCATAATTTGCTATTGAGGAAGGAAAAATTAGCACAAGCAAAGGTTACTAAAGAGAGGGAGACAGGGGAGCAGAAAGCAATGCCATCAAAAACTAAGGTAAATTCTCTTATCACTAATAGTTCTTCTAGGACACTACCTTAAACATATATCCCCTGGGTACTGTATTTTGCTCCTAAGCAACAATTATCTTGATTTAAATTCGAGGTGTATTTTTACACAGTTTCTAAAAGTTTGAGGCTAAACATTTTCTTTATGGACAATATTCCCGAAAAACTCTTTTGTTTACACTTTATGAAAAAGAAAATCAAGTACTAGTGATCCTCCTGTTACTAACTGAAATGCTACTTACGGTACTTAATGCTACTTCAAATTATTAAGGCCCCTATTCAATTGCAAGCCCCTTTTTACCTTCAAACTGAACTTTTGGCTGCGGGTTCCAAAGTTTTTACATATACAGATGTATTCAGTTGACTCAAGCCCGCAATTACAGGCTTACAGTCCCAACATGCAAACCATGAACCCGTAAGTAGCATTTCTTGGGACATTTTTATTAACATGGTAACAAAAGATGTAGCCCTTCTCTGGGATTGTAATCAATCTGTTTTATATATAATCATTAAACAGGAAAAAATGGCACTTATTTGGCAAAAAATTATGAAATCATTTTGATATATAAGACGACAAGAGAGATGCTATAGTCATTTGGAATGACTATATTGCAGAGGCCATGAGATACCTGAATTATGTCCATCATTATGTTAAGCTTGTTAAAGTTTCACTGCTAAAAGTAAATCATTTGTTGAAGAGTATATTAAGATTTATTGAATATTATCAGTAAAAATTTGGAAGAAGCGTTAATCAACTCTTAACCAAAGTACTGATTTTGTACTTGCTTCCAAAGGTGCATAAAAAAAAAACTATTCAACCCAAAGATAGACCAATAATGGCAGGGACACATTCTCTGTTACAGCCATTAGCTAATTGTGTTGATCATTTTGTGCAACCTGTGGTGGGAGTTTCGTCTACACATCTAAAACATATTTTTGGCTTTAGAGGAGGATGACAAATTCTGATAAAAGATTTTGTCAGCTTTAAACGTGCAATACCACATGCTGAAGATATTAATGCATAAATACATTTTCTGACTACTCTGCTTCAATTCAGTCTATCTAAAAATATTTTAGATTCCATAATGATTTCTATGGACAGGTTCAGGGGACCATAGTGGGGGCTTTTATGAACCCATCATATGAAAATATCTTTATGTATAATTTGAAAAACAGAATTTTCACGTAACAAACAGTGGCTTAGGTTTGCATACAATATTTTCTTTCTGTGGAGTAGAACTGAAATTGCTCTGCTTCAAATTATTAAGGCCCCTATTCAATTGCAAGCCCCTGATTACCTTCAAACTGAACTTTTGGCTGCGGGTTCCAAAGTTTTTACATATACAGATGTATTCAGTTGACTCAAGCCCGCAATTACAGGCTTACAATCCCAACATGCAAACCATGAACCCGTAAGTAGCATTTCAGGGCATGATCATATGCGATTAAGCAAGCCCGTAAGTTACAATTTAGACAGAGCCAATTGTAAATTAGATCATCATCATGATCGTTTTGAGCCTGTAAATCACAATTGGATTGTGATTAGCAAAATGTATGCCATTGAATATCAGTAACATTTTCGGGCTCCATTACAGGCTCATGTAAGTGTGATTTGGACAATTAAATAGGGGCCTATGTTTGCAAATAATTAACATGATACTATAAAATTAACTTTGAAGTGTTAGAAATTTCATAAAATGCATTTTTTATGTGACTTTGGATAATGAAACGCTGTCCACTGACTTATTTCAGAAAAGAAGACTGAGTGTAAACCTGTTACTTAGACAAAGCAATTACACCAAGGTGCTTTTAAAGGTTTACCACAAAGTCAGATACCAGGGTATTTAGAAGTGTATTAGATAATAAGTGTTATCACATACTGATAGAATGAAAAAAATATGTCAGGAACATGATTTACCTTTGGAGTGAAGTAAGACTCTACAGATTACACCTTTTGAGAGAAAAGACAAGGGATAAACAGCAACTGATTATTTTTATATTTACCAATAACATTAATGCTGACAAAATTATAAGGGTCATTACAAAGCAATAGAGCATGTTATAGAATGATGTCAATGATACACTTTTTGTTGTGTCTCATATCTTCTGATTGCCATTACAGTAGTACAGTGATTCTTAGTGATCATGCATTGCAGCCCACAAATGGCCATACATGTCAGATTTTTGCTATTTTTACCTTTGACACCATTAATATTACTTACTTATGTCCATGTTCCAAGATTTATGTCGGTCAGGTTTGAAGAAAAATCTGATTTTTCTGGATGTCCCTGGCATCATTTAACTTTTACTAAGGTTAATATTGGCAATGCTATGGACCCTGTCCGGGTAAGCTATTGAGCATTCGCAGCAGTCAAATTTGGTCTCGTTCTCACAGTCATAGTAACTAATGATAAATTGTGTATACCTACTCTTTAACCGTTGTAACGACATTATGAGGCAAAAGCTTGTATCATCATTGCAACAGGAGTTTTCAAAGACCTCTTGGTTTTTTGTGGTGTAAACACGTTTATTCTGAATACAAAGTTGGAATACAAAGTTGTCTAGAAGTTTTCAAGCATTAAAATGTAGGTATTTAAAGCCATAGCACATATTATTTGCAATAATATGGGAAAATTACTCTTTTAATATGGTTCTGTAACTCTATAGGGCTCTATATAATCAAAAATAGAATCTGAAATGGAATCTGATCCAGCTCTTAAAGTACCAAGTCCCAAGGTATTGAGGTGAGCCCATAAAAATGTTTTAACCAATAAAACAAAATAAAATGTTTGGTAGAGTCTGATAAAATATTTTTCAATATTTTTTTGCTCAAACAAAATGGAGGCAAGGAAACAAGAGTTATGTCATGGTTGTGATAATCCTCCTATAAAAGGAAATAAACTGTTTAACTGTAGCTGAAGCAGCATTCTATAAAAGTATTGCTTTCAAGCGATTATTGAACCTGGAAGACATTTTCTACATATAACAAGCAATAATACAGGGATTCAATGTTATAGCAAGGCAGAGAGTCTTCATATACTCAATGGAGAGGTGGTCAGATGAATCTTTATACCATGAACACGAGCCATCCTTTCTCTAGATCCAAAAGGTAGGGATGAATTTTATGAAACACAGACTGCATAGGTATTTAAAATATGGCCCCAACTTTATGGATTCACTTCCAAAAGGGTTGTTGACAGATTCATAAGCCCTTTCCATAATATCTCAAGAATTGAATTCAATTCCTATGAATCAAACTGATTTTTTCACCCAAAGCATCCTGGGAATAAATAAATGTTAAAAGGAAGCAGCATTAACAGGTATCATTCAGAACATTTTGCATGTAGAAAGATTCAAAACATGGTATTCAAAGCTCTTTGGAACTTCAAAATCAAATGGAGAGTGTGCCTTATCATAGATTTTAAAATAGAAAAATCTAAATGTGAGAATTTATTTGGTTATTCCCGTAGATTGGGCCATAACTATAGATTTAAAAGATGTCTATTATCACATTCCAGTGACAAATTAAAATCAAATATACATCAGATTTTTCATCAAATATCACCACTGTTCACATGTCTTCCTTTCTGCTTGGCTACAGCTCAGATAACATGTTCCAAGATTCTAGTTTGACTAATTGCAGAATTAAAAAGAGAGGGAATAAGGATTATGCATTATTTAGATGAGTTCATTGTTCTAAATCGGAATCAAGTTTATCCATATCTCCAGAGTCTATTAGTCCTGTCATTGCTGGAAAAACATAGGTGGATAATAAAGTACAGTGTACTAGAAAAGCAGTCTCTTAACTTCATAGATGCTCATTTTTCTAGACTCAGACTTCAAGCCGAATCCTGCAAAAGTAAATCTACCACAAAACAAAATATTGATACAAATGTATGTCAATGGAGGAAACTGAAATTCCTCAGGGCCCTGAAGTTTATGAGTCTAATAACCTTCTAGTTAAAAAAGTGACTATACCCCTAAGTGGAAATGTTCATATTGGGCCTAAAGTGTCAATATTTTGTGTCGCCACCATTATTTTCCAGCACTGCCTTAACCCTCATGGGTATGGAGTTCACCAGAGCTTCACAAGTTTCCACTGGAGTCCTCGTCCACTCCTCCATGATGACATCAGGGAGCTGGTGGATGTTAGACACCTTGAACTCCCCCACCTTCCGTTTGAGGATGCCCCACAGATGCTCAATAGGGTTTTGGTCTGGTGACATGCTTGGCCAGTCCATCACCTTTACCTTGAGCTTCTTTAGCAAGGCAGAGGTCATCTTGGAGATGTGTTTGGGGTTGTTATCATGTTGGAATACTGCCCTGTGGCCCAGTCTCCAAAGGGAGGGGATCATGCTCTGCTTCAGTATGTCACAGTACATGTTGGCATTCATGGTTCCCTCAATGAACTGTAGCTCCCCAGTGTCGGGAGCACTCATGCAGGCCCAGACCATAACACTCCCACCACCAAAAATATACTTCTTTACTGAGGAAAGGTAGTTGAAATAATAACAAAATGACAGGCACAAAGAACACAAAAACACTGAAATGAGATGAAGCCCACAGTTTGAATGCAAAAATTGATGCAGAGAGAGTGGAGGCAGCATCTGACATCAGCAGGTAAATGCATATAGGGGGAATCAACAAAACAAAAGTATTCACCCCCTGAACTTTTTACCTATTTTGTTTCATTACAGCCTTAAGTTCAATGTTTTGTTAATCTGAATTTTATGTGATGGATCAGAACACAATAGTCTAGGTTGGTGAAGTGAAATGAGAAAAATATATACGTAAAACTATTTATTAGAAATAGAAAACAGAAAATTGGCATCTGCGTATGTATTCAACCCCTTTGTTATGAAGCCCATAAAAAGCTCTGGTGCAACCAATTACCTTCAGAAGTCACAAAATTAGTGAAATGATGTTCATCTATGTGCAATCTAAGTGTCACATGATCTGTCATTACATATACACACCTTTTTGAAAGGTCCCAGAGGCTGCAACACCTAAGCAAGAGGCACCACTAACCAAACACTGCCATGAAGACCAAGGAACTCTCCAAACAAGTAATGGACAATGTTGTTGAAAAGTACAAGTCAGGGTTAGGTTATAAAAAATATCCAAATATTTGATGATCCCCAGGAGCACCATCAAATCTATCATAACCAAATGGAAATAACATGGCACAACAGCAAACCTGCCAAGAGACGGACGCCCACCAAAACTCACGGACCGGACAAGGAGGGCATTAATCAGAGAGGCAGCAGAGAGACCTAAGGGTACCCTGGAGGAGTTGCAGACTTCCACAGCAGATACTTGAGTTTCTGTAGATAGGATGACAATAAGCCTTATGCTCCATAGAAAGCAGAAGAAAATCTGTGGTCATCCACACAAGCTGGCCATTTATGTTCACCATCATATCAGGAGTGGGAATCACTGCCTGGGCCCTCAACAGCATCTTCCAGCCATGCCCAGCTGTTCCAGCCCCTTCCACAGGCCAGAAGAAAGCCATTACTTTCAACAAAAAACAAAATGACACGTTTTGAGTTTGCAAAAAGGCATGTGGGAGACTCCCAAAATGTATGGAGGAAGGTGCTCTGGTCTGATGAGACTAAAATTGAACTTTTCGGCCATCCAAGAAAACGCATCACATCAGCCAAAGTACACCATCTGTTTTTCAGCAGCCGGGACTGGGAAACTTGTCAGAGTTGAGGGTACAGGGATATTCTTGAGCAAAACCTGCACCACTCTGTGCATGATTTGAGGCTAGGACTGAGGTTTACCTTCCAGCAGGACAATGACCCCAAACACACTGCTAAACCAACACTTGTGTGGTTTAAGGGGAAACATGTAAATGTGTTGGAATGCCTTGTCAACGTCCACACCTCAATTCAATAGAAAATCTGTGGTCAGACTTAAAGATTGCTGTTCACAAGCGCAAACCATCAAACTTGAAGGAGCTAGAGCAGTTTTGCAAGGAGAAATGGGCAAAAATCTCAGTGGTCAGATGTGGCAAGCTCATAGAGACTTATCCAAAGCGACTTGGAGCTGTGATTGCCTGAAAAGCTGGCTCTACAAAGTATTGACTTTAGGGGGGTGAATAGTTATGCACATTGACTTTTTCTGTTAGTTAGTCCTATTTGTTGTTTGATTCACAATAAAAAATAAAAAAATCTTCAAAGTTGTGGGCATGTTCTCTAAATTAAATGATGCAAATCCTCAAACAATACATGTTAATTCCAGGTTGTGAGGCAACACAAAATGAAAAATGCCAAGAGGGGTGAATACTTTTGCAAGGCACTGTATGTATATATATATATATATATATATATATATATATATATATATATATATATATGTTTGGTCTGGTCCAGAATGAGTGCTGCCGGCACTGGGGAGCTACAGTTCATTGAGAGAATCATGAATGTCAACATGTACTGTTACATGAAGCAGAGCATGATCCCCTCCACTCGGAGACTGGGCCGCATGCAGGGTCGGATCTACAGTACCTTTTTTGGAGCCACTAGGCATTGAAGTGGAGGAGCCCCTGCTAGTGAGTATGCAAGGTATGTACCCATGTTTGCATTTTCTGTGTGTGTAAGTTCCTTTTTCTATTGTAAATGTTTTGTTCTAGGTGGTTACCCCCTAGTAGCCAGTTTATGAACTGCTGCATTTATTTTCTTTAAGCCAGGAACGATTTGTTTAAAAGTGGCTCCCCTCACAGTGAAGCGCCCCTAGGCTTCTGCCTAGTTGGCCTAATGGGTAATCCTGCCCTGGCCACAGGGCAGTATTCCAACATGATACCGACCCCAAACACACCTCCAAGACAACCACTGCCTTGCTAAAGAAGCTGAAGGTAAAGGTGATGGACTAGCCAAGCATGTCTCCAGATGTTTTAAGATTTATTTCCTTCACTATTAATATACCCCTAATATAAGCTTTCATGGTGAGGATACTGAATTTGAGGCTTTTCCCTGTGTCTTATTTCTAAAGCTATTGGTGCATGGTCTGAAATTGCGCTCACCAATATATTCGATTTTACTACCTTGTATAGGATGGAGGGGTCTCCCAAAAAATAATCAATTCTCGAGTATGTATTGTACATTTTAGAGAAGTATGTATAATCCCTTCAGTCCGGATACATTGTTCTCCACATTTCATAGAGGTTTAAGTCTATCAGTATTTTCTTAATGTTTAATGAACTATTCGTAAGAGACTTTTCTACTTTCTTTTTAGAGCCAGGAGATCTATCTTTCAATGGATCTAGTACAAAATTAAAGTCTCTGCATATTATTATTTTACCTTTTTTTAAACTTATGTATAATTTTTAATATTTGTTTTACACATTTTTTCTGCTTACTATTCAGAGGATATACATTTGCTATAGTATATAATTTATTGTTGATGTGTCCTACCCAAATATTATATCTTATACCAACTTCGTCAATCTTTATAAAATCTTCCCTAACAGTCAAGTTTTTATTGAACAGGATTGATACCGCCCTGGCCTTACTATTGTATGTTGAGTCCACTCTATTTATAACATTTTTATTATTTAGTAAATATGTATGTTGTAGTTTTAGATGTGTTTCTTGTAAACATAGGACATCAGCCCTATGTTTAACATTTTCTGCGAATGCTATTCTTTTAATCTGTGAGTTCCTTCCATTGACATTATGGAAAATGATTTTTAATGTCATTTGTCTGCTAGACATGTTTTTTCTTTAATTAACCTCTTCATTTTATTCTCTGTTTTCCTTGTGAACCTTATATCTGACAATTCATTCCAACTCTCTTTCACAATATCTACATTTATACTTTCTTCCATACTTGAGACTACTTTGACTCTATTTTGTAGTCTCCTACTGTAGGGCAGTTACGCTGATGTTTAGAAATGGCAGGTTCTAATTGATGGAGGCAGCATTATTTAATCTACAGACTTACTCACAAAGCTGTTTTAAAATCACTTCAGAACTCTCAAACTCTCCTCACTTCCATCCATCTATTTTCCCCTCACCCCCATCCCTTTATTTTCCATATATGGCGTTATAGGGATTCTGCACAGTGTATAAAAATGTATACATAAGTTGAGAGAAGGTAAGTACCAGAGATACAAACAAACTGGACAGGTACTCTTCTAATTCCAGATCTGAAATAATTTCAGAGATTCCCCTTACATGTACATTGTTCCTTCTGGATCTATCTTCTATATTGGAAATTGTATTGGTCAGATCTTGTTAATTTATATTTTGTGTTAGAAGTTTATTATGATCTATTATCATTTTTCCCATTGTTGTTTCCATCTCTATAACTCTAATAATTGTGTCTTTAATAGCTCTTGTATTTTCTATAATTTGTTCTTTCATTTCTGCCATAAAATTTGTTTGAAATTCCTGGAGCAGGAGTTTTATCTTAGGTACTGTTAGTAATTCTACTTCTTGTACTGGTGAATCTCTGCCCTCATTGCTTTCACCTGTACTTCCTAAGCTCTGATTAAGAGTCTGATCCATCTCCGAATGCTCAGGAGAAATACTCTCAATTGGTCTTTCGTTTATTTGGCGAGAAGAACATATTAGATTTCTGAGCTTGGTGTTTCTGGTCTTTAACTTTTGTTCTTCCCAGCATTTTAGATTTGTAAGAGTTCTGTTCCACTTGTATTAACAAGGACCTTAAATGTGTAGAGTTTTAAGTTTTTCTGGATATATTAAGTTTTGCATTGTCTCATACAATGTTATGTGTAAATGTAAAATTTCATCCTAGGCACCAATTGCAAGGTATATATTTTTATCAAAGGATAGGAAGAGGCAGTTTCTCCCACCCTTTAATTTGGCCGCTGTTTATACTTTTATTTCCAAATTGATAATGTAAATTTTTCCAACTCTTCATTCAGCCCCAGTTTTTACTGCTATTATTATATACTGAATAGAGGCAATATAACTTATCTCTCTATTATCCCACACCACAGTTCTTATTGAGAGATACTTATTATTTGTATATATCTCCTTAAGACTTCCACAGAGATAATAACCATTTGCTAGATATACTAGTATGGCTCTATTTATCACAGTCTGTCCATTCGCATAGATAGCTGCATTTGCCCCTTATGTGCTGTATTAGGCAATAGCTAGTCTTCTCTTACATGTAATATACAATATATAAGTGGACTGCTGCACACACTTTATCAGCTTCATCAACTTGCCTTAGTATATGCAATGGGATAGTTATATGGCTTATAAAGTTCATAATGTTTATGGATTTGTACTTTTTCCCTTTTTGTGCCATGCACACCTCTCACTCAGTTTTATGGTTTTGTATCCTTCATAGTACCTAGAAATCCAAATTTTCTCTTCTGTGCTGTGCACACAACTCACATAATTTATATAGTTCACCATAAACATCCTTTAGCACTGTCCCACCAAGTATTGTACATGTACTTCTTACTGTGACTTCCAGGTGTCAGCGCTCCTCCACAATATTAAAGATGCGTCTCATGGTGTTTGTCAGATGCTCAGCATTCATCTCACCACCATTTACCTCTGATACTGGTCTGGTAGTGCTGTTGTCACTCTGGGAGTCGGCGTCTCATCTATGATGCAGTGGCTCGTATGGCAGTCCGATGCCGGGAGCCCTGCTCACCACCTCTGCTCCCGCCCAGTTTTACTGCACAATCGTCTCCATAAGACAGCAGCAGTTCGGGGAACATCTTTTGTCTGCTGTACTATGATCACTTCCCACGTGGTCTATCTGTATCTTGCAGTCAGCTCACCACCGTGTCGCTCAAGAAATGCTGCTGTTAACGCTCCCAGTATGGGCGTATCATTCGCAGTTCTCTGCCCCACGTGACCTGTCATCCCGGCTGCTCGGCTCAATGTTGCTTCTAATAAAGCTGCCGATATTCTGTCCTCTCACTTACGGGCTCCAGTAACTTCCGATTGCTCAATTGAGTCGGGCTCCATGTCTGGTACTCAACTGCAGTTTCATAAACCCATCTTTTAGAGTTGATAATGTAATATCTATACTTTTTAGTAGCTTGTCCAAGCTTGCCAGAGCTTTTCTCCCCTGAAGCAAACATCTTTTAATTTCATGACTACAGTCACCATCTGAAGAGATCTTGGATCCCAAGATAATAAAATCTGTTACTGCCTCCATGAGCTTCTTATTGCTTCTTATCGTAGGATAAGCTATTTTTATTGTTGGAAAAACATTATAAAATCCAGAAAAAACGCTAGTGGTACCACTAGCATCATTTTTTCATGATTTTATAATCCCCCCCCCCCCCCCCCCCCAATAAAAATAGCTTATCCTACGAATTTTGTGTATATCACTTGGGAATTATAGGTAGAAAGCTTAGAATTAGAAAAAAGGGATAATCATCAGACTAATTGGATAAAAAATAATTTATATCCCCTACGAATATACAGTGGAGGTAGAGAATATATTTAAGGGACTAGACATGGAAGATAGAATGCCTGAAGAGCTTTGAACAGAAGTTTGCATTATATTGGAAACAGCATCACTTCATGTACCTTTTTGGGCTTGGATTTTGTTGCACATTAGAAGCCTTTGCCTTGTTTCCTAGAGTTCTTTGTCCTGCTTTGGAATGTGGGCAGGCGTATCTCTCCCTCATGGAGTGCTTCCAGATATCTGCGCCGATTGAGCAAACAAACTGTTTGCCCCTCAGTGGCCCAGATGAATTTGTATGCAGAGCCCAAAGCTTCTTTTGATAAGCTGAGGATTTTTGCTCTGAGCATGGTGCTTGCCAAAGCTAAGGGGAAGCCAGTACAACACTTGTTAGAGGATGTACGCTAGTATAGGTAATATGCATAGTAGGGTGCAAAGTGAAAATGAAAGTTGTGAAGTTGAAGTGTTGAGTCTCTGCTAGGCTCTGCATGTTCCACCTGGACGTCTTACCCAAAACAGTTGTTTGAGACTAGACCATGAGGAAATAAGCTTAATTTTAACGTGAGCCTTTGACCTTTTCCATGTTGTGATATAGCTCAGTGGACTTTATCTGCTACCATAGGTCTTGTATCATGCTGTGAATGTTGGCATAGTGATTGATTAAATGTTTTTTCAAGCGATCTGCAAGTGTCTCAACTAACACACAGACACACTCATGTTTTGTCTTGGAGTCCAAAATGAAGCAGGTCAGAGATTAGTAAAATTCTTTCAAGATAATTCTCTGGTCATAGCAAATTCTACACATGGATATCACCAGATGGACAATATAGAAATCAAATTTACTATATACTTTGTATTCAAAGATGGAGGAGCTTTATACAGTCAGCAAAAACAAGACCTGGAGCTGACTGTGGCTCAGACCATGAGCTTTTTATGGCAAAGTTTAGAGATAAACTGAAGAAAATAGGGATAATTATCCGACCAATCAGATAAAAAAAAAAGATATTCCCGGTGATTATGCAGTGGAGGTAAATAATAGATTTAAGGGACTAGACATGGACAATAAAATACATGAAGAACTTTGGACAGAAGTTTGCAACAAAGATTATGCCCAAAAGAAGGAAAACTAAGAAGAGAAACTGTCAGCCTGATGAGGTTTTCAAATATCCAAGAAAATAAGGAAAGTGAAAGGTAGTGGAGACGGGAAAAGTTTTGTCCAACTAAATGCAAAATTCCAGAGGATAGCAAGAAGAGAGAGGGGGTCATTCTATATTGAGCAATATAAAGAGATAGAATATAGCAGAATAAGAAAGTCAAGAGATCGCTTCAAGAAAATTGATATTTGCAATACACATAGGTTAAAGAACACACATAGAGACATAAGTTAGGACACCCCCCATTCCACCCCCATCCGATACCCTAACACCTGTTATTAACACATAGCGCAAACATTATTTTTGTACAACACACATATTACAAATTTTTTATTTTTTTATTTATCCTTTTAAATTTTGTTTATGATGGAGGGAGGAGATAGGAGGGGAGAGTTAGAGAGGAGTAGAGTGGAGGAGGAGAGAGAGGAGCTGCAGGAGGTCATGGGGAGTAGAAGGGGGGCGGAGGAGGTGAGGAGGTGGAGGAGGGCCAGGAGAGGAGGGAGAGGAGAGGAGGGAGTAGAGGAGAGCGAGGAGGGAGGAAAGGAGAGCCAACAGGGAAAGGAGGAGGAGGAGGGAGAGGAGTAGAGTGCAGTGGTGGGTGGTGAAAGGAGGGCCTGAGCGTCAGACACATCTAGAAGAGGGACAAAGGGTAAGGGGCCTAATCCCAGGGGGATGGTAGTTCAGGGAAGGGACAGGCCCCAGGGACAGCTCAGGGATGCAAGGGTCCCCATCCACAATCGAGAGGGCAATAGGCTAGGGGCAAGCACAGGGCCCATAATTTTACACACCGGGAGAATATAGTCCTCCTCGGAGGCATCCGTGGCCACCCTGTCATTCTTGCAGGTGGGAGGGAAGTGAAGCCTGGGCCTAGGGCTCAAGCTTGGCTGGAGGTAGCTGCAGAGGTTATGGCGGTAGGTACAGCGCAAAGGGATGTGAGGTCTTTAAAGCACCACTTCAATGACATCAGGGCCAAAGTGAGGAGGAAGATGGCTGAAAAGGACAGAGACAGCAGCGTGACTTATAATGAGTGGGAGAGGATTGCACAGGACCTGCTGAGACCGTCGCCCTCCGCTGCAGCTTCGGGCCTGGTGGCCTAACAGGACGCAGCCTGACAAATCACTGCCCACACGAAATCCAAGTCTTTCGAGGAGGGGGATAGTGGGGTCAAATCCCACTATTCCCCTCCTTGAAAAACTTGGATTTGGCCTATGTGATGGTGATATTTTGTATGCAGACGGCTACCTCCCATCACATGGTCCCTGATCTTCTTCTTTTTTGGATATGTAGGGTTCTGTTTAACATGTCACCAATTGATGGTCACCGAGGAATGCTATAAGTTTTTAAGGGCTTATATTGTAGGTTTTGTATTTCTTTTTCTTTTTTGTTTTAGGTACAATTCAGGTCCATGAAGGCATCTTCTGCATCTTCAAGCATTGTAAAGGAAAAGTATGCGCCTCTCAGGTAGACATTCCTTCAATGACAGCCCCCTTAACATGTAGCTCCCACAATCTTAAGGCTATTACATAGCCAGATATCTCAGACACGATTGTTGTTAGCTTAAATGTAGACTAATACCGCTGTGGTGGCGGACTTGCAAAGTCTCACAATGGCATGTTAATGACAGCCAGCATTAATATATTCACTAGTGAAGCATGTGATCCTGACCTTAATATCGATCTGAGAACAGATCCTTGGATCTGATGTAAGTAAAAGTGCATTGTCTGTACCCAGACGTCCTTGGACAAAACCTGTTTGATCTAAATTAACTAGGTTCGGAAGCAAACAATTCAATCTTGTTGCTAAAATGTTAGAGTCAATTAATATCAGTATTTATTAAAGATATTGGTCTAAAATGTTTACAGTATCTGCTATCTTTGTCCTGCTTCATAATATTTACTATTATTGCCCCTAACATTTCCTTAGGGGCTTTACCTTTTATCTTAATCTCATTAAAGACTTTTACTAAATATTTAGAGAGTGATCTTTTAAAGGTTTTATAATAATAGTTTACAAAGCCGTCCAGTCCGGGAGTGGAATTTAATTTTAAATTTTAAATAACTTTTTCTATTTCTTTAAAATTAATTTCTCTGTTGAGAGTTTCTAATTGTTCATTATTAATTTCTGGTAGTGTGATATTGTCTAGAAAACTATTAATATGTTCTATATTAGGTTTAATAAATTTCCTTCTAAATTGTTCAGGTCTCTATAATACTTGAAAAAAAAGCTTTTTCTTTTCTTTTTTTTTTAATACATTTTGTAGTCATATTATGATCTTCGATAATTAATTCTTCTACTATTTTATAGACATTTTTAGGTTTTAATTTATTAGCTAGCAATTTCCCCATCTTGTTGTTTAGATGATATAATCTTTGTTGCAATTTCCATATGCAATTATCTACTTTAGATTGAATTTTTTTTGTTTTAATTTGGGTTTGTATTTTCGTAAATTTTCTAATCTTATCCTCTGATGGTTGTACATAACGTTCCCTCATGGGCAATCCCCTTTTTTTCCTGAATGCTGCCCAGGAGGATAACACCCCCCTAATATATGCCAAAGTTTCTAAATCTATAAAAAAGGAGTCAATACGAGAGTATTGCCGATGGAAAAAAAGGTATAGCCTCTTTCTCTTTCATGGATTACTCGCCGCGAGTCGTTTAAGTGGGCTTTAATGGTATTATTATGAAAAAGTTCTGATTTCCTTAATTCAAAAGACCTTAGGTTTGATGTTTTACTAGACTTTCTATCCAGCTCTGGGTCCATTACTATGTTGAAATTTCCACAAAGCAATACTCTCCATAGCTTAACTTTTTCAATGCGTTTAAGAACAAATTTCAAGAATTTATTCTGTTTATTATTTGGTGAATATATATTAACAATAGTATAATTTATATGATTAAGCTTCCCTGCCCAGATAATAAATCTCCCTTCAGGGTCTATTTCGCTATAGTTTTCCTTTATATTAATATTTTTTCTAAAATATTTCTTTTTATATGTTGCATTGATTTTAGTGGTATACAGTATATCTTATCACTTAAATTGGGGATATAACCAGTTTGCCAATGTACACATATTATGTCTATTTTCACCTTTTGCTATTGGTCTAAGCTATTTGCCTTTTAAATGGCGAATTTAAACCTTGCACATTTTGAGAAAGTATCTATATTGCGTGGTGGGCCCGCCAGGGAAGTCTCCATTCCTCTCCTCTTTCCTTCTTCTTTTCCTCTTTTCTACCCCCCCCCCCCCATACACACACTTATAAAAACATACATATTGCTGTACAAAACCAATGTGTAGATGTAAAATATTGGCCAATTTCCTAAGCTAGACCTAACTAAGTCCAGCAGCCCCATTGCTGTTTCCCTTGCTGAACGCTCATTAATAGAAAAAAGGTTATATTCTTCTGCTAATTCAATATGCTATTTTCTCTTTCTCTTAATGTTATGACTTGCTCTCATAAAAAATTAAATATTTAATTTATAGTTCTTTTTGTGTTGTGTTTTTTATTTGTATCCATAGTGATTTTAAGTTTTTAATAGCTTGTGCTACTTGTGTATATTGTATGTGAAAGTCTTATTTTCCCCCTTTTCTCCAGCACTTTGCCTACATTCTATTTACCCTTTTTTAAATGACTTTGTGATCGTAAATAATTCTTAGACTTCTTATTTATCAAAATTAGAAGATATTGTAATCACATTTTCCCAATAACTATTTCCAATAGTAAGAGAGGGGAATTAGTATTTTAATAATTACCTTGTGCATATTAATTAATCCCAACAAATCGAACATTTCTCTAACTAATACTCTTAGTCTTATTGTGTTTAAATTATACCATGTCTTTAACCTATGTGATTTAACTTTTAAATATTTAATATTTTAGAATAGTTTCATTTCCATGTTATATTATAGAAGGCCAGCATATTTTAAATGTTTTCCCACTCCAATGATCGTAAGCTCATTTCACTTTATACATTTCCACAAATGGGATTTTCCATTCTTTAGGAAATTTCCTCAGCTTCAGTTACTGAGTCAATTACTTTTCTCTGATTTGTGGAGATAATTAATTTGATATGAAAACCCCATTTGTAAGAAATCTGTTCTCTAATTAGAGCTTTAGTCACTTCTTGGAAATGTTTACGATTTATTAGGATATCTCTAGATGTATCTAAAAGGATTGTAAGTTTATCAAATGGTGCTTCCTATTTTGCTTCTTGCAATGATACTTTCAATAATGCCTCTTCATATTCATAAAAATGTATTTTATCAATAACATCTCTGTTTGGTTCTCCTCTAAAGTCTCTTGGTAGCGGGATCCTATGGATCCTATCCAAGATATTTATCCATGGTTTTTCCAGATTCACCAGGTAGTTAAAAATGCTATTAAAAAAAGACTTCAGTTCGTTGGAATTGATTGTTTCTGGAATTCCTCTAATGAGCAGGTTATTCCTGCTTGAAAAGTCCTCCTAATGTGTGGTTTCAATTTCTAGAAGTTTATTCCTTTGTTTTAATTGTAATGTATACTTAACTACTTTTTGATGTTCTATGATTAAGGATTTTTGATTTTTTCCCATCTCTTCGACTCATTCCACAAGGCTATTAATTGCCTTTTTGTTTGCATAGATTTCCTGTGTTGGTTCCAGCTTTAATGAACTTTGGAATTTAGAAAGTAAGATCTTCATTGTCAAAGTAGTTAATATTTCTTCTTCTAACATTACAGTTGAACAGTTTTGTTGTTTTCCTTTTAGTATGTAATGGGGAGGATTGACTCTGTATAGAAGTATCCGTTTGCAAGGTGTTCGAGATTCCTGATTTGTCTTTAGATGAAAAAAAAAGAAGATGAAAGAGAAGACTGAGTATTGCTTCCCTGTTTCTTATATTTTGCTTTAGCTTTAGCAGTATTTGATTCCTTGTTCTTCACTGTTTCTCTTGCAAGTATTGCCTTTAAGGGATTTCAACAGTTATTAATATAATGATATAACCTCCCTAATGTTATGTCAGCTGGTATAGTGGTCACTATGACAATTTTATAGGTTATATCTACAGTTAAGATGTCTGTCTCCCAATAGCTTATTCTCTGTGCGGTTGCAGACCCTTATGTTTCAGCAGTTACAAATGAATTCCACATTTATAAGCATATATAAGCCAAATCACTTAGAGTTATTAACGATAGATAGCTGTATATGAGAGTTCATTTTTTGTTAATATCAGACTTTGATAATTTGCTTCTTTAATAGGCCTGAGAGCCCACGGCTTAAACAGATATATAAGGAGGTATTACTACAGTCCTCTCAGTTCATTGCTATTTCAGCATCAGGGGGATCATTATCATACACAGTTTAAAACTTTGTAAAATAGCTATTGTTTTTCATAGGTCTAATTCGGCGTCCTCTGATTATCCCCGCTGTCTTGTCTTTAACTGTGATCCATTTGTCCTAGAACACTCACAGGCACTGTATCATGGACAGGTATAGCTGTGTGATAGCATCACCTCTTTGAGAACAAGGTAAGAGGGTCCATCTTTAACTTAGCTCTGCATTCTCAGCTCCATGCTGATTAACTTATATAAATACATCCTGGGTCAAGTGAACTTTTTGTGCCAAGAGGTTTTCAACTGAAAAGAGTACATCTCTTGGGGTTAGACTGTGGAATTATCTACCAAAGGATGCAGTGGCAGCAGATTTTAAAGGCATTCAGGTTTATTATGGATAACTAGAGAAAGAATATTGATCCAGGGAGGAATCCAATTGCCAGTATCTGGATTCAGGATGGATTTTTATTTTATTTTCCCCTTTTGAGACAATTGGCAATGTTTCAATGTTTATTTTCGATTTGCCATCTTCTGGATCAATTAATAATTAATCCAAATATTACAGAGTGCAGAAGAGATCTAAAAAAGGTTTTACTTAATGGACTAATGGTCTTTTTTCAACCTCAATTACTATGTAATAACTATGGCCCCTATTCAATTGAGCAACTGTTGTTTACTGGAGCCCGTAATGTAGCCCGTAAACTAATTTGTTATTCAATTGGCGTCTTTTAGCTACGGCAAACAATCTACGAGTTACAGGCTGAAAATCCTTGCGGTTTGTCAAAATCATAACTTACAACCCATCTAAGCCTTTGATCTTTCAAGCCCGCAAAAGTTACAATCACTATTCAATTGCTACAATTCCTCAACCCCGCAAATGTTTTCACATAAATGGCAAATGTAGAAGAAAATCCTACGGGTACCAGAAAGGACTTGCAAGGGTTAAAACACCTGATCAATTGCAAGCCCACAGATTCCTTTATACAGGCCGTATGTCTGCGGGCTTGAAATTTGCTACAATTACAGAGTGATTCAATTGAAGAAGCCCGCAGTTTACAGGTCGAAAGCCGAAACTGTAAACCGTGCAATCATAAATCCCATACGTAATCTGTAAGTGGTCCAAAATAATAAATATCCACAGCGCACGTGTCCTGGTGGAACAATTCACCTTGTGGATAAGGTAAAAAAACACATGTGACTCTACAATGATGCATTAATGTGTAATAGGTGTGATATTCCTACATCATTAGTAATGATAAATATCCTTCCTCATCATCTGCCAGATGAGAAGCTTGTTTCATATGTAAGAAAATAACACTGAAAACATATGTCTTAAATTACCAGCATGTACCCCATGTTGGGGGAGCACATTGCGTGGGAGTGGTTGTGGCCTGCCATGGCTGCAATGTTGTTGGAGCAGGAGGCATATGTGATGTGAGTCTTGGATCTTGGCCTCTGAGATGGTGATATTTTGTACGCAGATGGCTACCTCACATCACATGGTCCATGATCCTCTTCTCTGTGGACACGTAGGGTTCTGTGTAACATTTCATCAACTGATGGTCACTGAGGAATGCTGTTGAGAAGAGATGCTGCAGTCCCTATATTTTTTAAGGCCTTATTTTCAGGTGTTATTTTTTTGTTTTGTTTTAGGTTTAATTCAGGTCCATGAAGGCATATTCTGCATCTGCAAGCATTTTGAAGGAAATGTATTAAGTTTTTGCCAGTGCCTCTCAGGTAGACATTCAGGTAGACAGCCTCCCCCCCCAACACGTAGCTTCCACAATATTAAAGCTATGATTGTTGGTAGCTTAAATGTAGACTAATACCGCTATGGTGGTGGACTTTCAGAGTCTCACAATGATATGCTAATGACAGCCAGAATGAATATATGCACTAGTGAAGCATGTGATCCTGACCTCAAAATCAGTCTGAGGACAGATCCTTGTGTTTAATGTAAGTAAAACACAAGAATATGGCTGCTGACCTTTGTGTCCTCTCTGTATTAATGGGTATTTTCCCGTATTGCTGATATCATGAGTATCCTTTAACACATGATAACACCTGTATAGTTGATGGATGTGATATCAATGTTGATGACCAATATCATATGGAGAAGGTTATAGTACACCTTATAGTACTGCAAACCTCACGAAGCGAGGCGAGCAGTTGAGGCACGCGGGACTTACGACCCGTACGACTTAGAACCAAAACCCGTACATGCACTGTGCGCCTTGCAAAATTACGACTTTAACGGCCGAACCACGAAACTGGAAAATCATGAAATAAACAAATATGCCTCAAATTAACTTACACACACACCACAGTGGGAGAGGCAGGGAGTCTGTGAGTCATGTGGCAAGTTAATTTGATGAATATTTGCCGTTTTTTCACAATTTAATATTGTCTAAGCAAGAAAAAAAATGGCTTCAGAAAAAACAAAAAATGATAAACGAGGCCCAAGGACGTAAAACTACCCCGAACTATGTAAAACTAGGACTTAAAAAATAGCCCTAAGCAGTAACACTTAACAAAAGCCAGTAACACTTAATCCAAGCCAATAACATTTAACACAAGCCAGTAACACAACCCAAGCCACTAACACTTAACCCAAGGCAGTAACACAACCCAAGACAGTAACACTCAAGCGCGAGGCCTATAAACTACACATTGCAGGCCACGCGATGAGCGTCGAAGGTGCTCAGAGGGCCCATAGCCTCGCATTCTGTGGCAAACAGCATTGCTAGCCTTACAATTTTACTCCCGTGATTTTTGACTGGTAATTTCCTAGTATAAAATAAAAAAGGGTTAATACACATGCAAAGTTCAATTTGGTATTCTGTGGAGTAGCCACATTCTCCTTAAAGCCTAATAACAATAGGACAGGTGATAATGTCAATTGATTGATATCAAAACACTTGATGGAATTTCACCAAATGATAATGGGTATACATCTTGGCACACGGCCACCAGCAATGGCATGGGACTTTTCAGCATGGGCGTAGGGGACATTATCCCTGATTGAGGTGAGTTGGCTGTTGCTCCACATGCTTCAGAACAGCCTACATGTGTTTTTGCAGCCCTTCCTGATGGGTTAGGTTAGATGAGTGTGGTGTATGTTCTCCTGTTCCCCTTCCGGATTGCTAACTGGTGGTGGTGAAGGGACTTGTGAACCTCAATGAAGCTGTGAGCTATACCATGTAGGACCACTGTAGGTGGGCAGGTCATTGCAGAGAGGTCAGACAAATCACATTCTATTGTAGAAGGAACTGGCAACCACTCTGGTATGTTTGCCATGCACACGTTGTGGATACCACAGACAGAGTCATAAGTAAGGTTGCTGCAGTCCATAGGGTCATGGAGAGTCGGACACAACTAAGGGACTGAACAACCAAATCTAAAATGTTCCCCTGGTACTTGAGATATGCCACGTAGCGGTGTAATTTAGCAACTATTTGTTTTCCCAATGTAGATGTGATGAGTGAGATGTATATAAGAGGATCTGTGTATTTTTAGGGGCTGCATTAGAGTCTCTGTGAGTGAGAAAAGGTTAATATGGAAGCCAATTTCATGTATTTGTGTTGCAATTTAATCAGGAAGTGTCTCTATAATTGCTTTCAGCATCTTGCTGCATGATTTTTCATATTGGCATATGCATAAACATTACAACATTTTATTTTTTTTAAGCTATTTGATAATTGAGAATTGTTGTGCAAGTAATGCTAATGCCATCCATTGCTCTGTCCATATTTTAAAGTCCATTGGTGTTTTTTTTGCAGTGTTACAAACTAGTCTGTAAACCGTTTGCAGGTCCTATTTGGAGCCCGTAAGATTTTGTCTGACATTTGCTGTTTGCGGGCTTGACTGCATTTGCAGGCTTGACAAATTGTAGCAATTGAATAGCGATTTGCGATCTTTCACCACCATAACTCTTGCGGACGTAAAAGATCAAAGGCATTTATGGGCTGTAAGTTCTAAATTTTAATAACCACAAGGATTTCAAGCCTGTAACACGTAAGCCGTTTGCGGCTTGCGAAAAAAACGTCAATTGAATAGCAAAATAACTTACGTCCTCCATTACAGGCTACAGTAACTTACAATTGCTCAATTGAATGAGGCTCCTGTTCTGCTAGAAGCCTGTAAATTACTTCAAAATGAGAATGTCGTCATGATGTCAATAAATAATAGAATATAGACTTAAGTTACAATTGGAGACTAAACATTAATGAGAGCCCCAACTCCCTCCCCTGTGTCTCTTTACCCTGCTCTCCCTCCCCTGTGTCTCTTACCCCCTCTCTCTCACCCCTGTGTCTCTTTCACCTCACTCCCTCCCCTGTGTCTCATGCACCCCTCTCCCTTCCCTATGTCTCCCCCCTCCCCCCTTTACTCCTTTTGCCATTTACGGGTGTGAAAACATTTGCAGGCTTGGGAAAAGTGATTAATTTCCCCAAGCCTGCAAAGGGCTTCCCAGTTAAGGCCTTGAAAATATTGCGACCATAAAACCCATAGATCAAAGGCATCTGGAGGCCAGTTTTAACAAACACAATATTTTCAAGGCTGTAACTCGAAAGCCCACACTTGACTCACTAGGTTGCCGCCACACAAGCTTGACACCATCTGAACCAAATAAGTTTATCTTGGTCTCATTGGACCAAAGGACATGGTTCCAGTAATCCATTTCCTTAGTTTGCTTGTGTTCAGGAAACTGTTTGCTGGCTTTCTTGTGCATCATCTTTAGAAGAAGCTTCCATGCAGACCAATTTTGATGCAGTGTGCGTTGTATGGTCTGAGCCCAGACAGGCTGACCCCCCCACCCCTTCAACCTCTGCAGCAATGCTGGCAGCACTCATACGTCTATTTCCCAAAGACAACCTCTGGATATGACGCGGAGCATGTGTACTCAACTTCTTTGGTCGACCATGGCGAGGCCTGTTCTGAGTGGAACACACCTGCTCCCCATTCACACCCCCCATTCAGACCTTGTACCACTAACAAGTCACATGACACCGGGGAAGAAAAATCCATGTTGAACTTCCAGTGACCAGTATGAGAGAGTGTGAGAGCGATAACACCAAATTTAACACACTTGCTCCCCATTTATACCTGAGACCTTGTAACACTGACAAGTCACATGACACTGGGAAGGGAAAATGGTTAATTGGGTCCAATTTGGACATTTCCACTTAGGGACATTTTTCACTTTTGTTGCCAACGGTTTAGACATTAATGGCTTTGTGTTGAGGGGACAGCAAATGTACACTGTTATACAGGCTGTACACTTACTACTTTACATTGTAGCAGAGTGTCATTTCTTCAGTGTCTCATATGAAAAGATATATAATAAAATATTTATGAAAATGTGAGGGGTGTACTCACCTTTGTGAGACACTGTATGTATATATATATATATCATTATTATTACTGCTATTATATAACTGTATATTTTTCATTTTGCCTTGGAATTCCCTGGAAAAGTTCCTAGATTCCTGTGTTTCCATGTGTTCAAAAGTAGTAGTAGGATCTTCATTTGCAGTATTTTTTAGTTGATAATATAATTTATGCAATACTGGCTACAAGGGATTATTTTAAATCCACTGCTTATCTACAGCCTTATTCAATTGCGATTCAGCAAATTTTAAAGGGCTCTATTTAAGCATATTTTTTAACAGAAGTTTTTATTTAGTGAAGACCTTGCTTTTAGATAGAAGTTCACTAACTAAAAACCTCTGTAAAAAAAATATGCTGTGTGCTTATATAGAGCCCTTTAAAATTTGCAGAATCGCAATTTAATAAGGCTGTAGGTTAGTATTTTTTTTTTCATCTCTGCAATACATTTGTAGGTAGTGCCACCCGGTGGACATCCTGTATCATAGAACATTTAAGTAAACGTATATAGGTCAACATATAGCAGCTGATTTTGATGAAGTTCCCAAAATATTGCTCAGACATAATTTTACTAATGTGCTCACAAAAAGAAAGCTTCACAAATCAGCATGCATGTGTTGTTCATTGAATATGTTACCCACTGATGTTCTTTTATCTGTCACGATTAATGCATGTTTCATTTCTAGCAAAATAAATATTTTGGTTTGATATAGTGTTTTTCCTCAAACATTAGCCACAACAAATAAAAGTAACACATAACTTAAACTTTTTATTTTTATTTTAAGATATTTATAATTGTTAGTTCCAGTTAATTCAAAAAATCAAGTAAGATATGATATTGTAGCATAAATTGTGTGCCTAAAAGCCGATGTTGATATCACAGAATAACATGCAAGTTGATATAATATAATCAGCTATGCAATATTTCATAAAACTAGCTAGTTTGTGAATCACTGAATTGCTGATAACTGTCTTTAAAAGCTAATCAAACTAATTATTTTAAATTTTATATGATAATTGAATATTTTCTGAAATCATTTGAAAGTTTATATACAGGGGAAAAAAAAGTAAAGTCTGTAGTAATTCCTTCCATACATAGTAGAGAGACATGAACACAAAATTACTGTATGTTGTGGTTCAGAAAACATACCAAAGGTCAGCTAAAATACATGCATGAAACAGATCTGGTTTCCAGAATACATTCAGATTACAAAAAAGGTCTTTGGAAACAAAGAACAATTGGTCCAGTCAGCCTTTTAGCGCCTTTTGTTCCCTTTGTCCCCGGTAGTTAACGAGAAATGTGCAGTATCATTTGACCACTCCAACATCATTCCAGTAAGTGGTGTTCATGGGTTAAACACCTCAATGTTTTTTTTAGTTGGTTTTTAACATTCACCATCTGCAGATACGTACAGAAAAATCTGTATTTAGACATTTCTAGGATCCAAGCATTGTAAAATAATCTATATATATTACCGTATGTACAATTTGCCTTTTGCTAACCTGAATTCTCTTCCAGATGGTGACCTGAACTGATATATTCTTGTAATGGATGATGAAAAAAACATTATAGCGGTAAGTTGTCCTTCATTTGTTTCTTAAAAATGTGCACATTTTAAGATTAGTAGTTAAAAATTAGATAAAAAATAATGTAATTAAGGAGATAATAGAAAACTTGTTAAATAACATCACGTTGGATATTAAAATTAATAAAAATTAATCTTATTTCATACGTTATGAAAATTATATTGTTTTAATATTTAAATGGATGCTATTCATAAAATACTTAAATTTAGAACTTTTAAATAATCAATACGTGTAACCTTTACAAAACATATCTAAGTGTTGGTATTGAAAATGATGTGCATAAATGATTTAGGCTACATAAATGGTGTACGTCAATTGTGTTTCAAATGTGTCTTTTCAAAGGGGCAAAATATTGGCCCTTATTTACCAAACAGTACAGTGAGCTTTAATGTATTTACTAAAATATACTCAGTATGGGTTCCATGAAGAGCAGCAAGGCTCAACAGCAAGTGACTACTCCCAAAATGATAACTAACAATATATTCATATATATAAAAAAATATATTTCAGGTCTACCACATATTTCCAAAGCCAACAAACTGCTGAATAAACAAATGTCAAGTATTTCCCAAAAGTAAATGATTACAAATCTGAGTGAACCAAAGGTGGGAGGAAAAAAGAGAACCCCCACATTTTAGCTAAAGAGCATCAATTTTAAATGCAATATAATGTGAATTGGTGCTTGTATAATAGTTATTTTAAATCTAATAAAGCACAATCCCTGAGTGTAGCAAAATAAGTCCATTTACCTGATGAAAATATTGCTCAGATGAACTATGGTTACAGAACAATATGTCAAATTTTGTTATAATGTATATTTTATATAAAAATGCTAATTGAATATACCAAGTCTATATACTAAAAAGAGAATGTGAAATAATCATAATCGTGATTGCCAACTAATACATGGAGAACAAACCATCCTGATTAGAAAAAAATCCTGCAATAGAAGGCTATTTAGGGCCAGATCTATTTAGCTTTCCCTACCTAAGGGTGTCACAGGCATTGCAGCCCTTCACTGGCTTTTCTCTCGATTGCTAAAGAAAACTACTACTGTCAATCCTTCTTAGTTTACAAGGGCACATGCTGTTATGACTTGCCAGAAGTAGGCTCAGTGAAGAAAATGGAAGCTTACAGTAAAGAATAGTTAGTTATTTTACCCATTATGAAGTTTATTCAAAATACTATATAAAACCAAATTGACCACAGTTGTTCATCTACCTCTTCAATATAGCACTGCCACACGTTCACAATGCTTTTATACCAGTTGAGAGTTATGCTAGATTTCTTAACTCATGCAAACAGCATGTTATAGATATCATGTTAAAATGTTTTTGAATGACATATTGTGAGCTCATGTCCCCACCCTTACCCAAAATGCAGTGGGAGCATTATCTTTCTTGGTTTCTTGGGATTTTTTTAGCTGGAAATTGTTTTTCTGACACGTACATTTACACACATGTTTCTTACCATATTAATTTCTTCCCTACGCAGGTTGCTAAGCTGTGATCTCAGGACAGTGACAGATGTGCTTTCTTCTTCTGTTCCTCCTACATAATTTATGATTATTAATAATTGATTTGAATTATTATCTAATATATCATTTTGTTTATCATTCTATTCAGAAGTCAAGCTACACAGAAAGCGATGAAATTGATGGCAACATATTATCAGGAATAAGAAGAAAAAAAAGTGTCAAAGTTAGTGGCAAGTACATGCCTCCAGTAGGATGGGAAAAACCTGATTTATCACATCTGGCAGGTCCATCTAATCAGCCTTATTTTGAGAAAATGTATGATGTGCAGAATTTCATGGATTCTTCTCTTCACACATGTGAAAACCTTCCGACTAAAAAGGAAGAAAAACAGATTTCTTTAAATTCAAACCACAGAGAAGAAATATCTAAAACAGAATCAGTAAAACGGAAGATAGAATTGGAGCCTGCAGTGGTTTCAGGACCTAAAAATATGGAAGATATATCCCATGAAAAAATCAAAGATGGAAAAATAAATTTACAAATACAGCAAATGGCTGACAAACAGTACTTGCCACTTGGATCGGCAATACCCAAAGAGACAATAGAAGAACTTAAAAATATTCTGAAAGACAGTCCATTAATTCATAGTATAAAGCAGTGTAATACCAAACAGAGTGGTCTAACTCACGTAGCAATCCCAAAACCGTACGAGAATGTGGTGGAAAAATCTGGCTTAAAATTTGAAACTTTCCATCTAGAGAAAGATAAGAAAGAATCACAGTCATTTAAAGCAACAGAAGAAAAAAACTCAAACACAGCTATAGTTGAGCATGTTTTAACTGTTCCATTGCAAATGCAAAAAGAGGAACAACTTGCAATTGAAACTGAGGAAACTCTTCCATTAATACATGATAAAGCAAGCACATCTGCTGGTATGCAATTTGAATCAGCTGAGGCTACTGGTAAGAATACTAATCTTATGTTACTCAAGTGCCTAAAAAAGAGGCACATTTAGTATTATGCATTTAAAGGTGCAGTTTTAACATATACATAAAAATGAGTGCTGCAAAGTTTTCAAAAGTACATTTAAAGCACTGGAAATGCAGCTTTACATAAAAGTCAGTAACTGCTTGTGATTAACTCTAATTAGAGTCTGTCAGGGCATTGCACCACTCAAGTTCTATATCTCTATGGAGAAATCAGCTGCTAATTTGGGGGGGGAATTTACTAAGTATCTCAAGTGCACCTCACGTTATATACTGATTTACTATGTACTATTTTCTATGGCCCTTCTCATGCAGTGAAGAGAACCCCTGGAGATTCCCTCCCCTGCTCACACCCAATCCCCTCTATTAACTATAACCAATGGGTTTTAATGAGACCCCCATTGTACCTACAAATTTACTCTGGTCCTTAACAGACCCCCGTGGCACACATACTGTATATGACTCCTATGCCAATGGCGTCCTATAAGGACTCTCGTGGCATCTATATACTACTTAGCCTTGCAGAACCTCTAAGGCATATGTTAGCTAAGTTATGTGCCATGGAGGCCTCTATGTCACAGAAGAGTATTTAACCCTTAAGTTAAAGGATCTCCATAGTATTAAAAACTAACCATAACTACTATGGGGATCCTTAACTAAAAGTAACCCCAAATGTGCCATCTGTATCATAAACGATCCCCATGGTACCATGTGTTAAACACTATACCTACATTCTAATAAATAAAAATAACCCTACGTTAATGAAAACATTAAGAAACCCAGTAATCACAGAAAATAAACTAATTACTTAGTGATAAATCAGTTGCCAATTGCCTAGTAACTAATTACAAAAAATACAAGAAAACAATGTAATAAGAAAATAATAAAAAAAATACACTAAAATAATACATTTACACCTTTAAATAAAATAATCAATAATAATTACCTACCCTAAATTTCCTCCAGTGATTATCACTGAAGCCTAATCCTCGAGCTTCTGCCCTGAACCAAACATGCTATCCATGTTACTAGAAGCCATCACGTCCTCTTCTTGCTTGATTGAAGCCAATGTTCTCATCTTTTGGGCCTGGAAATGGTCCTAAAAAATAAAAAAAAAGTACTTATGCGGTTTAAAAGTACATTTTGAGCATTCTGATTGGCTGAAATATGTGTCCATCATATTTTACCCAATCAGACTATGTCAGCTGATCAGAATTTCCAATCAGAATTGTTTTTCAGATGCTTTTTTAGGGGGGTTAGGTTGTGTATAGATGCCATGGGGGATCCTTATAGGACCCCTGTGGCATAGGGGTTGAATATGTGAATTGAATATGTGAGCTCTGTTAAGGCCCCCTGTGGTAGGGTTTAACATTTATGTGCCACGGAGGTCCTTTAAGTATCTTTGTGATATGGGGTTAATATATAGGTTCCACAGGGGTCTCAATAGACCCTCATGATTATAGTTTGTGGGGAAATGCCAAGGGATGGGAATCCCTGGGGGTTCTCTTCACTATTGCGTGAGAGATGGTAATGCCTGGGTCTCCTTTCACCACCACTTGATAGGAAGGAATCACCATGGTTTTCCTTCACCACAGGCGGAAAGGGAATCCCTGGGGTTCCCAGGGAATGTAAGGGGGATTGGCATTGGAGTTTTAAACCCCCTGCTGATCTGGTATGGTGTTCAACCCTTCCCTGCCATGGGACAGGGTTATGTAGATAAATGGGGCAAGGGAAAGTGATTTTACTTTTCAGCACTGCAGCCTTCACAGCAGTGCTCACTGTGGTAGCATCAGGGCTGTGGTAAAAAAACCCTGATGAGTGGCCCCCACATTACAGTGGAGTTTAAAATGACAAGGATTTTGATCTAAATATAATCTGTGCAAAAAAGCTTCCGTTGCAAGCAGACTTTCTGTGCAGTTTTGTAGTGGATATTTATCGGGCCCATAGTGCTTAGTAAATTCACCCATTATTTCATAAGTAGTCTTGTACATTCATTAAAAGTTGTTGTTTTCTCTCTTGCAACATTCACTTGGCATGCAAAGAAAAGTATTTGTAATCTATACAACTTGCTCTTTTAACTGCATGATCAAAAATGTTTGTCCCTTAAATACTGTAATTTTATATACATTTCATATATCTACAGCCCCTTGTTTTCAGTTAGAATGAAGTCAGTTGAGTGAATATGTCTTGAAACTGCCCATAAATCAACTTAATATGTTATGCTAGGAGTGGAAAAGAGAAGGAAAGGGAAGGAAATATTTTTTTTAAAGTAATTATTGGAAAAATCATTAAAAACCTCAACATTTTGCAAGTAGCATTGAAATAATCGTAACAACTGCTATGCATCAAAAATTAGTTTTAAAACCTTTTTACTATAATACCATTTTTCACTTTTAGTTGAAAATAAAAATAGAGTAATTAACACATTTGGTGATGTGGTGACAGTATACAGGTAAATATGTATGTGAAGTGTTGGAAAAAAAATGGAACATTTTGTTGCTTAATCATTTATTTAATTTTAGGTGGCATACTTTTTCTCAACTTAAAAACGTTTAAAAACACCCACATTACTAAGCTTTTTTTTTCTAGTACAGAACAACAGATGAAACAATTTTAAAACAAAGCTCTTGTTTATATTTATGCAAATTATGTATTAGTGTTAAATGAGTTGGTTAGGTGTGAATTACATATATTAAACACACACACATTGGAGTAGTAGATGATATTAGGCATAAAAGAAAAAACAAATGCAGTTCTGTTTGATAAAAAAATATTACGGTATTTTTTAGGTTGTCCTGAGCTGAGAAGCAGTGGAATTCCAAATTCTCTTCAAATGATTTCTCTTGTTGAACATATAAAACAGCAGATTGCTAAAGAAGACATACACTTTGTTCGATTTGAAGCTGCAGACCTTCATGGAGTGTCAAGGTCAAAGACTATTCCTTCACGTTTTTTTCATGTAAGTCAGTAATTGATAATAATACAGTTATGTATATGAATCAATGGTGGAGCTAGTGCAAAATAATTTAGGAGCCCCCCTTGCAACCTCAAAACTATAGGTATGTAGTCCGAAAACTACTAGGGAGATCAGATATTAGGGAAAGATAATTATCTTTTGTTGATAGATATCAACAAAAGATAATTATCTTTCCCTAATAAATTAAGAGTCCTCCTTTAGTCCAGGCTACTGAAGGTCTACTCTGTTGTGGGCCCTAATGCTTTGTACCTGCTGTACCAACAGTACATTGGCAGCTGTTATGAGTAATGATATAATTAACATTTTAAAAAAAGTCTGAATTTTGTAGCTATTGCTAACGATTATTATATGGCTGTTGAAGTCACCATTTGCACTCTGCACAATCAGGTGGAGTGTTAAAAAGCATATGAAGCAAGTATTTTCATTTTGGAATGAATGAGTTAGTGGCATTTCAGTAATGGATTACTGACTGTTTGAGTTCCTCAGTGAAAATATAATGAGGCACTGAAATGTGTTGGACATAGCTATAAGAAACAGTTGCGACTAAGTAGCCTGAAAGACTTGTTTAGTAATAAGTAATATGCCTATGAATGTCTATGTGTGTAAATTTGTTATTGCTTTTTAAAATGCAAATAGCTTGCCCCTATGATTTTGCAGTCTTCAGGTGCACAGCAGGATTGATGCGTTTCAAGCCCCTTTAATTTACAGTATTACCATGACTGATTCTGCATTTCCAATGTATTTATAAAGGTCCTTTTGTATCAATGTTACCTCCTCTGCCCTTCCACATCCTTTAAACCACTTTATGTCCCTTGGCTCAGCTCAACCCATCTCAGTGCTACTGTTACTTGTTTTTTTTACTACAGATACAGATGGATAGATTGAGGGCATCAAAGGATCAGGAATATTTAACTCACGGCAGACATGAAACCCATAAACACAGCCCTCAGCATAGCCTCAGTAGATCCCCACATCTTTTCATATTGTTTCCTACCTTCTTTTGAATTTCTCCTCAAAACCTCTCTTCTATAGGGCAGATCCCCCTTTTAGATACCTTAATGTGTAAATCCTCCGTAATAAGACACACACAACTTAGAACTCATTACACCTTGTGGTTCATTTGTCTAATTACTCAACCTTATTTGACTATTATACTGGGGTCAGCCTCCGTAAACACAATTTTGGCAGATCCAACCTTATCATTCCACAGAGGAACCAATAACAGAAGCATATGTGTAACAGAAGCCTAGTAACTAAGTTCTAACAAATATATAAACTGCTAGGTGTTTTCTGCCACAAGACAAACCAAAATCCATGTTGCAAAAAAGTTTGCGTACATGATAAAACTTTTTATTTTTACTGTATGTATTCCTTTAAATGTCATCAATATCATTGTATTTTCTAACTAAAATACATTTCTGAGTCCAAAACAATACAAAATAGATTTGTTTAAATGAAAAATATTCATGAAGTTTTAATTACAAATGAAAATGTGATAGTGCTAAGAATACACTGTAAATATTACATCATGAGTTCACTAACACAAAAGCTATCTGACCTTAAAGTGGGAGATTTCCACAATGAATAATAAAATAAGACTGTACAATCAAAAACAATATATAAGATCTTCCTGTAAGGATAGCTGATCCTTTGTTGTCAAATACATGTCCAGGGTCTTATGGTGCACTGTAAAAAGAAAGCAGAGAACAAACGATGCCTACCATTGGGTAAAACCTAACTCAGCTATAAAAAAACACACTCACAAAATTATTGTGGACAACTACATATGTATACTGTCCACACGATACTGTTGTCATGAAAGGGGTTATACATGACTAACACAGGGTCATGATGGATCCAAATAGTCAGCTTCAGAAAATGTATACAAAGGACTCCTTTTGACTGTAAGATATACAGAGGATATATAGTGGATTATGCACCAAAGTTTATTGTGGGTCTGATGAATTTACAGTAAATGCTGTCTAATATGTAGTCTGGATTGGTGGGCTACCCTGTGTCAGGTGTTCTTTATTCTCTTTTTTACAATGTTGCTATAAGCTTGGTCTGTTGTATGTATCAGGTGTTTAAATGGTTGACATTCTTAGTTCTGTAGATAAACATGTTAATGGTAGAGAGAAATTAGAAAACATATTTTTTTTTGCCTAGAACTGATATTACTTTGATCCAATGATTCAATTACATATGTTTGTTACCTATGTCACACCAAAAGTAACCAGGTTTTAATTTCCTTTTTTTCATAACTAGTTTTGTTCTGTTAATCAATTTTGGCATTTTATGCTGCTTCCTAGTATCTTATTTCACAGGCAGGTCTTGCTGATCCCTCCACATTTAACCTAAATGATTTCAAATGATGATCTAGATTATTATATGTGTCGCTCTTTCTGTCCATTGTATTTACTCTTTGCTTTCACTAGTGAAAACTCAAAGTAATGTTTGCATACCATTTTCCCACTGCACTCGTTATTCTCTCAGTTGATCATTTCATATTTAGCTCTTTCATAAGGGTCTTCACACACAAATATAGTTTTTCAAACCCACATTCTCACTTTTAGACTTCTGTTACTAAACCACAGCATTGCGATTTCTACATAAGTGTATCTCATTACTGCTTTATCTTTATTATTCAACCGCTCACAAAAAATGTTTCCTCTTTTGCTATTAATGTTATAATTTACTCTCAGAGATATTATTGCGCAATTGAATATTATTCAAAGTTATTCACATTCTCTTATTTAACTCCTTAAGGTGGATTTAATCTGACAAATATTTCCCATTGTGCTTTTAGTTGAACACACACTTTCTATTTCAACCTGTCTTAAATCTATAGCCACTATTCTTGATCATACACATAAATCCACAGCTCCATGCTCCCTAATGGTTCAATTATTTTTTTTTTAAATGTCCAGTGGTCATATCTACTAAAATATTTTACTCCACCTTTCCGTTTTTGCTGCCGACCTGAGAAGCTTCAGTTTTATTGAAAGACTAATTTACAGTCACTATTTTATTATATTTTATATTCTCTGTTTGGCTTCCATCATTTTAAAAAGGTTCCAACAAAGACAACATCTTCATGCATCTAAACACAAAAGGCAATAATGTTAGTCCTGGGGAATTCTACCAAAAGCAAAAACTCCTTCATGCATATTTTATCATGCTGCTCTGCTGACATTTTCCATATTTTAGGTAAATTGACAGACCCCAAGAAGTCTGCAGAGAAGAGAGAAGAAAGGAATAGCAATGCAAATTATACCAACTTATATTTGTATATTTGCTCCCATGTTTTTCTATTCACTATCAATTGTTTTTTGTTAATCTTGCTGACAAATTTATTCACATCAATCTCCTATGTGGATAGCAAGTTTTTGGATAATGAAATATTTTTTTATATTTGTAGCAATAATAGAAATGTATTCAATTTGTATAATATTTTCAGGTAGAGGAAAATAAGCTATAGATAGGAAAACTCATGAATGGAGGTAGAATAGGTAGAAGGTACATTTTTCAACTTGCCTTTGTGCTTGTGAGCAATGATATTAAATAATATAAAATAAGCATGATGTTAATATAATGATAGGCTATGCATTTTAATTATAATATAATAAGTTAATAATTGTATCACACAGTGAAATATCCCATTTTCTAATGTAGTGCATAGGACAATTTAGACAATGATTTCAATATATAATAATTTTTTTAGACTTTTCAATGGGAGACTAAAAACTAATGTCCCACACCTGAATACATTTCTCTGAGTGTATAAATGCCCTAAGGGACTTGATCCTGTCAGTTGCTGAGCAGTAAAAAAAGTGAGTGAGCCATGAGTTTCAGCCAAAAAAATAGTTCAATATTTTTTCATGAAATCAAATTAAATTAATTTTTACAATTATTGTTTGGTTAGATATTGCAATTAAACCTACTTTCTTACTTTTTTGTTGTTTCTAAAGAGCTCTATATACTTTGCAATTTCGTATTGGAAAACATTTTCACAGTATAACCGTTTTAATTGCAGCAATTAATATGAAATATTTTTCTTTTTCGGTGTGATTATTATTTTCAGTGACAGATATAGATAATCTACAGTGGAACAATGCAACATTGCACCTTCCACTGTTTGTTCCACATAGTTTAATTATACAAATTTGTTTTAGACCTCATAACATGATTTAATTGTGGTGAAGAAACGATGGTGTTTTAAAATGTAATCATTGTTTTTATTTTTCTAAACATAGGAAAAAGCTTTCAGTGGTGTTTACATGCCAAGAAGCTACCTTGAGTTAACTATAAACTCAAAAGAGAATGAAATGGACCATGTAAATGCATCACATTTTAATACTGACATTGTCTTAAGGCCAGATTTACCAACATTCAGTGTTTTACCTTGGGTAGAAAAAACTGGCAGAGTGATTTGTGATTCATATACAATAACAAATGATCCTCTTTTAACCTCACCAAGATACCTAGCTAAGCAGTTACTTAATCAGCTACAAGAATGTGGACTATCCATCAATTCTGCTTTCACTTACGAATTTTGTATTTTTGGTGTTGCTGAAATTATAAATTCGAAAACA
Organism: Discoglossus pictus; assembly: GCA_027410445.1. Classification (NCBI taxonomy): domain Eukaryota; kingdom Metazoa; phylum Chordata; class Amphibia; order Anura; family Alytidae; genus Discoglossus; species Discoglossus pictus. The sequence continues at coordinate 285,928,168 of CM050165.1, forward strand.
ATTGCATTCCCTGCTGCAACGTTACTGACCGACAATGACCACTTATTCATGCAAGAAGTTTTTGATGGCATGTATTATATAGGTGGGAGCATTGAGAGCTTTTCTTCTTCCAGTGGGCCTGGACAAATGGAGGTTGTCTTTCAGCCGGAATATGGTCTAAAGTCTGCTGACAATGCCTTTACCTTTAGAACCTGCATAAAAGAAGTTGCCAAAAAACATGGTTGTATTGCAAGTTTTTATACTGATTCAGCAGATTATTATAATTCTGGAGTTTTATCACACAGCCTGTGGGATACAGATGGGAGCAAAAATGTATTTTACAGTGGCTCTCAAGCTCAGGAATTAACAGACATTGGCAAAAAATGGTTGTCGGGCCTAATTTGCCATTCAGCTGCTCTAAATTGCTTAGCTGCCCCTGGAGTTAGCTGCCGTAAGCGTTTTTTAAAAGATGGTAAAGAATCACAAGAAAAAAATTGTGCTACTTGGGGATTTAATGATAACAGTTGTGCTTACAACATCAAATGCCACGGTAATCGTGGTACCTATATAGAAAACAAGCTAAGTTCAGCTACTGCAAATCCTTATTTAGTCCTTGCTGCTACCATCGCTGCAGGTCTGGATGGGATCAGAAGAGATCTTGATTTTTTTGATGACACAAATAGCAACTTTGGTCTCCAACTTTTAAAATCATCGTCAATTCCACTGAAAATGGAAGATGCTCTTACTTCACTAGAAGAAGATAAATACATGAAAACAGCATTAGGGGAAGACTTCATTCATTATTTTGTAGCAATGAAAAAGTATGAATTAGAGACAGAAGAAATGGATTCCGAAAGAAACAAATTTCTGGAATACTTTATATAGATTTCACCATATAACTAAACTAATGTATATTTTTCTTGGATTTTATAGAAAAATGAATTATTTAATATCTAAACATGTTCATTTGAGTACTGACAAATATTTTTTCTTACACTAAAATGTCATTTAAAAGTGTTATTTGGTTTGATTTGGTTTCTTTTTTGTTTAATTCCTGTGAAATTGCAAAAGGAGAATATAGAAAAATTGACTTAAAATACAAAATAAAAATGTTTTGATTTAGGTGTGAAAAAAAGTCTACTAAAAACTATTGAGGACTATGTTCTGTAACACTATACGTATTTGACAAACGAAATGCACATGCATTTTTAACACATTGTTACACAACATTCAGTATTCAAACTTAAGCAATTTTCTCCACTTGCCAAATTTATGTTCCTATTCCTCAAGTTTATGAAAGTGTAGTGACCAAATTTGAGCACAGCTGTAGAAAAAAAAGCTTGGTGTTGACATTATGTTGTAAATTGTGAATTAAGGATCCTGAAACACATATAATCTGAGGGTCCTGGGCTGGTGCCACAGACCTGCATCACATTGGAAGCAGCCCTCAGGTTTCAGGCCTTAGAATCAATTGTATTCCGATGATATAGTGAAAAAAATATCTGATGAAGGGTTCCTTAGAGACCTTGAAATTTATATTTTCACTGCACTAGCAAATTATGGTACAGTGTAGCTAAGTTGCTGTTCCTCCATTTTATGTTTCTGCAAAAACACATTGTCCATTAAAAACTTTAAAATATTTTCTACTATTTAGAAAAAAATCAAGATAGTAATGGCACTGTGTGCAAATATCAGTACAACTTTCCTGGTAAAATTAAGCTAATTTGTTTTTCTGCTTGCACATTGTCCTATATTATTCTATGTTGCTAAAAATATATGTGGCATAATGCATGGTACTAATATGTGTGTCATACAAGACATCTAAAATATTTTTGTAGTATTTTGATTGTGGTTAAAGTGGTGACAAAGTCATTAGCACATGTTTACTAAGTCATGGAAATGTTTTGATTTGTTTTGACTCTTACCTCAGTTGTTTATTGCTTCTTCTGAATAGTTCTAATATTAGCAAGAATATAATAATTTTTAGTGACACAAAGAAACACATCCCCTCATCCCTATATCCAGAATGATATTTTTGACAGTAAAATTCTGAAGATAAGAAAGCAAAATCTCTATTCAAAATGTACATATTAATGAGGCAAATCATTTACTTCATGTCCCCCCATACAGTATATTGGGGGAATTTTACTTAGATAACTCTACTCAAGTCTACATGTTATTTATTAAACCACTGATATTATAATTAGGTCATTGTTAAGGCATGGTAATGCCTGACACAGCACTGTGTATCCCACCCCTTTACAAGCTGCTATCAAAGTAGCGCATGCGTATTATAGATGTCTAGAATTCAAGGTACTGTCTGTCAGTACAAGCGCCATATTAGTTGGCAAACCTTCAATGATTGACAGTATGTCAATAATTAAATTATATCATTCCCATGCATGGTCATCTGAACATACTGCACTAGTCTATTGACTTCTATGATTTTGGGTTTCCCCAGGACCATCGGGCCTCCCTTCCCCTATCTCTTGTGCTTCGAGGTGGCTGCACTTTAACACCATGGAGAACTCCCATGGCACCTAACAATAATACAATACTATGCGGGTATCTATGGTATTAAATCCAGGGTCAGAGTTTAATAAATTCGGAGAAGGTAGATTTTCATGGTAGATCCAGGTTACTCACCCATAACATGCCCATCACACACCCCATTCATTATAACTGTCACTGAATCTCAATGAGCCACTATGAGATAGTGGAGACTTAAATGGCACCATGATCTGAAGCTGGATCATGGGTTAGCTTGTGCTATTGCAGATGTCTTAGCACCTTCAATCCATTAGTAAATTCTCCCATGTTGTATACAGCCCACAAAAGTAAAATAATAACTTAAAAACAATGATGTTAGTCTAATGATATTGTTTAGTTACATGTTAGAAAAAAAAGCAAAATGCTGATGAAGCTCAGTAGGTATGCAAGAATAGACAGTCCAACTAGAGTAATAATTTGTAGAAATCAAAATGTTAATTATGGTCTAGGCAAGGTTGCAAATGTATCGACTGCCATTTGCTATGCCACACGCTCTTCAGCTAAATAAAATCAAAATCAACAGTCAATGCTCATATTGGCCTTTTGAAGGGCTTCTATTTGGTCATTTGGACCCATCTAACAAATATACAATTAAATCACTCATCCTCTCCACTCTATAATCATCCACACTTCCACATGGAAGACCTGTATATTCAGATGCTCAGATCCCAGCATGACCAACCATCAGTCGTGAATCCATTGATTAATACAACAATCAATTCCTACAACTACAACGCATGATAGCTGACCTATCCACCTCTCTCTATTCCCTACAGAAAAAAATGGCCCAGGTCAAAGATACACCCTTTTTACAGTTTTTAGCTCCTCGAGCAGAACCAGTTGAGACCTCCCAATCGCCACCTGAAATCATGCCAGCACACTTTATTCTGGTTCACTTGGGAAGGGTCATTGATGAGGTAAAAGATGTCAACCTTATTTCAATACTACTTAAATCTACAGATACAAGAAAACAATAATCCAAGGTGATATTTCAGTCATAATAAAATGTAAAATTCCCAGGCTCAATCAAAGTGACTGAGTTTGTGCTCACCATTTTAGTGGATGCAGTTTTAGTGGATGCCTCTTATTGCATGTATGCTTCATCTCTCATAAGGCCACACAGAACCCATTTGCCATCCATTACTCATCCAAAATGACACTAGCAGCCACATTAAATTCCAAGACTGTAGTGGCAATAGCACACCCGCAAAGTCTGCAGGCTTGAAGTTCTGCTGCGTTACAGAGCTATTACATTGAACCATGCCCCAAGTTACGGGCCGTAGACACAAGCTCATAAACCCTTTCCACGCATGCAAGCTGTTAAGGGGCTGGCCGAGCCTTGATCGGCCGTTACTATCCATTTGCGGTATAACATAGTGCGACACAGGCCTCTCAGCCAATAGAAAGTGGTCTAGCTGCAGATGATTGACTATTAGATTATAAATTTGCGTTCCACCCGCACATGCGTTGACTGTGTTGTATTTTCTTTCGAAGTAGCACGCAGGTCCCGAAGTTGGAGGTTTCTGAACAACACACATAGAGACATATAGAGCTAGGTCACTCCATCCACCCCCCCAACCCCCAACAGTTATTAATTACACATAATACACACATTTTTTTCATCATATATTACCAGTAACACTTTTTCTTATTTATCGTTCTATTATTTTTGTGATTGATATGGAGGGAGGGGAGTGGAGAGGTGGGGAGGAGGAGAAGAGGAGAGGCGAGGAGTAGAGAGAGGTGGCCATGGGGAGTAGTGGTGGGGAGGAGGAGAGGAGTGGTGGGGAGAAGGAAGTGGAGAGGATTGGTGGAGTGGAGGAGCAGATAAAGAAGAGTGGTGGAGAGGAGGAGAAGGGTAGTGTAGAGGAGGAGGTGGGTGGTGCCCCGAGCAGAAGGAATATGTAGGAGAGGGGAGTGGGCCTGATCCCAGGGAGGGTGGTAGTTAAGGGGAGGGACAGGCCTCAGGGACAAGTCAGGGAGGCAAGGATCCCCATCCACAGTCGGGAGGGCAAGAGGCTAAGGGCAAGAACAGGGACCACAATTACACGCACCAGGAGAATGAGGTCCTCCTTGGTGCTATCCGTGACCGCCCTGTGATTCTTGCAGGTGGGAGGGAAGTTAGGCCAGGGCCTAGGGCTCAGGCATGGAAGGAGGTAGTGGCTGAGGTAACAGCAGTAGGCACAGCGCCAAGGGATGTGAGGTCTGTCAAGCACCAGTTTGACAACATCAGGGCCAATGTGAGAAGGATGATGGCTAAGGAGGACAAGAACCTATGACCTATAATGACCGTGACCTATAATGAGTGGGAAATGGTCACCAAGGACCTTCTGAGACAGGTGCCTGCCGCTGGAGCTTCAGGCCTCGTGGCATAGCAGGACCCAACCTCCATGTCAGGTAAATATCACATACACCAACATGCCATCACATGTACATCACACACACTACACATGTACATGATGACCAACAAGGACACTGACATGTCAGCTGTATGGAATTAACAAGAGATAGATGGATGCGTCATTAAATCTATGAAGCTGACAAATCCCTGTCATAATCGACCAATAGAGAGTCATGTATTGGAGTGCCCACTACAGCCTATGCCGAATCAAGATAGCATTAGGAGACCAAGATCCAAAGAATTGATCATATCTAGCAAATGATAGCTAATCTGAGTGGCAATTAGGAGTATCATCCAGGTTCAAGCCTAGATGTCAGATATTTAGGAATGCACACAAAACAATGTTTAATACATCATACTAATGACATATATCTTTTTTTTCTCTCCTTCAGCATCAAGGAGGTCTGGGTCCAGTGGCGAGCCAGAGACGGGGGCGCCGGCTTCATCGGAGCAGGAAGTGGAGGAGCAAGCCCCCACATGGCAGCAACCGGCGCAGGGGGAGGAGGAGAGAAGCAGAGCGGACGGCACTGGTTCAGAGCAGTAGAATGTAATATGGCTGGTGGGGTCACTATCCGGCCCTCCGGCCACACCGCCGGGATTCAACCCCACAATCGCCCTCCTCCAGAGACTGAGGCTATCGCCAGGGCCCTCCAACTGGAGTGTTGAAACAAGCCAGCCACCACCTCCTCCCTCCCACAGCAGTGCGCTGGACTGGCCGCCACCACCACTGGGCTCAACCACACCACCTTCAATACAGCAACATCCTACAGCCGGGGCCCAGACCCTCCCCACTCCCACACCACCACCTCATTACCAAGCCACACCCCAAGGACCTCCATCCCCAACATCAGGCCAGGCTGAGCAGGCAGAGATGCTGGCCCTCATGCATCAGCAGGTCTTCGGGGAATCAAGGCCAGCATGTTTGCCAATCATGCAGAGGTAATGAGCAGCCTGGCAAGGTGCAATAGGGAGGAGAGGAGGCATCATCTAATGATAGAGTACTACCTGGCCGGGATGCTCAGGCTTGGAGAGGACCAGGGCGCATTCCAGGGAGTGACCGCTCTGGTCCCCAGCCCTGCCTACTCCACCCCAGAGGCATCCCCCGACCACTCGCAGCCCTGCCCTCCTCTCCCCCCCAATGCCTCCATCACTGCAGGTGCCACTGCCTTTCAGGGTGGTGCCTCTCCCTAACCCCCCCCACCAGCAGGGAGAGGGCGGCCGGCCACGGGGGATTGGTGCCCTGTGCCTAGGCAGAGGAGGACCTTGTGGCTGCACATATGTTTGTGCCTTCTCAATAGGCACAAACATTTTGTATGCAGATGGCTACCTCCCATCACATGGTCCATGATCCTCTTCTCTGTGGACACGTAGGGTTATGTTTAACATGTCATTAATTGATGGTCACTGAAGAATGCTGTTGAGAAGAGATGCGACAGTCCCCATAACTTTTTAAGGCATTATTTTGTAGGTTTTGTAATTCTTTTTCTTTGTTTGTTTTAGGTACAATTCAAGTCCATGAAGGCATCTTCTGCATCTGCAAACATTGTGAAGGTTTTGCAAGTGCCTCTCAGGTACATATTCCTTCAATGACAGCCCCCCTTAACCTGTAACTCCCACACTCTCTAAGCTATCTCGTAGACTGATATCTAAGACATGATTGTTGTTAGCTTAAATGTAGACTAATACCGTTATGGTGGTGGACTTGCAAAGTCTCACAATGGCATGTTAAGGACAGCCAGCATTGATATATGCACTAGTGAAGCATGTGATCCTGACCTCAATATCAATCTGAGAACAGATCCTTGTTTCTGATGTAAGTAACAGTGAATCTGGCTGCTGACCTTTGTATCCTCTCCGCATTAATGGGTATTTTCCCATATTGCAGATTATCCAGAGACCTAGCTAATAGTTAGTAATACTTGCAGTTAGGAATCGTTTGAGTTGGTATTTCAGTTGGTATATTGTTACAGTTACAGTATTTAGCACTGTACTGTACATGCATATTGATTTAGTTTTTTTATCCTCCTCCGCCTTTTTTTAGTTGACGACTTTTTTTCTGATTTTTGTTTTGTCACACTGTATGTGTGAAACTGGATTGGATTACACAGTCCAGAGGTTGAATCATCTATTTCATTGAGCAGATCTAGACAAGCTGTAAGTGCTATGGACATTAATGGTTTCTTCAATTAAATGGAATGATTAGTGATGATCCTCTTTTCAGCAGATTCCGGTTGCAGTGGTGTAGTGACCACATGTGACCCTGGTAGGTGCTATGCATCATGCTTATTCTAGACTATGACAGTACCCCCTATGGGTATCCCCTTTTTACCACAAGCCTCTTGCTCTCCCGGGATCTACCCACACCACCCCCATGATATTAATGCACAGTCTTGAACATTTCTGATTGTGCTCTGTGTATGAACAAGCTTTGTTGTATCGTTCTAACTTTGTCAGTGTGTTTTCAATGGTTGGGGTTATGGGACATCCACATACTGTACATCACATTTGTGTCACATTCCTATAAATGTAAACTAACGAGCCCTAGTTACTATGCCATAGAACAATACATATAACAATAATAATAGTTATAATAGCATTAGATATCATATAATAATATATATCATATATAATCAAAATAAAGGGTTAATACACATGCAAATGTCCAATTAGTGATACTGTTAAATTTTAACATTCCCCAGAGGGCCTTATAGTAATTTGACAGGTGATACTGGAGTGGGTTGCAAGTTCCTTCTCAAGTGGACTGTGATTTGTCTTACCTCTCTGCTGTGATGTGCCCACCTACAGTGGCCCTACATGGTATAGCTCACAGCTTCATTCAGGTACACAAGCCCCTTCAACACCACACTAATGTAAATTGATGAATAGCAAAACATAATGGGAGGCCACCAAATGGGAATTGGTATACATCATTGCACATGGTCATCAGCAATGGCGTGGGACTTTCCAGGATGGGTATAGCGGAGATTACCCCTGATGCAGGTGAGTTGGCTGTTGAGTCACGTGCCTCTGCACAGCATCCATGTGTCTTTGCGGCCCTTCTGGTGTGTTAGAGTAGATTAGTGTGGTGTATGTTCCCCTGGTCCCCTTGTGGATTGCTAAGTGGTGGTGGTGAAGGGGCTTGTGTACCTTAATGAAGCTGTGAGCTATACCATGTTGGTCCACCAAAGGTGGGTACGTCATAGCAGAGAGGTCAGACATATCACTGTCCACTAGAGAAGGAACTGACAACCCACTCCAGTATATTTGGCATGCAAACCTTGTGGAACAGCACAGGCAGAGACCTAACTAAATGTGCTGCAGTCCATAGGGTCACAGAGAGGAGGACACGACTGAAGGATTGAACAGCAAATAATAAAATGTTCCCCTTGTACTTGATATATTTGAAATGGCAGTGTAATTTGGCCACTATTTGTTTTCCCAATGTAGATGTGATGAGCGAGATATATATGCAATCATATTTATATATATATATACCAGTGTCCACATGAGAGCCTCTGTGAGTTAGGAAGGGTTAATATGGCATAAGTTTCATTTTTTTGTGTTGCTATTTAATCTGGTAGTGTGTCTTTAATTGCTTTATGCATGTTGCAGCATGGCTTTTCATATTGGCATATGGACCATTCCAACATATGATGATTTTTTTTTTTTTTTTTAATGCATATTATCTATTTGTGGATTATTCTGCAAGTAATTGTAATGCCTTTTCATGTTTACCCCATATTTTAAAGTCCATTGGTGTGTTTATATTATCTTTTACAGTGTTGACAAATTGTCTGTAAACCCTTTGCAGGAGGCCGTAATATTTTTGCCTCTATTTGCGGGTTACGGGCTTGAACGCCAGGGCGTCTTTGGGAAATTGCTGCTTATTAATAGCGATTTTAGAACGTAATAGTTACGGGCTTGACAGATCAAAAGATTTGCGGCAACGGGGTTTTTGTGGGTAGCTTTAAGAAGCCAATTTAATAGCCGTAAGTCTTGCGCGCTATTTTACGGGCTACAGTTTTACACATTGGGGGAATTTAATGGGGCTGTAATATGGCTCCTAGCAACTGAAGTTGCTAAAGGCTACCTTTCCCATCTGGAGGATCAACCCTCTAGGACTCACCATTCACCATTAGTCATACACCAACCCATCATCACTAGGTATCTCCACAACCACACACTACACCACTTACTTACTTATATAATCACTGGATTCACAGAGGCCGCAGGTTTCCTATGCATGAAACAATCTAATCTCTGCTGTACAGGAACTTGAGGTAGTGATATGGCTCCTAGCAACTGAAGTTGCTAAAGGCTACCTTTCCCATCTGGAGGATCAACCCTCTAGGACTCACCATTCAGTAATTTTCACTAAGCAACCGCCCATCGACCCCAACCTCTGCCACCTTCATTGTTTTAAATGGTATAATCATTACTACTTCTCTTCTAAACTATACTCCGGCTCCAAAAGCAGTCCCAAGATCTTTGACCAGTTCGCAGAGGCCTTTTGCTGGATCTTCCTATTTGTTCTCAAATGTCCAAATGTAATTCATTATTTAGATCATTTTCTCTTTATTAATCCACCAAGCTCCCAATGTTGAAGTCTCTGCATTGGACAAAAACAAAGGACCCACAAATAAATCAGAATCATATGTAAAACAGATCTCATGTAATCCAGATTACCTCAAATTAATTTTGAATAAATCCAAAATTTTATACAAGACATTTCCAGCACAAAAAAAAATAAGCATCTCCAAAGCTTACTCAGCCACCTAAATTATGTTGCTAATAATCTGCCGCAAGGAAGGCCATTCACAAGCAACATACTCTCTGATCTTAATATAGCAGACAGCCAGAATATTTCTGTAACACTCAGAAATGAATCCCTTCATGACCTTATTCTCTTGGAAAACTTCATCACCATCTGAAACTGACAGTCATTTTTCGTCGCTAGCCCCTCTAAGTGATCACCTGAAGTATTAGAAATCATCACACAGTACTATTTAAAAATTCTGTTCTACAAAAAAAATCATCACATCCCACTGGCATTCATAAGCAAAACCAGGATCGACTCTTCGTCACATAATCCCTCCTCTCACTGCCATTAACGCCTCGAAGAAGAAGATATGTCACATCATCACCAATCTCTTACGTCATGATCAAAACAATCTCCTAGACATAATCAAACAACTTAAATCACCAGACCCCTTCACAATGTCCCTCCTCAGGGAACTAGCCTTCCACTCTGACTCATATACTTCAGTGGATCTTGGTGGATTCAGTTGTAATAATAGATTAACTATTACATTTGTGAAGTGATAAATATAAAACATTACACTTTACTACTGTGTCTTGTACTGCTATTCTTAACATATACACACTGAAGTTTTTTGACAGTTCTATAGAATTACTGAACATGTCAATGATACAAGCCTTCATTTATTCTATAGCTATTAAATATCATTCTGGGCTAGTGTGCCATATTATTTGGGACCTTTGCTGGCCAAATACCTGTAGACTTTACTAATCTTTTTCATGCTATAAATCAGTATATTTATGTAACTGGGTATATTTAGGTTGTAAGTTGCCCTAAGTTTACACTTGTAGACAGAAATATCACTTCATATAAACATTTCTGTGCATATACAGACATATTTAAATGTACTGCACTGCATCTTCAGTCAGCCTGCCATCCCCTGTAAATGTGCTGTCCTATTAGTAGGACTTGTGGACCTAGGCAGAAACAAACCTCTGACTTAATTACAAGATTAGACTCCAGTTGATATGTTTCATATGAATTGTTAAAATGAATGAGACACAAAATTATATAGCCGCTTATATTACATGTATGATTAGGGTCCTAATGTGACTATATCTCCTTAGGGCAGTAACTGTATTTTCCTGTACCTCAGCATAAAAAACAATCCCACAGAATAGAGTTCTACCTATGGATTTAATTTCATACCTCAGTCGTGTAGCTATTATTAATATAAAAGCCAGGTGGCAGCAAATACCAGTAAAGCCGACCGCATATTATCTAGTAAAGCAAAGTGTTCATAGCCTTACATTGTTGCGTAGCAAGAAAATAGAGATTAAATGATTCACTTATTTTAATGAAGAAATAAACATTTATATTGTATTACTTATCCAGACAAAAATTACCTACTATTTTGGTGGCATAGTTATAAAAAAGAACAGAGCAGTATAAAACTAAATATCTAACACTTCTATATTAGAGTAATTACAGCAGTAACCACTCAATTCTATAACATCTGTTTATCAGATGAGCAAAAGGTATTATTCTGTGTTGCGCTCACTTCAGTAACCTTCTGCTTTGGATACTTCATTGTTTAATGTGATTTCTTGGATAGTTGTGTGTATTATACTGCAGATGTTTCTAAACCTGATCATAAAACCAATAAATTCAGCACACATCTCCAGAGTACCCTACTGGATAATCTGCAATGAACTCACTACACATTCTCCTTCAACTCTTCTTGTGACAGAGCAAGTTTCTGCTCCACCTTAGTCACCTTCCATCACAAAGGTCTCTTTACATTAACTAGATAATTAGATAGAAATCTAGAATTGTCTTCTACCACATTTAAAAATCAGACCATATATTTTTATAGGAAAAAAATCAATATAGCTATGAAATCTAAACATTATATCTAAAGGGCCACTGCGGTCAAATGTTTTCTGTATGGTCTTCTGAATATTAAACATGATAACGGCCCAAATATTATGCAATGCAGAAAAAATAAAATAAACACAACCTTTAAATTTGACAAATTTTATATGCAATTATTATTTATTGCAGGCTTCCATTATATTTTTTTATTTGTATATTTGCTTATCTGCTACTATCTGTTACTTTCTTTCTTTGAAGTTTTTGATTAATTTTGCTTAGATCTAACTGAATATCCACACACCTCAGGAAGTTTATCTGCTGAAACCAAAATGATCACTGCATATAAAAAAAGTAATAAATTAGAGGCTGTATTTGTATTACATTTTAAAAACATGATGCCTATTTTCAAGTGTAGTTCTTCAAAAGAGTACATTTTACAAATATGACCACAGGGGTTCTTTAATTATATTTATATGTTTTGTACTGTATTTGTAATCACTTTACTATGGAAAAAGTAAACAACTACAGAAATCAGTAGGATAATAAAACTGTACACACACAGACATATATAATATCCTTTCGTTCAAATTAAATGTATATACAGAATATGTACTATGTCCTGTACTGGTATTATGTGTAAATGTAGACATTTTTTGAACTTGCTATTTAGGGTGCTATGGGAACAGAAATAACTAAGTCTTCCTTACAATTATTTAGTCATTTTGTAACTGTATGGGAAGAATCGGGCACCTCAATTAGCATAATAAGTGTTTTTGTTGTGAACATATGAAACATTAACAGTTGCAGAAGTAAGACACATTAGACGGTGTACAAACTGATTAATAATTAATTAAAAACACAGAAACTTTTATTTCACTCACATTAGTTTTAATACTTTATTAATTAGTCGAAAATGTTGGTTATTTATAAAGTTTCTTCATTTTGCAAAAGCTACCCTGTTTCCCCGATGGTAAGACACTGTCTTATTTTTTTTGGAAGGCCAAAATATGCTCTAGGGCTTATTTTCAGGGGGATGCCTTATTTACCCATGAAGAAGACTACAGTACACAGTTATTGTTGAAAAAAAACAGAATTTTATTACCTGTATATGGTGAAACCATTGGTTATATACCGTATGCATTTTAAACAGGCTTTATATACAGTAAGTGGTATTGCTCACAGCAAAAGAAACCTGTCTGCGTGTCTCACTTTTGGATGTTCTGGTCGTGAACAAACTCCTGCAGTCTCTGTTAAGGAGGGATGAGGGAATCTGCCTGTGTTTCCTTGCGCGGAGTCACGTGCGCGCGCTGCAGTCCTGTCACTTCCTCCTCTTCACTTCATGACGAGGCGCGGCACGCAGCCATGGAGGCAAATACGGTAGACGGAGGGACCACACGGGGTCACCCACCGTACCATCCGATTCGGGTAAGCGCAGGTATCGGTGGGTGGCTTATTTGCGGGGGGTGCCTTATTTTACATTTTTTTCTAAAAAGGGGGGGCTGTCTTATTTGATGGCCCTGCCTTATCATCAGGGAAACAGGGTATCTTTGTTGCAAAGCACTTCCATAATTCACATATGCAGACAAATAGCACCAACCTCATCCACCCATCCCTATCTCCTTTGCTCTTTCCTCACAGAATCAATCACCCTGTACTTGCTGTTAATAACCATTGAGCACTTACTCACATTAGTCCCCATTAGTGATTGAGTATAGGGAAGTCTGGGAGTGGGTTGGCAATAAGTTGGCCATTTGACCTGGGGATGTCATCTAGAATAGGATTTATTCCTCTAGGTATATCACATATTATAATTGTCGAACTACGAGACGTCATCATGCTTTGCGGTGTGCGTACGACTTAGGCGATGAGCGCCAAAGGTGAGGCGTTAACTCGAAGCACTTAAGCGATGAGCGCCAAAAGTGCTCATCACCTGCGAGCCTCGCTTAGCGAGGCGAGCCTTTAAGGCACTAAAACTTGCAGGACTTGGACGATGAGCGCCAGCCTCACGTAGTGAGGTGAGCCATTAACTCACAGCACTAAAACTTGCAGCACTTGGCCGATGAGCGACGAAGCAAGCAGGGCAGGCAATGAAACACACAGGACTTAGCCCCCAAACACTTAGGAAACGCGGGATCGCCTTAGGCTTAGAAGCACTTGACAAATGCGAGACTTAGAAAAAAAAAAACGAGATAGGAAAAATATGAAGTTAACAGCTGAACCGTGCAAAGCAAAAAACAGGAAAAACACAAAACAAAATCACAACAAAAACATCACACACGGCACGGGGGAACAGCCAGAATGTCTGGGAGTGAGGTGGAACGCAAATTTAAATCGATTTCGGCGAGTTTCGGGTAAGCAACAAAAAAAACGGCAGCCCAAAAAAATTAAAACAAGGCTACACATCCCTGGACCACGCAAAACAACACCAACCGCGTACCACTTTCACCCAGGAACCTACGAGGTACAAAATACACTATTACAAAGGACGGCAAATGCACAAACAAACAACGCTATTTTAAAATCCTAACTTGCCCTCGCGCACGCAGCCGATTTCTAATGCACTGTTAAAACATTCACAAAACTATCTCCTCAGGCCAACAACAGTCCAACTGGACATTATATGCTGCAGGACAATAAAAAGAGATTGTTACCTCTGCAGGCTATTGATTGTTACATATATTAATTAGAAAAAGGTAAAATATATTAATTTATTATTCAATTAATTAATTAATTAGTATTTAAAAAAATATAGAGACGAGCCAAAAAACACGCGAGGAGAGGCTCGCAATGAGCGCAAGGCTCGCAATGAGCGCCGAAGGTCCTTAGAGTATTAAAGCTTAACATTGTGTGCTAAACAGCATTGCCATGGCTGTAATTTTTTGATGGCCAAGTCGCTAGTGTAAATATATTTTCTAAGATCTATATCTAGGATTTTTTATTATCGATTGACTTTTAGAATTCAATTTTGATGTCCTATTTGGATATTTGATAATGTGAACGTTGGTATCACATATATAGTTCTCAGCACCGTGGGCTTGGCAAAATCCGTTGGTAACCCAACATTAGAACTGCAGCTACTGGTGGAGATGAGAGCTGTAGGTGCTCATCCCTACGACCCCGTATAACTTAGGCAGGGAGCCCCGAAGGCGCTCACTGCGCTTCAGCATATTGATTCCTGGATATATTTATTACAAATAGGTAAGCTATATTAATTTAGTATATGATTAATTCATTAATTATTATAAAAAAATATTCTTAAATGAAAAAAAAAACGGAGCAGAGGAGGGACTCGCTCAGCGCGGTGCTCACAATGAATGCCCAGAGTGCTCAGAGGAGCAAAAGTACACAAAGGGAGAGGCTTGCAATGAGCGCCAAAGGCGCTTAGCGCAGGGCTTGCAATGAGCGCTGAAGGGGCTCAGACGACCAAAAGTACATATGGGGAGATGCTCGCAACGAGAGCCAAAGACGCTCAGTGCAGGGCTAGCAATGAGAGCTGAAGGTGCTCAGATGACCAAAAGTACGCGAGGGGAGAGGTTCGCAATGAGCGCCCAAATTACTCAGAGGACCAAAAGCCTTACATTGTGTGGCAAACAGCATTCCCTGGCTAGCAAGTGAATTGAAAAAAAAATGTGAGGAGTTTGTATCTGATGATCTTAACTGTGTTTGCTTAGTTAGTTTCACACATAATACTACCTAAGCATAGGAAACGCAAGTTGTGTATAATAGATTCCCAAAAATAGATGCCATCCCTATAATGTAACAGATCTGTACAGCGAAGGAGTAAATGATTCTACTCTGTCTCACTTTATTTCTGTATACCCTATAGACCAGGCATGTCCAACACGACGGTCGATCGAGTGATGACATTTGGTAGATCACGCTTGAAGTTCCCCCAAGGAAGGGGAAGCATCGCGTGACCTTGCTGCAGCCTGCTGTGAGTATGTCTGTGTTTGAGTGAGTGTGTCTGTGAGTATGTGTGTAAGTCTGTTTGTGTTTGAGTGCATGTGTCGCTCTGGGGGCAGCCACCTGCCCATGATCCTCCTGCCCCTTCCCCAATGCCACCTCACCGGTCCCTGCTCTCCCCTGTGCCTCTCCACCTCCCTGCTTTTTGCTCCTCCTGCGCGGATCCCAGCTCTCTCCTCTGCCTGTAAAGAGGAGGAGCCACCTGGAAGAGGAGCCACCAGACCGGGGACATGAGGAACGGCAGCAGCAGCATGGAGGTAAGAGAGTGGGCAGAGAGGGGGGGGGGGTGACAAATGGAGGGGGGAAAGACAAAGAGGGGGAGGGGGACAAATGAGTGATGAGAGTGAGACAGAGAAGGAGAGAGACAGAGAGTGTGTGTGTGGAGTGAGTGTGTGTGAAGGGGAGTGTGTGTGGAGGGGAGTGTGTGTGTGTGTGGAGGAGCAAGGGAGTGTGTGTATGGAGGAGAGAGGCAAAGGGTGTGTGTGTGGAGGAGAGAGGGAGAGCATGTGTGTGTGGAGGGGAGTGTGAAAGTGTGTGTGTGAAGGGCAGTGTGTGTGTGTGGAGGAGAGAGGGAGTGTGTGTGTGTGGATGAGAGAGGGAGTGTGTGTGGAGTAGAGAGGGAGTGTGTGTGTGGAGGAGAGAGAGAGAGGGAGAAAAAGAGATAAAAAAGGAGAGAATAAGAGGGAGAAAATAAGATTAATAGTTCCTGATTATTACATCTTTTTTCATCAAGAATTATACTATAAATCGTATTACAGAGTCATTTTTTATAACATCCATATAAATATCTCCTGAGTTACCATTTGTACATGAATTACAATATTTTAATTAATATCTTAATTTAAACCTAGCCTAATGCGAGGTGGAATGCAAGACAAATCTTTCGGTTTTTATTATGGAGAAAACGTTTTTTATAATACAGAGTTTTTAGTCTTTATAAATCACTGATTTCTGTTTCCATTAAGTAATTTTTTCCAATCTATTAGTTATTTCCATGCAGGTTGGAACACTACTTTGTTTCCAATTACTTCCTATCAGTGCTTTGGCTATTATAAGTGTTTGACTCAAAAACATTATACAATCACCATTTAATTTATCAGGAAACACATGTTGTAGGGAGATCTCAGGGGTCAATGTTATTTTTTCTTTAGTGATCTCAGTTAACTTGGAGGAAAGTATTCTCCACCCCTGTATGACATACTGCAGCATCTGTTAGAGCACACATGGACATTTACACACAACTCAGTGCAAACTGAGGAAATTAATTGAAAGTTTGTGTTAGGGGAGACCTGCACCTTACACTGCTTTTGGACATCTAAACTATTAAAATTAATGCCATACTCACCAAAGTGTTATATATCATCAACACAAGGTTGTCCCAGGCAAAACAATCAGGCTCAGACATATAGCAAAAAAAGACATACTGTACTGCCATCCTGTGATCATAAAAATTATCACAGCCTACAGAACAAACAATGTCAAATTTCAAGACATTCTGAATCTCAGAGGTGGAACACAGCGTACAAAGTTGGGATTGAGGACTCTTGGTTAGAAGGTTATGCAAAGCAACAATAAGCTTTTGAAAACAAGACACACTCTTGATACCAACTATATAACCTATTATTTGATACTTATCAACCACTTTATGAGCTCTAAACACAAGTGAAATTACTGAAACCTGGACATTCACATTTGTATACGCAGGCCCTGAACAGAAGTCATTTCTACCACCTCCCTACATAGGGGCACCTGCCTTACATATTCAGAAATACTTATAGGTTTAAGATGTCACTTGTAATAATCTAATGTGTAATAGTAGTGCCCCTAAAAGGGTTTATTTTTTATAGTATAATTAGTGGGCAAACTACCCAAGTATCCACTAACAAGGAAACCAGTTGGCTCACCAAGTAAATTTAAGAGGACAGCCTCTGCTCTCCTCTAAGAAAATTAAGTTACTATGGACTGTTAAATGTTAGTTAAAACATTATTTCAAGGTGTCCTACAGATATTAATCTAAGTAACCTAACGGCACTCTCACATTACCTGGAAGTGTCAGCACACTAAATACCTATACAAATAGATACTTGCTTCGAGTGCCTCTATAACAATTGTTTGTTTTTTTTCTTAGTTTTTTCTCTCAATCACTTACATCACACTTATCCTTTCCTCCCCCTTGTTTCTCCTTCGCTCTCCCAGTCCTCAGTTCTTGATTTTCATACTCGTGCTCTCTGCTCTCACATACGTGTTCGGCCCATCCCAACATCCAAGAGGCCCAGCTGACTGTCAGTCATATTCAACGTAGACCTTCTGTTCCAGCACTTGGTGAGTCATGTGAATCAAAATAATTTTACACAATACACAAGGCTTAAATGAACCAGTTAAGAGGGGGGTTGCCTTAAAAGAATATCTCCGACTAGGAGCGGACATATTATTAATTCAAGAAACTCATTAAAAAAACCTCAATACACAAATTTTGAGGTAAATCCCATGCACAAACATATTATGCCACTATAATAGAAATAAAAAGAAGAGTCTTGATTTTAATACACAAGAGACTCAACTTTCTACACATAAAAACTCAAAAGACCAATGACGGTAGATACTGTACATCGTGGTACATGGAATCATTAATGAAAGGAATGTATAGTTACTTAATGTGTATGCACCAAACTCAGAACAATACGCTTTTTTTCAGAAATATGCGACTTAGTATCCAATTGGCCACATTCTTTTTTGGATGGTGGGAGGGGATATAAATGCGGTCTTAGACCCAACAAAGGATAAACCTGGACCTGCTACCCCCAACCCAGTTCCCACCACTAGGAAAACATTAAAGCAATCCTAAAGTACAACAGCCTATTTGACACATAGAGAGGAATGAACCCAAAAGTTAGAGACTTTACCTTTTACTCGGCCAGGCACAAATCACACTCAAGGATAGACTACATACTGTTACAACAACAAATTGCCTCTAACCTAACTGAAGCAACAATACATCCTATCTCGTGGTCTGACCACAATCTTGTTAGTGCGTTTTTATGTGATTTGCTCCCAAAGGGTTGATTTTCATCTTGGACATTAAACCCGGCACTTCTTAATGACCTATTAACAAAAGAGAAAATCCACAAAGCACTCACAGACTACTTTACTCTAAACAGATATGGCAAAGTAGACAGGATGTGGGTATGGGCATCCCATAAGGCAGTCTTGAGAGGGAGTCTGTATCCAACTAGGCTCTGCGACCACAAAATCATAACTATTTCAAATAAACAATCAAAATAATAAAATCTTAAACCTTCATAAATCATTTACTATCCAGAACTCACCTAAAATTTATGAGGAAATCCTTAAATGCAAACATGAATTAAATATGATTTTGAGGGAAAAAAATGGTGACCACCCTGCAGCGTACACAATCCAAATTCTTTAGGTACTCCAATAAACCCAACACAATGTTAGCTAGGAGGCTTAAGCAGCAAACCGCTAATTCATTTATCTCTAAACTAATAACCAAAGAAAATACCATTATACACCAACCAGAACAAATTACAAAGACCTTTGGGCAATTCTATGCTGAGTTATAATCGACAAATCAACATTCTGGGTCACAAAGTCATAAATCCCAAATCAACACATTTTTATCGACAACCAATTTCCCCCAAATTGCAAAAGATAAAATATATTCCCTTACTACTCCTAGTCCGGTAGAAGAAATAAAAACTGCAGTGAAAGCAGCAAAGGCTCTTGGTCTGGATGGATCCACTAACTACTATTATAAACAATTCAAGGGAACTCTCCTGCCTCATCTTCAACATCTCTTTAATGGTTTTCTAATTTTCAAACCCATGAAAGGCGTGGATTATTGTCTTACATAAAAAAGGTAAAGATCCCACACAATGCAACAATTATAGACCCATATCCCTAATTAATAATTAATAACATTAAGCTTTACTCCAGGATTCTGGCGAACAGATTGGCCTTAGTTTCACTGTCTGCGATCCATCTGGACTGGGTAGGCTTTATCCTAGCTAGGGAGGCACCGGATAACACCAGGAACATTTTTAACCTTGTGGATATAGCCTCCAATAAAAACATACCTCTAACGCTGTTATTCCTAGATGCCGAAAAGGCATTTGACAGGATTTATTGGACCTACATAAAAGAGGTTTTGCTTAAATCTGGTCTAAATAAAAATTTCCTAGGAAGTATCATGACATTGTTTTCAGACCCAATGTATTCAGGGATTTAGGTGCCAACTGTTCAAAATCTAAAGAGGAATAAGACAAGGGTGACCCTGTCTCCTCTGCTTTTCGCACTATGTATCAAGCCTCTGGTGATAGCACTAAGGGAAACCCCAGACGTCAAAGGGATAAAACTAGGTGTCAATAAGTACAAACTTACAGCCTTATTAAATTCCAGCCTCGTAAATAAGAGGCTTCTACTTAAATCCTACGTACTGCAAAATTTCTCAAAGTTACAACGCTATTAAATTAGCCCTGCTGCGGGCACCGTGTGAGCTACGCAGCAGGGCCGTCTGTATGAACACTGTGATAATGTACATAAGGAGTGACAGCCTGCGACATGATCTCGCAGGCTCCTACACCTCATCAATTAGTGCAGGGGTCCTAAATGGGACCTCCGTGGCAGTCCCACACATAAGCCCTGCCATGGGGGGTACTCCATCTAACCCCCCGGCACCTAAAATTAACCTCTCTCTATGCTGGGGGTCCCCATCAGGACCCCCAAAGTGTCCCCACATTAACACCTTGCTGCAGGGGTCCATAGGGACCCCCGCAGCCCCTCCACATTAACCCCTTGCAGCTGGGGGCCCGATCGGCACCGATCGTGACCCCGCTGCATTTTGATTTTTAAATTTCCCGCCTCGCGGGTCCTTAAAGGACCGTAAAGGTCCTGAAAGGACTCACACTAAAAAATATTAACCCCAGGCAACTAAAATGAACACCATAACTCATGGGGGTCAATACAGACGCCCATAAGGCCAATAATTAACCCTATAACTCATGGGGGTCAATACAGACCCCCATGAGCCAATAATTAACCCTATAGCTCATGGGGGTCAATACAGACCCCCATGCCTTAATTAACCCTGTCACTCATGGAGGTCAATACAGACCCCCATAAGGCCAATAATTAACCCTATAACTCATGGGGGGTCAATACTGACTGACATTGACAACAGCCAATGAGAAGGCGCAGATGTCTTCAGCCAATCACTCCGTGGGGGTGTATCCCATTGTGATTTGCTGAAGGCATCTGCGCCTTGTGATTGGTTTAAATAAAGATTGACAGGTGCATTAGCCAATCAGGGTGGTATTTTGGGGTGTATCCCATCCTGATTGGCTCACACATTGACGCCTTTGATAGACAGTTTTTTCAGCCAATCAGACGCCGCCATTGCCAATTTCCTTCCGGAAAAGGCTCCAGGAGGCTCAATATCGTGGGGAGGTCTGCAAGTGCAGGCCTCCATTTTTTTTTTTTTTTTTTTTTTTAGAGCACGATGGTTCCAGGGCCCAGCCGGGGCTGAAGAGGGGGAGGCCGGGAACATCGCAGGGAGGTAAGTTGAATTTATATTTATATGTTTATATTTTTATTTTATTTTATTTTGTGAATATATGTTTTTTAACAGGGCCGCGCCGGAGAAGAAAAGAAGAAGGACGGGACATGCTGGAAAGGTGAGTAGAATATTTAGAATGTGTATAATGTTTATTTATTTTATGTTAATGTGTTGTACTCATTTTTTGTTTTGTTTTACCCCTAGGTTGGTGATCTGAAGGGACATCTCAAAGGTAAGTGGTCTTAATTATTTTATTTTAGCTTAGAATTAGGGTTTGTGTATGTAGTTAGGATTTTAATTATTTTATTTTAGTTTAGAATTAGGGTTTGTGTATGTAGTTAGGATTTTAATTATTTTATTTTAGCTTAGAATAGGGTTTGTGTATGTAGCTAGGATTTATTGTATATTAAATACATTGTATGTTAGATAGATAGGTGGTATTGTATTTTATTTGTATTGTATTGTATGTAATGTATTGTATTATATGTATTGTAACGTATTGTATGTAATGTATTGTATGTAATTATTGTATGTATTGTATTGTATGTATTGTAATGTATTGTATTGTGTATGTCTTTCCTTTTCAGGTGTGTATTTTTTTTCTGTAGTGGAGGAGTGTAATGTATTTTTTTATTTTCTGTACTGTAGATGTTTTCTTTTTTGTGACTTAGGTTTTTTTTATTTTTTGTAAGGTAGGTTTATTTTTATTTTTTGTGAGTTAGGTTTTTTTATTTTCTGTAAGGTAGGTTTTTTTATTTTTTGTAATTAGAGTGGTGGGTGTTAATTAGGGGGTAGGTAGTGTAGGTAGGTAGTGTAAGTGTTAATAGTGTAGAGGGGGGCTAGTTTAGATTTATTGGTTTATTGGGGGTTATAGTGTAGTGTTTGTAGTTAGTGTCATGATGGTCCTTGTGGACTGTCATGGCACTTATGTGGTTAATATTAGGGTTATAACTGCCCAATAAGGGTCATAATATACCCTTATGGGACTGATGGGGTTAAATAATGGATTATGAGGGTCTGTATTGACCCCCATGAGTTATAGGGTTAATTATTGGCTTATGGGGATCTGTATTGACCCCCATGAGTGACAGGGATAATTATTGGCTTATGGGGCTCTGTATTGACCCCACATGAGTTATTGGGTTAATTATTGGCTTATGGGGGTCTGTATTGGCCCCACATGAGTTATAGGGTTAATTATTGGCCTTGTGGGGGTCTGTATTGACGAGGCGGGAAATGTAAAAATCTAAATGCAGCGGCGTCACGATCGGTGCCGATCGGGGACCCCCGCTGCAAGGGGTTAATGTGGGTGGGCTGGGGGTCCCTATGGACCCCTGCAGCAAGGGGTTAATGTGGGGACAATTTGGGGGTCCCGATGGGGACCCCCAGCATAGAGGGGGGTTAACTTTAGGTGCCGCTGTCCAGATTGTTAATTGTGTGCCGTGGGCCCTTTAAGGAGCAGAGGCGGGGAATTTAAAATTTTTAAATGCAGCGGGGGCCTGATCGGTACCGATTGGGGACCCCCTGCTGCAAGGGGCTGCAGGGGTCCCTATAGGGACCTCTGCAGCATGGGGATGTGTATAGGGAGCAGGGGGAAGCCTCACACGGCTGTCTCGGGCTGCTCTGAGGCAGCACATAGAGGTTTTAGGATCCCTTTCAAGCACTTTTTTGCCCGTAGGGATTCTTCCGAGGTGCGAGAATAACTTATAGATTTAAGGCTGCGTGTGACTCCGTAACTCTCTTGGAGCCTATTCTAGGACATTTTTCGGAGTTATCTCGCAAAGCAGGCTGCGAGGGATTCAAACCTCGCAAACAGCAAAAAAACTGCCTTTTCCAAGGACCGAGAGAACTACGTGGGATAATTTAATGAGGGCCTTAGTCTCTTTGCTGATTATATCTTACTTACAGTTACCCTCAATGTTTTTTTGCCTACTCATATAGAAAACTTTTTAGCATCAAATTTCTCTTTCATATGGGAATTAAACCATATAAAATATCTGGGCATTCACATTCCTAGACACATTAAGCTAATTTATAACGTAAATTATCCCTATACCATCAAATATCTACTTAAAGACATCCACATTTTGTCTACCCTCAAAATCTCAAATTCATGCTATTAAAATTAACACTCTTCCTAAGCTACTGTACCTTTTTAGGACTATCCCAACCACAATTAAATTAAAAGATTTATGAGACTTACAGAAGGCAATCTCTCACTTTATCTGGGACAATAAAAAGCCAAGGATAAACAAAGTGCCTATGGCAGCCTCAAAAAAGCAAGGTGGTTTAGCCACTACAGATTTGTTGAGATATTCTACGGCTGCTAGACTAGCTTAACTAACTAAGTGGTATATCAAAGATTCCACCACCCCCCTAATATGGGTAGAAAGGCATTATGGTTAAGCGCTCACCACAAGATTAATTTGAAACCACTTCCCCAAAGTGTAAGCTATTTAATTACACTATGGAAACAAATACACAAAAGATTCCAATTGAAAGTAAAAGGATCATGGCTTTCACCCCTATGGCTACCCCATAGAGACCCATCAATAAACAAAAATACCCAGCTACTCTTTTGGATCCAAAAACAGATAACAATAGTAGAAGACATACTAATGGAATCCCAGCACTGGTCCTGACAGAATTTAGCACGAGATACCATCTACAACTCAAAGAATGGTTTAATCTGATGCTGATTAACACCAATTTAGGACACATTTCAAGAGACAATAAACTAGACATTATAACTCCCTTTGAACAATGCTGTTTATACAACCCAAATGGCAAGAAAAATATCCATGCTTCATAATTACTTTAGTGATCAGGCTACCATTAACAAACTACCCTATAGATCTACTTGGGAAACTAAACTTAACGTCACCATAGATGATGAGCAATGGGCAAAATTTATAAGAATGCAGAAAACACTTCCCTGAATATAACCTTGAAAGAAAATGCATATAAAACCATTATGAGATGGCACCTTACCCCAGTTTGAATGAAACTCTCAAATCCTTCATTAGACGGAAATTGCTATAGGGGCTGTAACACCATAGGAACACTAAAACATATGATATGGGACTGTCCCAAAATAAAACACATTTGGAAAGAAATATATGCTTGCCTGGAGAAATTATGGGACATGAATATCCCTCAAAAGCCAGAGGAAGCTTTGCTAGATTTACCGATTCCAGGCATGCCAAAATAGGTCCAATTTTTATCAAATCAGATATCTTTAGCAACCAGAAGCATACTTGCAAAACACTGGAAATTAACCATACCAACAAACGAATGAGGAAAATCAATTACATTATTATCTGCTGAGATAGACGTGAGCTACAGAAGATGGGCTTCATGTTGGGATGTCTGTACTCTGAGAGTAAGTAAGAGTACTCTGCCCCGTCTACTTTTACACTATTTCATTTTTATTGTCACAAAATTGTTATAGATTATTCTGGAAACACCTCAAGAAATCTGCACATATTAGCACATATTATAATTGTCAAACTGTGATTTGTTGTCACGCTTGCGAGCCTCGCAATGCGAGGCAAGCCATTGAGGCATAGAAGCCTTCCGAGCTCGGAGGACTTAGGCAATGAGTGCCAAAGGCGCTCCTGCGAGCCTTGCAAAGCAAGGCAAGCAGCTGAGGCATGGAAACACGTTAGACTTAGGCTGAAATGAGCGCCGAAGGTGCTCCTGCGAACCTTGCAAAGCGAGACGAGTTATTGAGGCATTGAAGCAGACGGGACTTAGGCTGCAAGCAGTTGAGGAATGCGGGACTTACTTAGGCTGCAAGCACTTGTGGAACGCGGACCTTAAAAAAAAAATATGACCTTGGAATCTCGGAGGCAAAAAATAAACGTACTCGGAAAAATACAAATGTAAAGGCCGAACTGAGGAAATCGAAAAACACAAAAAACAACAACAACAAAACATTAATTAAACCACACACACACAGCACAGGGGGAGAGCCAGGACACCTGGGAATGAGGTTGCAAGCAAATTTAAGCCGAATTTGCTGTGTTTCGTCACTTGAAAATCGGTTAAGCGAGAAAAAATATGGAGGACGAAAAACGTAAAAAAAGGTGCTCAGAGGGCCAAAACACTCACATTGTGTGGCAAACAGCATTGCCAGGCTTCAAATTTGATTGCGGTCATTTTTGATGGGCAAGTCACTAGTATATATATATATATATATATATATATATATATATATATATAAATAAAGAGTGAAGCAGCTGTGAATTTCCAGTAATCTACTAATCTATCACATATAATAGTTGTGGATGTATGGGCCGTTGGTCATGCTTTGTGGCCCATAGGGCCGCAACTGCGAGCCTCATGAAGCGAGGTGAGTTGTTACGTTCGTAACCAAGTAACTAAGGCACTCATGGCGAGGACCACTGTGTCTCCTCTTTCTTTCCCCCTTAACCTCCTCCTCCCTTTCCCCCTCTCGAATTACCTCATCCTCTCCCTCCAGTTACCTCCCTATCCCCTTTCCCCTCTCTTACTGTGATGCGATAAGCTGCTGCTGCTGTTCCCTCCCCTGCACCGTGTCTTCTGGCTGTGTCCGACCGGCATATGCTAATAACGTGACATCACATGTTACGTCATTGGAATTTGCCGGTCGGACACAGCCAGAAGACACGCTGCAGGGGAGAGAGCAGCAGGAGCTCATTGCATCCCAGTAAGAGAGGGGAAAGGGTATAGGGAGGTAATTGGAGAGGGGGAAAAGGAGGAGGAGGATAAGGGGGGAGGAGGTGGATAAGGCGAAGGAGAGAGGAGGATGAGATGGAGGGAGGAAGATAAGGAGGAGGATAAGGGAAAAGGGAGGAGGAGGATAAGGGGGAAAGGGAGGAGGAGGAGGATAAGGGGGAAGGGGCAAAGAGGGGCAGGGAAGAGGGGGGAAAGAGACACAGGGGAGGGAGAGGAGGGAAAGAGACATGGGGAGGGAGAGGGGGGAAAGAGACACAGGGGAGGGAGAGAAGGAAGAGACACAGGGGAGGGAGAGAGGGGAGAAAGAGAGATTTGGAAGGGCAAGGGCTGAAAAGAGACACAGGCGAGGGAGAGGGGGGGAAGAGAAACAGGGGAGGGGGTAAGAGACACAGGGGAGGGAGAGGGGAAAAGAGGGACCGGTGGAGGTGGAATAGACACAGGGTAGGAAGAGGGGGCAAGAGACACAGAGGAGGGGGGAAGAGATGGGAGGGAGGCAGGAGAAACACAGGGGAGGGAGATGGGGAAAGGGAGGCACAGGAGGGAGAGGAGGGGGGAAATGAGACACAAGGGAGGAAGTAGACAGGGTAGAGACTTGCGATGACAAAGGGGAGGGGGGAACAGACATGGGAGTGGGGGGTCATAGGGGAGGGAGAGGGGGAAGAGACACAGGGAAGGGAGGGGGGAGACAGAGGGGAGGGGGGAACAAACACAGGGGAGGGAGAGAGGGAAAAGAGACACATGGGAGGGAATGGCGTGAAAAGAGACAAAGGGGAGGGGGGAATAGACACAAGGGAGGAAGAGGGGAGAAGAGACACAAGGGAGGGAGAGGATGAGGGAAAGGAGACACAAGGGAGGGAGAGGAGGGGGTAAATGAGACACAAGGGAGGAATTAGAAAGGGTAGAGATTTGCACGAGGATAGCCACACATTCTTCTGTTCTTAATTAAGATGATAGTCTATATATATACAGTAGACTCCCATTTATCCAGTACTCAAGCAACCTGAACTCTCAAGCAACCGGCACCCTGCAGTATTCCCTGCGTAACAATAAACTCTTAAGCAACTGGCATATTTGCTGCAGAACCAGAATCATACGCATCCAGGGGAGGGAGAGGGGGGAGACACAGGGGAGGGAGAGAGGTGGAAGAGACACGGGGGGGTGTCACATGGGAGGGAGAGGGGGGAAATAGAAACAGGGGAGGGGGGAAGAGACACGGGGGAGGGGGCGAAACCGACACAGGGGAGGGAGTGGGGGGGAAATTGACACAGGGGAGGGGGGAAAGAGACACAGGGAAGGGGGCTAGAAACACAGGGGAGGGAGAGGGGGGAAGACACATGGGAGGGGGAAAGGAGACACAACAGAGGGGGAA
The DNA here is from genome assembly GCA_027410445.1 of Discoglossus pictus. Taxonomy (NCBI): domain Eukaryota; kingdom Metazoa; phylum Chordata; class Amphibia; order Anura; family Alytidae; genus Discoglossus; species Discoglossus pictus. Next base: position 285,955,358 of record CM050165.1, read on the forward strand.
AGGAGACACACGGGAGGGGAGAGGAGGGTGAATGAGACACAAAGGAGGAAGTAGACAGGGTAGAGACTCGCACCAGGATAGCCACATATTCTTCTGTTCTTAATTAAGGTAATAGTATATATTTACAGTAGACTCCCATTTATCCGGTACTCAAGCAACCTGAACTCTCAAGCAACCGGCACCCGGCAGTATTCCCTGCGTAAGCATAAAGGCTTAAGCAACTGGCATATTTGCTGTGGAACCGGAATCATTCGCATCCAGGGGAGGGAGAGAGGGGAGACACAGGGGATGGAGAGAGGGAGAAGAGACATGTGGGGAGAGGGGGGAAGAGGGGGGAAACAGACACCTGGGAGGGAGAGGGAGGAATGAGACACAGGGGAGGGGGGAGAGACACAGGGGAGGGAGAGGGGGGAAATACACAGGGGAGGGGAAAAGGAGACACAAGGGAGGGAAAGGAGGGAGGAAAGGTGACACAAGGGAGGGAGAGGAGGGGGTTAATGAGACACAGGGGATGAAGTAGAAAGGGTAAAGACTCGCACCAGGATAGCCACACATTCTTCTGTTCTTAATTAAGGTAATAGTATATATATACAGTAGACTCCCGTTTATCCAGTACTCAAGCAACCTGAACTCTCAAGCAACCGGCCCCCAGAAGTATTCCCTGCGTAACTGTAAACGCTTAAGCAACCGGAATCATACGCATATGGAATTTATTCAGCGCCACCGGAATCGCAGATACCCGGACAGAACACTGCAGATCAGAACACTAATTAACCTTCTATTGTGAGGTGAGGCAGTATTTTTAATCATTTAAAGTGGCAACTTGCTTGTGGACACATTTTGGGCATTGTACAACACACATAATAATCAGAAGGTAAATTATAATTTTATTAATTACCATCTCAGTTTTGGGGAATGTATTTTTAATCATAATTGTCAATGTGTTGATAGGTGCACATTGTATTATGCTCTATAGCTTACTTATACACTATACATCTCTTCATTGGTTCTGCTCGTCTGTAACTTTTTGATCTGTTAAGGCCATATTGGTGACTCTTCTTAATTTTTTAATACAGATTGTCCTTTGTAAATCAACCAGGAATTTTCTTGTAACCCCAAAAATGCTGAAACAAGGCCTAGGGAAGCTTAAACATTTTATGCTTAACCTCAAGCAAAGATGGAAATATGCAAGAGACTTGAAAAAGGTGAGACTCGTGCAGAGCTCATGAAAGAATTTAATGTTGGTTCATCAATGATCTATGATATTAAGGCTCGGTTTCAGAAGATAAAGGAGTTTTATGTTAAGGCAGAGAATGACAAGAGCATGGAGACGTGTCATACACTTCATGCCCCGAAAAAATGCAAAAGCTTGACCTGTATGAATGTTTTTGGCTTAAAAGGGTGGTTGTATTTCTGGACCCATGTTGCATAAAAAAGGGAGAGGATTTCATGAGAAAATGAATATTGAAGGTCAGTGTTCATTTTCAAGTGGCTGGCTCACCCAATTCAAGGTTTGTCGGGGCATCCGAAAGCTGAACTTGTCAGGTGAACAGAAATCAGCCGATTTTAAAGCTGTAGTTTCATTTTGTGACGTTTTTAGTCAATTGGTAGCAGACTAGATTAATGTGGAAGTGTCTGCCTAATTCCACTTTGGCTGGTGGTAGTTAGAAGGTAGCTCATGAGTTCAAGCAAAATAAAGACTGTATAACTGTGCTTATTTGTGCAAATGCATCAGGAAATTATAAGCTTAAGTTGTGTGTGATTAGCAAATTTTCTAAACCAAGGTGCTTTAAAGGATTGACTCACCTCCCTATTGATTACCATGCACAGAGTTACAGTTGGATGGACGCAGACATTTTAAACAAGTGGTTTCATCATTCGTTTGTTCCCAATGTTAAAAATTTTTTTTACGAAAGAAAGGAATTTGAGAGAAGAGTCAAGTTCTGTTGCTCCTGGATAACGCACATCCTCCTGCTGGCAACATTTTTGTATGTTATATTCCAGCTAACGTCACAAGTCTGATCCAACCAATGGATCAAGGAGGGGTACAGAATGTAAAAATGTTCTACAGGCATAACTTCATGTGGAAAATTTTGACGGGACAATTCTAGAGTTCCAGAAGAAATATAATCTCAAGATGCTATCTACACTGTCAGGTGTGCTTGGGATTGCGATGGAGGCTGTACACTACTTTACATTGTAGCAGAGTGTCATTTCTTCAGTATTGTCACATGAAAAGATATAATAAAATATTTACAAAATGTGAGGGGTGTACTCACTTTTATGAGATACTGTATATATATATGGTATCATCACTGCTAGGTTCACTTCCTCATTACTTTTCCCTTTCCCTCAGCTGCACCAGTTCCCACACAACATCCTCATCCCTCATTTCTCTATGCTTAACTGATTACCCCAAAAGACAAAACATGAGAAATCTTGGGCTAAAAATGAAAACTTATTCATATTATTATTTAAGAATTATGATGTTGTACTTTTTTCAGCTCTTATCTTTAATCTTAATTTTTACTGAGAGAGCAATAGGTTGTATATATATATATATATATATATATATATATATATATATATATTTATATATATGTATGCATGTATATATATATATATATATATATATATATATATACAGTGTATATATATATATATATATATATATATATATATATACTAGGAACTTGCCCGTCAAAAATGACGGTATTAAAATTGTAAGGCTGGGGAGGGAAGAGGAAGGGCAAGAGACCCAGGGGAGGGGAGAGGAGAGGAGGGGGAAGAGACCCAGGTGAGGGGAGAGGAGGGGGAATAGACCGAGGGGAAGGGAGGGGAGGGGAAAGAAGGGGGAAGAGACCCAGGGGAGGGGAGAGAATGGGGAAGAGACCCAGGGGATGATGTAACTGAGATACTTAAATATAAAAAATGGCTTAGTTTACTGATACATGCATAGACATTATCCATAAATAGAGATGTCACGGACAGTTCGCCCGCAGACTATTCGCGGCGATTTTGGCATGTTCGCAGCGGACGGCGAACACATGCGCTTTTCGGTCCGCCCCCTATTCTTTATCATTGAGGAAACTTTGACCCTGCACCTCACAGTCAGCAGACACATGCCAGCCAATCAGCAGCATACACTCCCTTCCAGGGCCTTCCATCTGAAGGACAGCATACATTTTATAATCATTCTGAAGCTGCATTCGAGAGGACAGATAGTGTAGCTGCTGGAGATTTAATAGGGAAATAGATAGCCAGGCTGTGTATTTAGCTTTCACTACAGACCCGAAGGACTCATCTGATATCTGCTGCAAGGACAGCAACCCAAAAAGCTCTTTTTAGGGCTAGAACATCATTTATTTTATTTTATAATTTTTTTCTGTGTAATCTAATTGCATATGCCTGCCTGCCAGCATATGTGTGTGACAGGCTAACACCTAACAGCTTATATTGTGCTTATTTTCACTACTCATACCTGGTGGTGTACCATACATTGAAAACAACCATTTTTTTCCTGTAATCTAATTTCAGTTGCCTGCCTGTGTCAGGCTCACAGCTTATATTGTGCTCAGTGAAATAAAACAACACTTTTTTGACTGTAATAGATTGAATAGCAATTGCCTGCCTACAGGCGTGTGTGTGAAGCCTATTGCATCTACTCTGCCAACTTTTGCCAGTGCACAGTGATACGTCATATCTGGTGCAACCGTAGTGTACAGTGACATAAAACAACACTTTTTTGACTGTAATCGATTGAATATCAGTTGCCTGCCTACAGGCATGTGCGTGAGGCCTACATCGCCTACTCTGCCAACTTTTGCCAGTGCACAGTGACACTCATATGCCCCAAATTTGAAGTGGGAGGAACGACCAAGCATCTTTTTCCATCTCCCGCTTCCAAAAATCCATGCCATATACACGTCCCCTGATAGGTGACGTAACAGGTATCAAACTGATAGGAATAAATAGTACAACTTAATACACCACTCCTATCTGGTGGCACATTACATTGCACGTCCAGTGCCCCAAAATCGAAGTGGGAGGTCCGACCAAGCATCTTTTTCCATCTCCCTGTTCCAAAAATCCATGCGATATACACGTCCCTTAATAGTGGACGTAACAGGGATTAAACCGATAGGAATAGTACTACTTAACAGTACACACCTTATAATAATGCAGACAGAGGCAATGCAGAGAGAGGAGTCTGAAGAAGAGGAGTCAGAGGAGGAAGGTGGCTTTGAGGAGGTGGAAGACCAAACACAGCAGGCGTCCCAGGGGGCTTGTTGTCACCTTTCGGGGACCCTTTGTGGCTGGGTGGAGGAAGAGACCTTCAATGACATCCGTGAGGACAAGGAACGGCACATGGCTAGCTTGGTATCCAACCTTGTGCAAATGGGAAGTTTGCGGTTGTGCAAAGGGACTGTTTGCGGTTGTTTCCGGTGCATTAAACGGGGGAGATTGGTCTGTTACTGTGAAGCGGGTATAACCCTTACACTACCTGATCGATACAACATCATACCTGATGTTATAAAGCATGGTATTCCAAACAATTTAGGAATGTTAGGTGATTTATGCTCTTTATGGCTTAAAACCAGACTCTGCATCAACTATGTAATTTTCCGTGGGAGTTTTGCCATGGATCCCCCTCCGGCATCCCACAGTCCAGGTGTTTGTCCCCTTGAAACTTTCCCATCACTATTGTGGCCAGAAAGAGTCCCTGTGGGTTTTAAAATTCGCCTGCCCATTGAAGTCTATGGCGGTTCGCTGGGTTCGTCGTTCGCGAACATTTGATGGAAGTTCGCGTCCGCTGTTCGCGAACCTAAAATTTGATGTTCGCGACATCACTATCCATAAAGTATTCCCTGTTTTTTATGTAGCCCTTTTTAAGTACCTGTTCTTTACATTTTTGATATCATGTTTATTAATTTTAGTTCAGTTCATAAATATTTGTTAATTTTATGTTATCTAGAATTCAGTAGTTACACAATGTTAAAGAAAATAAAATACTTACATATACCATTACATTTCCCGTAAAACAGGTAGGTGATTTTTTGTTAAAATAAAAATATTAAAGTTCTCAAGAGGCTGGAAAAAGAATTAAGCAAATATGAATTCCATAGTATAATGATAACTGTTTACTATATCTATAAAACAAACAGCATGAAGAATATAAAAATAACCAATGATATTGTAATCAGAACCTAATGCACTTATAGTTAATGTGGTCTCTGTATACCTCTTTGCTGAGCCCCTGGGGCAGATAGCTCTGTCAGGACCAGCTTTGTGTCAGTCAGACAGGAAGTGACAATTCGGGAGCACAAGCAAGTAAGGTGCTCAAAGCATGCTGGCAAGCATGCATCTGCTGCAGCGTTTCAGAGGTTTCTGCTCATGTGCAATGTATAATGTTCTATATGTGTAAGCGTCGGATACACAGTCTGTTTTGCTCCTGCAAGCGTGCAGTCCTGTCTTGTCTGCAAATTATTTAATGAAACATTATCAATAACATAAAAATATATATTTTCTGTAGTAAGGTGGTGCGCCTTTCAGAGATGCGATGCGCTCGTAGGCAAGTGCCTATTCTGCCAAGCGAAAGATCCGGCCAAATTGCAGCATTAAACGGAGTAAAAAATGAAGTGGACAAGTTGAGAATAAGATTAAAAAATTGATGCTTTAAATCTGCTTACCAGAAGGCACTTAACTGCAACAAAAACGGATTGATGAGTGTACAAAAAACAAACAAAAAAAACTCAGAAGAAATTAAACAGATATTATCTAAGTTTTGGTATTTATTGACCTCAGATAAGGATCTGAAAGGAGTTCTAGCACCATATGCAAATATAACCTATCGCAGAGACTCTAACCTCAAAGACATACTTGTCCACAGACACTATGAGGAACAATAAAATCATAGTTACAACTGTTGTGACCCCCTGGAATCATGGATTTTTTAAATGGCAACTGGACTTTGATGGGCACTAGCCATGTGGCTACTGGATACAAGGGCCATAACAGCATTTTGAAAAGACTATGTCACTTGCTGACTTGACTGATTGTGTGATGTTTTCCCCAAAGCCCTGTTACATGTCTTGGGCTCCTGAGACCCCTGTTTACAAGGTCACTTGAGCCTAGAGGCTTGTTTTTTGCAATTTGTGAACAGTAATTGTATGTGTTTTGGGGTGTAATTGTCAAATTGGGCTTATACAAATATTTTGGGGTTAGTACTACTTTAAGGGTGAACAGTAAATGCTTCCAGTAGCTAACCATGATAACCAGTTTGCTTCCAGTCCCTGGGCCAAGTTAGGGTCATGGTCAGATTTAAACTTGCTTAAGAGGTAGATTAGGCTTCATAAACTTCTATTGGAGATTCATGATCCTGATTAAGTAATCAAGTTCAATTAACAAGGCTGTCAAAACAGCAATTGAAACACTTGTTTCTACAAAGATCAAATGGTGTCAGTGTTCTGCAAGTGTTACCCCTTTGATCCATTGTCTTGTGGTTTACCACAAATCAGGAAGTACTTGACCTTAGTCATTGTTCATGACCCCACATTCAATCTAATATGGAGCCTGAATTACTAAAATTATTATAGAAGTCCTATATACACTCCTATATACACCCTAGCCGACTCCCCTCTCTATCCGAGTGGATAGATACACTCCAGAGCCTTGTCAATTTCCCTAGCTGACTCCCCTCTCTATCCGAGTGGAAGTTCTCCAAAAGTAGACCAAACTGCATAATCCTCTATACCCACCAGCCTTGCCACTGTTCCCTCTCTGCTAAGGAGGCAACCAGAGCCCCCTAACAACCCGCTACCCTCCATTGAGTTCCCCCAATTAATGTAGAACCATCTCCCGATAAACTGAGCTTGCATACGCAAGATCTATGGTTCCCCATGTGGGATAGACCCTGACCCCTTACCCAGACACTCTGTTTTCAGCAGTTACACTACCTAATCACCCACTGCTGTGCCCAGATCCTGATGGAAGTAGCTTATAACTGGGACTGTAGACCCCTCTGCACTTAGGTGGGTAAGGAGACATGCTGGCACAAGGTCCTTGGAGACAGACCTGGCCTATGTGGGTGTAGTTCAAAGGATGTGGACCATTGGTGATTAGTGCACTGACTGTATACATTCACACACGCACACCTATATATACAGTACAGTACATATACATATAGGGACAACAATATGTAATTATCTTCTTATGCTGGATGTGTATATATAATATATATATATATATATATATATATATATATATATATATATATATATACAGCAATCGTTTCAAATATGGTGTACAGTAGTACAAATAATGACTTGTACATTAGTGATTCTATATGTCTAAAATAGTTAATATGTATGTATGTATGTATCTATATATATCTATCTATCTATCTATATATATATATATATATATATATATATATATATATATATATATATATAGTTATATATATATACACATCACACACATAGTGGACAAGAATACCTAAAACCTACGAGCTTGGAATATTTTATAGGAACCAGACAGGAGCCTCATAGCAAGCCCTTCATAGAAAAGCGTCATACATTGAAAGAAATATTTGGAGGCGAACAAAATAAATTTTAGGAGCCCAGATTCCTTGGTAAGTTCCCACCAGTCAATATATCTCTGTAAAATGTGCAAATGAGCTGGTGTGGTGAAATTATTTTTTATTTACTAAGGAATGGGAATCAAGCACCTGATGTGGCTTCTACAATGGCCATGGCCAGCCTGCTTTGTGCTGTGTTACCTGCAGGAGTCATGCTTATGTTTATAGGTAAACACAGATTAACTATACCACGATGAGTGATGACTTGCTATATTGGTCTTTTCCCCTCTAATTCAGCATTCAACTCTAAATTTTGCAATAGAACAATTTTACCTGGTCCTTTAAATCACCACCTAGGGCGTGCATATTTCCCATAATATTGTCTGAGCGATATGGCGTTAAAATTTCCCATTTAGCATTGTTTCACATAGCGCTCCTGCATGCAGGAACGCATGTGGAGCGATAAACGGGTATTGCTGTATTTATTTTTCAGGGTTGTTTGATGTTTCTGTCTTGTTGACTGTCACAGTGATAGTGTGTTCAGCAATGAGAAAGTTGTGTGACTTTCATTAAAGTGATACAACAAAAGGCCCAGATATGGTATTTTATTTAAAACTACAGGGAGTTAAAAGTGATTTATTGAATTGAAAGTTATATTAAAAAATGCATTTTATTACAATAAATTTACACACTTAAATTTAAATTTTTTCTGCCAGTCTGATCCCCAAACTATATTTGTTCTTTTTCTCATAAGCTAAAATTATGCTAAGTAACAAAAGATTACCTCTCCTGGCCTTTCTTTATACATGCATATACTGTAAAACATTCACATTCTCTTTCTATAAACTTACACTGCAGAAACTACTCTTTTTGTAGGATAAAAGTGATACAGAACAAAACACTATGGCCCTCATTCAATTGCAATTTGGCCAATTGAATAGGGGTCTAAATAAGCACATAACATATTTTTTTAAAGAAGTTTTTACTTAGTAAACATCTATCCAAAAGCAAGGTTTTCACTAACTAAAAACGTATTTTAAAAAAATATGTTATGTGCTTATTTAGACCCCTATTCAATTGGCCAAATTGCAATTGAATGAGGTCCAAATATTGCTATTTCGTTATACCTTAAACTAAAACAATGGACAAATAGCAATTCATGGTATATATGTGCATGGACTAAAACCGCATTTTTGATAAAGGTGTCCATCTATAAATCAGCTATTGTGAACTAAACATTACCATGAATACAACAGCAGAATGGCCATATTTATGCATTAAATATGCAAATAGGTATCAAATAATTGCTGAATAAATAACATTACCTGCAGCATAAAAATCTCTTCTTGAAAAAAGCTGCATGTAAAACATTAAAATATCTATGATAATGAAGTTTTGTTTAAATATGATTATTTTGCAAAATAAATAAATATTCTTATGACTTACTTTGAATAATAGTTATCACAATTGTGTATAACTTGCTAGACACTATTCACTGGCACAAACAAAGTTATCTGTCTCTAACATGTTCTGAAAAAATATATGGTATTATCAGGAGACATTACAAGATTTTGGGGTGTCAAACAACTCTGCACCTTCCCAGTATAGGAGGAACCCCCTCAGGGATCATAGGAACTCTCATACACAAAAGAGTGATTTTCATTTTTTATATATTTTTGGATGTTTTTAACCATGCACTTTAGTCCCAAAATTCCAATAAAACTTTATTATTCTATTTCCCATGCTAAACTGGTTACCTTTTTAGTGTTATGCAATGCCTAATGCATTATTTCCTCCTTAGGTATTGTGATGCATTTGTAGAATGAGCTGCTTCATGAAATGCACTCCTTGTCCTTTCATACCATTGAGAAAGTCTATGAAAGTAAATGCTGCCATCAAATGAGTGTGGGGGCCTCAACTGAGACAAATGTATTTTCAGCTCAGTTTCAAATTCCACTGGGGGTTGAGCAGGAGCCTACATTATGTGGGAGTTAGGATAACATGCTGAATTATTACGTTAGACAAAGGGTGGTTGATATGCAGAACAACCACACATAGAAGGTGTTAGTGTTACATAGTATTTGAGGTCGAATAAAGACTGTTAGTCCATCAAGTTCAACCCTTTTAGATCTCTTCTGATCTTTTTAATATGTGGACTATTTGTTAATAATTGTTAATTTATCCAGAGGAAGGCAAACAGAAAAAAAAACATTGAAACTTTGCCAATTGTCTCATAAGGGGAAAAAAAGCAAAATTTCTTCTTGACCACAGAGACAGTCGATTGAATTTCTCCCTTGATCAATATTCCTTCGCTAGTTATCTTAGATGACCTTGAATGCCCTCTTTATTCAAAAATATATCTAACCCCTTTTTAAAGTTATCTATCACGAATAACAATTTGTGCCACTTTATATTCCAGCATAGAAATATTGTTTCTAACACAAACTTTACTATTGGGATAACTTTGCAATTGTAATTTTGGTTGCCATCCTGGCTCAACATTTGGAAAGAAAATTACATTTGTCCAAATTACTACTTAATATATTTATGTTTATGAAAGGTTGCTCTTCATTACGTGGATATATTCTAATATCCCGCTGAAATGGTGGTTCACCTTCATCTTTGATCAATATGGCATTGGCAATTGATTTATTTGACCATGTGCCTGTTGTTCTTTTTCAACCTCTGCTAATTTTATGCATGCTTGACTATATGGGTTGTTGGCCATAATGTTATCCAGCTGTTCAAAGACTATGGATAAGCATTGTTTATTTTCAGGAGGCGTCATCTGTTGTTCAACAGCTTCCATTGTATCTAGGACATATAACTGTGCAAATTTCCTTTGCTCTCCTGCTTGTGGGTGTAAATGTGAAGTCTGGTGGTAAATTTGTTCTTGTACTTTAAAACAGTAAGGACCATGTCCTGGGACATTTTCTGCTAATGTTGCACCCATTGAAGCAAATAAAATTGCACTGTTATAAGACCTAATGTCTTTTTTTTTAAATTGGTATAATTTGGAAATTTTGGATCACTTGTTATACTTTCTAAATATTCTGGAAATGTGTGTGTCTTTCTGGAAGTCTTACCTTTCCTTTCTGACAGCAAGTAATAAACTCTCCATCAGTTGATCTTTCTTTCAGAAAATGATAGGCCCCACAAAACTGACAAACCACATTCATTAATCCACAATAATGAGTGTCTTATGTTAGTGCTGTAAATATGGGACTATCCTGAGCTTCCTCAACACAGATATCACTACTACTTTGTATATCAACATTGGTGTCATGTATATCAACATTGGTGTCATTAGGCAATATTTGGTCACTAGACAATGTTTCACAGACATTATGATTTTTTCTTTTTCTTTTCGTTGTAGCTCCATCACACAAGTTTGTACTTTTTCAGTCATTTTTCTTTTATTGGTAAGTCTCTGTCAGTCTTCTTCTCTTAATCTTTTTGAAGTCTCGGGCGACTGTGCATCTCTCCATCTTTGCTTCCTTTCCCTTGCCTTTCTTATTTTTTGTTCTTTCTTTGTTTCTGCGTTGTCCGCCATTGTAATCTGTAATTGTAAATACAGGCGTTTTAGTTTCAATTGTAATGATTTCTTATATTGCAAACAATGGCAATCATAACAATACTATTTGTTTTTTACTTACCTGAAGTATTAATGAATGAAGTTATTTTTCCCTTTGTGATGGTCTTGTAGTTGTGGCCTTTTATTTCTTTAAATCTGTAAGATATATTCTGTTTTTTTATTGTACATATTGTTTTTAACTGTCATCAATGCAAAACCTAAAGAGCTCTGATCAAACAGTAAAATTACCTGAAAGGCATTTGTAATTTTTTCATTTAATTAATTAATTAATCAATCAATGTCTGATGTTTAATTGGCATACATGAAAACATAAAGAGCTAAGCATATAGGTATTGATAAATAAGGTCAGTGTAAAATATTTAATTTTTTTTTACTAATGAATTAATAAATGAATATATGTTAATTATTTAATCAATGACTTTAATTTTTTGATTCAATTAATTAATTAATCAATCAATATATGAATTTTAATTGGCATACATTAAAACATAAATAGCTAAGAATCTATGTATTCATAGATAAGAACAGAATTTTTTAAAATTATTAATTAATAATTAATTAATACATTAATTAATATACGTTAATTAATTAATCAATAACTGTCATCAATGCAAAACAAAAGTAATTAATCATGTTTTTCTAAGGAAGGGCATCATTAAATCATATACCTGTAATATTGATGTAATTGCAGATGAAATGCTGCAGAGGTCACACTCTGTGTTCATGCAGGTGCAGAGATGAGCAAACTATAAAATGACATGAAAAGTATTTTTAATGTTTGGATTAAATGAATTCAATATTTAATGAAAGTATTATATTTAATTGGCATACATGCAAAACGTAAAAGCCTAAGCACCGATATATTCATAAATAAAGGCAGTATAAAATATGAAATGTAGCAATTTTTATTTTATAATTATTAATTAATTATTTCCCTCTATAATAATTATAACTGCATTAGGGGAAGGAGTTAAATATGGATAGATATTATAAAAATAATAAATGTTCCTGTTTTTTTCACTGAGATTATTTGTTAATGTGCCACAGTCCGCCCCCATTGGAGGTGTCAGAGCATAATAAACTGTCAGCCAATGAGCAGTAATACAGATATATAAGTGCAGTGTAAAATATACATTTATTTTAGTGCAGTGTAAAATATAAAAATGTTTTTGTAATTACTAAATAATAAATTAAAGGACGTTAATAATGAATGAATCAATTATCAAATGTATTAGAAAGAGCTAAGTTTTTATATATTCATAAAGTAAGGGCAGTGTAAAATATGAAAGTTTGAATATATATATATTTTAATAATAGTATATCTTTTTTAATAATAATGAATTAATTAATAAGTTAATATACTTTACCTTTTTGTAATTAATATCCAGCAATCAATATTCTGAAGAGCTAACAATCTCTTTGGATTTTCCGGCAGCAGAAAATGTACAGTTGGATTGTTCATCACCTGAGGAGAAAGTGTGAGAAATTTGCAAACTGCAGTATATATAGGCTGCATGCTGGATTGTCTATGTCTTATATGCCGCGCTAGCATTTTCCTTCCTTTGTAATGCAATATTTTGTAACTCGTACCTGCCAGGCGTTGAGTTCCGTGCTACGGCCTTGTTTTCACCCGCCATTTTTTTTCTCGCTTAGCCTATTTGTAATCTTTAAAAAATGACAAATATGCCTCAAAATAACTTGCAACTTCACTCACAGGCTTCCTGGTTCTTCTCCTGTGCTGTGTGTGAGTTTGTAAGTTAATTTGACACACATTTATGTTTTTTGGTTCAGCATTTCCAGGTTCAGCAGTTAAATTCGTATTTTTCCGAGGTCGGAATTCCCCCCCCCTCCTAGATTCTAAGGGCCTCATTCTATTATCGGCCGTAAAACGGCCGAAAGGCTGCGATTCCTTGCGGGGGTCCCGTTACCTTGCAATTCAATTATACGGCCCCGCAAGGATCTCCTCTTACGGCCGGCCGTAAATCTTGCTACCGGCCGTAAGCTCAGAAATCTTAAAAGTCAAAAATAAATTGAAGACAGCTCTGTAAAGCTCTGTAAATGCTAGGGATCATATTGGGGGACATGAGGATTAAAAGTAACCCACTCTCAAGCTTGCACATCAGCCCAAACCCGAGTTGACATTAACTGTTTATTTTCCGGCCGCAGCGTGGGCGGGTCTGAGGTGCTCCAAGCCCTCTGGACTTTTTAAATGGATATTTGACATATATTAAAAAATAATTTATTTACGGATTTAAGTATAGGGGAATGTTGTGCTATTTTTGCTAACACCTAAAATCACTTTATAGTCTCCTCAGAGTGCATGATGGCTTTATATGGGCTATATTTTGTGCTTAATTGGTGCTAGCGGGACCTTTTTCCTGCAAGTAAGCTGCGGCTCGGTTTTAGCCTTGCAGAGAGGGTTCCCGGAGCAATTGAATTGCAAATAGGATTTTCTTGCGGCCGATTCTCTTGCGGCCGTTTTAGATCAAAGGCTTTCCTCCGGCGCGAGCGGCCGCAAGGGATAGCAAGGCGCCGGCCGCAAGCCTGCCGGAATCCCCGGCAGGAGGGGAATAGAATAGCCGAATAGCTTGCGGCCGGTCCTTGCGGCCCCGCATCTCCTACGGCCGCTAATAGAATGAGGCCCTAAGGTTGGATTTATTTTTCAGAGATTCACATTTTTCCGAAGTCCTTTTGCGCTCATTGCAGCCTAAGAAGTCCCGCGTGCCTCAACTGCTCAACTCGCTTTGCGAGGCTCGCAGTGTATTGAGCGCCTATGGCACTCATTGCAGTCTCTAAGTCCTGTGCGCCTAAATGCCTCAACTGCTCGCTTCGCGAAGCTTGCAGTTGCGGCCCCATGGGCCGCAAATGTCTCGCCTTGCTTCGCATGGCTCACAAGTGTGATGACAAATCGAGGTTTGACAACTATATGGCGCTGTAAGGATGCAACAAATGGTGCTGAAATTTATTGTTATGACTCCTTACACCTTTATATCCAATAGATGGTGTTACAAAAAGTATTTCCAATGTTGTAATGTACCCTTACATCCAACAGATGGTGCTGTAAGAATGCAACTTATATTTCCACATCCAAATGATGGTGCTCTAATAAGTAATTGTTATGACTCCTTAGCGCCAATAGATGGCACTGTTACAATTCAGTAATGTATTATTACTATTATTATTTTGTTATTATTTATTATTTTATTTATTATTAAATCCAATGTATCTAATGCATCCGGGAATCTTTTTCCCACCGCCTTATTAACATTAGGGAGAGTCATTGCAAGGCAGCCTAACTCTCTGCGGCGCTCATCGCAAGTAGTTGGAAGTTTGCCTGCTCATTGCAGTGTAATTTAACATTGGTGTGACACATTTGCATATTTGACAACCATTATAGTTGGATGTATTAGTACTGGGAAATAGAGATGTCGCGAATAGTTCGCCGGCGGACTGTTCCCGGCGAACATAGCATGTTTGCGTTTGCGGCGAACCGGGAACATATGCAATGTCAACCCACCCCCAATACTTTATCATTGAGCAAACTTTAACCCTGTATGTCACAGTCAGCAGACACATTCCAGCCAATCAGCAGCATACACTCCCTTCCAGAGCCTTCTAACTCATGGACAGCAGCCATTTTGGAATCATAACTAACTTGCAGTCTTACTGAGAGGAGGGAGAGTGTAGGTGTTGCTGATTGAATAGGGAAATCAATAGCTAGGCAAGTTTATTCAGTGTCCAGTGCAGTGCTGAAGGACTCATCAGATCTCTGCTGTAAACACAGCAACCCCAAAAAGCCCTTTTTAGGGCTATAACATCATTTTTTTTTCTTTGTATTTTTCTGTGTAATCTAACTTCATTTGCCTGTCTCCCTGCTAGCCCCTGCTAGCAAGTGTGTGTGTCAGGATCACAGCTTATACTGTGTGTGCACAACGCATACAATATAATATTGTTTACTAGTTGTCTACTTTTAAAAAATCAAAACTTTTATTTTGTTAAATCTTAAAAAAGTTTTTCAGGTTTTGTTAAAGTTTTGTTTGTTTGGTGTTGGGTTTTATGTTTTGGGGGGAGAGAAGACAAGTAACATCTTTGTAGGCAGTGGGGGGAAAAACAATTTGAAGTTTTGTTTAAAAGGCTTTTTTAACATCTGACACAGAGACACAGAGGGGTTAAAAAGCCTCTGTGTTCTCTGTGTTGTTGCAATTAGCCACATTGCAACAGGCCATTAACCCTTCCACTGCCAAACATCATCTCTCTCTCTCCCTTAGTTTTGTCTTTTTGTTTCTTTTTCACACTTTTATATTTTTAAAAAGAAAACAGTAAAAAATCATAAAACAAACAATACAAATAAATAAAACAAATAAACTAAAAAAAAAAAAAAAGGGTCTAAACATGAGGGATAAGACCATTAGGAAGCCTCAGGGGTCAAAAGGGGGAATAATGGCCCCTGAAAATCCTAGCTGCAGCACTGCACAGCATAGGCCCCAGGCAGATAAGGCAGCCCCAGCTCCTGGTGGTTCTGCCAGCAGACCTACCCCTGTGGCTAATACCTGGTCACAGGTGGTTTCTGCTGGCCCCAGTAATACCACCGCTGGGGCTGAGGGGCAGATCACCAGGAAGCATGGGGTTAAATGTCAGATGTCTGGGGTCTACAGCATTGATATCTATCTGCGTGCTGCAGCTAATGTCATCTGCCCCCTCTGTTATAGTAGCAGACAGCAAAATGTACGGGAAAGCAGTTTTCTTTACCCGTACGCTGGCTGCTGCTCACATACTTATACAGAGAGGCATCACAGTGGGGGGATTATATGTCCCAATAGAACCCCTGGAAGGGTTAGGCACAAAAGTAACACTCTCTAATTTGCCCCCCTTCCTACCAGACTCCCTCCTGTGCCCCCACCTGCTAACCCTAGGGGAAGTTAAAAACACCATTTATTAAAATTCCCCTGGGGTGCAGAGAGAGAGCAGGGTGCTATGGGAGGGGCTCCCCACAGTCAGTGAGGGTGTAAGAGAGCGGCTTGATATACCACTATCTTTTCAAGAGCTCTCTGAAGCCCTCCGTGCCATGTCCTGTGAGAAGTCTCCAGGACTGGACGGACTGACTATAGAGTTTTTCCAATTTTTCTGGGAGACTCTGGGACCTGATTTCCATCTGGTCCTTGGGGAAGCCCTGGAGACCGGGGAGATGCCCCTGTCTTGTACTTGCCCTGCTGCCCAAAAAGGGGAATCTCCGGCTTATTAAGAACTGGCGACCGGTCTCTCTGCTCAGCACAGACTACAAGATTGTAGCTAAAGCCATCTCGCTTAGACTTGGGTCTGTGCTGGCAGAATTGGTTCACCCTGACTAGTCCTATGCGATCCCGGGCCGGACTATCTTTGATAGTATCTTTCTGGTCCGGGATCAATTGCATTATTCTCGCAGGACTGGTCTGTCACTCGCCTTTCTCTCTTTAGATCAAGAGAAGGCATTTGACAGGGTGGACCATGGTTACCTCATAGCCACTCTGCATGCGTACGGCTTTGGCCCACAGTTTGTGGGCTTTATAAGAACGCTGTACGCCTCTGCAGAGTGTTTACTTAAAATCAATTGGTCCCTAACAGCACCTTTGGTATTTGGACGAGGGGTGCGTCAAGGATGTCCCTTGTCTGGACAGTTATATGCACTGGCCATTGAGCCTTTCCTCTGCCTACTGAGGAAAAGGCTCACAGGGCTGGTGCTAAAAGATCCAGACATGCGGATTGTCCTTTCATCTTATGCTGACGATGTGCTCCTCGTGGCCCAGGATCCAGTTGATCTTGAGCTGGCAAAACAGTGCCAGGAGGTATATTCATCTGCCTCCTCCGCTCAGATCAACTGGTCCAAATGCACAGGCCTTTTAGAGGGTAATTTACAGGTAGACTCTTTGCCTCCCACGTTTCGTGACATCACGTGGGAGGCAGATGTCATTAAATATCTGGGGGTCTACCTGTCCGCTGCGGACGCTTCCGTCCCAGACAACTGGAGGGAGTTAGAGGGCAGTGTCCCCTACATCGTCTGCGACGATGTAGGGGTCTAGCAAAAATGCTTTCCCTTAGGGGGCGGACTCTAGTGGTGAATCAGCTGGTGGCTTCTCAGATCTGGCACCGGCTGATTTGTCTGAGTCCAACCCCCGAGTTTGTCAACAATATCCAGAGGAATTTGTTAGATTTCCTCTGGATGGGAAGGCATTGGGTCTCTGCAGGGGTGGCAAGTCTGCCTTTGGTGGAGGGTGGACAGGGAGTAGTTTGTGTGTGCTCCCAGTTGTCCACCTTCCGCCTTCAGTACCTGCAGAGATACCTATATGCAGATCCCTCTCCGCAGTGGTGCGCACTGGCATCCAGCTATTATCGCCAGTTGCGCAACCTGGGGTATGACCGGCAATTATTTCTGATCAGGCCCGAGGGGTTTGGGAGAGACCTCTCGGTGTTGCCGGCATACTACAACCTGCTATTTAATCCAGCAGTGGGGGCTCCAATGTTACAGTCCCCCAGTATCATCCGCCGCCTTAGTCATGCACGGATGACCCGAGTCGGGGATCTCCTGGAATACGGGTGTTCTGATTGGGTGTCACCCCAGGAGCTTGCGCTCCGTTTGGGATATGTGATGCCCAAAGTCTCAGGGCGCTTGCTCCAGGAGATTAGGGATGCCATCTCCCCCGACTCGCGCACCTTCCTTCACGGGGCTTTGCAGGCCGGAGTGCCACATGCACCTTTCAACACCCCTGCTCCGGCTGTTTGAATTGGACACAAGCCCCGTGTTTCCCCTCAGGCTCCTCCTGTCCCCAACCTCTCAAAGTTGAGGGACATACCCTCGGCATGCTTTCGCGGCATGCCGAGGAAGAGCTTATATTCTCTCGTGCTCCATACAGTGAACTTCCTTGCCCTCGTGACCCGTCCCGATACCATCTGGAGGCAAGTCCTACCAGCTGACGAGGGCAAGAGGCCCCGGTGGAGGGAACTTTATTCTGATTTAGTTCCACGACCCACCGGGGACTTGAGTTGGAGAGTGCTCCATGGTGCACTGAGCACGGGAGAGTACTTACTAAATTCACGGACTCTCCCTCCAATTGTCCATTCTGTGGCAAGGGAGAGTCCGTGTATCATATTTATTTTAGTTGCGCCAGACTGCAGCCCCTCTTGTCACTCTTGAGGGGCCTCCTCCTGCAGTTCTGGTTGCATTTCTCCCCTCACATTTTTATTTTTGGGCGCCCAGTGTCCCGGGGCAATAAGGCCAGGGAACTCCTCGTCAACCTGCTCCTGGCATTAGACAAATTGGCTATATATAAGTCCAGAAAGCAGTGTTTGATAGGGGGGGTTCCCTTGTCACCTGAGGCCATGTTCCGGGTGCTGGTGCGCTCCCGTATCCGGGCAGAGTACCACCTGGCTTTGTCCACTGGGGGAATAGATGAGTTTGTCTTCCAGTGGGCTGTAGATGGTGTGCTCTGCTCGGTATCCCCCCATCCGTTTTTTTTTTGTCTTAACCTCCTAAAATGATTTTTATTTAGTTTACAGAACATGTTTCTCATAATTTTAAAATACACTGTGCCAAGTTCAACCAATCCAATCTAGTTGGGGTACCAGCAGTCTACATTTAAAAAAAAAAATGACCGGCAGAGGCAGGACACCCCGCAGAGGCCGTCGTGGTCGTGGTGCTGTGATTCCCTTTGGCCCTACAATAATGCCCAGTGTTCAGAGGCCAGTTACCCTGAACTTGAAAAGTTCAGAGGATGTAGTTGACTGTCTAACACAGGACACCCAATCTTCTACAGCTTCCGCTTGGAATATTGACGCACCATCCTCCTCCAGCTTAGCTTCGGGCACCTCTCAAGTTACCAATCACCCGCCTGCCGCCACCACCAACACTAGTAAGACAGCCAATTCAATTGATCAGTCAGAAGAGTTATTTACACATCAGTTTGAAGAAATGAGTGATGCGCAACCAATATTGCCAGAGGATGTAGATAACAGGGATATGTCTCAGTAAGGCAGCATTACACACATGTACGTACGATGTGATGATGATGATGTACCCACTGCTGCTTCCTTTGTTCAGATGTCATATACAAGTGAGACGGGTGATGATGATGACGATGCGCCCGTGGATGTCACGTGGGTGCCCGCTAGAAGAGAAGAAGAAAAGGGGGAAAGTTCAGATGGGGAGACAGAGAGGAGGAGGAGACGAGTTGGAAGCAGAGGGATGGTCATCGCAACGAGCTAGTGGCACAGTCAGACAGCATGCATCAGCACCCGTGGTCAGCCAGACAGCACGCCAATCAACGCATGCTGTTGCCACCACCAGAATGCCGTCACCGCCGAGCTCAGCAGTGTGGCATTTTTTTTGTGTGTCTGCCTCTGACAACAGTGATGCCATTTGCAACTTGTGCCAAAAGAAACTGAGTCGTGGGAAGTACAACACCCACCTAGGTACAACTGCTTTGCGAAGGCACATGATGTCACATCACAAACGCCAATGGGATCAACACATGAGTACAAGCAGCACACAAACTCAAAGCCGCCATCCTCCTCCTGGTCCAGCATCTTCATCCACGTCAACCACTGCTGTCCTCTTTGCCCCCTCTCAACTATCCGCCACTCCGTCTCTCGCTTTTTGCTGTTCCTGCTCATCTCCCCACAGTCAGGTGTCTGTCAAGGGCATGTTTGAGCGTAAGAAGCCAATGCCACAAAGTCACCCCCTTGCCCGGCATCTGACAGCTGGCTTGTCTGAACTCTTAGCCTGCCAGCTTTTACCATACAAGCTGGTGGAGTCTGAGGCGTTCAAAAAATTTGTAGCGATTGGGACACCGCAGTGGAAGGTACCCGGCCGAAATTTCTTTGCCCAAAAGGCAATCACCAACCTGTACTCGATTGTGCAAAAGTAAGTAATGCCATCTCTGGCACACAGTGTTGGGGCAAGGGTCCATCTGACCACTGATACCTGGTCTGCAAAGCATGGTCAGGGCAGGTATATCACCTACACTGCGCATTGGGCAAACCTGATGACGCCTGCCAATCATGGAATGAGTGGCTCTGCAGAGGAGTTGGTGACACCGCCACGACTTGCAGGCAGGCCTGCTGCCACCTCCTCTACTCCTCCTACTCCATCCTCTTCCATAACTTCCTCAGTTGAGTCCTCTTCTGCTGCGTCTTGCTCCACATCAACGGCACCCCCCCAGCTCCCCAGATACTATTCCACATCCCGGATACGGCAGTGTCATGCCGTCTTGGGGTTGACTTGCCTGAAAGCAGAGAGTCACACCGGGCCAGCACTCCTGTCCGCCCTGAACGCACAGGTGGATCAATGGCTGACTCCGCACCAACTGGAGATTGGCAAAGTGGTTTGTGACAACGGAAGAAATTTCTTGGCGGCATTGAATTTGGGCAAGTTGACGCATGTGCCGTGCATGGCACATGTGTGTAATCTGATCGTACAACGCTTTGTCCATAAGTATCCAGGCTTACAGGACGTCCTGAAGCAGGCCAGAAAGGTGTGTGGCCATTTCAGGCGTTCCTACACGGACATGGCGCACTTTTCAGATATCCAGCGGCGAAACAACATGCCAGTGAGGCGCTTGATTTGTGACAGTCCCACACGTTGGAATTAAACACTCCTAATGTTCGACCGCCTGCTCCAACAAGAAAAAGACATTAACGAGTATTTGTATGACCAGGGTGCTAGGACAGCCTCTGCGGAGCTGGGAATTTTTTTGCCACGTTACTGGACGCTCATGCGCAATGCCTGTAGGCTCATGCGTCCTTTTGAGGAGGTGACAAACCTTGTCAGTCACTCCGAAGGCACCATCAGCGACATCATACCATTTGTTTTCTTCCTGGAGCGTGCCCTGCGAAGAGTGCTGGATCAGGCCGTAGATGAGCGTGACGAGGAAGAGGAAGAGTTGTGGTCACCATCACCACCAGAAACAGCCTTATCAGCATCGCTTGCTGGACCTGCGGCAACGCTGGAAAAGGATTGTGAGGAAGAGGAGTCAGAGGAGGAATGTGGCTTTGAGGGGGAGGAAGAAGACCAATCACAACAGGCATCCCAGGGTGCTCGTTGTCACCTATCTGGTACCCGTGGTGCTGTACGTGGCTGGGGGGAAAAACATATCTTCAGCGAGATCACTGAGGACGAGGAACAGGACATGGGTAGCTCGTAATCCATCCTTGTGCAAATGGGGTCTTTCATGCTGTCGTGCCTGTCGCAGGACCCTCGTATAAAAAGGCTGAAGTGGAACGACATGTACTGGGTGTGCACGCTACTAGACCCCCGGTATAAGCAGAAAGTGTCCTAAATGTTACCAAATTACCGCAAGTCAGAAAGGATGTAGCAGGTCCAAAACAAATTAACAAGTATGCTTTACACAGCATATAAGGGTGATGTCACAGCACAAGGGTAATATAACAGGTGAAGAGGTGAAAGTAATCCACCTCCCACGACCACGCCCGCAAGGACAGGACGTTTAAAAGACGTGTTGTTGATGGAGGACATGCTGACCTTTTTCAGTCCTACGCATCGCATCAGCCCTTCGGGATCCACCCTTAGAGAACGACTTGACCGACAGGTAGCAGACTACCTCGGCTTAACTGCAGATATCGACACTCTGAGGAGCGATGAACCCCTTGACTACTGGGTATGCAGGCTAGACCTATGGCCTGAGCTATCCCAATTTGCAATTGAACTTCTGGCCTGCCCCGCTTTAAGTGTCCTGTCAGAAAGGACCTTCAGTGCAGCAGGAGATTTTGTCACCGAGAAGAGAAGTCGCCTAGGGCAAAAAAGTCGAGATTGCCTCACCTTTATAAAGATGAATGAGGGATGGATCCCGAAGGGACTGACCCTAAGCGATACATTCGACTGAAAAAGGCCTGATGAGATGAGCTGCCTTCGGCTAAAAATGGTCCACACGCTGCTGTATGTTATCTGTGAATGCCGGATGACTTGCGTGACTTATCCGCCACCAACTAGGGTTCAAGAAGACGCAATGTTTTATGGCACTTTCTGTCTGGGGAACAAAGGTCAATTTTTCTGGCCGCTGCAACAGCAGCGGCTGCAACAGCAGCGGCTGCAACAATACCTAATATTTTAATTTACATTTTTATGTCAGAAGGCGTACGGCATGTAATGAAAAAGAAAGCATATTGAACAGTCTTGCATAACACAACAGTTGTGCAAAAATACATATTTACAATGAAGACATTTTGTTAAAATTAGCTGGCTAGGCCTTCTTATTTTTACTTTTTTGGTTAATACATTTTCTTTTTTTTACTGTGATTGCAATTTTTAAGAGAAACCTAAGACATGGTAAAACAGACAATAGTAAAGAGTATATCAGCAGTTAACACCAAAGTCCTATTATCTATCATCACTCCAGCAGCAGCTTATTATTTACAATATCTAACCTGCTCAATCGCCCTTGGGTTACTCTAGGGCAGGCTTCAGTAGGCGACCTCTCCTTTCCTCGGATGATTTTGCCGCCGCTTGCTTCTGAAGGGTCTCCTCCAGGGCTCCCCCACTCCGGTCCTTCCCCCCGAGTCGCTTCAACCATTAACAAATGTTTTATTATATTAGGGGGGTACTAAATGGGGATGTTATCCAGGGATCCCAAATTGTCTGGAACTGGGTGATTCTATCCAAGACTACATGGTTTAATCTCTTGTTGAGCAGTAAATAGTTGATTTTTTTTATTAATTCCTGAAAGTTTTAATTTGGGGTTTTCCAACTACTAGCTATGTGTATTTTTTCTTTCAAAAAATATTTTATTAGGTCAGGTAATATATCATATTCAAACAACCATTTCCATGTTACATATATATCCATACATGTTAATACGTCACTGAGTTACCTTATCTCTATTAATACTCAGTTTACCCCTTTCTATTCCATAATCTTGGAGCTTATACCATATCCAGGGCTAGTATGTTATCTGTATTTGGTTGTACCTGTAGCCTAAAAATATATATATTTTTTTACTTTTCAGTTATTAATATAGCTTTAATTCAGTTTTTTTTAAGTTGATTCCCTTTAAGTCTTGAATCCGACTATAATTGGGGAAAAAAATAACTAGTTTTAACATTTAACATGTTCGGAAAGGGAAAGGTCCACAAACATCCTCCTTTTTTACATAAATATGATGTAAAATATAGCACTTACCTCCGTCCTCTGCCCCTCTAAGGATCCACACACACCTCCATCCATCCCCTTCTCTTGAGAATACTCTCCCATTTAGGGGAGCCCCTATTCCGGACCTAAATTTCTTTAATTGTCTCCAGATGATATGCTATCCCTTAATTGCAGCCACGGAGACCATATATCTAAAAATGTATCCATGGAGTTGTCTACTAAATGGGTAAGACGTTCATTTATAAGGGTAAAGTTTAATTTATTTTTAACCACCTGAAAGTGTAGGGTATCCGATTTCCATTGTCTGGCTATATGGTTCTTTGTGGCCAACATGATGAACTTTAATAGCCTATTTTGAGCGGGCCAGAGACAGACATGCGGAACACCCAGCATGCAGTTTTCTATATTAGCAGAAATCTGAATCTTAAACATTTTAGAAGCTAGTAAGCATGTTTCTTCCCATAGTCTTATGACTGCCGAACACTCCCACCAGACATGAATAAATGTAGCCTCATTACCACTGTTCCTAAAACATGAGCTGCTCCGTTTTGGATCCCATTTATTTAGCTTAAAAGGAGTAATATATGTCCTGTGTAGGACCTTTATTGAAGTCTCAAGCAGACAATAATTTAAAGATCCCCTACTTAAGCCTTTCCAACTTTTATCCCATGTGCTGTCTGCCAACTCGGTGCCCAAATCCCTCTCCCAGGCTTTGGTATAGTCTGGTTTGTTTGCCCATGTATTTTCATTAAATAGTTCATACATGAGGGTAATAATACCAGGCTGAAAGGGGGAATCCCTACATTTTTTGAGTAGCCAGGTGTTTCTTTGGGGGGTTCCTCTACCACTTATCGTATATATAAAATGATGTATCCTGCAAAAATTATAGTGTTCAGCCAGGGGTAAATTGTATCTATCTCTCACCCGCTCAAAGGTCATTATTTTGTCGTCATGCCACCATGGACCAACCCTTAGTAGGTTCTGAGACTTCCACCAACTGAGAGAGCTTTCCGGAAGATGTATCTTAAAGTGGGGATTGGGCACGATAGGGGTAAGATCTGATACCTGAGTGTCCAGTTTTTGTGTCCAGTTCATCTCCGTCCATATTTTTAATGAGTGCTTAATCAACGGGTTTTTCAAGTTTCTCAAAAAAGTATACAGGCCTGGAATCCATATTACTGTATCCCATGTATAAGGTGACATGCTTACATTTTCCATAAATACCCAGAGCTGCTGATGTGTTTTGGAGAATGCGCCAGAGGAATGAAAGCCAGATGCGCTGCCTTGTAATACAGTTTGAGATACGGGCACGATAGGCCCCCTTTCCCTTTCGGTCTATACATATTATATTTTGAGATCCTCGGGGATTTATGTTTCCAAATAAATCTAAAAATTTGTTTTTTCCCCTTTGAATCTTTATGTGTTGTAAGCGATCTCCCGGGAGTTTTAATCTGGCTGATGGGGATTTGTAGTATGTATCTAACAAGTTCATAAATTTGCCTGCAAACCTAAATTTCTGTAATACTGCTTTTAAATAAGGCCATTCCAGCGTATCAAAGGCCTTTTCTATATCTAACGCCAAAAGGCATGTGGGTATTTGATGTTGGGATGACCATGAGATTAAATTTTGTGTCCGTCTGATATTGTTCCCCGTTTGTCTATGGGGGATAAACCCTGTTTGGTCTTTATGGATTATGGAGGGGAGAAATCGCAAAATCCTGTTTGCCATTAATTTGGACAACATTTTTATATCCCCGTTTAGGAGTGATATGGGGCAGTAATTTCTAGTAAGTTCTAATGGGTCTCGTCATTCTTTCGGGAAACATATCATATTTGCATGGTTTAGTTCTTGTGGCATGGGAGAGCCTTCTAAAATTTGATTGAAAAGTGTGGCTAAGTGTGGTAATAACAAGTCTATAAAAGTTTGGTATTAGAGATTTGTAAATCCATCCGAGCCCGGGTAGCTATGTGTATTTTGAATGCTAAAGCCATTAATTGGAATAGCTTGTTCTAGGATTGAGATAAGTTTTTTTATGTGTATCCCCAGTAAGCAGGATTCCATTGAAAGAGAAATATCCTTTTGCAAAGATTGGAGGTCCGAGATTTTGCTGAAGTCTTTTATAGTGGACATGAGTGCTGGTATAGAGAGAAGGGGCTTGGTCAGGGTGCAAAGCATATCGTCTGCGAAAAGTGAACACTTAAACTGATGGTGTCCTACTTCAAACCCCTGGATGGCATGGTTGGTTCTGATTGCCTGTGCTAGGGGTTCAATGGCAAGATCAAAGAGCAGTGGGGAGAGTGGGCATCCCTGCCTGGTCCCTCTCTGTACTTGGATTTTGGCCTTATGGTCCCCTAATATCTTTAAGTTAGCTACTGGTGAGTCGTAGTACCTTCTGAGCAGGTTGAGAAAGCGTCCCTCAAATCCAAACTTATCTAGCATTTTGTACATATATGGCCATTCCACCGGGGGTAAGCAAGGGCTCAAATTTCTTATAGTACAGATGAGTAAAACAGTCTGGCCCTGGGGACTTGCCAAATTTAAGATCTTGGATTGTAGATTTAACTTCCTCTTGGGATATGTCTAGGTTCAAGCTGTCCAATTGAGGTACAGGTATTTTGTGGACTTCTTGCAGTAGTAGGAAGGACTCTATGTCAGATCCGCTGCAGCGGGATTGGGATGAATATATGGTCTGATTGAAGTTTTGAAATGTTTCTTGGATAGCATTGGGGATAAAGGAGGTTTGGCCATCAGGTATTCTAAAGATACCGCATATTATGTCCTTTCTTGGGGGGTAAAGACTCTAATAATTCCTCCAATAAAATTCTGTTTTTTATGTGGGCAAGGTCCCTGGTTAGCCTCTTGGGTTATCTGTTAAAAAGAGTGGTGCAGAGACTGTGGGGGCTGTTAGCCTCCTTGTCCACGTGTGGCTGTTTAGAATCCCTGCTGCTGCATGTTTCAGCTTTATTAAGGTGTAATTGTACAGTGTTTGACTCAAGTAGCTGCCTGTGCTGGGTCAGTTTGGCTTAATTGCTGGGCCCTTTTCCTGCCAAGATGGTGACCGTCAGTCCATGGCCCTCTATGTCCCCTTCACTACCTTTGTCCCCGCTTGTGTGCTTATTTGGGATGGCCCCCCTTTATATCTCCGGCCCGTGGCCTTGTAAGGGTCGCCCCCTGAATCTCTGAGTGTGGATATGCGGGGATGGGGCGTTGAATCAGGCCTACCTTCTTCTCTGCTCGCTACAAGATCAACAATACCTAATTTTTCAGGCATGTGTACATGCCTAATTTTTCTGGCCTCTGGTGCTGCACTGTGGCTTCAACAACCAAACCCCCAAAAAAAGGCACATAACAGGGATTAAACTGATAGGAGTAGTACTACTTAACACACCACTCATATCTGGTGTAACAGTAGTGTACGTTTAAAACAAAAAAAAAATTCTACTGTAATAGATTGCATAGCAGTTAGTTGTCTGCAAGCGTGTGTGTCAGACCTACAGCGTCTACTCTGCAAACTTCTGCAAGTGCACAGTGCCACTCATATCTGTTGTCACAGTAGCTTGCACGCATAGTACCGATCTGTCAAAACCTGTAATGATGAATGAGGTCTAGAGTAGCCTGGTTCCCTTATCCTCTACAGGTTGAGACCTAATGTTTTGGTTACTCCAGACCAACACATGAGTACAAGCAGCACACAAACTCAAAGCCGCCATCCTCCACCTGGTGCAGCATCATAAGCCACATCAACCACTGCTGTCCTCCTTGCCCCCTCTCAACCATCCGCCACTCCGTCTCTCGCCTTGAGCAGTTCCTCCTCATCTGCCCATAGTCAGCTGCCTGTAAAGGACATGTTTGAGCGTAAGAAGCTAATGTCACAAAGTGCCCCAAAATTGAAGTGATACGACCAACCATCTTTTTCCATCTCCCGGTTCCAAAAATCCTGGCCTTATACACGCCCCCTGATAGGTGCTGTAACAGTTATTAAACTGATAAGAGTAGTACTTACAAACATGCCACTCCTATCTGGTGGCACCTTTGATTGCACGTGCCGTGCCCCAAAATTGAAGTGATACGACCAACAAAGCATCTTTTTCCATCTCCCGGTTCTAAAAATCAAGGCCTTATACACACCCCCTGATAGGTGCTGTAACAGGTATTAAACTGATAAGAGTAGTACTTACAAACACGCCACTCCCATCTGGTGGCACCTTTGACTGCACATGCCGTGCCCCAAAATTGAAGTGATACGACCAACAAAGCATCTTTTTCCATCTCCCGGTTCTAAAAATCCAGGCCTTATACACGCCCCCTGATAGGTGACGTAACAAGTATTAAACTGATAAGAGTAGTACTTACAAACACGGCACTCCTATCTGGTGGCACCTTTGATTGCACGTGCCGTGCCCCAAAATTAAAGTGATACGACCAACAAAGCATCTTTTTCCATCTCCTGGTTCTAAAAATCCAGGCCTTATACACGCCCCCTGATAGGTGACGTAACAGGTATTAAACTGATAAGAGTAGTACTTACAAACACGCCACTTCTATCTGGTGGCACCTTTGACTGCACGTGCCGTGCCCCAAAATTGAAGTGATACGACCAACAAAGCATCTTTTTCCATCTCCTGGTTCTAAAAATCCAGGCCTTATACACGCCCCCTGATAGGTGACGTAACAAGTATTAAACTGATAAGAGTAGTACTTACAAACACGCCACTCCTAACTGGTGGCACCTTTGATTGCACGTGCCGTGCCCCAAAATTGAAGTGATACGACCAACAAAGCATCTTTTTCAATCTCCTGGTTCTAAAAATCCAGGCCTTATACACGCCCCCTGATTTGTGCTGTAACAGGTATTAAACTGATAAGAGTAGTACTTACAAACACGCCATTCCTATCTGGTGGCACCTTTGATTGCACGTGCCGTGCCCCAAAAGTGAAGTGATACGACCAACAAAGCATCTTTTTCCATCTCCTGGTTCTAAAAATCCAGGCCTTACACACGCCCCCTGATATGTGCTGTAACAGGTATTAAACTGATAAGAGTAGTACTACTTAACACACCTTATAATAATGCAGAGAGAGGCAACGCAGTGAGAGGAGTCTGAAGAAGAGGAGTCAGAGGAGGAAGGTGGCTTTGAGGAGGTGGAAGACCAAACAAAGCAGGCGTCCCAGGGGGCTTGTTGTCACCTTTCGGGGACCCTTGGTGGCTGGGTGGAGGAAGAGACCTTCAATGACATCAGTGAGGACAAGGAACGGCACATGGCTAGCTTGGTATCCAACCTTGTGCAAATGGGGAGTTTGCGGTTGTGCAAATGGACTGTTTGCGGTTGTTTGCGGTGCGTTAAAAGGGGGAGTTTGGTCTGTCACTGTGAAGCTTGCCTAACCCTTACACTACCTGATCAATACAACATCATACCTGATGTTTTAAAGCACGTTTTTCTGAACAATTTAGGAATGTTAGGTAATTTATGCCCTTTATGGCTTAAAACCAGACTCTGCATCAACTATGTAATTTTCCGTGGGAGTTTTGCCATGTATCCCCATCCGGCATGCCACTGTCCAGGTGTTAGTCCCCTTGAAACAACTTTCCCATCACTATTGTGGCCAGAAAGAGTCCCTGTGGGTTTTAAAATCCGCCTGCCCATTGAAGTCTATGGCGGTTCGCCGGGTTCGCCGGTTCGCGAACATTTGCGGCGGTTCGCGTCCGCGGTTCACGAACCGAAAATTTTATGTTCGCGACATCACTACTGGGAAATGATAATTCTTTCTCTTGGTGCATAACACCTATTTTACATATATTCAATAAAGAACTAGAGAAAACAAAAATAATAAAATTGTATTTATATTTTTAGGAGACAACGTCGATTAAAAACTCTTTAAAACCAAGGGAATTGGAAATGATTCCTTAAAAACATTTAATATTGAATCCCTAATTTTTAGCATCTAGGATAAGAAAATCATTAATTCTTGAGGGACCAATCCAGATGATCTTATTTCCTCTTATCTTATCTTGATCAGTGCTTAAATTATATTAGGCTTAGCTTCCAGACTTCCATACATACATCTCTCTTTATCAATACTTTAGAGATATTGTCTTTATATCCTGGGATCCTAAGACCTTAGATTTATTACAAACATACACTTTACGTTGTAGTTAGATTATTTATAGATTATTTATATATCTACATACTTAGTGCTGTTGTGATATATGTTGTAATGTCCTCTTACAGTCAATGCACCCTTAAAGTACATATATCTGTTATTTAAACTGTGTTTGTCTAGCTGGTACAATTGATATAACAGTTCCACTGAGGAGGTTATTTTAATAGAGAAGTTTATAGGGAAAAGCTCTTTAACCAGATTCTCCCCACTTCCATTCCTATGTCATGCCTGTGGCGTTTCTTATATCCCCCATTTCCGGGTATCACATTTATGTGACCTTTTAATTTCTAGTTTGCAATTTGGGGATTCTAGATTCATTAAATGCGTTACCACTTGGCAAGATCCTCCTATAGTACCAGGCTCTCCCATGTACTAGAGTTAGGACACAAAAAGGTGACAGTAACCTCCTAAATTATGGAGCTGTGCTAGAAGCGCTGCCTATTCACAATGTTAGCGTCTGACGTCAGATGCAACCCTGACGCACGTTTCGTCACGTGGGCGTGACTTTTTCAAAGGTAAAGGCGAAGGCCTCGACGGGGCCTCCTATTTATAGTCCAATGGTTGTTATGGTTACCCTTTAACTCTTTTCAAGTGAGAGGGGCATATACAAATATGGGATGACGGATGTAGCTTTTTTTTCCCTATCTTATAAGAATATATGGTATGGAATGACAGGTTCCAATCTCCATCTGGAATATATATAATGTATTTATATTCCCCCACCTTACAGATTATTGCAAGATATGAATAGAGGAATTATAACTATTATTCCATATCGACATATTAGGGTTTAATTTATTTATATTTATACAGTGGGTACACATTTAAAAATATATGTATAAATATATATATTAATTATAATTAATGTGTTTGAAAAAAACAACAACATAATAGTGCTTAAATTAATTATACTTCAAGTTGTGCTGTGTTCATAGTGAAAACTTTCTTGACTTATACTATATATGAATACTATCAGTGCTGTCAATATTTATATTACATAATAATTTTATCCTTTTGTGATCATTTCATTTTTGTTAGAGACCTTTTAGTGAGTTAGGTGCATTGAAATTTAGAGTGTATCCTTCCTATATATTAGTTCTTATTTTTATATAGGAAAAAAGCTATAAACTTCATATTTTCCTCAAATCATAAAATTACTTCAAAGTAGTCCACATATTTCTTATGTAATGATTTCTCAATCTTCCAATTCAAAATCCTTTGGAAGATAGTTGTAAATATATCTTGGGCAATAGTTGAATTTTTTCTATTTATTTTTAAATACCGTATATGCTTTATGCTAGGTGAAGGCATTATAGAAGTTTATAAGAATGCACTAAAGGAGAATCCCTCATTAAGTCCTTTTGGTGTTTGGGCCTTTAGTTCATAAATCCATTTTGATTCCTTTTTAAGTAGTATTGTGTCCAAGTTACCTTTTCTTGGGCCCAGACTGGCTCCATCTATTGCAAGGAATTTCAAGACAGATGTGTCTTTTTTATGTTTTAATTTTACATGTCGTTCAATAAGTGTGTTGTATTCATTTGTAATTGAACAAATATGTTCTCCCATTCTACGTCTGAGCTCTCTTTTTCTGACGTAAATCTTAGTACAAATACATTGTACTACATATATGACTCCGTTTGTTTTGCAATTATAAAAATCTTTTATAGGGTATTTCTTACCCGTTATTGGATGAATGAATTCTTTACTTGGTTTTATAAAATTGCAGTATTTGCATCGTCCACATTTGTAACATCCTGTTAGAGGTTTTAGCCATGTTTTTTCTTTTTGTTTATGTTGTTGGAAATGGCTATGTACTAATTGGTCTTTCAGATTAGGACTCCGTCTGTAGGTTATCTGCTGTTAGTAAATACCAGAACTTAGAGAAAATATCTTTGATTTCCTTTGAATTGTGTCCATATGTAAGTATGCACCGTATTATCTCACTCTCCTCATTTGAGATTTTTTCTTCTTGTGTCTCAGACTGTCCCAGATTTGGTGCATATTTTATTTTTGTATTCAATAAATCTGTTCTTTTGGTATTTAGAGCATATTGATATGCTCTTTTAAGGCATTTGTTTGTATACCCTCTACTTTTGAATCGTTTCCTAAGTTTATCAGCCTCCAATTTAAAGGAGATGTCATCACTGCAATTTCTACGGATATGTAAATATAGTTGATATGAAAATGAGCAATGCTGCACCTCACTTTATGAAATTTATAAAAGTTTGCCTTTTCCAAATTGAAAAATGTTTACAATTTTAACGACATTTTCAATTAAGCAGACAGGTAGCCCAAAATACATATTTACAGAAATTAATAACTTACAGCCTTATTAAATTGCGATTTGGTAAATTTAAAAGGGCTCTATTTAAGCACACAGCACATTTTATTTACAGAAGTTTTAAGTTAGTGAAGACCTTGTTTTGGATAAAAGTTCACTAACTAAAAACTTCTGTAAAAAAATATATGCTGTGTGCTTAAACAGAGCCCTTTTAAATTTACTGCATTGCAATTTAATAAGGCTGTTAATTTATATATACTATATATCTGTTTTGCTAATGTATATTGAAAAATCTCTCAGAAAATTAAGCAACACATTTGAATTATATCTACATCAGAATCAAAACAATGCATTCATAAAATATATATTCCTTATTTAATGATTTCCCCAAATTTTTGAGCATGCTTTACTGGAGAACTGGGTTTAGATTACAAGCTTAATGATCAGATTGTGAGCCAGGTATAAAAATCATTACATTTACAGATTCACAGCTCTCTTCTGTACATGTAAGTAATTACATTTTTTATGTTTGAAAAAGTACTGTAATTTCACATAATGAACTGTGCATCACCTTAGGGCTTTTTAATCATAATGCTTCTTCCATTATGCACAAAAGTTAAAATTATAGATCTTCTATATTGTGCAAATGAAGGAAGTTATATGCAGAAGAGAATGAGAATTGCCATTCCTATTTCATTTGGACATCATATAAAAAGTACATTCTTTCAAGCATAGATTACACTGCAGTGTTAGCCAGAACAGAAATTAAATCTGCAATAAATGCCTTGTTTGCATAAAAAGCAGCGCAAATGTGTCATATGAAATCACATACATTTGAAACAATACTTTATTTAAAGAATAGCAAGTATTTTAATCTGTCTTTAATTACCATAAAAAAACAATACCAAATATATATACAGGTATCATGTATTTTACTGTGAGGTTATATTTGCATTTGTAATTTGCATGTATAGGATTGCAAACAAATTGGGACTTTCTCAGTGGCTGAAGATTTGTCCTACAAAATACATAATTTACTTTCTGTATTTCTACATTACATTCTGGTATTATTTTGATCTCATCACTGACCATTGTTCTCCCACCTGAGCTACTATAACTACACTTCATTGCCCTTCTCTTTCTTATCCAAAACCACATTTACAAACCTTCTCCTCTAAGACCAAAGCCTCTGCAGTATATTTCTGTTTAGGTCAGAAAGGTGAAAACTTAGGCCATTATTAAATTCCTTCATACAGTCCGTAAATCTGTGGGTTAGAAATTTGCAGTTACAGAGTGATTAAATTGAACAAGCCCGCAACTACATGGCCAAAAGCCAAAACCCTAAATCATGTAACCGTAAGTAGCATTTCAGGGCATGATCCATTAAGCAAGCCCGTAACTACCAAATTAGAAACAGTAAATGAGACCGTCATCATGACATCAGTAAAACATGGCATGTAAACCACAATCAATAAGTTTTTAGAAGACTGATTTGCGATCGAAGCACAATTTGCGATCAAAGTCCGATTTGCAATCCAGAAAAGTTGAAATGTAAAAAAATCAATAAATCTACTGGTCTAGTGCATGCGGGTTCAATGATATGTATTAAACTATTAATTGCCGAGATCAACATAACATGCAAAGAAAACGTAAAAAAAAAAAACATTCTGCAGATTTGCGACCTTGAGACTTTTGTCCGATTCATTCTGTCTTACATCGCTTTCCCCGTCTTTTAAAGTGCAGAATAGATTTTTTATTTGCATTTACAGTGCTACGAACTAATGTTGAATCCCCTTGTGAGTCCTCTCTAGTACTCATAGGATTTTGGCTACATTTACCATTTACCGGTTTGAAAGCAATTACTGGCTTGAGGAATTGTAGCAATTTAATAGCGATTTGCGATTATAGTGATTACGGGCTTGACAGATTAAAGGCTTATCTAGGTCTGAGTTAAGATTTTGACAAACACAGTTGATTTTCAGCCTGTAACCCGCAAATCGATTGCGGGTAGGTAAAGAGGCCATTTTTATAACAGTAACTTTTGCAGGCTACATTAAAGGCTACAGTAACTACAATTTGGACAATTTAATATGGGCCTTAGTTTTAAAATTTCAGTTATATAAGAAATATCTATTTGTGTTGCAAAATAAGAGAATTGCAGTATACAATAGTACCTGTTTATTGAACAAACATTCAGTTTAAATTGACAGCAGTACTGCAGAAGATGTTACAAATTATTAATTTATTCAAATGGAAAAGTTTAAAAGAAAAAAAATGATTAATATTTATTTTGATTTGAAAAAGAATTAGAGAAAAAACAAATAACAATCTATATTACTCACCTTTTACACTAATTGTGTGGGTTGTTATAGCCTATAACCATAAAGTCTGGATGTAAGTTTGTTTTTTTAAGTTTCCAATTTTGTGGAAAGATTAAATAGAGGTTTAGCATTTTTTTTTACTTGGTTTTATTATGTATTACATATTTGGGTAATTACATGATTACCAATAAATGAGGATCAATGAATGAATACATTTTTTTGTCTGTTTTGTGAATTGTTTGAATTTGAAGCAATTGTCTTTATCATTAATACCTACAGCTATGGTCCTCAATTGGTAATACTTTGATTGTATATATGCTATAAGATTGGCTATAATGTACAGTATTATTGTAAAAATGTACTGCTACAATGTATTGTATTAAATCAATATGAGCCTTTTAGTGGTTATTTTAAATTAGGGATTCATAACATATTCATTTTGGAAGTACTACCTAATAAAATATATGTTGTAGATTGGTCACCATGGATGGTATCATTGGTATATGACCCTTTTGTAACCATCAGATTAGGGGTTTAGATGTTCTCGCTGGAGACATCAATACAGATGCACTGTATCAGATCCATATAAATCTCTTTTTTATAATTAGGTTTGTAGCCATTGATATGGGCATCCTTATATGTTTTTAAGCTGCAGCGTTATTAATTAAGTTACAAATAAATATTTCCTGTTGTTTCTTATTTTTCTTACGTACTATGATATTTTTGGTGTTACGGACCTTGGAAATTATTATTCAAATGTAATCATTATTATGGGTCCCCAAGGAGTGAGGTACCAGGTCTTGGAGTTAAACCCTGCACAGAGAAAATAGAGGAGCTTGTAAATGCCTTATTGCAAGCAAAAAAATATTAGACAACAGCAGGAGTTTAACACGTTGGCTAAACAAATAGCGCAAATCCAAGCTACTGACTAAACTTAGTACACCAGACCAAACAACTTTGACTACAGGAACAAAATAATCTGTGGTGTGAAAGCAAAAAAGTTGCTAAATTCAGAAAATGAGTAAGCATGATGATGTGGATGCCTACCTGCTAGTGATGTCGCGAACATAAAATTTTCGGTTCGCGAACCGCGGACGCGAATTTCATCAAATGTTCGCGAACGGGCGAACCGGGCGAACCGCCATAGACTTCAATGGGCAGGCAAATTTCAAAACCCACAGGGACTCTTTCTGACCACGATAGTGATGGGAAACTTGTTTCAAGGGGACTAACACCTGGACTGTGCCATGCCAGAGGGGGATCCATGGCAAAACTCCCACGGAAAAGTACATAGTTGATGCAGAGTCTGGTTTTAAGCCATAAAGGGCATAAATCACCTAACATTCCTAAATTGTTTGGAATAACATGCTTTAAAACATCAGGTATGATGTTGTATCGATCAGGTAGTGTAATGGTTACACCCGCTTCACAGTAACAGACCAATCTCCCCGTTTAATGCACCGGAAACAACCGCAAACAGTCCCTTTGCACAACCGCAAACTCCCTTATTTGCACAAGGTTGGATAGCAAGCTAGCCATGTCCCGTTCCTTGTCCTCACTGATGTCATTGAAGGTCTCTTCCTCCACCCAGCCACCAAGGGTCCCCAAAAGGTGACAACAAGCCCCCTGGGATGCCTGCTGTGTTTGGTCTTACACCTCCTCAAAGCCACCTTCCTCCTCTGAATCCTCTTCTTCAGACTCCCAGAGTCTGGGGGCTTCTACTGCCCAGCATGGAAGATTATACACAGGTCAGAGTCTGGGGGCTTCCACTGCCCAGCATGGAAGATTATACACAGGTCAGAGTCTGGGGGCTTCCACTGCGCAGCATGGAAGATTATACACAGGTCCGAGTCTGGGGGCTTCCACTGCCCAGCATGGAAGATTATACACAGGTCAGAGTCTGGGGGCTTCCACTGCACAGCATGGAAGATTATACGCGTTGCCTCTGTCTGCGTTAGTATAAGGTGTGTACTGTTAAGTAGTACTATTTCTATCGGTTTAATCCCTGTTATGTCCACTATCAGGGGACGTGTATATGGCATGGATTTTTGGAAGCGGGAGATGGAAAAAGATGCTTGGTCGGTTCTCCCACTTCAAATTTGGGGCACTGCGCGTGCAATCTAAGGTGCCACCAGATATGAGTGTCACTGTGCACTGGCAAAAGTTGGCAGAGTAGGCGCTGTAGGCCTCACACACATGCCTGTAGGCAGGCAACTGATATTCAATCTATTACAGTCAAAAAAGTGTTGTTTTATGTCACTGTACACTACGGTTGCACCAGATATGACATTACACTGTGCTTTGGCAAAAGTTGGCATAGTAGATGCAATAGGCTTCACTATTACAGTCAAAAAGTGTTGTTTTATTTCAGTGAGCACAATAAAAGCTGTGAGCCTGACACAGGCAGGCAACTGAAATTAGATTAAAGGAAAAAAGGTTGTTTTTTTTTTAATGTATGGTACACCATCTAATACTGGTGAAACAGAGCAGAATATTAGCTGTGAGCCTGACACAGGCAGGCAACTGAAATTAGATTACAGGAAAAAAATGGTTCTTTTCAATGTATGGTACACCATCAGGTATGAGTAGTGACAATAAGCACAATATAAGCTGTTAGGTGTTAGCCTGTCACACACACACGCTGGCAGGCAGGCATATGCAATTAGATTACACAGAAAAAAATTATAAAATAAAATAAATGATGTTCTAGCCCTAAAAAGGGCTTTTTGGGTTTCTGTCCTTGCAGCAGATATCAGATGAGTCCTTCGGGTCTGTAGTGGAAGCTAAATACACAACCTGGCTATCTATTTCCCTATTAAATCTCCAGCAGCTATACTATCTGTCCTCTCACAACGAATGCAGCTTCAGAATGATTCTAAAATGTATGCTGTCCTTCAGATGGAAGGCTTTGGAAGGGAGTGTATGCTGCTGATTGGCTGGAATGTATCTGCTGACTGTGAGGTGCAGGGTCAAAGTTTCCTCAATGATAAAGAATAGGGGGCAGACCGAAAAGCGCATGTGTCCGCCGTCCGATGCGAGCGCGAACGAGCCAAAATCGATGCGAATAGTCTGAGGGCGAACTGTCCGCGACATCTCTACTACCTGCTAGCTTTTGAGAAGATTACTGATGAAGCCTGGTCTCAAACCCAGTAGGCTGAAATACTGTCCCCAATCATGGATGGAGTATTGGAACGGCTATACCATGATTTTACCTCTGAACAAACAGATTATTATAATTGTCTAAAGGCAGAAAATGTTAGCCAGAACAAGGATAAATCCAACTGTTACTTCTTAAGGGTACCACAAATGGAAATACAAAGGGTAACAGCTGGAAAAGATAACATAGATTTGACCTACTGCACCTCACATGGGGTAATATTGGTATTTAATGATTTCTGAAGAGGACTATCTCCAGGTATGTGAGTGTGACTAAGTGCCCTTCGCCACTTTGTCTTGGAGAGGACTTATTGCCAGTCTCCTGCCCTGCGACTATGGCCCTGGGACATATTGCCCTTTAAACACAGAATTCGGCCATACCAGAGTGTATGTCACTCATCGTGGCCCTTTAAATACACTGTGGTCATTCGGTACTTGCCCTGTGTCAGTGGTGATACCCCAGATAGCTATGCCATGGAGCCCATTCATATAATGAAAGACTATGGGAAAGACTTTAGCTACATGGCAATTGAACTGTGTGAATAGGTTCTGAGCGCTATTCGGTAGTTTTGTGGGCTCAGATCCCAGCTATCTGTGGATATGTGAAATGTCTGTGTGTTATGTGTAAAAGGTGACTTTATGTATTTTAAAGTGGTTATGTCTTTTTGCAACCATGTGCTCAATGGAGTCTGCCTCTATCCCTGGATAATTGGATTAATTGCAGTGCTTGTAGTCCTCGGCGCAAGCTAGGACGCGTCCATCAACTGAGGTACCCAGTCGGGGTGCCAGTAAATCCGTTACATTGGCTGGCAGCGGTGGGCTGGCCTCCTAGTGCGAGGAAAAGCAACGGGGGCAACGCTAGTATCCGTACAGTGCCCCTGGCTACAGCAGGATGGAACCGGCTAGTTTTCAGACAGCGTTCCATGATGAGGAGGAGGCCGCGGACTACAGGGATGCAGACAGAAAGGAACTCTGGTATGATGCCCTGGAAGATGCCCAATGGCGGCGAGGTGAGAGTCTCCCCAATGATGAGCAGAAGCGTGTGGCGATGCAGATGTATCTATTGGGAGAGCAGCCCCTGGATGAGTGGGTGACAAGACTAGAGACCCTGGTATGGCGAGAGATCTGGCTAGACAACGCATACCAGGCCCTCTGGTGGCATACCGTTCGACTTACCCCCTGGAAGGCTGAACACGACTTACCGGAGGGGGATGATTATGATGGCCCGGGTTTATTATGGGATGCCTTGGAGGACGACATTGATCTTGGCCGCACGGAGGGGTCTAGGTTTTGGGACATCTACGACTACCGGATGGGCATGTATTATCTGGGTTGACGAAGCCGAGGTGAGCATAGACATGACCCACCTGGTAACAAGAGAGTGGGAGCTGGAGCAGGACTACCAACACCTGCTCAGCTGCGTGCAGCCCCAACCTATCCGACAAGCAGAACCAGACCTCATTGACTGTTCCTGGGATGACCTCCAGATGGCAGGTAGAGATGGGACCGAGGTCTTTCTACCGTCCCTACAGGGAGCCGAAGGTGTCGTCCTTCCCCACCAGCGACAGTGTGAATCCCAGGGGGCAGAAGGTGTCGTCCTTCCCCCCAGCGGCAGGGTGAACCCCAGGGGGCAGAAGGTGTCGTCCTTCCCCCCAGCGGCAGTTTGTATCCCAGGGAGCAGAAGGTGCCGTCCTTTTCCCCCAGCGGCAGTGTAAACCCCAGGGAGCTGAAGGTGTCGCCCTCTCCCCCCAGCGACAGTTTACCCTAACAAGGGGAGACACCAATCTCCCTGATGGCGCAGATGGGACCGTGGTCTCTGCGCCTGACATACCGGGATGCTGGACAGCCTGTCCAGATCCCCAACTACCCTCACTGGGACAACCGGAGGAGGGGGTAAGTACAAATTCCCCTCCCCAGCTAACTCCTAATGTGGCCCCAGGGTTAACAGAGGAAATGTTAACCCCCACTGACCCCCAAGTTTCCCTGGCTACTGAGCCGGAATATGTCTCAAGTACCCCAGAAGAAGAGCTGACCGCGGGGCAGAGTGCAGTCGGCCTCTGCCCTCCCTTTGTCCCTTGTACAGAGCAAGATGTCCTGCATATACCAGCAGAAGAGCTGGCATCAGGGCAGAGTGCCGCTGGCCTCTGCCCCTCAAGTCCCCTCAGTGTGTTGCCCCATCACCACAGCGAAATATCCAGGTGCAGTAACTGTTTGTTGTGGGTTGGCTGCTCTTGCACTTTGTTGTTGTGGGGGGGCTGCTCTAGCACTGGTTTATTGTGGGTTGGTGGATCGTCTAATGGAGGCACTGACCGGCAGAAGGTCAGGTGCCTGGTTAGACTTCCCCCCAAAGGGGAGATGTGTGACGAAGTGCCCTTCGCCACTTTGTCTTGGATCTATACAGAGCCTCATGAGCCCCTAATTAATCCTATCACTCATGGGGCTCTGTATAGACCCCCATACGCCTCTATTTAAACCCGTAAGTCCGATAGGGGTCTATATAGACCCATATAGGACACTAATTACCCCCTATAATAACACTATAAGTGCCATGAGGGTCCTCCAGGACCCTCATGACACAAAGTCTAAGCACTACACTATTAACCCTAACTATACCCCATTAACCTATACTAAGCCCTGTTAGCCCTATCTGGACCCAATAACCCTATTTAAGCCTATTTTACCCTAACAGTACATATTTCACCCCATCTAGACCTATTTTGCCCCATCTAGTCCTATGAAAGCCTATCTATTCCTATTTGACCCTTATTGGGCATATTAAACCCTAACTGGGCCTATCTAATCCTAACAGGGCCTATTTACCCTAACTGGGCCTATCTAACCCTAACTGGGCATATTTAACCCTAACTGAGCCTATCTAACCCTAACTGGGCCTATTTAACCCTAAATGTACATATTTCACCTCATCTAGACCTATTTAACACTGTTTAGTCCATTGTTAGTCTATCTAGTCCTATTTAACCCTTATTGGGCCTATTTAACCCTAACTGGGCCTATGTTACTCTAACTGGGCCTATCTAACCCTAATTGGGCCTACCTAACACTAACCGGGCATATTTAACCCTAACTGTACCTCTTTCACCCCATCTAGACCTATTTTACCCCATCTAGTCCTATGTAAGCCTATCTATTCCTATTTGACCCTTATTGGGCCTATTAAACCCTAACTGGGCCTATCTAATCCTAACAGGGCCTATTTAACCCTAACTGGGCCTATCTAACACTAACCGGGCATATTTAACCCTAACTGTACCTCTTTCACCCCATCTAGACCTATTTAACCATGTCTAGTCTTATGTAAGCCTATCTAGACCTCTTTAACCATTATTGGGCGTATCTAACCCTAACTGGGCCTATTTCATTCTGACTGGGCCTATCTTTCCCTTAATGTCCCCAGTAAACACCTATCCTATAAACCCCCTCCCACCCAACCCTATTAAAACCTACCCAAATCTAATTATTAAAAAAAACCTTATTACTGAAAATTAAAAATCCACATAATTACTGAAAATAAAAAATAAATGACTGAAAATAAAAAAACAGAACATTATAGAAAATAAAAAAGAGCTCTATAGAAAATAAAAAAAGAACACTACAAAAAAAACACATTACTGTAAATAAAGAAAAACGAATTTACAAAATATAAAAACACCCCACCACTACAGAAAATAAAAAAGAATTACTCACCAAAAAAATACATGCACAAATAAACATAAGATTACAGTACTTCAATACAGTTCAAATATCCCCCTATCTACATACAGTATGAACCTATTACACCCTATCTAAATACATTAAAACCCTATCTAAATATGTTAAACCCTATCTACATACATTGCTATCGACATACATTAACCCCTATCTAAATACATTGCACCCTATCTAAATACATTAACCCCTATCTACATACATTACACTCTCTCTAAATACATGACACCCTATCTAAATACATTAAAACCCCTATCTAAATATATTAAACCGTATGTACATACATTAAACCCTATCTACATACATTACACCCTATTCAAATACATTAAAAACTC
The DNA here is from genome assembly GCA_027410445.1 of Discoglossus pictus. NCBI lineage: Eukaryota > Metazoa > Chordata > Amphibia > Anura > Alytidae > Discoglossus > Discoglossus pictus. The sequence goes on from CM050165.1 coordinate 285,996,647, forward strand.
TATCTAAATACATTAAACCCTATCTAAATACATTAAACCCTAACTACATACATTATACTAAATCTAAATACATTACACCCTATCTAAATACATTAAAAACCATACATCTAAACCTAAAATAGAACAAATAAGACCACTTACCTTGGCCATATGTCTCTTCAGCGACGACAGTGTTCCTGCCGCAGGTCGCAACCCTAAGAAAAAAAGAAACATAAAATTAGTCAAAATTAAACACAACATAATAAAATAAACATTCTAAATATTAAACTTACCGTTGCGCCATGACCCCTTCCTTCCCGTAGTCTCCTCCGGCTGGGCCCCTGGAACAAAAGAAACATAAACTAAGTACACAAATATACACAACATATAAATCTAAAAATTCTAAAAGGGAATAGATAAGGTTAATAGTGTAGTGCTTAGACTTAGTTTCATGAGCGCCCTGGAGGACCCTCATGGTGTTATTATAGGGGCTAATTAGGGTCCTATAAAGGCCTATATGATGGGGTTTAATAGAGGCTTATGGGGTCGGTACCCTCATAAGTGACAGGGTTAATTAGGGGCTCATGGAGCTCTGTATAGGGCCCCATGAGTGACAGGGTTAATTAGGGGCTCATTGGGTTATGTATATAGCCCCATGAGTGACAGGGTTAATAAAGAAAAACAAATTTACAAAATATAAAAACACCCCACCAGGGTTAATTAAGGGCTCATGGGGCTCTGTATATAGCCCCATGAGTGAATGGGTTAATTAAGGGCTCATGGGGCTCTGTATAGAGCCCCATGAGTAACTGAATTAATTAAGGGCTCATGGGGTTCTGTATAGAGCCCCATGATTGACAGGGTTAAATAGGGGCTCATGGGGCTCTGTATAGAGCCCCATTAGTGATAGGGTTAATTAGGGGCTAATGGGGTTCTGTATAGAGCCCCATGAGTAACTGAATTAAATAAGGGCTCATGGGGTTCTGTATAGAGCCCCATGATTGACAGGGTTAAATAGGGGCTCATGGGGCTCTGTATAGAGCCCCATTAGTGATAGGGTTAATTAGGGGCTAATGGGGTTCTGTATAGAGCCCCATGAGTAACTGAATTAAATAAGGGCTCATGGGGTTCTGTATAGAGCCCCATGATTGACAGGGTTAAATAGGGGCTCATGGGGCTCTGTATAGAGCCCCATGAGTGACCGGGTTAATTAGAGGCTCATTGGGCTTTATATAGAGCCCCATTATTGATGGGGATAATTAGGGACTCATGAGGCTCTGTGTAAACCCCCATGATTGATAGGGTTAATTAACGGCTTATGGGGCTCTGTATAATGCCCCATGGGTGACATGGTTAATTAGGGGCTCATGGGGCTCTGTATAGAGCCCCATTAGTGATAGGGTTAATTAGGGGCTAATGGGGTTCTGTATAGAGCCCCATGAGTAACTGAATTAATTAAGGGCTCATGGGGTTCTGTATAGAGCCCCATGAGTGACCGGGTTAATTAGAGGCTAATTGGGCTTTATATAGAGCCCCATTATTGATGGGGATAATTAGGGGCTCATGAGGCTCTGTGTAAACCCCCATGTTTAATAGGGTTCATTAATGGCTCATGGGGCTCTTTATAGACCCCCATTAGTGATAGGGTTAATTAGGGGCTAATGGGGTTCTGTCTAGAGCCCTATGAGTAACTGAATTAATTAAGGGGCTCATGGGGCTTTATATAGAGCCCCATGAGTAATGGGGTTAATTAGGCACTCATGGGGCTCTGTGTAGACCCCCATGAGTGATAGGGTTAATTAAGGGCTCATGGGGCTCGGAAGTGAGCACCATGAGTGGCAGGGTTAATTAGGGGCTCATCAGGCTCTGTGTAGAGTCCCATGAGTATAGGGTTAAATAGGGGGTAATGTGGCTCTGTATTTACCAGCTGAGTTATAGGGTTAATTAAGGGCTTATGGGGCTTTGTATAGAGCCCTGTGAGTGAGAGGGTTAATTAGGTCTTATCGTGGTATGTATAAAGCCCCATGATTAACTGAATTAGTTAAGGGCTCCAGGGGCTATGTATAGTGCCCCATGAATGACAGGGTTAATTAAGGGCTCATGGGGCTCTGTATAGTGCCCCATGAGTGATAGGGTTAATTAAGGGCGCATGGGGTTCTGTATAGTGCCTGATGAGCGATAGGGTTAATTAAGGGCTCATGGGGCTCTGTATAGAGCCCCATGAGTGATAGGGTTGATTAAGGGCTCATGGGGGTCTGTATAAATCCCCATGAGTGATAGGGTTAATTACAGGCTCATGGGGCTCTGCATAGACCGCCATGAGTGATATGGTTAATTATGGGCTGATGGGGCTCTTTATAGAGCCGCATGTGTGACAGGGTTAATTATGGGCTCATGGGGCTTTTTATAGACCCCCATGAGTGACAGGGTTAATTAGGGACTCATGGGGCTCTGTATAGACCCCCATGAGTCACAGGGTTAATCAGGGACTCATGGGGCTCTGTATAGACCCCCATGAGTGATACGGTTAATTATTGGCTAATGGGACTCTATATAAAGCCCCATGAGTCATGGCGTTAATTAGGGGCTCATGAGGCTCGGCATAGACCTCCATGAATGATAGGTTTAATTAAGGCCTCATGGGGCTCTTTATAGAGAACTGTGAGTGGCAGGGTTAATAAGGAGCTCTTGGGCACTGTATAGAGCCCCATGAGTAATCGGGTTAATTAAGGGCATCATGGGGCTCTGTATAGAGCTCATAAGTGACGGGGGATAAGTGGAGGCTTTTGGGGGTCTGTATAGACCCTCAAGAGTGATAGGGTAATTAAGGGCTCATGTGGCTCTATATAGAGCCATGTAACGGCTACCCCGGTAGTGAGAGGGTATCAGCCGTTGGAGACGTCCTTTTCCCTGGCAAGCTGCTGTGTAAAAGTGAAGTTGGTATAATCCCATCCAAGAGTTCCAGAGGGAGAGTCAGGTTCAGCATTAAATATCCATATAGAAGCACTGCGCAGTCTCAGAAGCCCAGACCACCCATATTGGACGACACTTTCTTGGGAGTCAAAGAATACTGTCTTTATTTTGTTGTGCAGAAATATATATACCCATCTCTTCCCACAGGCAATACACATGCCCCATAGTTGGCCACACAATACACATAGAGGGACAATAGGTGTGGTCACACCCCCCGGAGGTTACCTGGCTACTTTGATACAATCAGACATTGATCAGATTATACGTCTTTGTTCTTATGTCTGATAATGAAAACACTTTATACAATAGACTTCCTTATCTTATGAGGAGTCTCTGTAACAGGATTATCTATTATGCCAAGGTCTGCAATAGTCTGGGCTAATATTCTGCAGAGTATAAACCAACATACATACAGTATAACAGTAGGATCATATTTTAACCATAATAATAAAACAGGGTAAAACAGTGATGGGTTCCGTTACACACCTCCCCCGTGACCATAAGCCAGCATACACGGTCTGATACCATGAGTCGGCCTGGGGATGTCCGGACAAAACGATTTGTTGGTCACTTCTACAGTTTGACAACCCATCAGCATTACTGCAATTCACATTTCCTCACATTTCAAGAACAAAACAAATGCACACTTCATACAGCATTCACAGCAATAAACATTTCAAGGAGAGGGAAAATACATTTTACAAACTGGTTTCAGACAATTAAATAATGAAGCAGAAAAGCATCAGCCTTCCAAATGAACTGAAGTCCTTTAGCAAAACCGTCCCAAGTTGCAGAGTACATTCCTCCCCCAGCTCGTGGTTGGGCCCCTATTGTACAGGGCCCACTGTTCTTCCCCTGTACCCCCACCCAAAAAACTCCAGGATCCCATCCTCTGAATTTGGAGCTCATGGGGCGCTGTATAGACCACCATGAGTGATAGGGTATATTAGGGGCTCAAGGGGCATTAGATAGAGCCCAATGAGTGACGGGGTTAATTAGGGGCTCATGGGGCTTTGTATAGAGTCCCGTGAGAGTTTGGGTTAACTAAAGGCTCATGGGAATCTGTATAGAGCCCATGAGTGACAGGGTTAATTAGGGGCACATGGGGCTCTGCATAGATCCCCATGGGTGATAGGGTTAATTAGGGGCTAATGGGGCTCTGTATACAGCCCACTTAGTGACGGGTTTAAATAGGGGCTCATGTGCCTCTGTATAGAGCCCCATGAGTAACACGGTTAATTAGGGGCACATGGGGCTCTGTATAGTGCCCCATGAGTGATAGGGTTAATTAAGGGCTTATGTGTTTCTGTATAGAGTCCCATGAGTGATAGGGTTAATTAAGGGCTCATGGGGCTCTGCATAGAGCTCATGAGTGACAGGGTTAAATAGAGGCTTTTGGGGGTCTATATAGGCCCACTTGAGTGATAGGGTTAATTGAGGGCTCAAGGGGCTGTATATAGAGGCCAATGAGTGATGGGGTTAAATAGAGGCTTATAGATGTCTGTATAGACCACTAGGGGTGATAGGGTTACATAGGGTCTCATGGGTCTGTGTATAGAGCCCCATGAGTGATAGGTTTAATTAAGGGCTCATGGGGCTCTGTATATAGCTCCATGAGTGACAGGGTTAATTAGGGGCTCATTGGTCTCTGTATAGTGCCGCCTGAGTGATATGGTTAATTAAGGGCCCATGGGGCTCTGTATAGAGCCTCATGAGTGATAGGTTTAATTAAGGGCCCATGGGGCTCTTTATATAGCTCCATGAGTGATAGGGTTAATTAGGGGCTCATTGGTCTCTGTATAATGCCAACTGAGTAATATGGTTAATTAAAGGCCCATGGGGCTCTGTATAGAGCCTCATGAGTGATAGGGTATATTAAAGGCTTGTGGGCCTCTGTCTAAAGCCCCATGAGAGATAGTGTTAATTAAGGGTTCATGGGGCTCTGTATAGACCTCTATGAGTGACTGGGCTAATTAGAGGCTTATGGGGGTATGTATAGTCCCCATCAGTGATATAGTTAATTAAGGGCTCATGGGGCTCTGTAAATAGATCATGAGTGATGGGGTGAAATAGAGGCTTATAGGGGACTGTATAGACCACTATGAGTGAATAGGGTTACATAGGGTCTCATGGGTCTCTGTATAGAGCCCCATGAGTGATAGGTTTAATTAAGGGCTCATGGGGCTCTGTATATAGTTCCATGAGTGATGGGGTTAATTAGGGGCTCATTGGTCTCTGTATAGATCCCCATGAGCGATAAGTTTAATTAAGGGCTTATTGGTCTCTGTATAGAGCTCATGAGTGACGAGGTTAAATAGAGGCTTATGGGTCTTTGTATAGATCCCCATGAGTGATATGGTGAATTAGGAGCTCATGGGGCTCTGTATAGACCCCCATGAGTGATAGGGTAAATTATGGGCTCAAGGGGCATTAGATAGAGCCCAATGAGTGATGGGGTTTGTAACGGCTACCCCGGTAGTGAGAGGGTATCTGCCGTTGGAGACGTCCTTTTCCCTGGCAAGCTGCTGTGTAAAAGTGAAGTTGGTATCAACCATCAGAGAAAAACTTTAATAACTGAACTCAGCATGACAGTTACATATCATCAAAAACATTCCAAACAGTTAATGGGCCAGTGTAGTAATAAATGTTCCCAGGCAAAGGTAAGGTTCTGTTACACTGCTCCCCCTTTGTGGAACACTCCGGCAGACCCGGATTGATCCTTTTCGGGTCAACTTGGGGCTGCCCGGTCTGCTGTTAAGGTAAAAGTTTAGTTTGCCTGGACAGTCCGTCTGCGTTCGCATTGAACCCGCCAGGGCGATATTGAATGGAAAAGTTATACGGTTGTAGGGCCAAGCTCCATCTCAGTAATCGTCCATTGTCCCCAGCCACTCGGTTCAGCCATACTAGGGAGTTGTGGTCTGTGATCAGGTTGAATTCCTGACCGTAAAGGTATGGGGTGAGCTTCTTTAGAGCCCAGACCAGGGCTAGACACTCTTTTTCCACTGCCGCATAACTCACTTCCCTGGGCAATAGTTTTCGACTCAGGTATGCGACAGGGTGTTCCCCCCCATCTTCTCCGACCTGGCTTAACACTGCCCCCAGTCTGTACATGGACGCATCTGTGTGGACAACAAATCTTTTGTTAGGGACGTGGGCAAACAAAACAGGTGCGTTGATCAAGGCTTGTGTCAGGGTTTGGAACGCTGTTTCACAGGCGGGAGACCACAGGACTATCCTAGGTAAATTTTTCTTTGTTAATTCTGTCAGGGGTTTGGCGATGGCGCTGTAGTCAGGGATAAATTTCCTGTAGTACCCTGCTGTCCGTAAGAATGCTAACACTTGAGTCTTAGTGTGGGATGTGGGCCAATTGGCTATGGCCTCTAAGTTAGCGGGTTCTGGTTGTTGTTTCCCACACCCCACTCTGTGTCCTAAGTACTGGACTTCAGCCATACCGAAATTACATTTCTCTGGACCCAGGGTTAGGCCGGCGGCCCTAATCTGGTCCAGCACAGCCTCTACAGGTCTCAGGTGCTCCCCCCAAGTCTCACTATAGATCGCAATGTCATCCAGGTACGCACAAGCGAAATCCTGGAAGCCATCAAGGAGGCGGTCCACTAAGCGCTGAAATGTAGCTGAGGCGTTCTTCATCCCGAAGGGCATGACCTTAAACTGGTACAAGCCAAACGGGGTGAAAAAAGTAAGGTCCTTGACCAAGGGAATCTGCCAGTACCCTTTGCACAGATCGATGGTCAGATATCGTCCCCTGGTAATACGATCTAATAATTCATCCACTCGGGGCATGGGGTATGCGTTTGTCATGGTTCGGTCATTAAGGCGTCGATAGTCGACACAGAACCGGGTCGTTCCGTCCTTTTTGGGGACTAGGACGACTGGGGATGCCCAGGGGCTGTCGGATGGCTTTATAACTCCTAGTTTTAACATCTCCTGAATCTCTTTTCTCATCTCTTCTTTTACGGCTTCAGGGAATCTATAGGGAGTCTGTCTAAGAGGGGTTTGTCCTGGGGTTTTGACATAATGGATCGCTAAGGGTGTGTAACCGGGCTCCTGGGGAAGTCAATCCTTTCTTAGCTAGTAATTGTTGGAGTTGCTCCCTTTCTGTGGGATTTAATCGCTCCCCTAGCTGCACTGTATTAAGCTGAGTTTTAGGCTCGGCATCGGCTAACAGATCTGGGATGGGGAGGTTTTCAGGGTCTTCAGTGGCCGGGATACATATGGCTGCTATATCTTCGGGCCTTTCCTGGTACTCTTTTAATAAGTTTATATGAAAGGACTTCTGTATCCTTTCGTCCTTGCTACTGTCAATTACATAGGTGGTGTCACAGACCTGTGCCACCACCTTGTAAGGGCCCTGCCAGGAGGTCTGTAGTTTATTTTCTTTAACAGGTCTAAGCACCAGGACTTTCTGACCTACTTGGAACGTTCTCAGCCTAGCGTCCCGATCGTACCAATGTTTTTGACGGCCTTGTGCTGCCTGGTGGTGTTCTCGGGCCATCCTGGCTAGGTGCCCCATGCGGTTCCGCTTCTCCAGCACATAAGGTACGATAGGGACCCCCTAATGCTCCATCTCTCCCTCCCAGTGCTCCCGGATGAGGTCGAGGGGGCCTCGCACCCGCCGTCCATAGAGCAACTCGAAGGGGGAGAACCCTGTGGATTCCTGCGGCACCCCTCGATATGCGAACAAGAGGTGCGTCAAAAATCGCTCCCAGTCTCTGTATTTCGCTGCAAAGGTCCGTAGCAATTGCTTTAGGGTACCATTAAAGCGTTCACAGAGACCGTTAGTTTGAGGATGGTATGGTGAACTAAGCTGGGTTTTTACACCGCAGACCTTCCATAGCTGCTGAGTTAGGTCTGCGGTGAACTGGGTTCCTCGGTCAGATAGGATTTCCTGAGGAAATCCCACTCTGGTGAATATCCCGACTAGCGCACTGGCGACCGTGTCAGCCTGGATATACGTCAGAGCGATGGCTTCTGGGTAGCGAGTAGCATAGCCCACTACTGTAAGAATATACTTCTTACCCGAAGGGCTGGGGTTACTTAGGGTTCCTACGAGGTCGACTGCCACCCTGCTAAATGTTTCCTCGATCACGGGCATAGGTGACAGTCGGGCTTTAGGGTGATCCTCCCTCTTTCCTACTCGTTGGCATACATTACAAGTGCTGCAGTAACGCCGCACATCCCTTGAGATCCCTGGCCAAAAGAAGATCTGGGTGATCCTGTAGGTGGTGCGGTTACCGCGTAGATGCCCTGCCAACGGAATGTCGTGGCCAATTCGGAGAAGTTCCAAACGGTACTTTCTGGGTACTACGAGTTGGCGCTTCTGCGAAGGGACACAGCCTCTCTTTCTGCCTTTGGTCAATCTATATAACCTGTCCCCCTCCCATATAAAATGTTCCCGCTCATCCCCTCTACTGTCGGCTAATTCTCGGTACTTTTGGAGGGTGAGGTCCTGTCTAGTTTCCCTCCCAAACTCTTCGGGGGTGTCCCACACTATGGGTCTCTCTGTGTCGTTAGTGCTAAGTGTCTGCTTGTGGCTTACCTGGGTCTCCCGACCTGTTGTAGGATCGTCCTCGGTACGGGTCTGTGAGCGGGTGGTCACGGGAAAAGCAGCAGCAGTCGTGGGTAAAAAAACTGAGGCTAGAGGGCCAATGTCGTTGCCCAGCATGACCTCAGCAGGTAAATTGTCCATGATGCCTACTGTGGTCTTTCCCGACCCGACTCCCCAATCCAAGTGTACCCGGGCGGTGGGTAAGCGAAAAACAGCCTCCCCTGCGACACGAACAGCAACGGTATGATTAGATACCTGTTCTGGTTTCACGAGATGTTTCTGCACCAAAGTGATGGTAGCGCCAGCATCTCTTAAGCCTTGTGCTATCTGTTCATTTACACGCACCTCTTGGCGGTGATGCTGGCGGTTATCCGGGGAGGCAGCCTGTACGGGGTTGGCCTCATACAAGATTCCCAAACACTCCTCAGGGCTCCCTTTGATTTCCAGGCAGTGAGCAGCAGAGGGACGTGATGGCGGGGTCTATGTGTGGGTTGTTGTGCACCTCCATTCGTTATTGGCTGATCTCAAAGGGCAATAATGGGCAATATGCCCTGTGTTGCTGCAGTGATGACATGTCACTTTGTAAGATTCCCGGGGCTGGTTGTAAGACCCCTGAGGGCGTGGAGATCCTGGGGGTACTGGAGCCCGAAATTCTGTGCGTGCAGTGTAGGTTGGGGTGCGTGCCTCTGTTCTAGGTGCTGGTCGTGTGGTACCTTGGCACACCTTCCTTGTTTCTGCGTATTCATCTGCTAGTTGCGCTGCCTCAGTTAGGTTCGCAGGGCGGCGATCTCTCACCCAGTCCTGTATATCCGCAGCCAGATCTTGAAAGAAATGTTCCATCAAGAACAACTGTAACACTTCTTCTCCTGTGTTGGCATTGCACCCTCGCACCCAATGTGATGCCACCCTTTGTATTGTGTTTGCCCATTCCATGTGGGAGTCCACAGCCTTCTTCTTGGACTCCCGGAAGCGACGGCGGTATGCTTCTGGGGTTACGGCATATCTGGTTAGCAGTGCCTTTTTAATTTGCTGATATTGTAAAATATCCTCTGGAGCAAGAGCCCGAAAGGCTTCATTGGCTTTGCCCGACAATTTTCCAGACAAAATAGTGACCCATTGGTCTGGTGGTACCTGGTGTAGTGAGCACTGCCTCTCAAAGTCAGCCAAATATCCATCTATTTCCTCCTCACTTTCTACAAAAGCTTTAAATGCAGTGAACGGTATTTTCTTTACTGTAGCAGTGGGTGGGTGGGTGGGGGCGGGTTAGGAACTGCCTGAGTAATGGGCTGTCTAGCTCTTACCAGTTCAGTTTCTTGTCTCCTCTTAGTTTCTATCTCCTCCCTTGTTTGGAGCAGCTGGTTTATTAGTTCCACGGACGTTTCTGGATACAAGGATAATATCCGCTGTACAATACCAGTAATTACATCGTCCTCGCTGACAGATGTAAGGGGCTCCATTACTTCCATGGATCTATCCATTTCGTCCAGCTCCAGCAGGTTAGCTATTAGCTCCCTCCGTGGCCTGTTACTGGCACTCCTACCACGACTCTCCAATAAATATTTTAGTGTGGGTCTTTTCAGCTTGGCGTACTGAGACTCCATTCAGCACTTGCTATCTGGATAAAAGCACCATCCCACCGCTGCCAACCAAATGTAACGGCTACCCCGGTAGTGAGAGGGTATCAGCCGTTGGAGATGTCCTTTTCCCTGGCAAGCTGCTGTGTAAAAGTGAAGTCGGTATCAACCATCAGAGAAAAACTTTAATAACTGAACTCAGCATGACAGTTACATATCATCAAAAACATTCCAAACAGTTAAAGGGCCAGTGTAGTAATAAATGTTCCCAGGCAAAGGTAAGGTTCTGTTACAGGGTTAATTAGGGGCTTTTGGGGCTCTGTGTACTGCCCCATGAGTGACTGGGTTAATTAGGGGCCAATGGGGCTTTGTATAGAGTCCCTTGAGAGTTTGGGTTAACTAAAGGCTCATGGGAATCTGTATAGAGCCCATGAGTGACAGGGTTAATTGGGGGCACATGGGGCTCTGTTTAGACCCCCATGGGTGATAGGGTTAATTAGGGGCTAATGGGGCTCTGTATACAGCCCACTTAGTGACGGGTTTAAATAGGGGCTCATGTGCATCCATGAGTAACACGGTTAATTAGGGGCACATGGCTCTCTGTATAGTGCCCCATGAGTGATAGGGTTAATTAAGGGCTCATGTGTTTCTGTATAGAGTCCCATGAGTGATAGGGTTAATTAAGGGCTCATGGGGCTCTGGATAGAGCTCATAAGTGACAGGGTTAAATAGAGGCTTTTGGGGGGTCTGTAAGGTCCCCCATCAATGATAGGGTTAATTAAGGGCTCATGGGTCTCTGTATATAGCTCCATGAGTGACGGGGTTAATTAGGGGCTCATTGGTCTCTGTATAGATCCCCATGAGTGATACGGTTAATTAAGGGCTCATGGGGCTCTGTATAGACCCACATGAGTGATAGAGTTAATTGACGGCTCAAGGGGCTTTATATAGAGTCCAATGAGTGATGGGGTTAATTAAGGGCTCATAAGGCTCTGTGTTTAACTTCGTGAGTGATAGGGTAATTAAGGGCTCATGGGGCTCTGTATAGAGCTCCAGCAGTGACAGGGTTAATTAGGGGCACATGGGGCTCTGTATGGGCCCCCATGGGTGATAGGGTTAATTAGGGGCTAATGGGGCTCTGTATCAACCCATGAGTGACGGGTTTAAATAGGGGCTCATGGGTCTCTGTATAGACCCCCATGAGTGACGGGGTTAATTAGGGGCACATGGGGCTCTGTATAGTGCCCCATGTGTGATAGGGTAAACTAAAGGCTCATGGGGCTCTGTATTGAGCCCCACGAGTGACAGGGTTAATTAGGGGCACATGGGGCTCTGTATACAGCCCCATTATTGATGGGTTTAAATAGGGGCTCATGTGTTTCTGTATAGAGTCCCATGAGTAATAGGGTTAATTAAGGGCTCATGGGCTTCTGTTTAGAGCCCCATGAGTGATAGGGTGAATTAGGGGCTTATTGGTCTCTGTATAGATCCCCATGAGTGATACGGTTTATTAAGGGCTCATGGGGCTCTGTATATAGCTCATAAGTGACAGGGTTAAATAGAGGCTTATGGGGCTCTGTATAGCCACCATCAGTGATAGGGTTAATTAAGGGCTCATGGGGCTCTGTATATAGCTCCATGAGTGATGCGGTTAATTAGGGGCTCATTGGTCTCTGTATAGATCCCCATGAGTGATACGGTTTATTAAGGACTCATGGGGCTCTGTATATAGCTCATGAGTGACAGTGTTAAATAGAGGCTTATGGGGCTCTGTATAGAGACCCATGAGTGATAGGGTGAAGTAGGAGCTCATGTTGCTCTGTATAGACCCCCATGAGTGATAGGGATAATTGAGGGCTCAAGGGGTTTAATATAGAGTCCAATGAGTGATGGGGTTAATTAAGGGCTCAAGGGGCTTTATATAGAGTCCAATGAGTGATGGGGTTAATTAAGGGCTCATGGGGCTCTGTATAGAGCTCTAGGAGTGACAGGGTTAATTAGCTGCACATGGGGCTCTGTATAGACCCCCATGGGTGATAAGGTTAATTAGGGGCTCAAGGGAGTCTGTATAGAGCCTCATGAGTGATAGGCTATATTAAAGGCTTGTGGGGCTCTGTCTAAAGCCCCATGAGTGATAGTGTTAATTAAGGGTTAATGGGGCTCTGTATAGACCTCTATGAGTGACGAGGTTAATTAGGGGCTCATGGGGCTCTGTATAGACCTCCATGAGTGACTGGGTTAATTAGAGGCTTATGGGGGTCTGTATAGAACCACATGAGTGATAGGGTTAATTGAGGGCTCAAGGGGGTTTATATAGAGCCCAATGAGGGGTGGGGTTAATTAAGGGCTCATAAGGCTCTGTATTTACCTTCAGGAGTGATAAGGTTAATTACGGGCTCATGGGGCTCTGTATAGAGCCCCATGAGTGACAGGGTTAATTAGGGGCACATGTGTAGAGCCCCATGAGTGATATGGTTAATTAAGGGTTCATGGGGCTCTGTATAGACCTCCATGAGTGATGGGGGTTAATTAGGGGCTCATGGGGCTCTGTATAGACCTCCATGAGTGACGTTGTTAATTAGGGGTTCATGGGGCTCTGTATAGACTCCCATGAGTGATAGGGTTAATTAAGGGATCATGGGGCTTTGTAAATACCCCCATGAGTGATAGGGTTAATTAAGGGCTCATAGGGTTCTGCGTAGAGCTCATAAGTGACTGAGTTAAATAGAGGCTTATGGGGGTCTGTATAGACCCCCATGAGTGATAGGGTTCATTGAGGGCTCAAGAGGCTTTATATAGAGCCCAATGAGTGATGGGGTTAATTAAGGGCTCATAAGGCTCTGTATTTACCTTTGGGAGTGATAGGGTTAATTAAGGGCTTATGGGCCGCTGTATAGAACCCCATGATTGACAGGGTTAATTAGGGTCACATAAGTCTCTGTATTGACCCCCATGGGTAATAGGGTTAATTAGGAGCTACTGGGGCTCTGTATAGACCCCCATGAGTGACGGGGTTAATTAAGGGGTCATGGGGCTTTGTATAGAGCCCCATGTGTGATGTGGTTATTTAGGGGCTCATGGGGCTCTGTATAGACCCTATGAGTAATAGGATTAATAAAGGGCTTTTGGGGCATTGTATAGAGCCCCATGTGTGACGGGGTTAATTAGGGGCTTATGGTGCTCTGTATAGAGCCCCATGAGTAACTGGATTCAATAAGGGCTCATGAGGCTCTGTATAGGGCTCTGGGTGACGCTGGCAGAGAGAATAATTATGGCCCCTAAGGCGATAAATAACTTTATGTGCCAAAAAGCCCAGCCATGACCCAGGGCCAAAGGACCAGTCAAAGTCCCCGAATATACCTGAGGTTTGTTTTCTCATCCGTTGTTGGACTTCCTCCAACCCATGCAATGCAGCATCTACAACAGGTTGGTTATCAATGATTGCCACACAACACTGAGGACCAACAATGGCACATGTGCCTCCCTTTGCGGCTAGCAAATAGTCTAGGGCCATACAATTCTGCAGTACTACGGTTCTTACTTGTTACATTTCCATGTTGAGAGCACTAATAGCCTGATGGGAGTAATTAAATGCGGCATCTACTGCCTCAACTATACACTTAAGTTGTTTAAACAATCTGGCTATGCCCAAGGTGGCGACAATACTAAGGATTATTCTTGTAACAGTGGGGTTTAAGAGGCCTTCAGTGGAAAAAATCATTGGACCGTCTTATTCGGATGTGGACGCTAGGTAATGAATCATATCTAGCCATAGACGGGAGTAGTAAACCCAAAAAGCATGGCCCATCATGGTGAATAATTTTTGTGGCCCATTTTCCACAAAGCCAATACATTCCTACAGGTAGATGTAGGATAGGGGGGCACCTGGGAGGACCGTTAAAAGAGACATATGTAGCGCTCCTAGTATAAGTTTTATCTGGGCAACGACCCATACCTCTATCATTAACACCAGTGCCAGTGGCCTTTCGTAAAGCTTCCAACGTAGAATTGAACCATCTATATACCACAGCTAAATCAGAAGTTATCCCAGGTCTACAGTACTGGTGTTCGGTGGCATTATCTGTAGCAGATGGTGTGACGAAGTGCCCTTCGCCACTTTGTCTTGGAGAGGACTTTTTGCCAGCCTCCTGCCCTGCGACTATGGCCCTGGGACATATTACCCTTTAAACACAGTATTCGGCCATACCATAGTGTATGTCACTCATTCTGGCCCTTTAAATACAGGGGGGGTCATTCGGTACTTGCCCTGTGTGAGCGGTGATACCCCAGATAGCTATGCCATGGAGCCCATTCATATAATGAAAGACTATGGGAAAGACTTTAGCTACATGGCAATTGAACTGTGTGAATAGGATCTGAGCGCTATTCGGTAGTTTTGTGCGCTCAGATCCCAGCTATCTGGGGATATGTGAAATGTCTGTGTGTTATGTGTAAAAGGTGACTTTATACATTTTAAAGTGGTTTATGTCTTTTTGCAACCATGTGCTCAATGGAGTCTGCCTCTATCCCTGGATAATTGTATTACTTTCCCCATTGTCTCCAGTACAGAGGCCTCTGTAAAACCTGTTTGAGCCAGATTGCTATGCTGCCAGTCATAGCCCAAAAGATACTTTTACTAACGTTTGAACCCCTGGTCTGATTCATGCCATTTTTTAATATGTTGTTCCACAATTTATGTTGTTCATAAAAATGTAAGATTTATTTATGTACTATGTAAAATCATAAAGTTATAAAACTGTATAAAAATGTGTAAGTTTTAGCTGGGAGATAATTGAGTAGATACAGTAATAAACTCAATTATCTCCCAAGCAGAGGGGAGGGAAACTGTGGGCGTTACTATTGTGTTATTGATTGTTCTACACCTCCCCCCTGGGTGTGTTTTGTTTGTACCTGACTGTAATAAAAACCAGGCTGGGTGTGCCAGCATGAGAGTTCTACTTGACCCTTCAAAACGTAGCCTCGTCTCGTTCTTGGAGGGAATTGCTATATCACACTGGGGATTGCTATGCGCTGCATGCTCCCTTGAACTTTACCTACAGAACTCTTGTTCCTGATGTACTCTCCTTGGAGGAGAGGTCTTCCCCACACGGTCCTGGATGCTGGAGATTCATACAGGGTGGAAGGAAGACGGCGCGGCTCCAGTTAAGCTATGGCAGTTGTGGAGTCTGGGGTGGTTGTGATGTCCGGTGCGGTGCTTGTAGTCCTCGGCGCAAGCTAGGACGCGTCCATCAACGGAGGTACCCAGTCGGGGTGCCAGTAGATCCGTTACATTGGTGGCAGCGGTGGGATGGCGTCCTAGTGCTAGGAAAAGCAGCCCGGAGACAATGGTAACGTTTGGAGTTACAAATTGAGGGCAACGCTAGTATCCGTACAGCGCCCCTGGCTACAGCAGGATGGAACCGGCTGGTTTTCGGACAGCGTTCCATGATGAGGAGGAGGAGGAGGCCGCGGACTACAGGGATGCAGACAGAAAGGAACTCTGGTATGATGCCCTGGAAGATGCCGAATGGCGGCGAGGTGAGAGTCTCCCCAGTGATGAGCAGCGGCTACAGAAGCGTGTGGCGATGCGGATGTATCTATTGGGAGAGCAGCCCCTGGATGAGTGGGTGACAAGACTAGAGACCCTGGTATGGCGAGAGATCTGGCTAGACAACGCATACCAGTCCCTCTGGTGGCATACCGTTCGACTTACCCCCTGTACGGTTGAACACGACTTACCGGAGGGGGATGATTATGATGGCCCGGGTTTATTATGGTATGCCTTGGAGGACGACATTGATCTTGGCAGCACGGAGGGGTCTAGGTTTTGGGACATCTACGACTACCGGATGGGCATGTATGTCTGGGTTGATGAAGCCGAGGTGAGCAAAGACATGACCCACCTGGTAACAAGAGTGTGGGAGCTGGAGCAGGACTACCAACACCTGCTCAGCTTCGTGCAGCCCCAACCTATCTGACAAGCAGAACCAGACCTCATTGACTGGTCCTGGGATGACCTCCAGATGGCAGGTAGAGATGGGACCGAGGTCTCTCTACCGGACCTACAGGGAGCCGCAGGTGTCATCCTTCCCCCCCAGTGGCAGTGTGAACACTAGGGGGCAGAAGGTGTCGTCCTTCCCCCCCAGCAGCAGTGTGAACCCCAGGGGGCAGAAGGTGTCATCCTTCCCCCCAGCGACAGTGTGAACCACAGGGGGCAGAAGGTGTCGTCCTTCCCCCCCAGCGACAGTGTGAACCACAGGGGGCAGAAGGTGTCATCTTTCCCCCCCAGCGGCAGTGTGAACCCCAGGGAGTTGAAGGTGTCGCCCTCTCCCCCCAGCGACAGTTTACCCTAACAAGGGGAGACACCAATCTCCCAGACGGCGCAGATGGGACCGTGGTCTCTGTGCCTGACCTACCGGGATGCTGGACAGCCTGTCCAGATCCCCAACTACCCTCACTGGGACAACTGGAGGAGGGGGTAAGTACAAATTCCCCTCCCCAGCTAACTCCTAATGTGGCCCCAGGGTTAACAGAGGAAATGTTAACCCCCACTGGCCCCCACGTTTCCCTGGCTACTGAGCCGGAATATGTCCCAAGTACCCCAGCAGAAGAGCTGACAGCGGGACAGAGTGCAGTCGGCCTCTGCCCCTCAAGTCCCCTCAGCGTGTTGCCCCATCACCACAGTGAAATATCCAAGTGCAGTAACTGTTTGTTGTGGGTGGGTTGCTCTTGCAATTTGTTGTTGTGGGGGAGCTGCTCTAGCACTGGTTTATTGTGGGTTGGTGGATCGTCTAACGGAGGCACTGACCGGCAGAAGGTCAGGTGCCTGGTTAGACTTCCCACCTAAGGGGAGATGTGTGACGAAGTGCCCTTCGCCACTTTGTCTTGGAGAGGACTTATTGCCAGCCTCCTGCCCTGCGACTATGGCCCTGGGACATATTACCCTTTAAACACAGTTTTCGGCCATACCAAAGTGTATGCACTCATTCTGGCCCTTTAAATACAGGGGGGGTCATTCGGTACTTGCCCTGTGTGAGCGGTGATACCCCAGATAGCTATGCCATGGAGCCCATTCATATAATGAAAGACTATGGGAAAGACTTTAGCTACATGGCAATTGAACTGTGTGAATAGGATCTGAGCACTATTCGGTAGTTTTGTGGCTCAGATCCCAGCTATCTGGGGATATGTGATATGTCTGTGTTTTATGTGAAAAAGGTGGTTTATGTCTTTTTGCAACCATGTACTCAATGGAGTCTGCCTCTATCCCTGGATAATTGGATTACTTTCCCCATTGTCTCCATTACAGAGGCCTCTGTAAAAACTGTTGAGCCAGATTGCCATGCTGCCAGTCATAGCCCAAAAGATACTTTTACTAACGTTTGAACCCCTGGTCTGATTCATGCCATTTTTTAATATGTTGTTCCACAATTTATGTTGTTCATAAAAATGTAAGATTTATTTATGTACTATGTAAAATCATAAAGTTATAAAAATGTATAAAAATGTTTTAGCTGGGAGATAATTGAGAAGATACAGTAATAAACTCAATAATCTCCCAAGCAGACTGGAGGGAAACTGTGGCGTTACTATTGTGTTATTGATTGTTCTATACCTCCCCCCTGGGTGTGTTTTGTTTGTACCTGACTGTAATAAAAACCAGGCTGGGGGTGCCAGCATGAGAGTTCTACTTGACCCTTCAAAACGTAGCCTCGTCTCGTTCTTGGAGGGAATTGCTATATCACACTGGGGATTGCTATGCGCTGCATACTCCCTTGAACTTTACCTACTGAACTCTTGTTCCTGATGTACTCTCCTTGGAGGAGAGGTCTTCCCCACACGGTCCTGGATGCTGGAGATTTATACAGGGTGGAAGGAAGACGGCGCGGCTCCAGTTAAGCTACGGCGGTATTGGAGTCTGTGGTGGTTGTAATGTCCGGTGCGGTGCTTGTAGTCCTCGGCACAAGCTAGGACGCGTCCATCAACGGAGGTACCCAGTCGGGGTGCCAGTAGATCCGTTACAGATGGAAATGCCAAACCATCCCATAAGATGGATGTGCCTGGTTCGTTATAAATAATAGCCAAGCGATTCTTTTTCCACTCATGTGGTACATGTTTTCCTTGGGCATTATAAAAGGTGATAAAACCTGGGGTAACCTCATGGGTCAGACCAATCTACTTAATTTGAGGCTTATCAACAAAGGGTTCCTGGGTCCAGTTTAGGATGACAGATTGTCTTACTAAATCAGCAATACCGGACAAGTTAAATGGCACTGGAGCCATGCGGAACCCTGCATCTACACTATGAGGTGTGTCAGCAACTCTGATTAGATGGTGTGGCTAATTGTGTTAATTGGTAGGTTTGATTACAAGCTCTAAGGAATACATTATCATGAGGTGAAGCGTGGGTAAATTTGTCATAGCATATCACAATAAAAAAACACACATATAATGGTCATTAGGCAGGAGTGTCCATCATGGGGGCCCATTTCAGACAACTGGAGTGAATCCAAGTTGGAGTTTCTTCAGTAAGCACGGCTGTTCGGGGTACAGCAACGACAGTCGTCAGGGGTCCGTAAGGTGTGTCCAGAGGCTTGTTCCGTATTATCCTCTTTACCAACACTGTATCTCCAGGCTTGAAAGGGTGTGTCGGTTCACCTGGCGGAAGAGGAAGAGAAAAAGCTACATTACCGTAGATGTTATTCAATTTTTTGACCAATTGATATACATATTCTTCCTGAGTTATGACTATTGGGACCTTCCCCTGTTGGCTGGACTTACCAACACAGCCGGGTACAGGGAAAGGTCTTCCCATTAAGACCTCAAAGGGAGAGAGACCAGTGGTAGCATTAGGGGTCATATGGATTTCTGCCAAAATTGCCGGTTTTAAAAGTTTTTAAAAGTGCCTTTCCTCATTTTATCCTTGATGGTTCTATTTGTCCTTTCTACTTGACCAGAGGATTGAAGATGGGAGGGAATATGGAACTTCCAGTCAATACACAATAACCTGTCAATTTTTGGGTCACTTTGGAGGCAAAGGGTGTCCCTTTGTCACTATAAATTTGTAGGGGACAAGCAAATTGTGGTATAATCGCTGTACATAGTATTTTTGCAACCACTTTTGTATTTTCCTTTGCCGTTGTAAAAGCTTCTATCCGTTTAGAGAATTGGTCACAAATTACGAGAAGGCATTTGAAGGGGCCACTAGGTGGCATATGCGTAAAGTCAATTTGTAACTGTTGCATAGGGCCCTCAGGAGGTGGTAAATGTTTGTGTTGAACTTTTAGCCCTGTATTAGGATTGTTTTGAGCACATATTAAGCATTGTGACAATTGTTGTTCCACTAATGCCGAAGCATCTTTAACAATGAATCGCCTGCTCATATTGCTTAATGTATTTTTCTTACTCATATGTCCAATGCCGTGAAAATGTGCAATGAAAATAGGGCTACTGGCCTGTGGGATACCAACCCCCATGAAAATGTGCAATGAAAACAGGGCTACTGCCCTGTGGGATACCAATCCTTCCTTCCTTATCTGACCAAAGACCATAAGTTTTAAGGGTCAGATCCTGCGGTTTCCAGAAGGAGAGATCGTGTCAGTTGCGTACCGTTGTAGTGAAGCAAGTGGGAAATCAGTGATAGGGGGAACATGTAGGAGGGTAAGCTGAAAAGACGGGTTGGACAGATAGATGCGGTTAAGAGGAGAATTTAGGTCAGCATCCTTTGCTGCGAGGTGTGCAAGTGCATTGCCCTGAGACACCAAGGATGAATCAGTGACTCTTACATTTCGACACAGCAATGGTAAAGAGTAGTTGAATAGCGTCAAGCAATTGAGAAACAAGGTCAGAGTGGGAAATACCTTTGCCATCCGCAGAAACGAATCCACGTAGTTGCCAAATACGGCCAAAATCATGTACTACACCAAAGGCGTATCGAGAGTCGGTGTAAATGGTAACAGAAAGGTCCTTAAAGAGGAGACATGCTTTAATAAGGGCGACAAGTTCAGCAGCTTGAGCTGAAACAAAGGGTAAGGAGTGTGCTGCTAGAATTTTATCAGGAAGTTGCACAACAGCATAACCAGTGTGAAATTGGCCATCTGAAGGTTGGGAACAGGAACCGTCAACAAAAACTATTTCGCCATCTGGTAAGGGGGTGGACTGGAGGTCAGCCCTAGGAGATGTCTCAGTATGTATATTATCAATATAATCATGTGTCATTGGTGGAAGAACTACATCTGAATGAGTAGATATTAGTTTCCACAATAGGTAGGCGGGACCATAATGGTCAGGAGTATATTTGATAATTAGGTTGGAAGTGGCAGTCAGGATAGCTTCATATCCAGATCAACGTTGGGCAGTCATGTGCTGAGCTGGTAGAGTTATGCAAAAAAGTGAGAACCTGGTGGGTGGTGTGCTTGATGAGTGGATGTGAGAGTACGAGAGGTTGGGATGACTCCACCATCATTGCTGCAGCAGCAACGGCCCGCAGGCAAGCAGGCATACCTTGAACCATAAGGGGCAAAACTCTAGACAAAAATGCCACAGGTCTATAGCCAGATCCATGTTCCTGCGCCAGGACCCCTGCCACCGTGTCCCCGTCCTCCTTAACGTAGAGGTGGAATGGTAGCTGGTGGTTCGGAACACCCAATGCTGGTGCTTGGCAGAGGGATAACTTCAGATATTTGTAAGCTTTGTCCATGACCATAGTCCATGATAGCACATGAGGAGCCTGCTGTGTTGTTGCCGTACAAATGATGTGGTCATAATAGGAACAGTCTGGGATCCACTGGCGGCAATAAGTGATCATGTCTAGAAAGGAGAGCAGTGCATCCTTAGTCTTAGGCTTGGGCAGACGTGTGAAAGCAGAGACACGCTCTGGAGACAATAGTCTTTGTCCAGGGGAGAGGAGGAATCCCAAGTAGCGGACAGTTTGTTGGCAATACTGCATGCTGCCAGGGGAGACTTTATGCCCTGTAAGAGCCAGCTGTGAGAGGAGAGAGTATGAGTCCTCTTGGCAGGCTTCCAAATTTGGGCTGCATAAGAATAGATCATCCACATACTGGAGGAGAATGGATCCTGCTGGGGGAGACCAGGACTGCAGGGTGGCACAGACAGCGGCAGAATAGGCTGTGGGGGAGTCGCATTAGCCCTGTGGGAGGCATGTCCAAGTAAATTGATGGCCCTGCAAACTAAATGCGAACAAAGGTTGAGTAGTGGGGTCCACCGGAACACTAAAAAATGCAGAATTAAGGTCTAGACAAGTAAAATACGTGGCACTTGCTGGTATGGCAGTGATGATGGAGTTAACATCCGGGACAATGGGAGCCAGGGGCTCTACTAATTTATTAATGGCCCTAAGGTCTTGTGTAAGACGCCAGGTCTGCCGGCCTGGTTTCGGAACAGGGTTAATAGGAGTGTTGTAAGGGGAAGTAGTGGGAATAATAACTCCTTTAGCCAACAGATCCTCGATAATGGGCAATACCCCTTCCTCCTTGTCTTTAGACAGTGGGTATTGTTTAACATACACTGGAGAAGCATCTGGGCGGAGCATAGCAACATATGGTGTGCAAGAGATGAAACCTGGGTTGGTGGTAGATTATGTTAAGGAGGGCGCAATTGATCAACAAGGGTGGACTGTGCAACAAAACACAGGAGACTGTCTAGGGGTGGTATGCACAGTCTCTCACCCACCAACCAAGTAAACATTTGTAAATGGCCGTTAAATATATAGGCTGCAGTAGGCGTAAGCCAAATACCTTGAATATAATCGGGCCTCCCTACAGACAACTGTTCAAAATCATGTGAAAAGCATGGTAAAGGATTTCGTAGAGAAGTGATGGAGACACTAGTAAGAGAGGGAGAAACAGCCCTGCATATGGTGTGAGTTGAGGATGATGTAAGGTAGAGAGAGGATGAGGTAGGTGCATCCTCATAGGCTGACAAAAAGTTAAGAGGAGTCACAGCTAATTCCTCCTTTAGTATCCACTAAAAGATTAATATGTAATTTAGAGATCAGATCTCTGCCCAAGAGATTTACTGGGCATTTCAGTGCAATCAGAAATCTGTGAATGAAACATTTTCTGTAATCACCTTATTTTGGTACTAGCAGTATAGACAATGGGGGAGTGACATGGCATGGAACGGTGACCCCTCCGATACCAACTGAGGATTCGCCTGTGTCAAAAGTTTCCCCTTTGTAAAACCGTCCAGACAAAGAGGAACGAGTTGCTCCACATCAACCAGAAAATCATATAACTGCCCATTCACTGAAATGGATAGTAGTGGCAACTCGTTCCATCAGCTTGACAATTGTGAAAGATAACAGGCGAACTATGGGCGCTGGACGCCAGAGGGAGTATGATGGTTTGTACGGTTTCCGCTCCATGCAATTGGGAACTGCACTGACTGATTCGGGGTGTCCTGTGTCTCCAGGACATGCCGTGGAGCTCTGCACTCCCTTTGCCAATGTCCTATCTTGCCACAATTAAAACAGGAGCCCTGTTGATTGGCTCTTCCTCCAGTGCTGTGTCTGAGCATCCTTTTAATCTCTGTAATTATCATCAATTTCTGTCGCCCATATGGCGATTTCTTTGCCGTCCCCTTGTATTAGAACACATACTAATGGAGGAGGCTGAGGCTTTCTTTTTCTGGGGAGCTAGGAAGACTCCACCAGCGTCTTTTACCCTGACTGCCTCTATCCATTCTTGTGCACCTTTCTTATGCCAATCATCAATACATTGCCTTATAGTCTGTGACACATCCGGGCGTAGATTGGCCATGGCATGTTGCACAAATAATGCTCCCATGTCCAAGGTCAGTCCACATTCCTCCAATGACATCTCTTAAACCTGACCAAAAGCTCTGCCACATCTTCTCCCTCTTTCTGCTTACATACTAAGGCAGGAGACACATCCTGCATCTGTCCATGCATGGCATTCAATACACATTTCCACATTTCCTCAACATTTTTTGGATTACTCCATGGTCTATCATCAGTCTCAGGGGGATTATCGTAATTTCCATCTAAGTATTTAACATTCTTCCAGTCCATCTCAAAACCTTCAGTGCATCTGTCTAGTAAGAATTTATAACCTGCCACATTCAGACAGAGCCCTTTAGTGCAGTGTTTGAGATAGGCTACGGCAGCTGCAGGTTTTTTTAACAGGTTTGGGCATTTTTTAGCCAAAGCATTATACAATAGTACATCAGGGGGGTTATTAATCACCTAGGTGCCCACGGTCATGAATGACATTGCTAAATTTTCTGTACTATCTACAGTGGTACTTTCAGGTGATGCTTTAATGGTTGCACCCGATGTAGTGGCTGTTGCAGCTCTTTGTTGTCTAGTTTTAAGGGGGGACTTTTATGTGGGATGAAGACGAGTTTGGAGATTCTTGGGCTGGGGTAGTGGCATATATATCAATGGTTTCTTTACCGTGGCAGCCTGTACCAGCTCATCATCATCCGTGTCCTTTTGAATCAAGTGAAAGGGATTATTTTTTGATGAACTAGTTTTTACTAGTTTTGGGTATAAATGGGGAGTTTTTATATCCTCAGATGGTGGTGAGGTGGGAATTAGTGGTGCAGTTATGTTAGGACGCTTTAGTTTGGGCATATATGGATCTGGAGGGTTTTCCTCGGCAATCTTAATCCAGACCGTGGCACATTCTCTCATATAGGGAAAATCCCATTCTGGGTCGGGACCATACAAAAGCCATGTGGGGTCAGCAAACAACATTCCCCTTAATTGCCATATATGGAATGTACTAAAAGAACCTTCCCTAGGGAAAGGGGTAGCTTATGCTCCTAACCCTTCAGTCCAGCCTGCCACAATATCTACAAATGGGTCACAGTAAAAATCACCTGCAACCCGTGCCACATATTCTGTAGGAGTGTCTCCCGTCTTGAATATTACTTCATTTGGCTGTTTCAATTTTAGCAAACCTTTCTTTTTATGGGTTGCATTTGTTTTGTAGGGGATAATGTCTCTAGCAAATTTCTTTTTAATATCTGTCAGCATATCTCTTTTTGATTTTGTCTTAATATTCCCCATATAAAAATAAACACAAAACACAGTTGTTGGCAAATAAAGCGGCAAAGCAAATTAAGTACGAGATATGTGCATAAATCTAAAGCATAAAGTAATTGCAGCAATGCCACCAGGAAAGAGAGCCACAGGAAGGTGATAAACCAATAATAAAATACAAGTAGGGACTTGATACCCTTAAACACTTAGTTAATAGTCATAAGGACTTCAACGTCTGACACAAGAATGCGCTTTCTCAGTTTCCCCCCCAAAAATTTTTTTTATGATAAATACGCCTGCAGAAACGGTGAGTGTTTAAAATAAACAAGACAAAATGTAATGTTCACTCACCTGATTCTGGAGGAGTATCCCGGATGAGCCCCCAAGTTGAAAGGACTATGATTGAAGTCAGCAGCCTCTTCTATCTCTGCAGAGAGTAGCGCATTCGTCCCGGGACGATACCCTTATCACCTTCCTTTATACAGTATATCTCTCTTTGATGGTGCAGATATCCGGGAGACAATAGACACAGGTTGTTGTATCAATTGTCTCGTTTATTGGTTTGCAGTAGCAAGATTATATAGGGCAGAGCCAGCCCATTCGTTAGCATTATTATTAGATGTACCCACCGAATAACACATTAGTGACGCAGAGTCACAATCATAGGACATGTCTGGTTTTAGTTAATAATATATATTTTCCATAGACACATAAACCTTTAGACATATATGCAGAAGTTACAAGGTTAGTAAATAAAAGCATTAGTCCCTAGTGCAAACATCAGATAAGGAAGTAGCCTGAAGCCAACTTTTATTAGGAACTGGAACTGTCATCAATACATTTATGGTTTCATAGTTAGTAAGGCAAAGGTCAAGCAGTAAATTAACTCTTTCATTTTGTACCATGTAGGTCCAATCTACAATAGCTATATCTATACAGGGAGTGCAGAATTATTAGGCAAGTTGTATTTTTGAGGATTAATTTTATTATTGAACAACAACCATGTTCTCAATGAACCCAAAAAACTCATTAATAGCAAAGCTGAATATTTTTGGAAGTAGATTTTAGTTTGTTTTTAGTTTTAGCTATTTAAGGGGGATATCTGTGTGTGCAGGTGACTATTACTGTGCATAATTATTAGGCAACTTAACAAAAAACAAATATATACCCATTTCAATTATTTATTTTTACCAGTGAAACCAATATAACATCTCAACATTCACAAATATACATTTCTGACATTCAAAAACAAAACAAAAAAAAATCAGTGACCAATATAGCCACCTTTCTTTGCAAGGACACTCAAAAGCCTACCATCCATGGATTCTGTCAGTGTTTTGATCTGTTCACCATCAACATTGCGTGCAGCAGCAACCACAGCCTCCCAGACACTGTTCAGAGAGGTGTACTGTTTTCCCTCCTTGTAAATCTCACATTTGATGATGGACCACAGGTTCTCAATGGGGTTCAGATCAGGTGAACAAGGAGGCCATGTCATTAGATTTTCTTCTTTTATACCCTTTCTTGACAGCCACGCTGTGGAGTACTTGGACGCGTGTGATGGAGCATTGTCCTGCATGAAAATCATGTTTTTCTTGAAGGATGCAGACTTCTTCCTGTACCACTGCTTGAAGAAGGTGTCTTCCAGGTACTGGCAGTAGGACTGGGAGTTGAGCTTGACTCCATCCTCAACCCGAAAAGGCCCCACAAGCTCATCTTTGATGATACCAGCCCAAACCAGTACTCCACCTCCACCTTGCTGGCGTCTGAGTCGGACTGGAGCTCTCTGCCCTTTACCAATCCAGCCACGGGCCCATCCATCTGGCCCATCAAGACTCACTCTCATTTCATCAGTCCATAAAACCTTAGAAAAATCAGTCTTGAGATATTTCTTGGCCCAGTCTTGATGTTTCAGCTTGTGATTCTTGTTCAGTGGTGGTCGTCTTGTAGCCTTTCTTACCTTGGCCATGTCTCTGAGTATTGCACACCTTGTGCTTTTGGGCACTCCAGTGATGTTGCAGCTCTAAAATATGGCCAAACTGTTGGCAAGTGGCATCGTGGCAGCTGCACGCTTGACTTTTCTCAGTTCATGGGCAGTTATTTTGCGCCTTGGTTTTTCCACACGCTTCTTGCGACCCTGTTGACTATTTTGAATGAAACGCTTGATTGTTCCATGATCACGCTTCAGAAGCTTTGCAATTTTAAGAGTGCTGCATCCCTCTGCAAGATATCTCACTATTTTTGACTTTTCTGAGCCTGTCAAGTACTTTTTTTGACCCATTTTGCCAAAGGAAAGGAAGTTGCCTAATAATTATGCACACCTGATATAGGGTGTTGATGTCATTAGACCACACCCCTTCTCATT
Organism: Discoglossus pictus; assembly: GCA_027410445.1. Taxonomy (NCBI): domain Eukaryota; kingdom Metazoa; phylum Chordata; class Amphibia; order Anura; family Alytidae; genus Discoglossus; species Discoglossus pictus. Next base: position 286,023,130 of record CM050165.1, read on the forward strand.
ACAGAGATGCACATCACCTAATATGCTTAATTGGTAGTAGGCTTTCGAGCCTATACAACTTGGAGTAAGACAACATGCATAAAGAGGATGATGTGGTCAAAATACTAATTTGCCTAATAATTCTGCACTCCATGTATAGTTGCAACCTAACCTAACTCTCTGTATAGACCCCCATGAGTGATAGGGTTAATTAGGGGCTCATGGGGCTCTGTATATAGACCCATGAGTAAAGGGTTAATAAAGGGCTCATGGGGCTCTGTATAAAGCTCATGAGTGATGGGGTTAATTAGAAGCTCATGGGGCTCTGTAGTGAGCCCCATCAGTGATAGGGTATATTAAAGGCTCATTGGATCTCTGTATAGATACCCATGATTGACAGGGTTAATTAGGGGCTCATGGGACTCTGTATAGACCCCCATGAGTGACAGGGTTAATTAGGGGTCATAGATCTCTGTATAGAGCCCCATGAGTGAAAGGGTTAATTAAGGAGCTCTGTTATTTAAGAGCTCATGGGTGTCGGAGGTTAAGTAGAGAATTATGGGGGTCTGTATAGACCCCTGTAACGGCTACCCCGGTAGTGAGATGGTATCAGCCGTTGGAGATGTCCTTTTTCCTGGCAAGCTGCTGTGTAAAAGTGAAGTTGGTATAATCCCATCCAAGAGTTCCAGAGGGAGAGTCAGGTTCAGCTGTAAAAAGAGAAGAGTAACAATCCAATATAATCCCCTTTCAAGAACGAGACGAGGCTACGTTTTGAAGGGTCAAGACAAACTACCCCCGCTGGCACACCCAGCCTGTTTTTTAATTACAGTCAGGTACAAAGAGAACACACCCCGGGGGAGGTATAAAACAACCAATAACATAATAGTAACGCCCACAGTTTCCCTCCCCTCTGCTTGGGAGATAATTGAGTTTCTTACTGTATCCACTCAATTATCTCCCAGCTAAAACTTACACCTTTTTATAAATTTTTATGACTTTATGATTTTACATAGTACATAAATAAAACTTACATTTTTATGAGCAACATAAATTGTGGAACAACATATTCAAAATTCGTGAGAATCCGTCCAGTGGTTCCAGAAATATTAAAAAGTCTCTTTGGACTGACCGCACGCCTGTTGCATGCCCAAAAACAGTTCCACAGATTCAGGCTGTGTGGTCGGTCTCTTTCTGTCTTGAAAATCGGTAAAGTCCCATCCGAAGTTCAGTGTCGAAGTACCAAACAGTTAAAGGGCCAGTGTAGGAATAAATGTTCCCAGGCAAAGGTAAGGTTCTGTTACAACCCCCATGTGTGATAGGGTTAAATAGGGAGTTATGTAGCTCTGTATAGACCCATATGAGTAATATGGTTAATAAAGGGCTCATGGGGCTCTGTATAAGGCTCGTGAGTGATGGGGTTAAGTAGAGGCTTATGTGGGTCTGTATAGAGCTCTGTGAGTAATAGGCTTAATTATGGGCTCATGGGGCTCTGTATAGAGCCCCATGAGTGACAGGGTTAATTAGGGGCTTATGGGGCTCTGTATAGAGCCCCATGAGCGACTGGGTTAATTATGGGGTCATGGGGCTCTGTACAGACCCCCATGAGTGACAGGTTTAATTAGGGGCTCTTGTCTCAGTATAGAGCCCCATGTGTAATGGAGTTAATTAGGGGTTTATGGGGCTCTGTATATATCCCCATGAGTGATAGGGTTAATTTTGGGACCATGGGGCTCTGTGCAGAGCCCCATGAGTGACAGGAGTTAATTACCGGCTCATGGGCCTCTGTATAGACCCCCACGAGTGACAGGGTTAATTAAGGGCTCATAGAGCTCTGTATAGAGCCCCATGAGTAATGAGTTAATTAGGGTCGCATGGGGCTCTGTATAGAGCTCCATGATTGACGGAGATAATTGGGGGCTCACGGGGCTCTGTATAGAGCACCATGAGTGATGGAGTTAAATAGAGGCTTATGGGGGTCTGTATAGACCCCCATGAGTGATAGGATTAAAGGGGGCTCATGTAGCTCTGTATCTATCCCCATGAGTGATAGGGTTAATTAGGGGCTCATGGGGCTCTGTAGTGAGCCCCATGAGAGATAGTGTTGATGGCTCATGGGGCTCTGTATAGATATCTATGAGTGACAGGGTTAATTAGGGGCTCATGGGTCTCTGTATAGAGCCTTATGAGTGAAAGGGTTAATTAAGGGCTCATGGGGCTCTGTTATTTAAGAGCTCATGAGTGTCGGAGGTTAAGTAGAGACTTATGGGGGTCTGTATAGACCCCCATGTGTGATAGGTTTAAATAGGAGCTCATGTAGCTCTGTATAGACCCATATGAGTAATATGGTTAATAAAGGGCTTATGGGGCTCTGTATAAGGCTCATGAGTGATGGGGTTAAGTAGAGGCTTATGTGGGTCTGTATAGAGCTCTGTGAGTAATAGGCTTAATTATGGGCTCATGGGGCTCCGTATAGAGCCCCAGTAGTGACAGGGTTAATTAGGGGCTTATGGGGCTCTGTATAGAGCCCCATGAGCGACTGGGTTAATTATGGGCTCATGGGGCTCTGTACAGGTTTAATTAGGGGCTCATGGGCTCAGTATAGAGCCCCATGTGTAATGGAGTTAATTAGGGGTTTATGGGGCTCTGTATATATCCCCATGAGTGATAGGGTTAATTTTGGGACCATGGGGCTCTGTGTAGAGCCCCATGAGTGACAGGAGTTAATTACCGGCTCATGGGCCTCTGTATAGACCCCTATGAGTGACAGGGTTAATTAAGGGCTCATAGAGCTCTGTATAGAGCCCCATGAGTAATGAGTTAATTAGGGTCGCATGGGGCTCTGTATAGAGCCCCATGATTGACGGAGATAATTGGGGGCTCACGGGGCTCTGTATAGAGCACCATGAGTGATGGGGTTAAATAGAGGCTTATGGGGGTCTGTATAGACCCCCATGAGTCATAGGATTAAAAGGGGCTCATGTAGCTCTGTATCTATCCCCATGAGTGATAGGGTTAATTAGGGGCTCATGGGGCTCTGTAGTGAGCCCCGTGAGAGATAGTGTTGATGGCTCATGGGGCTCTGTATAGATATCTATGAGTGACAGGGTTAATAAGTGGCTCATGGGTCTCTGTATAGAGCCCCATGAGTGAAAGGGTTAATTAAGGGCTCATGGGGCTCTGTTATTTAAGAGCTCATGAGTGTCAGAGGTTAAGTAGAGACTTATGGGGGTCTGTATAGACCCCCATGTGTGATAGGTTTAAATAGGGGCTCATGTAGCTCTGTATAGACCCATATGAGTAATAGGGTTAATAAAGGACTCATGGGGCTCTGTATAGAGCTCATAAGTGATGGGCTTAAGTAGAGGCTTATGGGGGTCTGTATAGTCCCCATGAGTGATAGGGTTAAATAGGGGTTCATGTAGCTCTGTATAGACCCCCATGCATAATAGGGTTAATAAAGGGCTCATGGAGCTCTGTATAGAGCTCATGAGTGATGGGGTTAATTAGAGGCTTATGGGGGTCTGTATAGAGCCCTATGAGTGATAGGGTTAATTAAGGGCTCATGGGGCTCTGTATAGAGCCTCATTTGTAATGGAGTTAATTATGGGTTCATGGGGCTCTGTTTAGAGCTCATGAGTGACGGGGGTTAATTAGGGGCTTATGGCGCTCTGTATAGAGCCCTATGAACGACGGGGTTAATTATGGGCTTATGGGCCTCTGTATAGACCCCTATGAGTGACGGGGGTTAATTAGGGGCTCATGGGCCTCTGTATAGACCCCTATGAGTGACAGGGTTAATTTAGGGCCCATGCGGCTCTGCATAGAGCCCCATAAGTGACAGGGTTAATTAGGGGCTCATGGACCTCTGTATAGACCCCCATGAGAGACAGGGTTAATTATGGGCTCATGGGGCTCTGTGTAGAGCCCCATTAATGATAGGGTTAATTGAGGGCTCATGCAACTCTATATAGAGCCGCATGAGCCACATGGTTAATTATGGGCTCATGGGCCTCTGTATAGGGGCTCTGTATAGTGCCCCATGAGTGATAGTGTTAATAAAGGGCTCATGGGCCTCTGTATAGGGCTCATGAGTGATGGGGCTAAGTAGAGGCTTATGTGGGTCTGTATAGAGCTTCGTGAGTAATAGGCATAATTATGGGCTCATGGGGCTCTGTATAGAGCCCCTTGAGTGACTGGGTTAATTAGGGGCTTATGGGGCTCTGTATAGAGCCCCATGAGCGACTTTGTTAATTATGGGCTCATGGGGCTCTGTACAGACCTCCATGAGTGACAGGGTTAATTAGGGGCTCATGGGCTCAGTATAGAGCCCCATGTGTAATAGAGTTAATTAGGGGTTTATGGGGCTCTGTATATATCCCCATGAGTGATAGGGTTAATTACCAGCTCATGGGCCTCTGTATAGACCCCTATGAGTGACAGGGTTAATTAAGGGCTCATAGAGATCTGTATAGAGCCCCATGAGTAATGAGTTAATTAGGGTCACATGGGGCTTTGTATAGAGCCACATGATTGATGGAGATAATTGGGGGCTCATGGGGCTCTGTATAGAGCACCATGAGTGATGGGGTTAAATAGAGGCTTATGGGGGTCTGTATAGACCCCCATGAGTAATAGGATTAAAAGGGGCTCACGTAGCTCTGTATCTATCCCCATGATTGATAGGGTTAATTAGGGGCTCATGGGGCTCTGTATAGAGCACCATGAGTGATGGGGTTAAATAGAGGCTTATGGGGGTCTGTATAGACCCCCATGAGTAATAGGATTAAAAGGGGCTCATGTAGCTCTGTATCTATCCCCATGATTGATAGGGTTAATTAGGGGCTCATGGGGCTCTGTAGTGAGCCCCATGAGAGATAGTGTTGATGGCTCATGGGGCTCTGTATATATACCTATGAGTGACAGGGTTAATTAGGGGCTCATGGGGCACTGTATAGAGCGCCATGAGTGACAGGGTTAATTAGGGGGTCATGGGTCTTTGCATAGAGCCCCATGAGCGAAAGGGTTAATTAAGGGCTCATGGGGCTTTGTTATTTAAGAGCTCATGAGTGTCAGAAGTTAAGTAGAGACTTATGGGGGTCTGTATAGACCCCTGTAGCGGAGAGGCAATATTCCCCAGGTTATCTCCGCTTATAATCCCAGTGAGGCTCAGGAACAAGTAAATGGTAAATCCACAGGCAAGGTTTCCAACAGGTAAAATAATAGCAATATCCCAACCGCAATCCCAATAACTGGACGACACACAGTTTCAGGAGCAGAACCAACTTCCTTTAATCCACACTGTCCTTTTTAAAGCCTGCTCCCATGCAAGGGAGGGATTTACAAACATTAACACAGTAGCCAATCCTGTCCTGGTAACCTCCCACACATCTCCTCCCCTCAGCCAGCATCATAATCCCCTTATCTAGTACAGTAATTCCCCCCATTCCTGGATGTACCCCTAAACATAGGGGTACCCCTTTAAATCATACATCCCCTGGTAGCCCAGGGGTTTAAGGAAATTCATGGAGGGAATAAAATGACCGACCGCACAGAGTGAACTAGCCGAATGCGGTTCCATGCGAATGGAATAAGGGAACAAACTGCACGAAAGCCTCTAGGCTAGGGAGGGTTCGCCTAAATCCCCTCGTTCGGTTCTTTCTATCTACCGGACGAGGGGCCGTTCGGTAGTTAGGAACCGAGCGGACCGGGCGTGTGGAGGCTTCACCGGTGTTCACCTAGTCGAGTGTCAGATTTGAGTTCCAGACACTCGACGGCAAAACACCGCTGTTCGGGAGTTTTAAAATGGCCGCCGCCACGTTCGTTTGTCGAATGGCGGCCACCCCGAGAACAAAGGACGGTTACTTAACTTGTCAATTACCCGTTCGCAACAATGTTGCAACGGGTAATTGAGGACACACTTTACACATGGGAGGTCGGATTGTTTGGTAGTTTCATTCCCTTAGTTTATTCGAAGGAAACTACCGAACAATCAGAGGAATACATTTCTTTTAACACAAGTACAACATACAGTTATGCGAATGCAGCTTATTCACAGTAAATTTCAGGACAGCCCAGTGCCATCCGCTACAACCCCAATGTGTGATAGGGTTAAATAGGGGCTCATGTAGCTCTGTAGAGACCCATATGAGTAATAGGGTTAATAAAGGACTCATGGGGCTCTGTATAGAGCTCATGAGTGATGGGGTTAATTAGAGGCTTATGGGGGTCTGTATAGAGCCCTATGAGTAACAGGGTAAATTAGGAGCTCATGGGACTCTGTTTAGAGCTGATGAGTGACGGGGGTTAATTAGGGGCTTATGGCACTCTGTATAGAGCCATATGAGCGATGGGGTTAATTATGGGCTCATGGGCCTCTGTATAGACCCCTATGAGTGACAGGGTTAATTTGGGGCTCATGGGGCTCTGTATAGAGCCACATTTGTAATGGAGTTAATTAGAGCTCATGAGTGACGGGGGTTAATTAGGGTCTCATGGGCCTCTGTATAGACCCCTATGAGTGACAGTGTTAATTTAGGGCCCATGCGGCTCTGCATAGAGCCCCATAAGTGACAGGGTTAATTAGGGGCTCATGGACCTCTGTATAGACCCCCATGAGGGACAGGGTTAATTATGGGCTCATGGGGCTCTGTATAGAGCCCTATTAATTATAGGGTTAATTGAGGGCTCATGCAACTCTATATCGTGCCCCATGAGCCACAGGGTTAATCATGGGCTCATGGGCCTCTGCATAGGGGCTCTGTATAGTGCCCCATGAGTAATAGTGTTAATAAAGGGCTCATGGGGATTTGTACAGACCCCCAATGGTGATAGGGTTAATTAAGGGCTCCTGGGGCTCTGTATTGAGCCCCATGAGAGATAGAGTTAAATAAGGGCTCATAAGGCTCTGTAAAGATACCCATGAGTGACAGGGTTAATTAGGGGCTCTGTATAGAGCCCCATGAGTGAAAGGGTTAATTATGGGCTCATGGGCCTCTGTACATACCCCTATGAGTGACAGGGTTAATCAGGGGCTCATGGGGCTCTGTATAGAGCCCCATAACTAATGGAGTTAATTAGGGGTTTATGGGGCTCTGTATTTATCCCCATGAGTTATAGGGTTAATTTTGGGCCCATGGGGCTCTGTATAGCCCCACATGATTGACAGGGTTAATTACTGTCTCATGGGGCTCTGTATAGACCCCCATGATTGATAGGGTTATTTAGGGGCTCCTAGTGCTCTGTATAGAGCCTCATGATTGAAGGAGATAATTTGACTCATGGGCTTTGTATAGACCCCCATGAGCGATAGTGTTAATTAGGGGCTCATGGGGCTCTGTATAGAGCCCCATGAGTGATAGGATTAATTAAGAGCTTATGGGGCTGTGACGAGATCAGTCTTGTCACTGCGAATTGGAGAAGCCTGTTTGCCCAAATTCTTCCTTTTGACTACGGCCCATGTTGATTTCCCCCCTACAAAGACATGGAAGCCATTCTTCATTTGGTCAGAAAGGACTATGATCTAACTTTTGAACCACTGGACCAAATTATATGATTTGGACATATGTTTGTATTTGGAGTATGCTGATACTGAAAATGTATGTGAATGTGATGCATATTTTAAAGTTATGAATAATGTGGAAAAATGAGTTACAGATTCTGACCACCCCCATCTATGAGTCACTAAGGCCAGATGGTTAAGAGCAAAGGTTATCTACATGCACAGCAGGGGAGATAGCAGAACAAAGTGCCTCTAGACATACAGGCTCCATAACCCCATGGGGTTTCTCAGCTTTCTTAGCAGGGGCACAGGAGAGAGCAAAAGCCATGTTTCCCCTCTGGTGGTCAGAAGCCAACTGACTGTTAGACACACCTAGTGGGCGGACCTGGGAGGAGTCTCATATTTTCCACGGTGTGACACTATGTGATTGGCCAGAGGCCATTAGGGGCTGACCTCAGGTAGCCCCTCCCTCTACTGTGTATGTGAAAATGGTTTTTAATATGTCTTGTTTTTATTAAAGAAGAGTGTTCACTGCTTGACCCTCAACCACAGAGCTTATGTCTCATTATTGGGGGGATTCATGGTATGCTGTTACAGACTGACTGCCCGGAGTGTAAGCATCTTGGGGTGCTTTTCCTGTTCAGCTGCTAGCAGCTATTCGTGAGGTTCCAGTTCAAGGCTTGGAGCATAGTCACCTTGGATCCAGTTTGGGGGAAAGGGTGTTCTGCAGTAGCTGTCCCTATATCACTGGACGGGCAGATCAACTGAAACGGCCTTGGCGCCCCCTTATATGTGTGGGGGTACCGTAACAGGGGCTATTTATAGAGCCCTATGAGTGATGGGGTTAATTAGGGGCTCATGGGGCTCTGTATAGATACCTATGAGTGACAGGGTTAATTCGGGGCTCATGGGGCTTTGTATAGAGCCCCATGAGTGATGGGGTTAATTATGGGCTCATTGGCTCTGTACAGACCCCCATGAGTGACAGGGTTAACTAGGGGCTCATGGTCCTCTGTATAGACCCCCACGAGTGACAGGGTTAATTAAGGGCTCATGGAGCTCTGTATAGGGCCCCATGAGTAATGAGTTAATTAGGGGCTCATGGGGCTCTGTATAGAGCTCCATGAGTGATGGGTTAAATAGAGGCTGATGGGGGTCTGTATAGACCCCATAAGTGATAGGGTTAATTAGAGGCTCATGGGGCTCTGTATAAAGCTCATGAGTGATGGGGTTAAATAGAGACTTATGGGGATCTGTAGAGACACCCATGAGTGATATGGTTATTTAGGGGTCATGGGGCTCTGTATAGGTGAACACCGCTGAAGCCTCCACACGCCCGGTCCGTTCGGTTCCTAACTACCGAACGGCCCCTCGTCCGGTAGATAGAAAGAACTGAATGAGGGGATTTTGGCGAACCCTCCCTAGCCTCTATAGCTAGAGGCTTTCGTGCAGTTTGTTCCCTTATTCCAGGACCGACCGCAGGGCCCATTCGCATGGAACCGCATTCGGCTAGTTCACTCTGTGCGGACGGTCATTTTATTCCCTCCATGAATTTCCCGAACCCCTGGTCTGATCTGGGTGATTTTTGGATATGTTGTTCACCCAGATCAGGGCTACCAGGGGATGTATGATTTAAAGGGGTACCTCTATGTTTAGGGGTACATCCAGGAATGGGGGGAATTACTGTACTAGATAAGGGGATTATGATGCTGGCTGAGGGGAGGAGATGTGTGGGAGGTTACCAGGACAGGATTGGCTACTGTGTTAATGTTTGTAAATCCCTCCCTTGCATGGGAGCAGGCTTTAAAAAGGACAGTGTGGATTAAAGGAAGTTGGTTCTGCTCCTGAAACTGTGTGTCGTCCAGTTATTGGGATTGCGGTTGGGATATTGCTATTATTTTACCTGTTGGAAACTTTGCCTGTGGATTTACCATTTACTTGTTCCTGAGCCTCACTGGGATTATAAGCGGAGATAACCTGGGGAATATTGCCTCTCCGCTACACTCATGTAGCTCTGTATAGACCCCCATGAGTGATAGGGTTAATTAGGGGCTCATGGGGCTATGTGTAAAGCTCATGAGTGATGGGTTAAATAGAGACTTATGGGGGTCTGTATAGACCCCCATGAGTGATATGGTTATTTAGGGGTCATGGGGCTCTGTATAGAGCCCCATGAGTGATAGGGTTAATTATGGACTCATGGGGCTCTGTATAGAGCCCCATGAGTGAAAGGGTTAATAAGGGCTTATGGGGCTCTGGTATTTAAGAACTCATGAGTGTTGGAGGTTAAGTAGAGACTTATGGGAGTCTGTATAGACCCCCATGTGTGATAGGGTATATTATTGGCTCATGTAGCTCTGTATAGCCCCCAATGAGTAATAGGGTTAATAAAGGGCTCATGGGGCTCTGTATATTATTATTTTATTATTATTGTTTATTTGTAACACGCCAACAAATTCTGTATCGCTGTATAGAGCTCATGAGTGATAGGGTTAAGTATAGGCTTATGGGGGTCTGTATAGACACCCATGAGTGATAGGGTTAATAAAGGGCTCACGGGCTCTGTATAGAGCTCATGAGTGATGGGCTTAAATAGAGGCTTATGGGGGACTGTATAGAGCCCTATGAGTGATTGGGTTAATTAAGGTCTCATGGGGCTCTGAATAGATACCCATGATTGACAGGGTTAATTAGGGACTGATGAGGCTCTGTATAGATACTCATTAGTGACGGGGTTAATTAGGGGCTCATGGGGCTCTGTTTAGAGCTGATGAGTGACGTGGGTTAATTAGAGGCTCATGGGCCTCTGTATAGACCCCTATGAGTGACATTGTTAATTAGGGGCTCATGGGGCTCTGTATAGACCCCTATGAGTGACATTGTTAATTAGGGGCTCATGGGGCTCTGTGTAGAGCCCCATTTTTAATGGAGTTAATTAGGGGTTCATTTGGCTATGTATAGCGCTCATGAGTGATGGGGTTAAATAGAGGCTTATGCGGGACTGTATAGAGCCCTATGAGTGATAGGGTTAATTAAGGTCTCATGGGGCTCTGAATAGATACCCATGATTGACAGGGTTAATTTGGGACTAATGAGGCTCTGTATAGATACTAATTAGTGATGGGGTTAATTAGGGGCTCATGGGGCTCTGTTTAGAGCTGATGAGTGACGTGGGTTAATTAGGGGCTTATGGCGCTCTGTATAGAGCCCCATGAGTGACAGGGTTTATTATGGGCTCATGGGCTTCTGTATAGACCCCTATGAGTGACATTGTTAATTAGGGGCTCATGGGGCTCTGTGTAGAGCCCCATTTTTAATGGAGTTAATTAGGGGTTCATGGGGCTCTGAATAGAGCCCCATGAGTGACAGGGTTAATTAAGGGCTCATGGAGCTCTGTATAGAGCCCCATGAGTGATGAGTTAATTAGGGGTCCATGGGGCTCTGTATAGAGCCCCATGATTGATAGGGTTGATTAAGGGCTCCTGGTGCTCTGTATAGAGGCCCATGATTGACAGGGATGATTAGGGGCTCATGGGGCTTTGTATAGGCCCCCATGAGTGATAGGGTTAATTAGGGGATCATGGGGCTCTGTATCGAGCACCATGAGTGATGGGGTTAAATAGAGGCTTATGGTGGTCTGTATAGATTCCCATGAGTGATATGGTTAATTAAGGGCTCATTGGGACTCTGAATAGAGCCCCATGAGTGATAGGGCTCTATATTACAATAAAAAGAAAGGAGAGTGAGGAGAATGGGCCCTTTAAGAACTTTGTTGCAGGGAATGTAAACCTTTTAAATGCAGTACCAGTCCCGATCGTGACCCCCACTGCAAGGATTAATGTGGGGACATTGTGGGGTCCCTGATGGGGACCCCCAGTGTAGGGATAATTTGGGCCCACTGCAGGGGGTCCCGGTCAGGACCAACGCAGCAAGGGGTTAATGTTGGGACCCTGCAGGGGTCCCATCGTGGCCCCTGCATTATTGGGGTAATACAGAGACTGTCAGAAAAAAAAAAGAAGGATAAATGTTTGGAAGAAAACACAACATATTTTTTGTATAAATCTGCAAAGCTTTAGTGGTTAAACTGATCCCTGGACATGTACATAGTCAATCCATGGTACATTCACCTTGGTATATTCAGTTTGTGACCTTTTCAGAACTAAAATTTTGCAGATCGCTCAAGATTATTAGGTTTACTCATTTTGACAGCATCACCTGATTGATCTGTCTCTAGGTGCTATGGTACAAGTCTCTAATACATGTTGTACTTGCGCTAAGCTATGATATCTGCCACAAGATTGAATACAGGCGCGGACCCTGACATCATTTTTACATTTTTATATAGCTTCTTAAATGTGGACAATATGACATTTTGCTTCCGCACTTTCTACCAAAGGGGATACCTTTATAAAGGCATACTCTGTCTCCAAAGAGGAAGTCATTTGTAAGTGCATACACTATTACAGAAACTTGGTTATGTACTTGGATATTTAGTAAATCTAGGGCATAAATCAGAAACATGTCTTCATAATAAACCTTCAGTAAATCTATTCAGTAAAGAATACTGTCATGGCTGAAGCATGCCAAGGCACAAGCTGTGCAATACCTTACAGACTGATGCCCTCAGCCTTATAATATAGTCTTATTGTGTCAGGGGAAAGGGGCCCACTGAAATGTTGTGATTTATCTGTTATTCCTTTTTATGCCTGTTTAAAGCTGCCTGGGTACCCCTAGGCCCATACTATGGTACCCATGTTTATAGTTGGGGTGTGTGTATGAACATGAGGGGAGTGATGGGATGTACAGTATGTCTGTGTTATGCTTTGGGAGGGCTAGCACCTACAAGGGAAATATTGTATATGCCCAATATTTCATAGTAATTATAAACAAGATTAGGGAGATTATTTGGCCTCTAGAAGTCACAGGACACCAGTATCTCTATATGCCTAATGCATGTAATTTCCCCCTACCAAGAATACAGTGGTGCCAAGGGAAAACAATGGGTGATTGACTTTGACTGGCAAGCAGGGGTGATAGCATGACCTAGAAGAGGATTGGGTGTAACCATGGATACACATTTAAATTGCTTGGTCTGTTGTCGCTAGAATGTGGTATAAATATGCCTGGTGGTTTCAGTAATAAAGTTGTTATACTGGTTCACATAATTAAAGCGTGAATTTCGCTATTGATGCTGGGAATTCTGTTTGCTGGAGTAAGTTATTTTCAGAACTTAGAAAGATTTATATGCTATGCAAGACCACAGATATCTCTCAGTCTAACCCAAGGGCTGAAAGTTCTTCCTGTTTTACTGAGGCAAAACAAACTGGGCATACCTGTGGGGAGAGGTTTGGGCAATAGGCTCTTATCATACCCCATTCAACATGCAGGTTGTCACAAATAGATTTAAGGGACTAGACATAAAATGTAGAATGTCTGAAGAACTTTGGACCAAAGTCTGCAACATTATCCAAGAAACAGCAGCAAAGAGAGAAAAGTAAAAAGGCAAACTGGCTATCTGATGAGGCTTTGTAAGTAAATCAGGAAAGGAGGAAAGCGAAAGGCATTGGAGTTAGGAAACGATTTGTCCAACTGAATGCAGATTACCAGAAGATAGCAAGAAGAGACAAGGAAATATTCTACTATTAGTGATGTAAAGAGATTGAAGAAGATAACAGAATAGGTAAATCAAGAGATATTTTTTTAAAAATTGGGGATTTCAAAGGTGTCTTTCATGCCAAAGTGGGTGTGGTAAAAGACAAAAATGGAAGACAGAAGAAGATCAAATAAAGAAGAGGTGTCAGGAATATACTGAAGATCTATACAGGAGGGACCTTAACAGCAACGATGACATCAATAGTTTGTATAGTGAAATAGAGCCAAACATCTTGGAGAGCGAAGCGAGATGGACCCTAGGATGTCTTGCTGATAATAAGTCTGCAGAAGGTGATTGAATAACAATTGAACTATTCAAAATCGTACAAGATGATGCTATGAAAGTGTTGCTTGCCTTATATCAACATATTTGGAAAACTCAACAATGGCCAGTAGACTGGAAAAGGTCAACAGAATAAGAAATGGACTGTGACAAGGTTTTATATTGTCACCTTATTTATTCAACTTATACACAGAGTAAACCAGACTGGATGAATCCAACGCCAAAATCAATATTGCGGGAAGAAATATCAACAACTTCAGATACACTGATGATACTACTTTAATGGCTGAAAGTGAGGATGAACTGAAGGACCAATTGATGAGGGTAAAAGAAGAGAGTGCTCAATGTCAAAAAGATAAAGATCATGGCAAATGGCAATGTCAGTAACTGGCAAATGGATGGGGAAGAAGTGGAGGCAGTGCCAGTTTTTTTTTCCTGGGATCCAAGATCTCTGGAGATGATGACTCATGAAATTAAAAGAAGTTTGCTTCTGGGGAGGAAAGCAATGGCAAGCTTTAACAAGCTAGTAAAAAGTACAGATATTAAGCTATCAACAAAGGTCTGCATAGTTAGAACTATCGTATTCCCAGTAGCAGCATACGGATATGAGAGCTGGGCTATAGCCAAGCCACCTTGTCCCAGGTTAGGGGCCTTAAAGTGTGGTTCTCTAAATACACCCAGGATGGCTGATGACATAGAGAATGTGCTATTGGGAGGAAAGATAGGTGACGGAACAGGTATTAAACTGATAGGAATAAACAGTACAACTTAATACACCTGTAATGATATAGAAATCACAAAGTTGTGGAGACCAGTAGCCAAGGTCAGCAATAATCCAGTTCCGCAAACTTGTAGGTGAAAACAGGAACAAGGATTATTGAATTGATCAGGAACCACACAATAATCTGGCAAGGATCAATAGACAGGAAGTGCCTTATATAGGCCAAGGACCAGACACCTGACCAGACACAGCTGAAGAGACTTAGGTACTGATACTATTGCTAGCAGAGTCAAGCTTATAAGGTCTCAATGGAATTCACAAAGGCAGGCTGGCGCAGTGGTAGGGAAGAGGTATAGCAGCCTGGGGACCAGGGTTCAAAACCCAGCAGAGTCAATGCCTCACAACACCACTCCTATCTGGTGGCACCTTAGATTGCACGCGCAGTGCCCCAAATTCAAAGTGGGAGGACCGACCAATCATCTTTTTCCATCTCCCTGTTCCAAAAATCCATGCCATATACACGTCCCCTGATAGGTGACGTAACAGGTATTAAACTGATAGGAATGAGTAGTACAACTTAATACACCACTCCTATCTGGTGGCACCTTAGATTGCACGTGCAGTGCCCCAAATTCGAAGTAGGAGGTCCGACCAAGCATCTTTTTCCATCTCCCTGTTCCAAAAATCCATGCCATATACACGTCCCCTGATAGGTGACGTAACAGGTATTAAACTGATAGGAATGAGTAGTACAACTTAATACACCACTCCTATCTGGTGGCACCTTAGATTGCACGTGCAGTGCCCCAAATTCGAAGTAGGAGGTCCGACCAAGCATCTTTTTCCATCTCCCTGTTCCAAAAATCCATGCGATATACAAGTCCCCGGATAGGTGACGTAACAGGTATTAAACTGATAGGAATGAGTAGTACAACTTAATACACCACTCCTATCTGGTGGCACATTACATTGCAAGTGCAGTGCCCCAAATTCGAAGTGGGAGGACCGACCAATCATCTTTTTCCATCTCCCTGTTCCAAAAATCCATGCCATATACACGTCCCCTGATAGGTGACGGAACAGGTATTAAACTGATAGGAATGAGTAGTACAACTTAATATACCACTCCTATCTGGTGGCACCTTAGATTGCACGTGCAGTGCCCCAAATTTGAAGTAGGAGGTCCGACCAAGCATCTTTTTCCATCTCCCTGTTCCAAAAATCCATGCGATATACACGTCCCCTGATAGGTGACGTAACAGGTATTAAACTGATAGGAATGAGTAGTACAACTTAATACACCACTCCTATCTGGTGGCACATTACATTGCAAGTGCAGTGCCCCAAATTCGAAGTGGGAGGACCGACCAATCATCTTTTTCCATCTCCCTGTTCCAAAAATCCATGCCATATACACGTCCCCTGATAGGTGACGTAACAGGTATTACACTGATAGGAATGAATAGTATAACTTAATACACCACTCCTATCTGGTGGTACATTACATTGCAAGTGCAGTGCCCCAAATTCGAAGTGGGAGGACCGACCAATCATCTTTTTTCATCTCCCTGTTCCAAAAATCCATGCCATATACACATCCCCTGATAGGTGACGTAACAGGTATTAAACTGATAGGAATGAGTAGTACAACTTAATACATCACTCCTATCTGGTGGCACCTTAGATTGCACGTGCAGTGCCCCAAACTCGAAGTATGAGGTCCGACCAAGCATCTTTTTCCATCTCCCTGTTCCAAAAATCCATGCGATATACACGTCCCCTGATAGGTGACGTAACAGGTGTTAAACTGATAGGAATGAGTAGTACAACTTAATACACCACTCCTATCTGGTGGCACCTTAGATTGCAAGTGCAGTGCCCCAAATTCGAAGTGGGAGGACCGACCAATCATCTTTTTCCATCTCCCTGTTCCAAAAATCCATGCCATATACACGTCCCCTGATAGGTGACGGAACAGGTATTAAACTGATAGGAATGAGTAGTACAACTTAATACACCACTCCTATCTGGTGGCACCTTAGATTGCACGTGCAGTGCCCCAAATTCGAAGTAGGAGGTCCGACCAAGCATCTTTTTCCATCTCCCTGTTCCAAAAATCCATGCGATATACAAGTCCCCGGATAGGTGACGTAACAGGTATTAAACTGATAGGAATGAGTAGTACAACTTAATACACCACTCCTATCTGGTGGCACATTACATTGCAAGTGCAGTGCCCCAAATTCGAAGTGGGAGGACCGACCAATCATCTTTTTCCATCTCCCTGTTCCAAAAATCCATGCCATATACACGTCCCCTGATAGGTGACGGAACAGGTATTAAACTGATAGGAATGAGTAGTACAACTTAATATACCACTCCTATCTGGTGGCACCTTAGATTGCACGTGCAGTGCCCCAAATTTGAAGTAGGAGGTCCGACCAAGCATCTTTTTCCATCTCCCTGTTCCAAAAATCCATGCGATATACACGTCCCCTGATAGGTGACGTAACAGGTATTAAACTGATAGGAATGAGTAGTACAACTTAATACACCACTCCTATCTGGTGGCACATTAGATTGCAAGTGCAGTGCCCCAAATTCGAAGTGGGAGGACCGACCAATCATCTTTTTCCATCTCCCTGTTCCAAAAATCCATGCCATATACACGTCCCCTGATAGGTGACGTAACAGGTATTACACTGATAGGAATGAATAGTATAACTTAATACACCACTCCTATCTGGTGGTACATTACATTGCAAGTGCAGTGCCCCAAATTCGAAGTGGGAGGACCGACCAATCATCTTTTTCCATCTCCCTGTTCCAAAAATCCATGCCATATACACGTCCACTGATAGGTGACGGAACAGGTATTAAACTGATAGGAATGAGAAGTACAACTTAATATACCACTCCTATCTGGTGGCACCATAGATTGCATGTGCAGTGCCCCAAATTCGAAGTAGGAGGTCCGACCAAGCATTTTTTTCCAACTCCCTGTTCCAAAAATCCATGCCATATACACATCCCCTGATAGGTGACGTAACAGGTATTAAACTGATAGGAATGAGTAGTACAACTTAATACATCACTCCTATCTGGTGGCACCTTAGATTGCACGTGCAGTGCCCCAAACTCGAAGTATGAGGTCCGACCAAGCATCTTTTTCCATCTCCCTGTTCCAAAAATCCATGCGATATACACGTCCCCTGATAGGTGACGTAACAGGTATTAAACTGATAGGAATGAGTAGTACAACTTAATACACCACTCCTATCTGGTGGCACCTTAGATTGCATGTGCAGTGCCCCAAATTCGAAGTAGGAGGTCCGACCAAGCATCTTTTTCCATCTCCTTGTTCCAAAAATCCATGCGATATACACGTCCCCTGATAGGTGACGTAACAGGTATTAAACTGATAGGAATGAGTAGTACAACTTAATACACCACTCCTATCTGGTGGCACATTACATTGCAAGTGCAGTGCCCCAAATTCGAAGTGGGAGGACCGACCAATCATCTTTTTCCATCTCCCTGTTCCAAAAATCCATGCCATATACACGTCCCCTGATAGGTGACGGAACAGGTATTAAACTGATAGGAATGAGTAGTACAACTTAATATACCACTCCTATCTGGTGGCACCTTAGATTGCACGTGCAGTGCCCCTAATTCGAAGTAGGAGGTCCGACCAAGCATCTTTTTCCATCTCCCTGTTCCAAAAATCCATGCCATATACACGTCCCCTGATAGGTGACGTAACAGGTATTACACTGATAGGAATGAATACTACAACTTAATACACGACTCCTATCTGGTGGCACATTACATTGCAAGTGCAGTGCCCCAAATTCGAAGTGGGAGGAACGACCAATCATTTTTTCCATCTCCCTGTTCCAAAAATCCATGCCATATACACGTCCACTGATAGGTGACGGAACATGTATTAAACTGATAGGAATGAGAAGTACAACTTAATATACCACTCCTATCTGGTGGCACCTTAGATTGCACGTGCAGTGCCCGAAATTCGAAGTAGGAGGTCCGACCAAGCATCTTTTTCCATCTCCCTGTTCCAAAAATCCATGCAATATACACGTCCCCTGATAGGTGACGTAACAGGTATTAAACTGATAGGAATGAGTAGTGCAACTTAATACACCACTCCTATCTGGTGGCACCATAGATTGCATGTGCAGTCCCCCAAATTCGAAGTAGGAGGTCCGACCAAGCATCTTTTTCCAACTCCCTGTTCCAAAAATCCATGCCATATACATGTCCCCTGATAGGTGACGTAACAGGTATTAAACTGATAGGAATGAGTACTACAACTTAATACACCACTCCTATCTGGTGGCACCTTAGATTGCATGTGCAGTGCCCCAAATTCAAAGTAGGAGGTCCAACCAAGCATCTTTTTCCATCTCCCTGTTCCAAAAATCCATGCCATATACACGTCCCCTGATAGACGACGTAACGGGAATTAAACTGATAGGAATGAATAGTACAACTTAATACACCACTCCTATCTGGTGGCACATTACATTGCAAGTGCAGTGCCCCAAATTCGAAGTGGGAGGACCGACCAAGCATCTTTTTCCATCTCCCTGTTCCAAAAATCCATGCAATATACACGTCCCCTGATAGGTGACGTAACAGGTATTAAACTGATAGGAATGAGTAGTACAACTTAATACACCACTCCTATCTGGTGGCACCTTAGATTGCACGTGCAGTGCCCCAAATTCGAAGTAGGAGGTCCGACCAAGCATCTTTTTCCATCTCCCTGTTCCAAAAATCCATGCCATATACATGTCCCCTGATAGGTGACGTAACAGGTATTAAACTGATAGGAATGAGTAGTACAACTTAATACACCACTCCTATCTGGTGGCACCTTAGATTGCACGTGCAGTGCCCCAACTTCGAAGTAGGAGGTCCGACCAAGCATCTTTTTCCATCTCCCTGTTCCAAAAATCCATGCCATATACACGTCCCCTGATAGGTGACGGAACAGGTATTAAACTGATAGGAATGAGTAGTACAACTTAATATACCACTCCTATCTGGTGGCACCTTAGATTGCACGTGCAGTGCCCCTAATTCGAAGTAGGAGGTCCGACCAAGCATCTTTTTCCATCTCCCTGTTCCAAAAATCCATGCCATATACACGTCCCCTGATATGTGACGTAACAGGTATTACACTGATAGGAATGAATACTACAACTTAATACACGACTCCTATCTGGTGGCACATTACATTGCAAGTGCAGTCCCCCAAATTCGAAGTAGGAGGTCCGACCAAGCATCTTTATCCAACTCCCTGTTCCAAAAATCCATGCCATATACACGTCCCCTGATAGGCGACGTAACGGGAATTAAACTGATAGGAATGAATAGTACAACTTAATACACCACTCCTATCTGGTGGCACATTACATTGCAAGTGCAGTGCCCCAAATTCGAAGTGGGAGGACCGACCAAGCATCTTTTTCCATCTCCCTGTTCCAAAAATCCATGCAATATACACGTCCCCTGATAGGTGACGTAACAGGTATTAAACTGATAGGAATGAGTAGTACAACTTAATACACCACTCCTATCTGGTGGCACCTTAGATTGCACGTGCAGTGCCCCAAATTCGAAGTAGGAGGTCCGACCAAGCATCTTTTTCCATCTCCCTGTTCCAAAAATCCATGCAATATACACGTCCCCTGATAGGTGACGTAACAGGTATTAAACTGATAGGAATGAGTAGTACAACTTAATACACCACTCCCATCTGGTGGCACCATAGATTGTAAGTGCAGTGCCCCAAATTCGAAGTAGGAGGTCCGACCAAGCATCTTTTTCCAACTCCCTGTTCCAAAAATCCATGCCATATACACATCCCCTGATAGGTGAAGTAACAGGTATTAAACTGATAGGAATGAGTAGTACAACTTAATACACCACTCCTATCTGGTGGCACCTTAGATTACATGTGCAGTGCCCCAAATTCGAAGTAGGAGGTCCGACCAAGCATCTTTTTCCATCTCCCTATTCAAAAATCCATGCGATATACACGTCCCCTGATAGGTGACGTAACAGGTATTACACTGATAGGAATGAATACTACAACTTAATACACGACTCCTATCTGGTGGCACATTACATTGCAAGTGCAGTGCCCCAAATTCGAAGTGGGAGGACCGACCAATCATCTTTTTCCATCTCCCTGTTCCAAAAATCCATGCCATATACACGTCCACTGATAGGTGACGGAACAGGTATTAAACTGATAGGAATGAGTAGTGCAACTTAATACACCACTCCTATCTGGTGGCACCATAGATTGCATGTGCAGTCCCCCAAATTCGAAGTAGGAGGTCCGACCAAGCATCTTTTTCCAACTCCCTGTTCCAAAAATCCATGCCATATACATGTCCCCTGATAGGAGACGTAACAGGTATTACACTGATAGGAATGAATAGTACAACTTAATACACGACTCCTATCTGGTGGCACATTACATTGCAAGTGCAGTGCCCCAAATTCGAAGTGGGAGGACCGACCAAGCATCTTTTTCCATCTCCCTGTTCCAAAATACCATGCAATATACACGTCCCCTGATAGGTGACGTAACAGGTATTAAACTGATAGGAATGAGTAGTACAACTTAATACACCACTCCTATCTGGTGGCACCTTAGATTGCACGTGCAGTGCCCCAAATTCGAAGTAGGAGGACCGACCAAGCATCTTTTTCCATCTCCCTGTTCCAAAAATCCATGCAATATACACGTCCCCTGATAGGTGACGTAACAGGTATTAAACTGATAGGAATGAGTAGTACAACTTAATACACCACTCCTATGTGGTGGCACCTTAGATTGCACGTGCAGTGCCCCAAATTCGAAGTAGGAGGTCCGACCAAGCATCTTTTTCCAACTCCCTGTTCCAAAAATCCATGCCATATACATGTCCCCTGATAGGTGACGTAACAGGTATTAAACTGATAGGAATGAGTAGTACAACTTAATACACCACTCCTATCTGGTGGCACCTTAGATTGCACGTGCAGTGCCCCAAATTCGAAGTAGGAGGTCCGACCAAGCATCTTTTTCCATCTCCCTGTTCCAAAAATCCATGCCATATACACGTCCCCTGATAGGTGACGTAACAGGTATTACACTGATAGGAATGAATAGGACAAATTAATACACGACTCCTATCTGGTGGCACATTACATTGCAAGTGCAGTGCCCCAAATTCGAAGTGGGAGGACCGACCAATCATCTTTTTCCATCTCCCTGTTCCAAAAATCCATGCCATATACACGTCCACTAATAGGTGACGGAACAGGTATTAAACTGATAGGAATGAGTAGTACAACTTAATATACCACTCCTATCTGGTGGCACCTTAGATTGCACGTGCAGTGCCCCAAATTCGAAGTAGGAGGTCCGACCAAGCATCTTTTTCCATCTCCCTGTTCCAAAAATTCATGCCATATACACGTCCCCTGATAGGTGACGTAACAGGTATTACACTGATAGGAATGAATAGTACAAATTAATACACGACTCCTATCTGGTGGCACATTACATTGCAAGTGCAGTGCCCCAAATTCGAAGTGGGAGGACCGACCAATCATCTTTTTCCATCTCCCTGTTCCAAAAATCCATGCCATATACACGTCCACTAATAGGTGACGGAACAGGTATTAAACTGATAGGAATGAGAAGTACAACTTAATATACCACTCCTATCTGGTGGCACCTTAGATTGCACGTGCAGTGCCCCAAATTCGAAGTAGGAGGTCCGACCAAGCATCTTTTTCCATCTCCCTGTTCCAAAAATCCATGCAATATACACGTCCCCTGATAGGTGACGTAACAGGTATTAAACTGATAGGAATGAGTAGTACAACTTAATATACCACTCCTATCTGGTGGCACCTTAGATTGCAAGTGCAGTGCCCCAAATTCGAAGTGGGTGGACCGACCAAGCATCTTTTTCCATCTCCCTGTTCCAAAAATCCATGCAATATACACGTCCCCTGATAGGTGACGTAACAGGTATTAAACTGATAGGAATGAGTAGTACAACTTAATACACCACTCCTATCTGGTGGCACCTTAGATTGCACGTGCAGTGCACCAAATTCGAAGTAGGAGGTCCGACCAAGCATCTTTTTCCATCTCCCTGTTTCAAAAATCCATGCCATATACATGTCCCCTGATAGGTGACGTAACAGGTATTAAACTGATAGGAATGAGTAGTACAACTTAATACACCACTCCTATCTGGTGGCAGCTTACATTGCACGTGCAGTGCCCCAAATTCGAAGTAGGAGGTCCGACCAAGCATCTTTTTCCATCTCCCTGTTCCAAAAATCCATGCCATATACACGTCCCCTGATAGGTGACGTAACAGGTATTACACTGATAGGAATGAATAGTACAACTAAATACACCACTCCTATCTGGTGGCACATTACATTGCAAGTGCAGTGCCCCAAATTCGAAGTGGGAGGACCGACCAATCATCTTTTTCCATCTCCCTGTTCCAAAAATCCATGCCATATATACACGTCCACTGATAGGTGACGGAACAGGTATTAAACTGATAGGAATGAGAAGTACAACTTAATATACCACTCCTATCTGGTGGCACCATAGATTGCATGTGCAGTGCCCCAAATTCGAAGTAGGAGGTCCGACCAAGCATCTTTTTCCAACTCCCTGTTCCAAAAATCCATGCCATATACACATCCCCTGATAGGTGACGTAACAGGTATTAAAATGATAGGAATGAGTAGTACAACTTAATACACCACTCCTATCTGGTGGCACCTTAGATTGCACGCGCAGTGCCCCAAATTCAAAGTGGAAGGACCGACCAATCATCTTTTTCCATCTCCCTGTTCCAAAAATCCATGCCATATATACACGTCCACTGATAGGTGACGGAACAGGTATTAAACTGATAGGAATGAGAAGTACAACTTAATATACCACTCCTATCTGGTGGCACCATAGATTGCATGTGCAGTGCCCCAAATTCGAAGTAGGAGGTCCGACCAAGCATCTTTTTCCAACTCCCTGTTCCAAAAATCCATGCCATATACACATCCCCTGATAGGTGACGTAACAGGTATTAAAATGATAGGAATGAGTAGTACAACTTAATACACCACTCCTATCTGGTGGCACCTTAGATTGCACGCGTAGTGCCCCAAATTCAAAGTGGAAGGACCGACCAATCATCTTTTTTCATCTCCCTGTTCCAAAAATCCATGCCATATACACATCCCCTGATAGGTGACGTATCAGGTATTAAACTGATAGGAATGAGTAGTACAACTTAATACACCACTCCTATCTGGTGGCACCTTAGATTGCACGTGCAGTGCCCCAAATTCGAAGTAGGAGGTCCGACCAAGCATCTTTTTCCATCTCCCTGTTCCAAAAATCCATGCGATATACACGTCCCCTGATAGGTGACGTAACAGGTATTAAACTGATTGGAATGAGTAGTACAACTTAATACACCACTCCTATCTGGTGGCACATTACATTGCAAGTGCAGTGCCCCAAATTCGAAGTGGGAGGACCGACCAATCATCTTTTTCCATCTCCCTGTTCCAAAAATCCATGCCATATACACGTCCCCTTATAGGTGACGGAACAGGTATTAAACTGATAGGAATGAGTAGTACAACTTTATATACCACTCCTATCTGGTGGCACCTTAGATTGCACGTGCAGTGCCCCAAATTCGAAGTAGGAGGTCCGACCAAGCATCTTTTTCCATCTCCCTGTTCCAAAAATCCATGCCATATACACGTCCCCTGATAGGTGACGTAACAGGTATTAAACTGATAGGAATGAGAAGTACAACTTAATATACCACTCCTATCTGGTGGCACCATAGATTGCATGTGCAGTGCCCCAAATTCGAAGTAGGAGGTCCGACCAAGCATCTTTTTCCAACTCCCTGTTCTAAAAATCCATGCAATATACACATCCCCTGATAGGTGACGTAACAGGTATTAAAATGATAGGAATGAGTAGTACAACTTAATACACGACTCCTATCTGGTGGCACATTACATTGCAAGTGCAGTCCCCCAAATTCGAAGTAGGAGGTCCGACCAAGCATCTTTTTCCAACTCCCTGTTCCAAAAATCCATGCCATATACACGTCCCCTGATAGGCGACGTAACGGGAATTAAACTGATAGGAATGAATACTACAACTTAATACACGACTCCTATCTGGTGGCACATTACATTGCAAGTGCAGTCCCCCAAATTCGAAGTAGGAGGTCCGACCAAGCATCTTTTTCCAACTCCCTGTTCCAAAAATCCATGCCATATACACGTCCCCTGATAGGCGACGTAACGGGAATTAAACTGATAGGAATGAATAGTACAACTTAATACACCACTCCTATCTGGTGGCACATTACATTGCAAGTGCAGTGCCCGAAATTCGAAGTGGGAGGACCGACCAAGCATCTTTTTCCATCTCCCTGTTCCAAAAATCCATGCAATATACACGTCCCCTGATAGGTGACGTAACAGGTATTAAACTGATAGGAATGAGTAGTACAACTTAATACACCACTCCTATCTGGTGGCACCTTAGATTGCACGTGCAGTGCCCCAAATTCGAAGTAGGAGGTCCGACCAAGCATCTTTTTCCATCTCCCTGTTCCAAAAATCCATGCAATATACACGTCCCCTGATAGGTGACGTAACAGGTATTAAACTGATAGGAATGAGTAGTGCAACTTAATACACCACTCCTATCTGGTGGCACCATAGATTGCATGTGCAGTCCCCCAAATTCGAAGTAGGAGGTCCGACCAAGCATCTTTTTCCATCTCCCTGTTCCAAAAATCCATGCCATATACATGTCCCCTGATAGGAGACGTAACAGGTATTACACTGATAGGAATGAATACTACAACTTAATACACGACTCCTATCTGATGGCACATTACATTGCAAGTGCAGTGCCCCAAATTCGAAGTGGGAGGACCGACCAAGCATCTTTTTCCATCTCCCTGTTCCAAAAATCCATGCAATATACACGTCCCCTGATAGGTGACGTAACAGGTATTAAACTGATAGGAATGAGTAGTACAACTTAATACACCACTCCTATCTGGTGGCACCTTAGATTGCACGTGCAGTGCCCCAAATTCGAAGTAGGAGGACCGACCAAGCATCTTTTTCCATCTCCCTGTTCCAAAAATCCATGCAATATACACGTCCCCTGATAGGTGACGTAACAGGTATTAAACTGATAGGAATGAGTAGTACAACTTAATACACCACTCCTATCCGGTGGCACCTTAGATTGCACGTGCAGTGCCATAAATTCAAAGTAGGAGGTCCGACCAAGCATCTTTTTCCAACTCCCTGTTCCAAAAATCCATGCAATATACATGTCCCCTGATAGGTGACGTAACAGGTATTAAACTGATAGGAATGAGTAGTACAACTTAATACACCACTCCTATCTGGTGGCACCTTAGATTGCACGTGCAGTGCCCCAAATTCGAAGTAGGAGGTCCGACCAAGCATCTTTTTCCATCTCCCTGTTCCAAAAATCCATGCCATATACACGTCCCCTGATAGGTGACGTAACAGGTATTACACTGATAGGAATGAATAGTACAAATTAATACACGACTCCTATCTGGTGGCACATTACATTGCAAGTGCAGTGCCCCAAATTCGAAGTAGGAGGACCGACCAATCATCTTTTTCCATCTCCCTGTTCCAAAAATCCATGCCATATACACGTCCACTAATAGGTGACGGAACAGGTATTAAACTGATAGGAATGAGTAGTACAACTTAATATACCACTCCTATCTGGTGGCACCTTAGATTGCACGTGCAGTGCCCCAAATTCGAAGTAGGAGGTCCGACCAAGCATCTTTTTCCATCTCCCTGTTCCAAAAATCCATGCCATATACACGTCCCCTGATAGGTGACGTAACAGGTATTACACTGATAGGAATGAATAGTACAAATTAATACACGACTCCTATCTGGTGGCACATTACATTGCAAGTGCAGTGCCCCAAATTCGAAGTGGGAGGACCGACCAAGCATCTTTTTCCATCTCCCTGTTCCAAAAATCCATGCAATATACACGTCCCCTGATAGGTGACGTAACAGGTATTAAACTGATAGGAATGAGTAGTACAACTTAATACACCACTCCTATCTGGTGGCACCTTAGATTGCACGTGCAGTGCCCCAAATTCGAAGTAGGAGGACCGACCAAGCATCTTTTTCCATCTCCCTGTTCCAAAAATCCATGCAATATACACGTCCCCTGATAGGTGACGTAACAGGTATTAAACTGATAGGAATGAGTAGTACAACTTAATACACCACTCCTATCCGGTGGCACCTTAGATTGCACGTGCAGTGCCATAAATTCAAAGTAGGAGGTCCGACCAAGCATCTTTTTCCAACTCCCTGTTCCAAAAATCCATGCAATATACATGTCCCCTGATAGGTGACGTAACAGGTATTAAACTGATAGGAATGAGTAGTACAACTTAATACACCACTCCTATCTGGTGGCACCTTAGATTGCACGTGCAGTGCCCCAAATTCGAAGTAGGAGGTCCGACCAAGCATCTTTTTCCATCTCCCTGTTCCAAAAATCCATGCCATATACACGTCCCCTGATAGGTGACGTAACAGGTATTACACTGATAGGAATGAATAGTACAAATTAATACACGACTCCTATCTGGTGGCACATTACATTGCAAGTGCAGTGCCCCAAATTCGAAGTAGGAGGACCGACCAATCATCTTTTTCCATCTCCCTGTTCCAAAAATCCATGCCATATACACGTCCACTAATAGGTGACGGAACAGGTATTAAACTGATAGGAATGAGTAGTACAACTTAATATACCACTCCTATCTGGTGGCACCTTAGATTGCACGTGCAGTGCCCCAAATTCGAAGTAGGAGGTCCGACCAAGCATCTTTTTCCATCTCCCTGTTCCAAAAATCCATGCAATATACACGTCCCCTGATAGGTGACGTAACAGGTATTAAACTGATAGGAATGAGTAGTACAACTTAATACACCACTCCTATCCGGTGGCACCTTAGATTGCACGTGCAGTGCCATAAATTCAAAGTAGGAGGTCCGACCAAGCATCTTTTTCCAACTCCCTGTTCCAAAAATCCATGCAATATACATGTCCCCTGATAGGTGACGTAACAGGTATTAAACTGATAGGAATGAGTAGTACAACTTAATACACCACTCCTATCTGGTGGCACCTTAGATTGCACGTGCAGTGCCCCAAATTCGAAGTAGGAGGTCCGACCAAGCATCTTTTTCCATCTCCCTGTTCCAAAAATCCATGCCATATACACGTCCCCTGATAGGTGACGTAACAGGTATTACACTGATAGGAATGAATAGTACAAATTAATACACGACTCCTATCTGGTGGCACATTACATTGCAAGTGCAGTGCCCCAAATTCGAAGTAGGAGGACCGACCAATCATCTTTTTCCATCTCCCTGTTCCAAAAATCCATGCCATATACACGTCCACTAATAGGTGACGGAACAGGTATTAAACTGATAGGAATGAGTAGTACAACTTAATATACCACTCCTATCTGGTGGCACCTTAGATTGCACGTGCAGTGCCCCAAATTCGAAGTAGGAGGTCCGACCAAGCATCTTTTTCCATCTCCCTGTTCCAAAAATCCATGCCATATACACGTCCCCTGATAGGTGACGTAACAGGTATTACACTGATAGGAATGAATAGTACAAATTAATACACGACTCCTATCTGGTGGCACATTACATTGCAAGTGCAGTGCCCCAAATTCGAAGTGGGAGAACCGACCAATCATCTTTTTCCATCTCCCTGTTCCAAAAATCCATGCCATATACACGTCCACTGATAGGTGACGGAACAGGTATTAAACTGATAGGAATGAGTAGTGCAACTTAATACACCACTCCTATCTGGTGGCACCATAGATTGCATGTGCAGTCCCCCAAATTCGAAGTAGGAGGTCCGACCAAGCATCTTTTTCCAACTCCCTGTTCCAAAAATCCATGCCATATACATGTCCCCTGATAGGAGACGTAACAGGTATTACACTGATAGGAATGAATAGTACAACTTAATACACGACTCCTATCTGGTGGCACATTACATTGCAAGTGCAGTGCCCCAAATTCGAAGTGGGAGGACCGACCAAGCATCTTTTTCCATCTCCCTGTTCCAAAATACCATGCAATATACACGTCCCCTGATAGGTGACGGAACAGGTATTAAACTGATAGGAATGAGAAGTACAACTTAATATACCACTCCTATCTGGTGGCACCTTAGATTGCACGTGCAGTGCCCCAAATTCGAAGTAGGAGGTCCGACCAAGCATCTTTTTCCATCTCCTTGTTCCAAAAATCCATGCAATATACACGTCCCCTTATAGGTGACGTAACAGGTATTAAACTGATAGGAATGAGTAGTACAACTTAATATACCACTCCTATCTGGTGGCACCTTAGATTGCAAGTGCAGTGCCCCAAATTCGAAGAGGGAGGACCGACCAAGCATCTTTTTCCATCTCCCTGTTCCAAAAATCCATGCAATATACACGTCCCCTGATAGGTGACATAACAGGTATTAAACTGATAGGAATGAGTAGTACAACTTAATACACCACTCCTATCTGGTGGCACCTTTGATTGCACGTGCAGTGCCCCAAATTCGAAGTAGGAGGTCCGACCAAGCATCTTTTTCCATCTCCCTGTTCCAAAAATCCATGCAATATACACGTCCCCTGATAGGTGACGTAACAGGTATTAAACTGATAGGAATGAGTAGTGCAACTTAATACACCACTCCTATCTGGTGGCACCATAGATTGCATGTGCAGTCCCCCAAATTCGAAGTAGGAGGTCCGACCAAGCATCTTTTTCCATCTCCCTGTTCCAAAAATCCATGCCATATACATGTCCCCTGATAGGAGACGTAACAGGTATTACACTGATAGGAATGAATACTACAACTTAATACACGACTCCTATCTGATGGCACATTACATTGCAAGTGCAGTGCCCCAAATTCGAAGTGGGAGGACCGACCAAGCATCTTTTTCCATCTCCCTGTTCCAAAAATCCATGCAATATACACGTCCCCTGATAGGTGACGTAACAGGTATTAAACTGATAGGAATGAGTAGTACAACTTAATACACCACTCCTATCTGGTGGCACCTTAGATTGCACGTGCAGTGCCCCAAATTCGAAGTAGGAGGACCGACCAAGCATCTTTTTCCATCTCCCTGTTCCAAAAATCCATGCAATATACACGTCCCCTAATAGGTGACGTAACAGGTATTAAACTGATAGGAATGAGTAGTACAACTTAATACACCACTCCTATCTGGTGGCACCTTAGATTGCACGTGCAGTGCCATAAATTCGAAGTAGGAGGTCCGACCAAGCATCTTTTTCCATCTCCCTGTTCCAAAAATCCATGCCATATACACGTCCCCTGATAGGTGACGTAACAGGTATTACACTGATAGGAATGAGTAGTACAACTTAATATACCACTCCTATCTGGTGGCACCTTAGATTGCACGTGCAGTGCCCCAAATTCGAAGTAGGAGGTCCGACCAAGCATCTTTTTCCATCTCCCTGTTCCAAAAATCCATGCCATATACACGTCCCCTGATAGGTGACGTAACAGGTATTACACTGATAGGAATGAATAGTACAAATTAATACACGACTCCTATCTGGTGGCACATTACATTGCAAGTGCAGTGCCCCAAATTCGAAGTGGGAGAACCGACCAATCATCTTTTTCCATCTCCCTGTTCCAAAAATCCATGCCAAATACACGTCCACTGATAGGTGACGGAACAGGTATTAAACTGATAGGAATGAGTAGTGCAACTTAATACACCACTCCTATCTGGTGGCACCATAGATTGCATGTGCAGTCCCCCAAATTCGAAGTAGGAGTTCCGACCAAGCATCTTTTTCCAACTCCCTGTTCCAAAAATCCATGCCATATACATGTCCCCTGATAGGAGACGTAACAGGTATTAAACTGATAGGAATGAGTAGTACAACTTAATATACCACTCCTATCTGGTGGCACCTTAGATTGCAAGTGCAGTGCCCCAAATTCGAAGAGGGAGGACCGACCAAGCATCTTTTTCCATCTCCCTGTTCCAAAAATCCATGCAATATACACGTCCCCTGATAGGTGACGTAACAGGTATTAAACTGATAGGAATGAGTAGTACAACTTAATACACCACTCCTATCTGGTGGCACCTTTGATTGCACGTGCAGTGCCCCAAATTCGAAGTAGGAGGTCCGACCAAGCATCTTTTTCCATCTCCCTGTTCCAAAAATCCATGCTATATACACGTCCCCTGATAGGAGACGTAACAAGTATTAAACTGATAGGAATGAGTAGTACAACTTAATTCACCACTCCTATCTGGTGGCACATTACATTGCAAGTGCAGTGCCCCAAATTCGAAGTGGGAGGACCGACCAATCATCTTTTTCCATCTCCCTGTTCCAAAAATCCATGCCATATACACGTCCCCTGATAGGTGACGGAATAGGTATTAAACTGATAGGAATGAGTAGTACAACTTAATATACCACTCCTATCTGGTGGCACCTTAGATTGTAAGTGCAGTGCCCCAAATTCGAAGTAGGAGGTCCGACCAAGCATCTTTTTCCATCTCCCTGTTCCAAAAATCCATGCCATATACACGTCCCCTGATAGGTGACGTAAAAGGTATTACACTGATAGGAATGAATAGTACAACTTAATACACGACTCCTATCTGGTGGCACATTACATTGCAAGTGCAGTGCCCCAAATTCGAAGTGGGAGGACCGACCAAGCATCTTTTTCCATCTCCCTGTTCCAAAAATCCATGCAACATACACGTCCCCTGATAGGTGACGGAATAGGTATTAAACTGATAGGAATGAGTAGTACAACTTAATACACCACTCCTATCTGGTGGCACCTTAGATTGTAAGTGCAGTGCCCCAAATTCGAAGTAGGAGGTCCGACCAAGCATCTTTTTCCATCTCCCTGTTCCAAAAATCCATGCCATATACACGTCCCCTGATAGGTGACGTAAAAGGTATTACACTGATAGGAATGAATAGTACAACTTAATACACGACTCCTATCTGGTGGCACATTACATTGCAAGTGCAGTGCCCCAAATTCGAAGTGGGAGGACCGACCAAGCATCTTTTTCCATCTCCCTGTTCCAAAAATCCATGCAACATACACGTCCCCTGATAGGTGACGTAACAGGTATTAAACTGATAGGAATGAGTAGTGCAACTTAATACACCACTCCTATCTGGTGGCACCATAGATTGCATGTGCAGTGCCCCAAATTCGAAGTAGGAGGTCCGACCAAGCATCTTTTTCCAACTCCCTGTTCCAAAAATCCATGCCATATACATGTCCCCTGATAGGTGACGTAACAGGTATTAAACTGATAGGAATGAGTAGTACAACTTAATACACCACTCCTATCTGGTGGCACCTTAGATTGCACGTGCAGTGCCCCAAATTCGAAGCAGGAGGTCCGACCAAGCATCTTTTTCCATCTCCCTGTTCCAAAAATCCATGCCATATACACGTCCCCTGATAGGCGACGTAACGGGAATTAAACTGATAGGAATGAATAGTTCAACTTAATACACCACTCCTATCTGGTGGCACATTACATTGCAAGTGCAGTGCCCCAAATTCGATGTGGGAGGACCGACCAATCATCTTTTTCCATCTCCCTGTTCCAAAAATCCATGCCATATACACGTCCCCTGATAGGTGACGTAACAGGTATTAAACTGATAGGAATGAGTAGTACATCTTAATACACCACTCCTATCTGGTGGCACCTTAGATTGCACATGCAGTGCCCCAAATTCGAAGTAGGAGGTCCGACCAAGCATCTTTTTCCATCTCCCTGATCGAAAAATCCATGCAATGTACACGTCCCCTGATAGGTGACGTAACAGTTATTAAACTGATAGGAATGAGTAGTGCAACTTAATACACCACTCCTATCTGGTGGCACCATAGATTGCATGTGCAGTGCCCCAAATTCAAAGTAGGAGGTCCGACCAAGCATCTTTTTCCAACTCCCTGTTCCAAAAATCCATGCCATATACATGTCCCCTGATAGGTGACGTAACAGGTATTAAACTGATAGGAATGAGTAGTACAACTTAATACACCACTCCTATCTGGTGGCACCTTAGATTGCACGTGCAGTGCCCCAACTTCGAAGTAGGAGGTCCGACCAAGCATCTTTTTCCATCTCCCTGTTCCAAAAATCCATGCCATATACACGTCCCCTGATAGGCGACGGAACAGGTATTAAACTGATAGGAATGAGTAGTACAACTTAATACACCACTCCTATCTGGTGGCACCTTAGATTGCACGTGCAGTGCCCCAAATTCGAAGTAGGAGGTCCGACCAAGCATCTTTTTCCATCTCCCTGTTCCAAAAATTACATGCCATATACACGTCCCCTGATATGTGACGTAACAGGTATTACACTGATAGGAATGAATAGTACAACTTAATACACCACTCCTATCTGGTGGCACATTACATTGCAAGTGCAGTGCCCCAAATTCGAAGTAGGAGGACCGACCAAGCATCTTTTTCCATCTCCCTGTTCCAAAAATCCATGCCATATACACGTCCCCTGATAGGTGACATAACAGGTATTACACTGATAGGAATGAATAGTACAACTTAATACATCACTCCTATCTGGTGGAACCTTAGATTGCACGTGCAGTGCCCCAAATTCAAAGTAGGAGGTCCGACCAAGCATCTTTTTCCATCTCCCTGTTCCAAAAATCAATGCCATATACACGTCCCCTGATAGGTGACGTAACAGGTATTAAACTGATAGGAATGAGTAGTACAACTTAATACACCACTCCTATCTGGTGGAACCTTAGATTGCACGTGCAGTGCCCCAAATTCAAAGTAGGAGGTCCGACCAAGCATCTTTTTCCATCTCCCTGTTCCAAAAATCAATGCCATATACATGTCCCCTAATAGTGGACATAACAGGGATTAAACCGATAGGAATAGTACTACTTAACAGTACACACCTTATAATAATGTAGACAGAGGCAACGCAGAGAGAGGAGTCTGAAGAAGAGGAGTCAGAGGAGGAAGGTGGTTTTGAGGAGGTGGAAGACCAAACACAGCAGGCGTCCCAGGGGGCTTGTTGTCACCTTTCGGTGACCCTTGGTTGCTGGAGAGGAAGAGACCTTCAATGACATCAGTGAGGACAAGGAACGGGACATGGCTAGCTTGGTATCCAACCTTGTGCAAATGGGGAGTTTGCAGTTGTGCAAAGGGACTGTTTGTGGTGGTTTGCGGTGCATTAAACGGGGAGATTGGTCTGTTACAGTGAAGCGGGTGTAACCCTTACACTACCTGATCGATACAACATCATACCTGATGTTTTAAAGCATGTTATTCCAAACAATTTAGGAATGTTAGGTGATTTATGCCCTTTATGGCTTAAAACCAGACTCTGCATCAACTATGTAATGTTCCGTGGGAGTTTTGCCATGGATCCCCCTCCGGCATGCCACAGTCCAGGTCCAGGTGTTAGTCCCCTTGTAACAACTTTCCCATCACTATTGTGGCCAGAAAGAGTCCCTGTGGGTTTTGAAATTCGCCTGCCCATTGAAGTCTATTGCGGTTCGCCGATGTTCGTCCGTTCGCGAACATTTGATGGAATTCGTGTCTGCAGGTTCGCGAACCGAAAATTTGATGTTCGCGACATCACTATTCTGGACACTACAATACACCAATTAACATGAACTTTATCTATAAGCAGTGATAACAATACTGATTCTGTCCTGTACAATCAGCGTTCCCAGAATATGCTGAGGATGTGTAATATGACAAGGCATGCTTCACTGTGACCACAATCTTTTAGCAAAGAGTACTATCACTATCTACATGGAATTGTAGTACCATGCTGATATGACATCTAACTGATATATGGGTGGTACCAAGGACAGACAGATTACACTGTTCACATTACCCCTAAACACATACACATTGATCCTGATGTCAAACAAAGGGAATTAACCATATTGTTTGTGGATGACATGAAATACATGAATCCGCTTTCATAATGTTAACGGTGATTACATGCAACAAAAACGCATGTATAACAACTGGTTTCGATTAGCTCATCCTACTGGTACTGTGCAAGTCTACAGCCGGGACTCGTTTCATTGTAATTGAAACTCACACCAGTCATGTTCATTAGTGAAAAGCTATGTAGTCATATATTGCATTTCAGATCTAACTGCAATGGTGAATGACACTGATCGAATTCCTGTTAGGAACTGGGTTAAGAGTTTACTCACATGATGGTATTGCACTGCTCGAAGAGGAAGAACATGCCTTCATGGTCGTGAGATTTGGCTATTAACACCTACAGAGACAAGAACAAGATATCAATCATAACAATATTCTGATTAACACCTCATCTCAACACCAATCCACATTGAACATCAATTGGTAGCAGACATCTACACACTCTGTAGCCAGCCAATAGTATGTCAACATCTATACCAATCAGTATTCAGTGAGTAGTGAGGAGGACTTCGGGGATGGTCCTAACACCTCCTCTTACATAGCACTGAGCCCCCACCTTCTCCCTCTTCCACGTCTAGGTGGTGTTTGAGTGTGGTTGGGGATTAGCTTGAGGTGGTGGTGAGGTCTGAGAGGAGGAAGCCGCCATCTCTGGTGTCGGTTTTGAAACTGAAGATTGGAGAGTTATGAGCTGACATTCTGCAATTTGGATTAGTTGCTGGTTGCCCCTATTTGCCTGTTCTTCATATTCTCGCAAGGAGGGAGTTTGTGAGCCGAACCTGCCTTCAAAGCAATCTGAGCTTCTAAGTCCTTTGTTTGTTCCGTCTCTTGTCCTCAGTGTTAAATCAGGCCATTATTTCCCTCAAAGTCGGGGGGGGGTGGTGTTGTCGGCATTGGGGCCAATGTTGACTGCATTGGGGCCGGAGGTGATGGCATTGGGCGGAAGGTGACGGCAAGGGGGCCTGAGATGACAGCAGGAGGGCCTGAGGTGTTGGCAGAAGGGCCTGAGGTGTCGGCAGAAGGGCCAGAAATGACAGCAGGAGGGCCGGCAGTGTTGGCAGAAGGGCTGGAGGTGACTGCAGTAGAGCTGGAGGTGTAGGTAGAAGGGCCTGAGGTGACTGCAGGAGGGCCTGAGGTGACTGAAGGAGGGCTGGAGGTGTTGGCAGGAGGGCTTGAGGTGTTGGCAGGAGTGTCTGCATAGCTAGATGATGCGTTTGAGGGCCCGGGCAGTGAATCCCACTCCTGAGATGAGGGTGATCATCTGGATTGTGAAGGGCCAGCTTCTGTGGATGGTCCTGGGCCCACTTGAACATTCTGCCCTTCTTCATCAACTATTTCCAGGGGTGGAGTTTGTTCCACCTCCAGTGGAGCCTCCACCTGTGCCTCTGTGGTCGGCCTGGTCCTCCTGGGTACTGAAATGAAAGAACAACGTATTTGAGTTGGTTTCTCTACACAATTGACGGCTATGTGTTTCCACATCCTTGACATCATTGTCACCTGGAATTGACTGTGGTGCTTGTGTTATACAGATGAACCATGGCCTGCATTGTGAATCATGGCTCATATGAATATATGTACTGATGGTGCGGTGTGCCATCTGCATGTGAATCAGTCACATGCTCAGCTAAATCTGCTGTGTAGTGTGTAAGACTGACCAATCTGTGACATGTTGCCAGCAATGGTCATTAATATGCAGCCGAGACATGGTCTAGGTTATGACAGTGTATGACACGCACATGCAGTCCTACAGAGTCTGTATCCACATATGCTGCAATACATACACCCATACATGA
Organism: Discoglossus pictus; assembly: GCA_027410445.1. NCBI lineage: Eukaryota > Metazoa > Chordata > Amphibia > Anura > Alytidae > Discoglossus > Discoglossus pictus. The sequence goes on from CM050165.1 coordinate 286,059,271, forward strand.
ACTCTCTTTTGAATGTCAAATGAATATTGATCTAATTGCGAATTGTACTCAGAATCAGTTTTAACTACAGGTATTGGACAGACATTTAATTGATAACAAATATGATGATATATTTGCTACCAGGATTTACATGGTTATTGATGCCCTATATATCTTTAGTCATAAACATAGGGCTATTGTATGTCAGTTATCTCTGTTTGTGGGCAGAGGTGTAGGAGCCAGAATAATTATAGGGGGATACAGCTCATTGTATACACCAGACATAAAAAAGCTTAATTATACATACATAAAAAACACATTAAAGTATGTGGGGGTATTTGCCCCTTCTCAGTTCATACACCCATGTGTGTGGGGTTCATGTGTGTGCATATGAAGGTGTGATGGTGTATATGATACTTACGTTGCATGGTTCTCGGCACACCCGTGTTCACCTGTCCTGGAAGGCCCACTACTGCCGCTCACTCAATTCACTCCTTCAGGATAGGCTCCCATCCACAGTATGTGATATTGGCTGGCGGGCCACCACCGGTTGCACATATTGCTTTTGCCTCCTCTTCCATCTTCTTCATCTTCAGCTGGCTGTAGTCATACCTGTGTTTGAAAGACTTGACATCCCTGTTTTCGACCCCTACTGCAGCAACAGCTGAAGCTATCTCCCTTTCTCAATACTCCTCACTCTCCTCACTCTCCTCTCCTGGAATTTCTGAAATAAATATAAGGATAAATGGGGGTATGGGGGGTGTAGATGTGCTGTGGCTTGCCAGTATGTATTAATCTATGTGTGTGAATTATGTGATATCAGCAAGTATGTGTGTTGTAAATTAAGGGTTAATATATATTAGTGGTCAAAATAGCAAAAATCTCACAAAACTGCTCCTTCTATCTCTCTCTCTTTCCAAAGCTCAGAAACCCACAAACGCCTAGACCTGTGTGTTCTCTTGCTCAGCTAGAGCACAGTCAATAATTTACGGTTTGCGCGCCCTTTAAAAGCCCTTTCTGCTGCATTAATTGCTGTTCCCTGCTTTCTATTGGCTCTGAGGCTTGCGCCGCACTCTGTAATTACCGGTTTTGTTTGGAAAAGCGGCCCGCATCTATTCCAGCCCTCTAACAGATTGCAGCCGCAAGGATTTACGGGCTTGTGGCCCTGGCCCATTGGTTGCGGACTTGTTTAATTTAATCACTTTGTAACTACGCCAAATTTCAAGCCCGCTGCTCGCTTGAAATATAATAGGACCCCATGTAAGACTTTTTCTACAGATTAGACGCAGACCACGCCACATACTAGATCTATTACATTTTATAGAGGCCCATCTAGTCTGCTCATTCTATTGAAATTTGCTTGGTAAATTTACAGAATAGCCACATGTATAATATGTTTTTTTAAATTCATGTACTGTGTTGCTTTTTGGAAGTTTTTTCTAAATAATCTGCCATTCTCTCTGTTGCATAATAGGAGTGTGAGGCTACTAAAAATGATAATTAATGCATACATGATAGAAGAAAAGTCCAACAATATGGAATTAGACGGTACAACCTAATTTGTTAAGGATTAGAGATAATATAAATGAAAGACACAGTAGTAAATAGTCCTGTGCTTATTTAATATTTCTCAAAAATAAAGAAGGTAAAGGCAGAGTATGGATTTGATTACTTAATAGGATAATAACAGGTTTATAAAGATACTGAGGATCCTAGATGTTCCTATAATAATTATAATGAGACATTATGTGCAATCTGTGTGTTTTGTGTCATAAACCAGGTTTACAGCAAGTTTTCTTGATGTTAATGCCTAACCACAGGTAAAACGCAAACCTATAAATTGAGCTATGGAAGGAAAACAGTGACAGTATTAATGAGGACATTTAAGGTAGAAAAGATCAAAGTTTTCATGGTAAATGAGATTTAGTTATGCTCAGACTGGTAAAACATATTTCCTGTGCTGGGATGCTTTGAAAAATGAATAAGCTTAGATATTTGACCAAGAAGAAAATGCAAGAATATATTTGTAACTAGCGACTTGCCAGTCAAAAATGACAGGGCAATACAATTGTAAGGCAGGTAATGCTGTTTCCCACAGACATTAATTTTTTTGGTGGTCTGAGATCCTTCGGCGCTCATTGCGGGGCTCTTGGTTGTTTTTTTTATCAGAGGCGCTTTTGCTGTCATTGTAAGGTCTGCGCTGATCTGCTTTTTGCGCTTATTGCAAGGCTGTCCCCTGGTGTAGTTTGTGTGCTATGAGCAGCTTTGGCGGTCGTTGTGAGGCGCACAGTAAATGGCTTTTGTGTTTAGTGCGATAGTGTTTTTTTTTTTTTTTTGTGTATATGCATTTTTGTATGCTAAATAAATAATTAATAAATTAATATATGCAGGCAGCATTGTGCTGAAGAGCTGACAATCAGTTTGTTGTTCCTGCAGCATACAATGTAGGTTTGCACTGTTGTGGAGCTGAGGTGTAAGTGTCAGCAATGTGTGCAGAGTGTAGTGTAAATAGGCTGCATGCTTGAGGGGAAGCCTTTAGTATAGCTGTGTACTTAGTTAAGTTAGTTAGTGTTGTAAAATGGCGGCAAATGTGTATATGGTACGTGGGTGTGGATGATTTAGTGTCCTTGCTAAAAGTGTATCTTGTACCTCGTACGGCTTTTTGGAAAAGCCATATGTGCTTGGTGGTGTTTTGCGGCTTTAGGGTCGTGTAGCCTCGTTTTCTTCAGCGCCCATTTTTTCTCTCATTTAGGGGATTTTCGTGTGTGTAAACTCTGCAATTTGGGCTTAAATTGAGATGTAACTTCACTTGCAAAGGTCCTGGGTTCCCCCCTTGCTGTGGGTAAGCTTTTTGTGTGTATTTATTGTTTTTTTTATGTTTTCAGCTGCTCACGGGTAGGCCGTTAAGGTCGTATATTTGCGAGTTCGTAATGTTTTTCGTTCTAAGTCCAGCGGCTTATATTTTTTTTTGTAAGTCCGTATTTAGTCATTGCATGTTAGATAAGTCCCGCTTCTGTGGGTGTTTGTAACCGCTTGTGAGGCGCCGCCGAGCCTCCACCTACGCAAAAGACATATCTGAAACAGAGAGACAACTAGATGTTGGAGTGTATAAGACTGACCACAGTCTTGCAGCTTGAAGTGCATTTGGGAACTGTTTTGGAAACATCAAATCTACAGTGTAAGCTGCATACATTTTTTTTATTATTATATATAAAAATGTACAAAACTTTTTTCTCTCTGATTGCATTTATGATGCTAAAAGCAAAACTGGAGAACATATATACAGATGTACAGCTTGTATTACTGAAGGCAAATGTAAGGAGAATAATTATCTTTAGAACTATTCACATTTGTATAAACCTACTACATCAGAGAAGGTTCTTCACCTTCTTGTGTATAAAGGAAAAGAGCAAAGAAGCAGAACATTGGTTCCATTTTTCCCCAGGGCTCTTCATTCACAAGCCCCACCACTGCTGTCATTATAAACAAAGTGATTTATATGTGGTGCTGATGTTATAATTTTATTGTGTTTGTTGTTATAATACGTCAATAATTATGTGATGCCAACAATTGCATCTTTGCCAATCACTATTGCACTTCTGATGACATTTGCGCAGAATCAAAAAACATCTGAAATTAGCATTGTGTTGCTTATATGCATTTGCACCCATGCTGACTGAAAAAGAGCTGTTAAACCGTGCAGTGCTTCAGATGCACTACTATAGTGCCTTGCAAAAGTATTCACCCCCCATGACTTTTTACCTATTTTGTTACATTACATCCTTAAGTTACATTTTTTGTTAATCTGAATTTTTTGTGATGGATCAGAACACAATAGTCTAAGTTGGTGAAGTGAAATGAGAAAAATATATACATAAAACTATTTTTTAGAAATAGAAAATTGGCATGTGCGTATGAATTCACCTGCTTTGTTATGAAGCCCATAAAATCTCTGGTGCAACCAATTACTTCCAAAGTCACATAATTAGTGAAATAATGGCCGCCTGTGTGCAGTCTAAGTGTCACATAATCTGTCATTACATATACACACCTTTTGTTGTAAGGCCCCAGAGGCTGCAACACCTAAGCAAGAGGCACCACTAACCAAACACTGCCATGAAGACCAAGGAACTCTCCAAACAAGTAAGGGACAATGTTGTTAAGAAGTACAAGCCCAGGTTAGGTTATAAAAAAATATCCAAATCTTTGAAGATCCCCAGGAGCACCATTAAATCTATCGTAACCAAATGGAAAGAACATGGCACAACAGCAAACCTGCCAAGAGACGCCGTCCACCAAAACTCACGGACCGGGCAAGGAAGGCATTAATCAGAGAGGCAGCACCGAGATCTAAGGTAACCCTGGAGGAGCTGCAGAGTTCCACAGCAGAGACTGGATATCTGTACATAGGACGACAATATGCCGTACACTCCATAGAGTTGGGCTTTATGGCAGAGTGGCCATAAGAAAACCATGACGTTCGGCAAAAAACAAAATGGCCCGTTTTGAGTTTGAGAAAAAGGCCTGTGGGAGACTCCCAAAATGTATGGAGGAAGGTGCTCTGGTCTGATGAGACTTTCGGCTATCAAAGAAAATGCTATGTCTGGCGCAACCACATCACCCAAAGAACAGCATCCCCACAGTTAAATATGGTGATGGCAGCATCATGCTGTATGGATGTTTTTCAGCAGCCGGGACTGGGAAACTGGTCAGAGTTGAGGGAAACATGGATAGTGCTAAATACTGGGAGATTCTTGAACAAAACGTGTACCACTCTGTGCGTGATTTGAGGGTAGGACGGAGGTTCACCTTCCAGCAGGACAATGACTCCAAACACACTGCTAAAGCAACACTTAAGTAGTTTAAGGGGAAACATGTAAATGTGTTGGAATGGCCTAGTCAAAGCCTAGACCTCAATCCAATAGAAAATCTGTGGTCAGACTTAAAGATTGCTTTTCACAAGCACAAACCATCCAACTTGAAGGAGCTGGAGCAGTTTTGCAAGGAGGAATGGGCAAAAATCCCAGTTGTAAGATGTGGCAAGCTCATAGAGACTTATCCAAAGCGACTTGGAGCTGTGATTGCCACAAAAGGTGGCTCTACAAAGTATTGACTGTAGGGGGGTGAATAGTTATGCACATTGACTTTTTCTGTTATTTTTTCCTATTTGTTTTTTGCTTCACAATAAAAAAAAAAAAATATATATATATATATATATATATATATATATATATATATTCAAAGTTATTGGCATGTTCTGTAAATTAAATTATGCAAATCCTCAAACAAAAAAAAACTAAGTCAGAGGCGCTCATCAGAGAATGAACCAACCTTAATAGATTAGTTCTATGGCCATGATAAGCCACTCTGAGAGCAACCTCTTTTAGCTCACTTGTGCCCTTCACAGGGAGAAATATCCTGTAGTATATCAGTCTGGTCCCACTGAGAAGAGTGACCCAGCCCCGAAATACCAGGCAATTCTACCCTGAACAGGAGAAACAGCAAACACCAGAAGCGTTTCGGCCTTTATGGGCCTCGGCAGTGAGGTGCAGCTGAACTCCCTAAGGCACAATCCTCAAACAATCCATATTAATTCTTGGTTGTGAGGCAACAAAACACAAAAAAATGCCAAGGGGAGGTGAATACTTTTGCAAGGCACTGTATATTAATGATATGTAAAGAGGTGGATAGACGGTGGGTACATGACGTTATATTGGGCATTACTGTAACTCATCAATTACCTAATTTTAACACATGAGTTTTAGTAAAGCACATATAGACCTTTGAAGTGCTAATGCGTAATGTGCCATGGTGGATCGCGGTTTAACATATGCTTTGTCAGTAAATTTCCCCCATGGTTTAATCTAAACAGGTTGAGTAGGCATGATACCATTTGATGGCTAACTAGATAGAGCTCCATAGCAAGTTTTAAGAACAGAGAAACAGGCTACTTCATCTGGCTAAACTTGCTGCTTGTTTTCCATGGCTAACATGATAAAAACCTATACTTGATTGTCTACTCCAGTCACTATTTGGAGAAAACTGCAAATTAGATTGACACATTGGTAACTAAAGTGTGGACAGAAAGATTTCTCATAAGGAAATCAAGACTGATTCCTATAGCAACTTCACTCACACATGTTGCATTCTAATCTTCCAGTCTACTTAGTTTTATTTTACAACTAGCGACTTGCCCGTCAAAAAAGGACCGCAATGCGATGTATATGTTTGTACAGTTGTTTAGCTATTAATATACATATTTGACACTTTTAAGCATTGTGATGTGATCGTGTATTTTTGTAAAATGTTGAGGTAAAGGTTTTTTAACATGAAATTTGTATCTGAAGAATTATTAACTTAAATATACATTGAATCCAGAGGAAAGCAAAGAGTAAAAAGCCTTGTTCAAACATACACAATTTTAATATGAAGTTTGAAATATATGTAAGTAATAAACTTGAAAGTATATTTTTTGAAACTTGAACTTTATTATTTGTATAACTTTGGAACTTGACAAAACATTTGTAGAATTTTGAACTTTATGAACAATAACATAGGCCCTCATTCAATTGCGATTTGGCCAATTGAATAGTGCTCTAAATAAGCCCAAAACATATATTTTTTAAATAAGTTTTTAGTTAGTGAAAACCTTGCTTTTAGATAGATGCTTACTAAGTAAAAACTTCTTAAAAAAATATGTTATGTGCTTATTTAGACCCCTATTCAATTGGCCAAAATAGCAATTGAATGAGGGCCTTAGTGAATACATTTTTTAACATAATTTTGTATTAAAATTATTAACAGTTGAATGTAAAAACATTTGCACTTTAAAGTAATCATTATTGTAAACTTGAGGTTTAACATGCAATTTGTATCTGAAGAATTGTTAACTTGAATTTACATTTAATGCAGAGTAAGAGAAACATTATAAAAAACGTCCTTTAAAAGTACCCAATTTTAACATGACGTTTGTAATATTTTTAAGTCAGAAACTTGACATAATATTTTTTTAAACTTTTTTATTATGTGTGTAACTTTGCAACTTTACCAAAAATTTTAACAACTTGGAACATTATAAACAGTAACATAGTGAATTAATATGTAAACATAATTTTGTATTAAAAGTATTAACATTTGAATGTAAAAACCGTTGAACTTTAAAGTAAATCAGTATTAACATGCAATTTCTATCAGAATAATTGTTAACTTTAACATACATTGAATGCAGAGGAAGGCATACAGTAAAAACTCTCCTTAAAATGTACCTAATGAAATTAATTCCTTCCTGACCTCATGAACTGGCGATAAACATTAATCCAGGGAGTAATCTTAAGATAACAGACAATATTTACATTGTGACTTAAAACGTGCTTGAGCTTTTAACATGAACTTTGTAATATGTTGAAGTAAAGAACTTGAAAATATTGTTTTTAAACTTGTAACACTAGAAACAGTAACATAGTGAATGAATATTTTAACATAATTTGTCCAAAAAATGCAAGGCAAGTATTTTGTGAGGCGAATCATCCATAAACAGTACTTCCATTAATTATGACTGAATAGTTTATTGTTTTGTATTTTTTAATGCTTTTAAATTTGTTTCGCATGGGTTTTATTTCTTTAATGAAAAGTTATAGTACTTCATAGTAGACAATGTTTTTAGTAAAAATACGTCCATCTTCTAATAAATCACCTTGACTTTCATTCTTTTCAATGTAAACTTTAATAGCCTGTGGATTTTTGCACCGTGACAATGCAACGTCCAATTGACCATCTGCAAATACTGGTTCTTCCAAGAAAATACCCACAGATTTGAACGTTTGACCTTGTGATTTATTAATGGTCATGGCAAATGTCATAATAATGGGAAATTGTCTTCTTTGAAGTATAAAAGGGAGACTACTTTCACTTGGTGCTAAATCTATTCTTGGTATGAAAACTCTCTCTCCTTTATGGGTGCCAGTTAAAATTTCAGCATCTATAAAATGGTCCTTTAATTGTTGAACAATTAATCTTGTCCCATTGCATAGTCCTTTTTTGGGGTTCATATTTCGCAGTAACATGATAATTGCACCTTTCTTTAGCTGCAAAATATGTGGTGGCATTCCAGAAGGAGTTAGTGAGTTTATGAATTCAGTAGAAAAGTTAGCCTGACTTTCCTTGTCATCAGCAAGTACAGAATCAGCACTGTGATAATTTCTTTGTGGTGCATTATTTTTTTTTAAGATTTCATTATTGAGGATTAATGCATCCTTATTTTTACACGTTAGTATGACTTGGTTGGCAAGCTTGGAATATTCCTCGTTATTTATGCTCCCTTCAAATATAGCTGATATAATATCTTGTTGACAAATCATATGAGGTGGGATCTCTACAGTGTCGTCAGGTAAATGTGTTATTTTTTCTGCTCTGCCTTCTCCAATTTTAATAAGCCAATCATTGAAATTAGTTTGGCCTTCTGATCTCATATTTTGTTGCAGTTGAAGATGGGTAAAATGTTTCCATACTGTGCTTGACTTTATACAGGTTTAGATAATGTCAGTTCGATTTCCATGTACAACGACAGGTAATGTTTGTCTAAAGTCTCCACCTAACAACATTACCTTTCCACCAAATGGAAAAGTATTATCCATGACTTCACGGAGCAAATGGTCAATACATTGGAGGGCATAGCATGACATCATTGTGGCCTCATCTATTATAATTAATTTACATTTGTTCGCATTTCTTTGCTTGTAATGATGTCATGCGAATATCTGACACAGAAGTTTCTAAAATAGGTACTGGCAGTTTAAATCCACTATGAACAGTTCTTCCACCTTCTAACAAAAGTGCAGCAATTCCAGTAGTGGCAAACGCCATTGCTATTTGACCTTGTGCTCGTACTGAAATTATACAGATAGGTTTTTCCTGATCCGCCAGGTCCATCAAGATAGAAATAACGCTCTGTCACCATGTCATCATCTATTGCATTTTTAATGGCATGAAATGCTTGCAATTGAAATGTATTTAAAGTTGCAAGTCTTTCTTCTGTTCTTTCTGCTTGTAGTTGAATGTCATAGTCTTCAAAGTGTATGTCATCTATAAGACCTGGATCAGGCAAATTAAAACTTGCACAACTTAATCCATGAGTTAAGAATACTTCTTGGATTTCCATTAACGCTTTTAAGTGTGCAATGGGTTCATTGTATCGTCGCATAAAGTCTTCAGCCATATTACTTTTAAAAGTCTCCCACCAAGCTAATGCATTTGGAGCATTTGAGAAGATACAAATAAAAGCAAATTGTTTCTATGTCTTGCAGCTAAATGGAAGGATTCATATACAATGTCATTAACAGTTCTTAAGTGTTCAAAACTTTGTGCTCCAGGAACATTTAAAAGTAATATCCATAAGCAAAAACGTTCAACATCTCTTGGACTGACTGTGTAAATTCTTGAAATTATTTTATTGCCTCTGCTTTTTCTCGGTCTCCATAATCCATTCACAAAAACATAGTGATATGGAATTTCAATATATAAGTATTGTGTTGCTGCTGAATCAGTGGAATTTAATTCAAACCATGCAGTTAGTGTAGTGTGACGATCTTCACTTTGGGCCAATGCATTCATTTTATTTCCAGCATGGAAATAGACAAAATGTTGTTGTGGCAAATGTACTGCTAATCTATATACTGCATGTGATCTATCATGCATTTCAAATTTTAAAAGCCACCACATAGCTCCTGGCGCACTGACATAGCGAGTATCTACATGAGATGCAAGTTCATCATGTACTAACTCACTACATTCAGGGTTGTCTGCACTTTTGACGACTATAGTAGCTGCATCGTAGCCTTTGTAAATATATTTGTAGACATATTTAATGGATTTGATGGAAGTGCAGGCTTCTACGTTGATGTGGGCGTTGTACTTTATGAGTAAATGTGGATTGTAGGGTACTACATATCTATTGTCCACTTTTTTTCCACGAATAATGGCACTATCTCCTTCTCTTCTTTTATAAAGTGGATATCCATCACAATTGGCATAGGTTTTGTCTCTATAATCTTTTGGAAATTCTTTGGAACATTTATTATTTTCCATACATGGTGATTGTGGATTAAGGTCACCACAGGGTCCATGAATCATGCGATGAGTAACAATCTCATATAGTCTACCATATAGTTCTGGATCTGGTAGTTCAGCAACAATGACTGCATCCACTTTGTCCGAAGTATCTAATTTATCTTTCTCATGAAGTATTATGAGAAGATGTGCATGTGGAAGGCCTCTTTTTTTAAATTCAATGGTATATACATAAGCAAGACATTTGCCAAATAAGTGATTTATAGTGAAGTCACGTATTAATTCGTTTAATTTAATCTTAAAAACTCTGGCTACTAAATCTGGTCGATCGGAAGCACTTTGTCCAAAAAGTAGATTTTGTGTAATTTCTGGCCATTTTGGATTACATGTAAATGTCAGAAATAAATCGGGTTTGCCAAATTTGGTGACAATAGCCATAGCATTATTGTATCTTTCTCTCATATTTCGAGGAGATTCTTGAAAGGAAGATGGTAAAATGATGGCTTTGCCAGCTGTCATGTCTCTGCTTGTAGCCACGTCAGCAACATAGTCCATTAGTCCAGAATATTGTTCTACACGTAGTTTATCTTGTTGATATTTTACAAAGTTTAAATTATTTGCCTGAACTTGCAAATAGGAATCAATAATCCATTGTTGTGTTAGTTTTCCACCACATAAAATTGGATTAAATGCATTACGAATGGCAATTTGAGCTACTTTGAATTCAAGCATAGAAACATTATTTCTGATTCTGGCTTTAGCATTTGGGTAACTGGGAAGTGTTAATTTTGGTTGCCAACCTGCTTCTCCATGTGGGAAAAAGATGGGATATGTCATTGGATCTAAATTTGGACTTAAGATACTCATATTAATGAATTGTTGCTCCTCATTTCTGGGATATATTCTAATGTCTCTTTGAAATGGTGGTTTTCCTTCATCATTTTGAAACACCATTGCAACCTCATTTGATGTTGGCAAGTTATAACGACGTTTATCAGTATGTCTGTCTCTTTTAAGCACCATATTAACCTTTGGCATTGGTAATTGATGTCTTTGTGCATGAAGTAGTTTTTTATTTTCTACTTCTGCCAATTTTTTATAAGCTTTACTGTAGGGATTATTGTCCATAATGTTATTTAGCTCTATAAAAACACTGTGTAAGCATTTTTTATTTTCTTCCATCTTCATACGTTGGTCAACAGCTTCCATTGTATCTAGGACATATAGTTGAGCGAATTTTCTTTGCTCTCCTTCCTCTGGATGTAAATGAGAAGTGCGATGATAAATTTGGCCTTGGACTTTAAAACAGTAAGGACCATGTCCTGGTACATTAGCAGCTAATGTTGCCCCCATAGATGCAAAGGATATGGCACTATTGTAGGAACTTATGTTTGTCTTAAAATTTTTATAGTTTGGAAAAGTAGTTTCAGTCATAATATTTTGTAAATAGATAGGAAATTCTTTCCTTTCTGGAAGTTTGAACTTGCCTTTTTGACAGCAACTAATAAATTGGCCATCTCTGGGTCTCTCCTGTTTAAAATAATAAGCCTCACAAAACTGACATTGAGTAGTCATGTCCCCACAACTATGAACCTCTACTGCTAAAGACTTGAGTAAAGGACAATTTGCAAAGCATATAGGAGTTTGACTTTCATATTCATCAGGTGAAATGTCATGGAATGTTTCAACAACAGGTTCTAAATGCTTAGTTTTTTTTCGTGGCTTTTCTTGGTATATGTTGTCCTGGTTTTGGTGAAATGTCCTGTAAGGTTTCAGGAACAGGTTGTAAATGCTTGTTTTTTTAGTTGCTTTTTTTGGTATGTCTTTAATTTTATCTTGTAAAATGTCATCTGATGTCTGAGGAACAGGTTGTAAATGCTTTATTTGCTTGTTAGTTTTTTTGGCGTATCTTTCATTTTTGCAGCTGATAGTCTTTTGTTTGCAAGTCTTTTCTTGTCGAATTTCTTTCTCCTCTGGTGTCTGCTGGTCGGCCCATCTGTCTTGTCTTTCTCTAGTTTGACGTCTTTTCTTCTCTTGTTTGCTCTCGTTAGTAGACATGTTAATCTGTAAAGGCAAAAAAAGAAATGTAATTGGGTATATTGAAATTTGTAATTACTGTTAAACATTATTGTCCATAATAGAGAAATAAGAGGTAAATCATTAATGTATCAGTTCTATTTTGTTAAAAGTTATAGGGCCTGGCCTCATTGAATAACAATTTGGCCAATTCAATACTGCTGTAAATAAGCAGATAACATATTTTTTTGAAAGAAGTTTTTAGTTATTGAAAACCTTGTTTGTAGATACATGTTTAGCAAGTAAAAACTTATTTGCAAAAAAAACAGTGATGTGGTTATTTACACATGTATTGAATAGTGCAAAGTGGAATTGAATAAGGGACATAGTTATTGTTTTTTTTTTTTTTTTCTGTTGACACGGATGCAGATGAAACATGTTTCTTTAGTTTTCTCCTTTTGTACTTATTATACTGTACCTTGGTTGAAGTGTGATTTGAATCCGAATCTTTGTTGGTCCTCGGTTCAAAATCTTTGTCCAATGGTCTGGTCCTCTGTTGGAAGTCCTCGTCCGATGGTGTGGTCCTCTGTTGAAAGTCCTCGTCCGATGGTGTGGTCCTCTGTTGAAAATCCTCGTCCGATGGTATGGTCCTCTGTTGAAAGTCCTCGTCCGATTGTCTTCACGCAGTATCTGTTGTAAAATAAGAATGAAAATGTTCTTTGAGTTAAATGTCTTTGAAATAAATCAAAAATGTCTTAATTTTGGTGTATTGTATCTGTTATGGTGAATTTTTTCTATGTGTTTGTCTGACTTTTTCTACAATCCTGTTTTGTGCCCACCACTTTTGTTATGCTTATTTAGGCTTCTTTGTAAGGCTTCTAGGTTGTTAAACATTAAAGAAGAATATTAATTTAGTTTGCTATGTGTTTGTGTGATTTTTTTGTACAATCCTGTTTTGTGTGTACCACTTTTGGTATCGTTATTTAGGCTTGTTTGTAAGGCTTATAGGTTGTTAAACATTAAAGAAGAATATGAATTTAGTTTGCTATGTGTTTGTGTGACTTTTTCTACAATCCTGTTTTGTGTGCACCACTTGTGGTATACTTATTTAGGCTTCATTGTAATGGTTATAGGTTGTTAAACATTAAAGAAGAATATTAATTTCGTTTGCTATGTGTTTGTGTGACTTTTTCTACAATCCTGTTTTGTGCACACCATTTGTGGTATGCTTATGTATGCTTCTTTGTAAGGCTTATAGGTTGTTAAACATTAATTAAGAATATGAATTTAGTTTGCTATGTGTTTGTGTGAGTTTTTCTACAATCCTGTTTTGTGCGCTCCACTTTTGGTATGCTTATTTAGGGTTCTTTGTAAGGCTTATAGGTTGTTAAACATTAACGAAGAATATTAATTTAGTGTGCTATGTGATTGTGTGATTTTTTGTACAATCCTATTTTGTGTGTACCACTTTTGGTATCGTTATTTAGTCTTGTTTGTAAGGCTTATAGGTTGTTAAACATTAAAGAAGAATATTAATTTAGTTTGCTATTTGTTAGTGTTTTTTGTGTACAATCCTATTTGTGTGTACCATATGGTGCATACTTGGGGCCTCATTCAATTGCGATGTGGGCAATTGTATAGGACCCAATTAAGAAGCACATAGCATATTTTTATTACAGAAGTTTTTAGTTAGTGAAAACCTTTCTTTTGGATAGATGCTTGCTAACAAAAAACTTCTTTAAAAAATATATGTTATGTGCTTATTTAGGGCCCTATTCAATTGGGCAAATTGCAATTGAATGAGGGCCTTGATTTACTTAATTAGGCCCTCATTCAATAGCGATTTGGCCAATTGAATAGGGGTGTAAATAAGCACATGACATATGTTTTTTTAATAGGTTTTTAGTTAGTAAGGCCCTCATTCAATTGCGATTTGGACAATTGAATAGTGCTCTAAATAAGCACATAACATATATTTTTGAAATAAGTTTTTAGTTAGTGAAAACCTTGCTTTTAGATAGATGCTTAGGTCCTCATTCAATTTGAAATTTGTCAATTGAATAGGGCTCTATATAAGCACATAACATATTTTTTTGACAGAAGTTTTTAGTTAGTGAAAACCTTGGTTTTGGATAGAAGTTCAGTAACTAAAAAGTTTGTTTAAATTTTTTTGTATGTGCTTATATAGAGCCCTATTCAATTGGGCAACTCGGAATTGAATGAGGCTCTTACTAAGTAAAAACTTCTTTAAAAAAATGTGTTATATGCTTATTTAGACCCCTATTCAATTGGCCGAATTGCAATTGAATGAGGGCCTAAGCATCTATCCAAAAGCAGGGTTTTCACTAAGGCCTTCATTCAATTGCGATTTGGCCAATTGAATAGTGCTCTAAATAAGCACATAACATATTTTATTTAAATAAGTTTTTAGTTAGTGAAAACCTTGCTTTTGGATAGATGTTTACTAAGTAAAAACTTCTTACAAAAAATATCTTATGTGCTTATTTAGACCCCTATTCAATTGGCCAAATTGCAATTGAATGAGGGCCTAAGTAAGGTTGTCATTCAATTGCAATTTTTCCAATTGAATAGGGCTCTATATAAGCACATAACATATTTTGTTTGACAGAAGTTTTTAGTTAGTGAAGACCTTGCTTTTGGATAGAAGTTCATTAACTAAAAAGTTCTGTCAACAAATATTGTATGTGCTTATGTAGGGCCCTATTCAATTGTGCAACTCGCAATTGAATGAGGCTCCAAAAACTTATTTGAAAAACATATGTTATGTGCTTATTTAGACCCCTATTCAATTGTCCAAAATAGCAATTGAATGAGGGCCTTTGGTTGCTGCATTTGTTATATTGGCGGCCATTAAACATATATAGGTCCTCATTCAATTTGAATTTTGGCAATTGAATAGGGCTCTATATAAGCACATAACATATTTTTTTGACAGAATTTTTTAGTTAGTGAAAACCTTGGTTTTGGATAGAAGTTCAGTAACTAAAAAGTTCTGTGAATTTTTTTTGTATGTGCTTATATAGAGCCCTATTCAATTGGGCAACTCGGAATTGAATGAGGCTCATCATAGTTGTTTTCTTTTTTGTACTTTATACTTTACCTTGATTGAAGTGTCGAATGACAGAGGGTCCCCTCCTGCCAATCTTAATCCGCCGGTCTTCTTGTAGTGTCTGTTTGAAAAAGAAAGTAAAATGGTTAATTGTATATTTCTTCTTTTTGATTTAGCAAAGCATGGTCTTTTTCAGCATGTAATGTATTTTTCTATCTTACCTCTTGTTCTTTCTTGGAGTTGTTTAAAAGGGATTGTGGGTCACAATGCACGGTGCAAATTCTTGAGTGACGCTGTTGATGCAGAGTCTGTTTCAATAGTAAAAAAAAGGAGAAAGATTGATCTTCAGGTTATATATTGAATTCCAATAAATTAATGTCATGTAAATATATACTTCTGTAATTACTTTCAATTAACATGACTTAGTTTTTGGGGCTACACAATAAATGTGCGTGTGACATGTCACTATACATGATACACATATATGTGCGTGTCACATATCAGTATACATAAATCAGATTTTAATATTTTTTTTTTTCACTGTCATTAAAATATAGTTGTTTAATCAGTTTTGATTAGTTGTTTAATAAGTTTGGATTATTATTAGGTATTTGCAGGGACTATACACAGAAATCTGCGTGTGACATGTCACATACATGAAGCACATTTTCATAGTTAAATGTATTTATCTTTTGTGCGTGTCACATATCACTATACAGGAATCATATTTTAATAGTTAAATGAACACAATGATTTTTTTTGGGCCTACACACATAAATGTGTGTGTGACATGTGACTATACATGATACACATATGTGCGTGTCACATATCACTATACATGAATCCTATTTTAATATTCAATTATAAATTTTTGGTAATGTCATTTAAAGATTAGTTTGTTGCAGGGGCTATACACATAAATGTGTGTGCCACATGTCACTATACATAAATCACATTTTCATACTTAAAATGTTTTTGTTTTTTTTGTCCTGTCTTGCGAGGATCCGCATTTGCGGGGACGTTGGGATGCTCCACCACCGCAAATGCGGCCCCTCTCTTTGCGAGGACCCGCATTTGCAGGGGAACTGGGTCCCTCGCTTTGCGAAGGACGCAGTTCTTGCGGGCTCGCTGTGCGAGCCCGCAAGCGTTAGGAACAACTCGCATGCTCACAACTATATATGTGATCTGTGAGCTGCACATATTGCCAGGTGGTATAGCCAATCAGAGGCATTGTATAAGACATGATAAACACAATGACTTCTCTGCATTATGCATCTTGGGATACCTCAATCAAAATGAGTTCAAAATAAATAAATATATCCATATTTTTATTTCTGCAATTAACATGCAGGAAACATAAAACTTTATTTTTTTAAACTCACAGCCCCTCATTCAATTGCAATTTGGCCAATTGAATAGGCCTCTAAATAAGCACATAACATATTTTTTTTAAAGAAGTTTTTAGTTAGTAAGGCCCTCATTCAATTGCGATTTGGCCAATTGAATAGGGGTCAAAATAAGCACATAGCATATATTTTTTAAAGAAGTTTTTAGTTAGTGAAAACCTTGCTTTTGGATAGATGTTTACTAACTAAAAACTTCTTTAAAAAAAATATGTTATGTGCTTATTTAGACCCCTATTCAATTGGCCAAATTGCAATTGAATGAGGGCCTAAGAATCTATCCAAAAGCAAGGTTTTCACTAACTAAAAACTTATTTAACAAAAATATGCTCTGTTCTTATTTAGGGCCCTATTCAATTGGCCAAATCGCAATTGAATGAGGGCCATATAGTCTCCCTTCTAATCTACTCAACCATGTATCACAATCTGTGTAATGCAGAAATGTGTAATATTGTGATTCCAAAATTAGAAAGAAGCATTGTTATGATGGTGTTTTTTAACCCACTAAATATTGTATTTGAAAGTGTTCCTAGATTTTAAATTTAGTTACATAAAGAGTATGGGTAAAAAATAAAAATGTAATCTTATCCAGATTGTGATTTTACATACAATTTTAGATACAAAATATCTACTCATCTAACAGATTATATTTCTTTTAAAAAAGTTATTAAATTGTTCTGTTAACATTAGGGTAATTTAAGGATTTAAGGTACTGTAGCATGTAAAACTGTATTTTCTGCTATTAGCTTTTTAGAAGTTGTGCAGTACATTAAACTTTTCAGTTTTTATTAAGCAGAGAGAATCTAAAGGTTACTAGATATTACTGTATTTTTTATGGGGATTCACATGAAGAAAGTCTTGCTACGAGTATAAATCTTCAAAGTACAATACTCTTCTTTCTAATCTGAGTAGATCAGAATGCTAAAATCCACTTATCTTTTTAAATATGTTTGCCAAAAAATTCAGGTTTTATTTTAGTAATTTATTTTTTTCCACAATGCTTCCGCAGTTTGGAACTAACCAGTCCTGAAACATACCTTATTTTTAGAAACTAAATAGCCATTCATGTGTGATAGATTTTGTGCGATGGAAACATCCAGGAGAGGAAAAATTTGAGCTAAGATTTGTTTGGAAGTGATATACTTGATAATTATATTTATATATATTTTATTCTGCCATTCATTAAGTTGTATAAATCAACCACAGTAAATACTTGAATAAATAAATAAGCATTAAACAACAAATATTTGTGCCTGACTTAAAAGGTTTTAAGTATTACAACAGAATTTATTTGCAAATAAATGAGAAAAATTAGTGCTGCAAATGTTAAAATTTTCAACTATACTTTTAGGAGACAGATATTGGAAACCACATGCTATAGTTCACAGATGTGACCTGGGTTTGAAGGCTGTGCAAATGTTGATGAAACTTTACAAGTCACTCCAAATTATGGAAATGTGAGAAAAAAAAATATACTCCTATTTTTGTGAAAGCCAATTTCTAGTTAATAGACAATATATTAAAGAACGCGGTTTCCATCATTTGGTTTTATCACTTATTCATGACTTTTTTAGCTTATATATCTTCCATCTGACTTAAAATAATATATATATATATATATATATATATATATATATATATAAATATACTAACATAGTATCTCCTAAAGCTCTCCTTGTGAAGATAATTTAAAATACTCTATTCTGACCAAGGGGAAAAGTCAAAGAAAGAAAAGGAGAGGAAAAAGTAAAAAGGGGGGAAAAGAAAAGGAAGGGAAGAAAAGGGGGGAGCAGAAGGGAGGGAGTTTACTTTTGAGCATGAATAAGAAAGAAGCTAATCTCCCTAAAGGGAAAGCAAAAGATAAGAAACATCCAAAATCAGACCCTTCCTCACCCTCACCCTTTTTCTTGCCTAAAGAAAAGTCAAATAATGCTAATACTTCCGATCTGGAGACATCCAACTTTATAGAAATATCACCATTTTAAAACCAAATG
Source organism: Discoglossus pictus (assembly GCA_027410445.1). NCBI lineage: Eukaryota > Metazoa > Chordata > Amphibia > Anura > Alytidae > Discoglossus > Discoglossus pictus. Next base: position 286,077,798 of record CM050165.1, read on the forward strand.
TGGGACAGAGAAATGTTAAATCTCCCAGAAATAGTCCCCTTGGGGGAACAAGAAACTTTAAGCCTCATTAAATTGCTGCAAATTTGAGCTCCGAGTTCACAAGTGGAAATCACAGGCACATTTGCTATTCACTTGGCTTCTGTTTGCGAGCTCCGATCGGGTTCCGATTTGTGGCCGTGCGAAAATGGCGGCCATGCAACTCGGAGCCTACACCTCTCTGAAGCCTTTCGATCTGTCACTTTTGCAGGGCTGAAATGGCAAATCCCTATTCAATTGCCCGATTCCTCCCACTTCGCAAAAGTATCCCAGCTCGCAAAGTGCAAATGCAGGATGAATGTACATACTCCTAGATGAGACCACTATGATGTGGGGGTCCTAATCGGGACCCCCACAGGGTCCCCACATTAAGCTCCGCAGCGGATCCTTAAAGGGCCCACGGCACATATATGTTTACCCCCATGCCGCGGGGTACTGTAAGTATCCCCACGGCAACTAACAATGCTGGGGGTTCCCATTGGGACTCCCGGAGGGTCCCCACATTGACCCCCGCTGCTGATTATAAACATTTCAAATTCGTGGGTCCTTAAAGGGCATGCGGCACACACATAGTTAATGCCGGCTGCGGGGGTACTGTAAGTACCCCCCGGCACCTAAAATGAACCCCCCAAAGCTGGGGGTCCCCTGGAGGACCCTCATGGCATTTATAGTGTTAATATTGGGGTAAATTTGTGCCCCATAAGGGTCTGAATAGACCCATATGGGACTGTGGAGGTATATTGGAGACTTATGGGAATCTGTATAGAGCCCTATGAGTGATAGGGTTAATTAAGGGCTCATGGGGCTTTGTATAGAGCCCCGTGAGTGATGGGATTAATAAGGGGCTCATGGGTCTCTGTATAGGATTAATATTTTTTTACGCAGGTCCTTTAAGGACCTTTTAGGTCCGTTTAGAACCCGCAGCAGGAAATTTAAATTTCAGGGCTCAACAAATGCTTACTGGCAACAAGATTTCTTTCCACAGGGTTGCACACTTAATTCTTGAGATTTTCCGCTAGAAGCTTACAGAGCAGGAGAGAGATAACTCTGTTGGAATGTCTACAAAGGGACATGTGAAAGATCAGGCTACACAGCAAGCCGTGTGTCATGACCACTACTTCTGTTGGGCTTGCCCAGAACCTAGTTCTGACCTACCCAGTGGTACATAACTTACAGCCTTCTTAATGAACCCCAGGTACCTTAGAGCCAGGGACAGTAATTAACAAATTACACTTTTGTACTGTTTGTTATGGGGGGCTAGCTTGTTAATTATTAGGGACAAAGTTTGTATAGTGGCCTACTGAGATGAAAGCACAACTACGGTCAAAAAGTGCAAGCCTATACAATTTTGCAACAGTGTTTTAATGACATTTAGGATTTTTGGTGTTGGCTCCTAGATTTTAACAAATGTGTCAAGCCCTTATTTGAAGTTGTAACTATGCTTAATAATAAAATGTATTTGGAGATTTTCATGAACACAGATAATTTTTGTTTGTTATTGTCTCATGGATTTTAAATCCTTTATATTTCCTTTCTAATTATTCTTATGCAAGATTGCAGCTAAACTAACAAATAGTTTATGGTTTATATATCAATATAAAAACACAGGAACATAAACATGACAGCAGATAAGAACCGAAAAGGCCCATCATGTCTACCTAAAAAAATCTAAAAACCTAAAATTTTGGCTTAAATAAACCTAACAATAGCTTTATTCTTATCTTGGGCATGTTTAAATTGCTTACAAAAGAAAGGGAGATGTATAGTAGCACTACAAAAATCAGGTTACTACCCTTATAATCCAAATTGTGTCTGTTAGTAAGGGTTGGTGCTTTATGTATGAATTGTAGAATCAAAAAAGATAAATCATACACATAGGATCACTCTAGTGTATCATGTCATAGTTCGGGACAAGGAATGAAACATTTTAAGCTTAAGCTTTATTATATACTAGTGAATTGCCTGTCAAAAAATGACGACAATGAAATTGTAAGTGAGCTAATGGTGTTTGTTGTATATAATGTGGCTGATTTAGCGTCCTTCGTTTTCTATGTCGTGCAACTTTTTCGGAAGCTCCGTAGCTTTTTGGTGGTGTTTTGCGTGTTTATGGTGGTGTTTTGCGTGTTTAGGGACCTTTAGCCTCGTTTTCGTTTTGTTCGGCTGACATTTTTTCTCTCGCTTAGGTGATTTTCGGGTCTCTAAACTGCGAAATTTGTGCTTAAATGGAGGTGTAACTTCACTTGCAGAGGTCCTTGCTGTGAGTAACCTTTTTACGTGTTTGTTTTTTGTATTTATTGTTTATAATTTTTTGGGGGGGTCGCACAGGTTGCGTCCTTGTTTTTTAATCTCATAGGTGTTTTCCGGCAAATACGTAGGTGTTTGGTGGTGTTTTGCGTCTTTAGACTGCTGTAGCCTCATTTTCGTTTTTTTGGGCGGCCATGTTTTCTCTCGCTTCGAGAATTTTTTAGTGTCTAAACTCTTTTAATTTGAGTTAAATTGAGGTGTAACTTTAGTTTTCAAGGTCCTGGGTGCTCCCTCTTCCTGTAAGTAAGCTTTTTATGTATATGTTGTATTTTTCATGTTTTCATGTGCCGCGGCTCGTATGCTCACAACTATATATGTGATTGTCTAAAAAAGGAAAAATAAAACCTCTTAAAATAAAAAAGTTTTTTTTTTTCCACAGGATAATTCATGGATCAGCTACAACCTAGTGATTTATTACCAATTGATATAATAACTGGATATCTTTCTTTGCAATTGGTCTATTAAAACAGGATTAGAATGAGTAATCCTTATGCGTTATACCCCAATACAAAATAGCTATCCAGTAAATATCTATACGTACATATAATAAGAGGAGAATATTTTCTAATTTGAGTTATAATCCATGAAAACATGTCATAATGAACAAATTTGTACATGTATTCTATGGAAAATTATTTTTCTCTTTCTTTCCTGTAATTTGCATTTTTTTTTAAATGTGATTTATACACAAATAACAGATATCTCCAATGGCTGCATGTCCATTTTATGCGCAATAAAAATGACATATTATTTAAATACACTTTCAAGTGTCCATGTCTCTATGTTTTCCCTTATTCAATCAATTCATATAATACCTGTTCAGTGGAGTAGCTAAGGGGACGGGGGCGGTCCACCCCAGGGAGCACTTTTTTTTTGAGGACAGCACTCCTGGCCCTCCAACCTAGCCCCTCCAGCTCCATTCCTCTTGCCACACCCAGCTTGGCCACTCATGGCCTCCCCAGCTAGTCATTTCATTGTCCACTCTGGCCCCCTCAGACTCACCAGTTAAAGCAATGCTGCCTCCCCTGTTGGTGTCTTCTGGTCAAACACACGTGACATAATTCCAAATTCCTCGCTGCGACAAAAGATGCTGGCAGGGGAGGCATCATTGCTGTAACGGTTGAGTCCAAGAGGCGCCAGGCTGGGGAGGAACAGGAGGTGCCAGATTGGTGGGGCCAAGAGGAGCTGAAGCTCAGAATGGGCCTGTTGGGGGAGCCAAGAGCCAGGAGTGGTGCGGGTGGGAGTGCCCAAATGGATAAAATATATATATATATTCCGTTAGCTGTGAGTGCCCAGTAATCCAGATGAGTATTGCAGTAGTGATATAGTGGTGATACAGTAGTGATACCTTTTTTATTGGACAAACATATTCATAAATCTATGACAAGCTTTGGAGAGCTTCATCTCTTTCTCAAATCCAGAGCTATACTGATATTAGATTCCCATTGAAACAAAGAAATTACAGGATTAAAAAAAAAAAGAATGTTCTGTTTGGTCAGCTGTGAAGAAGACTCCATGAGTGTAGATCAGAGAAAATAAACAGGGTCGTAAATATTTTCAGGTCATAGGGAGTAAGGTACCATAAAATTGTAAGGAGACAGAAACAGAACAGAAGGAAACCAGAGAGAAAAACAAAAACATATCAGGAATATAGAAGGTTATGAGAAGTTAATATAATGCAACAAAAATTCCATATTTACATTAAGTCCTGTATTTTTCATACTATTTTTCATATATATATATATATATATATATATATATATATATATATATATATATATATATATATATATATATATTGTCATCCCATTTGATTCACTCATTTGACCACTAGTTTGAATTCAACTAACTTCTAGGATTAATATCTCCTGGCTTCTATATCATTTCCTTAGTGTAAATTTCAGTCCAATATTGGAAATTATGAAGTATAGACTTAGCCTGAGTTCTAGTCAGTTACTGATTTGTGTTCTAGGGCATGTAAAATTCTTTCAGTATATTTGTCCCATTATCCTGCTCCCATCATTATGATAAAAATAAAAAGCTATCTGGAGACATCCTCTGCTGGTCTGGCTGGTAGCAGGAACCCAGCATCAAGCTGCAGCACTTCTTCTGAGACTCCAAATGTTTTCTCTGGCTAACTGCTTCAGACGCATGGGGCCTCATTCTATTATCGGCCGCAGCCGTTGCGGGGCCGCAAGGACCGGCCGCAAGCTATTCGGCTATTCTATTCCCTTACGGCCGGGGATTCCGGCAGGCTTGCGGCCGGTGCCTTGCTATCTCTTGCGGCCGCACGCGCCGGAGGAAAGCCTTTGATCTAAAACGGCCGCAAGAGATTTGCAATTCAATTGCTCCGGGAAACCTCTCTGCAAGGCTAAAAGCGAGCCGCAGTTACTTGCAGGAAAAAGGTCTCGCTAGCACCAATTAAGCACATAAAATAGCTCAAATAAAGCCATCCTGCACTTTGAGAAGACTATAAAGGGATTTTAGGTGTTAGAAAAAATAGCACATAATTATCCTGTACTCAAATCCGTAAAATATTTCATTTTTAATATCCGTAAAATATCCATGTAAAAAGTCCAGAGTGCTTGGAGCACTTCAGACACGCCCACGCCGCAGCCGGAAAATAAACAGTTAATTTGAACTCGGGTTTGGGCAGATGTGCAAGCTTGAGAGTGGGTTCCTTTTAATCCTCATGTCCCCCAATATGATCCCTAGCATTTACAGAGCTGTACAGTGCAGGCTTGAATTTATTTTTGCGTTTTTATATTTCACAGATTACGGCCGGTTCCAAGATATGCGGCCGGCCGTAAAAGGAGATCCTTGCGGGGCCGTATAATAGAATCGCGAGTTAACTGAACCCTCGCAAGGAATCGCAGCCTTACGGCCGATTTACGGCCGATAATAGAATGAGGCCCATGGTGTGGGTGTTGTCTAGGAATAATTATAAAACTACTCTTAATTTTTCACACCTAAGTGTATCATTTTTCAAAGATCATGAATTACAATGCAGAGTAAGAATTAAATAAAAAAATGTAAAAAGAATGTAATGTAATTCAAATTACTATTGTGTTGTATGATAGAAATTTGGATATTATACTGATTAGTTTTCTGTTTTTAATAGTATTAATTAATAAGGGAATACAAATATTTTCATGAGACAGATCAGATTAATTACAGTATGGGAAGTTCATAAAGCTGTAATTTGAGGCATACAATTTAGCATATCCTCCTATAAATTGAAAGAAAAATGGAAAAAATAGAAATACTGATAACTAAACTCAATCAATTTGCCATACAACATAAACAGAACGGAATGCTCTGTTAACAGATAAAGCAATAACATGACAACTTTATTATGTACATGCTAATAAGCCTAATACTATGTTGGTCAGACATTTAATGAGTACAATTATTTGTTCTCTGTTTTTGTAAAGACAAAAAGGGTAACATGCTTTGCATGCCACAACAAAACCTCATAACATTTCAAAAATGTTACCAAAACTTATATAAAAATAATAAAGCACCAGAAGTTTTTAAAATTACTTAAATTATCAATCTATCTGACTATAACTTCCCAACCGTGATTATTAGAGCTATTTCAACCCTCTACCATAAACCGATTGCACACATATAGACAATGAGCCTTCATTCCAGTACAATAGAAATACATGAAGGCATAAGAAAAGTATGTCCCCTATCCCCAATTTTATATGACTTATATATTGAGCCCGTAGCTATAGCACTTAGAAGACACAATAATAACACTGGCATAAAGGTTTTGGAACACATGAATACCATTCCTTAATGTATTTAAATCATTAAACCAATCATTGAATAGTTGTGCTTATTTCACATTCCAGCATGCGTAAAATCCTGCAAACTGTGCTCTAACAATATATGGGCAGAGAACCAACAGATGTACAAGCCAGGTTTTGCAGAGTGTCAAGAGATCAAATTGCCGATATCAGCTGGATAATAGAGAAAGCAAGAGAGTTACAAAAATTATTTACCATAATAATGCCAGAATAAACCCAATGCACTTGGACACTTATCACTTTAGCTCAAGGCAAGCTGTCTCAGGAGATCACCTCCCTGTTGTAATGTTTAGCAAATTTATAAATATGGAATCAAAGTGGGATCATATATATCTCAATTTGTGCCTGGCCTTTGTATAATTAACTGTGCAAACAAGAATTATAAAACATTTGAAACAAACCATGACACCATTGGATTCAATAAATTGAATTCATAAATACCCAAATAACAAATAAATAACAATGAACAAATTTATTGACCCAGTAGACATTTGTTGATATTTCAAATTACCTATGTGACTGCTTTAATGACCACCAGGCTGGGTAAAAAACTTCACATGCTTGTGAAATATTTAATAAAAAACACCAGATGTACAAGACAACATAAAAGCATTTCAAAATAAATATCTCATAGGGGATGTTGTGGCTCTAAGTGATTGGTCTTAATAGTAAATATTAAGGGATGCTCCCAGGGGTAAATGTAACCAATAAGTTAAAGTAGAAAAACAGGAAAGATCCCTTTAAAACGAGAAGACCCTGACCCAATCTCTCTGGGAAAATACTACAATTTAAAATATAAATGTTATTGACATAGTTAAAATAAGGGGGATAAGGGGAGAAGAGGGCGATGAGGGGTGAAGAGGTGGATGAGGAGGGAAGAGGAGGATGAGGGGGAAGAGGAGGATAAGGGGGGAAAGATGGAGGATGAGAGGGGAGGAGGATGAGGGGGAAAGGAGGAGGATGATGGGGAGGAGGATAAGGGGGGCTTAGGGCTCATAATATATGTTTTTGTTGACCCTATTTTCTACTAGTTTACTGTTTTTCTTTGAAATAAATATTCAAAAACATTTAACCTACTAATGCCTCAATTAATGTAATTTTATTAGTATCTATTCTTATTTTTGAAATTTATCAGTAGCTGCTGCATTTCCCACCCTAGGCTTATACGCGAATCAATATGTTTTCCCATTTTGGGGGGATAAAATTAGGTGCCTCGGCTTATATTCGGGTCGGCTTATACTCAAGTATATGCAGTAAATCTTAAAATTAAGTCTAAGTTGGCTGATTTGATTTGTTAGTCAGAATATTATTAAAGGAAGGATATGATTCCTGTCAAAACACCTAATGGGAAATAATGCTTTTTAAAGTGCTAAGGGAAATTAATACACCATCTTGAAGTATATATAAAGTGCTGATCATTGTGCTCCAGTGCTAATATTCCATTGGTATATGGCAGGCTACCTAAGGCCTATAACTATCAAAACTTAAACTTTCAGCGTATTTGAAAATGTATTAATGTTAGTCTTGGATCATTTTGAATTCTCACTCTATTCTCTATTTTGCGGGAATGTAAACTATAGAGGAATGCCAGTTAAGATTCAGACGCGTGGCATTAGTTAGGCCCATCTAAGTATGTCACTAACATGAGCCACGTACAGTGTCTCACTTTCATCAAGGGTCACAGAGCGATGTGAACCAGAGCTATATAAAGACTTTTGTAACCATGGCAACACAATTCCCTTTAAATAGCAAGCTGCTAACAAATAAAATGTTATTATTTCTTCCTCAAAACAGCATCATAATTTAATTGAATAAGGCCCTCATTCAATTGCAATTTGGCTAATTGAATAGGGCTCTAAATAAGCACATAACATATTTTTTTTAAGAAGTTTTTAGTTAGTAAACATCTATCCAAAAGCAAGGTTATTACTAACTAAAAACGTCTTTAAACAAAATATGCTATGTGCCTATTTAGAGCCCTATTCAATTGGCCAAATCGCAATTGAATGAGGCCCTAAGTGTGTATGGTAGTATTGTCACTAAATAATAAATAAATAATAAAAGTGTAATTTATTTGGCACATTTCCTCACTACTAATTTTTATTAGGTATCTATCTAAAACCAATATTTTGGTAAGACTCCACTATATATATTTCAAGTGGAGTGATGGTCTATGGATATGTTATTATAAGATGATCTATTAGGTATGTTATTATATATAGAGGAAAAATATGTTTTAAACAATTAACAATAAAATGTGTAAATACGGCATGCCAATAGATATATGTCTACTAAATTATAAAAGATACCTTAGATAATTAGTATATGCATAAAATCTGTTTTTAAACCACACTATAAGGATTCTTCATAATAATTTGCAATACTTTTAATTAAGTTATCATTAGATGTAATATTATTTAGTGAATAATCATTTATTACATATAAAGTTGTCAGTGTGGGTAACGTTTGCATTGTTGGTCACACTTTGGAAGCACGCTGGAAGCGGCGAAGGTGCTCATTGAACTGTGAGCCTTGCGAAGTGAGGGGAGGTGTTGAGGCACATGGGACTTAAACTGCAATGAGCTCCAAAGGCACTCATTGCACTGCAAGCCTCGCAAAGCTAACAGTTGGAGCATGCAGGTCTTAGGTTGCAATGAGCACCAAAGGCACTCATTGCACTGCGAACCTTGTGAAGGGAGGCGAGCAGTTGAGGCACGTGAGACTTAGGCTGCAATGAGCTCCAAAGGCTCTCATTTCAGGCCTCGCGATGAATGGCGCAGGCGCTCATGGCGAGGCCCGTGGAATTTTGCGGCAACGGCGAACCTGGACAAGCGAGGCGACCAGTTGAGGCATGCAGTACTTATGACCCGTATGACTAAGGAACAAAACCCGTGCATGAACTGTGCGGGTCACAAAAAAACGACTTTCACACCCGAACCACTGAACTGCATAGACATGAAAAAAACAACAAATAGGCCTCAAATTAACTTACACACACACACACAGGACAATGGGAGAGCCAGGGAGAGTGTGAATGAGTTTGCAAATTAATTTGAGGTATATTTGACATTTGTTCAAGAACGAAAATCGCCTAAGCGAGAGAAAAAAAATGTCTGCCGAAAAAACGCAAAACAAGGTAAACGAGGCGGAAAGGCGTAAAACTAGCCTGAACACAGTAACACTTAGCAAAACACAGTAAAGAGGATTATGAAGGAAGTACCACCTAACACAACAACGCCAACCACGCAACAAAACGTAATATCCTCCATTTTGTACTGACCACTCACCTAACTACATAAATCCCAACTTGAAATGGCAGAAAAATAGAAAACTGCGCATGTGCAGGTTTGTCCTTGTACTGACACTTTATAAATACTGGAAAGTTTCCAGAACTTTCTCACTTTCTTCTCAGATTATGAAGAGATTGTTTACTCTTGATCATTCTGAACAAATACATTGAAATATAATAGGTAAAGTATTAATAATTAATTATTTATTAATTGATTAATTCAATAAAAAAAGGACTTTTGAAAACATCATAATTAAACACATGATAACTTACCTATATGATTTTAATACAATATATACAAAGTTAACAGGTAAAGCCTTATTAGTCATTCATTTATTCATTGATTTATTAGCCTTCAAAATATTTGATAAAAATTAATTTTATACTGATGTTACTACAAACATTTCTACGCTGTATATCTTTGTATTGTATAACATACTGTATAGTGATTACTGAAATAAAATGTAAAAAATTGCAGCTGTCAATTTCACAGTCACACAGAATTTGCATGCAGCCCGTTTATGAACAGACTGACACATGTGCATGAAGTGTAACACAACAGCTTAAACAGATCATTTACACTATATTTCCTACAAGTAATTGATTAAATATTTCTTTGATATAATATTATTACCGTAACTTTTAAAATAGTTTATTAATTACTTACTTTAAAACATTGTAAATTGTATATGTTTGCACACTTTAAGATATAGCAATTGCTGACATATTATTTCACACTTTATTGGTATCTGTTCAATTCAAACTGACACAGATTTAGCCTGCAGTCGCTTGAAAACATCAACTTATAACGACACAAGGTACAGTATATTTCAGAACATTACTTTAGATCATATTTTTGATATATTATATCACATTATAGCCTATTTCATTTTAAAAGGTTCAGACATTTAGAATGACTGTGCAGTATATTTCATTATATTAATCAATTGCATAATTAAAATATATTATATTACGTTATAGTCAATAACATTTTAGATGCATAACAAATTATTGTCAGCTGTTTTGCTATTTCATGGAAGACATTGTAAAATAAGATGTCCATAAAAAAAAAAATTAAAAAAACATACTATATACTGACAATCTTATTTAAAACTTTGCAGATCTCTGTAAAATTCACTGGGACACAGAAGATCGCTGCAATGACGGTTTCTAGACAGACACTACACTTACTACCAGGTGCAGTATATTTAATTTGCAGACAGCATACATTAATAACTGCAGATATTATTACTTTTAACACCAGTCATGAAAACATTCTGTCACTCACGTGCCTCTTTCACCTCTCCCCTGTCTCGTTTGGTCCACCCTCCCCTGTGTTTCTGTCAACCCCCCTCTCACTCCTGTGTCTCTTTCCCCCCTCTCCCTCCTCTGTGTTTCTTGCCCGCCCCTCTCTACCCCCCTGTCCCTCCACTGTGTCTATTCCCCCCACCCAACTTTCCCTGTGTATGTTTCCCCCCCTACCCTGTGTCTCTACCCGCCTTTTAACTTCCCTGTGGCTCTTCACAACCACCTCTCCCTCCCCTCTGTTTCTTCCACCCCTCAACTCCCTACCCTGTGGCTCTTTCCCTCCCCTATCTACCTACCATGTGTCTCTTACAAACCCCTCTCTCACCCCTTGGTCTCTTTGTCCCCCTCTCTCCCTCCCCTGTATCTCTTTGACACTCTCTCCCCTTTATCTCTTACCGCACCTCCCCCACCCCTACTCCTCCTCTGTGTCTCTTCCACCTACTCTACCTCCCTGTGTCTCTTCCCACTCCTGTCCCCCACCTTTGTCTATTCACCCTCCTCTCACCACCTTCATCCTCCCCTGTGTCTTCCCCACCGGTAGGTTGTACTGTACAATGCAGTTTCTATATTCGATTCCCCTCTCTATATTACATTGCAGTCTGTATGTTACATGGCCCTCCCTCTGTATCACACACACTTCACTCTGCCTGTCTCTCTATCATACACTGCTCTCTTTCTCTATCACAGTTTGCACTCTCTGTGCTCTTTCAAGTCACTCACCTGGGTCAGTTTGCAACACTTCCACCACAGACCTGCCAGACACATGTCATGCCCCACTACAGCGTACATTAAGAAAGTACCAAAAAATAAATACATTCTTAAGTCATTACAACTTCCAATACCTTAAAAAAAATGATTCAACATTATCGAAATGCTTCATTATCATAATATGTATGTTACAAACAAATATTTACATGTTACATTACAGATTATAATGGCTGAAAAGATGGAAACCAGGAAGGAAGCCAAACAACGTCTGGACAGGGAACAAAAACAAAGATGGAGAGCTAAACAGTCGGAGGACACCAGGAAAGGAGTACAAGAAGAAGAACGTGAGCAAATTTTAAAGAAAAGACATGCTGCATTGAGACCAATGGAAAAAGAAGTGGAAGAGGTAAGCTACATTAAATGATTCACCTCCAATTAGCTATGTAACTTGCTTCTCATGTAGATGCTCGCTATGTCAGTGCACCAGAAGCAATGTGGCGACTTCTTAAATTTGAAATGCATGAAAACTTATCTGTATAATGTGTTGATGAGTTCAATTAGAGGTAAAGCTGAAATTGCACTTCCCTTTGCAACATTATTGTTAGAAGGTGGCAAAACAATACATAGTGGATTTAAGCTTCCAGTTCTCATTTTAGAAACATCAGTGTCCGATATTAGAATGAAATCCCCTCAAGCAAATAAATAAAAAAAAGCAAAATTGATTATCATAGATTAGGCCACTATGATGTTGTGCCATGCTCTGCAATGTATTTATCGTTTAATGTGTGAAGTCATGGGTAATGATTTCCCTTTTGGTGGAAAAGTCATGTTATTAGGTGGAGATTTCAGACAAAAATGACCGGTGGTTGTACGTGTTAATCGCACAGACATTGTGGAAACATGTATAAAGTCAAGTTCACTATGGAAAGAATTTACACACCTAAGAAAGAGAAGGCCAAAATAAATTCAATAAGCGGCTAATTTAAATTGGAGAAGGTAAAACCAACTTAATAACTAATTTACCTGAGGATACTGTCGAAATCCCAGCGCACATGATTTGAAAAGATTCACTCATATCAGCTGTATTCCCAAATGGAATAACTACAGAATATTCTGCTGACCTTGCACAGAAAGTAATATTAACATCCAAAAATAAAAATGCTTTGGATCTCAAGAACGAAATATTGAAATTAATTGACGCAGCACAAAAAAATTATTATAGTGCAGATTCTGTTCTAGCTGATGAGAATGAATCTAATTTTACAACAGAATTTCTAAATACATTTACTCCCTCTGGAATGCCACCACATGTTTTGCAACTCAAAAAAGGAGCAATTGTCATGTTACTGAGAAGTATAAATCCAAAAATAGGACTTTGTAGTGGAACCAGATTAAAACAGCCTTATTAAATTGCGATTTGGCCCATTTAATAAGGCTCTATATGAGCACATAGAATATTTTTTTTTACAGAAGTTTTTAGTTAGTGAAGACCTTGCTTTCGGATAGATGTTCACTAACTAAAAACTTCTGTAAAAAAATATTCTATGTGCTTTTATAGAGCCCTATTCCATTGGCCGAATCGCAGTTTATTAAGGTTGTAATTGTTCAGGAATTACGAGGCTATTTCATACATGCAGAAATTCTGGATGGGACACATAAAGGTGGAGCAGTATTCATCCCAGGATTAGATTTGGCTCCAAGTGAGACTAGTTTGCCTTTTGTACTTCAAAGGAGACAATTTCCCATTATCATGGCATTTCCTTTGACCATTAATAAAACGTTTAAATTTGATGTCATAATGAGAACAGCTATTGTACACCAGTTGGACACCGCTTTTCACAAAATAGTCACTCCATCCAAAATCTGAAAATCAAAATAGTCAGAGGACATTTCAAAAACATAGAGGAAAGAGAGACCTTTGAATTGAAAATGACAATATTCTTTAATACTAAAAGTACAGGCCTTAATTTAGATACAGAATTTGTGTCTCACTGCCAAAACTTCTTGTAACCTCCAACATTCATATCATGATTTTTTCTTTGTTTTCTTTTTTTTTTCTCTTCATTTTCTTACAGTTTTATTGTGGTCCCGCTACTCCTTAAGATGTGAAGAAAAGCAAATTTATTTACTCTGCTCTCCACTGACAGAACATTATTTATGAAGCCTGTTACTTGGAATTTATTTCCTTTGAAACCTAATTAGTATTGCATCTGACTTGACAAAGTGAGGTTGTTATTGAACGCTTGTCATAATCGTTATGGAGACTCACGGCTACCCCACTCATATATATTTAAATATGTATATATATATATATATATATTCTTAATATTGAACAAAGAGAAAGCTAACCTTGGTTTTATAGTTACTAAAGCCAAAACACAACACCAGGAATTACAAAAAAAAATCACAATTTGAAAGATTATGATAAAGCTGAGGAAAAATGTTACGAAAAACTGGTCAAATACAAAAAGGAACTAATCAACTGAAAATAAAGAAAGTTCCAAAGTGACACCACAGACTTTAAGAATGCAGTAGCATACATGGTGCCGAAATGTACTCAACGCACGGATCTGACTGATGCAAGTTCATCAGAGTATTCTGAAAGTGAAAATCAAAGCCACCAACAACCCTCATATACCAACAGAACAGGGAAGCATTCTCTCCATTCTAGGTTTCACACACATTCTATGAGAAGTGGAGAAAGCAATTTGGATATTTTTTTAGGGAGGGGGCCCGACCCAAGACCACCACAAAGAAAGAGGAGCAGACCCAAGGGCCAACGGAATGGCTCCCATTAATGAAGAAACCAGCTACCCATACTAAATTACCCACTTTGACAAATTGACAAATGAGGATGGATTTTGCAACTTGCAAGTGCTCTCCAAGCAACAGCCACCATTTCAGATCATTACATTTACCCTCATTGGAGTTTGAAAATTGCACCTACTTTCAAACAGCCACCATCTTAGATTATAGCAATTCCCTTCCCTGGATTTTGCAACTTGCAATTGCTCTCCAAGCAACAGCCACCATTTCAGATCATTCTATTTACCTTCCTTGGAGTTTGAAAATTGCACCTACTTTCAAACAGCCACCATCTTAGATTATAGCAATTCCCTTCCCTGGATTTTGTAACTTGCAACTGCTCTGCATGCAACAGCCACCATTTCAGATCATTACATTTACCTTCCTTGGAGTTTGAAAATGTCACCTACTTTCAAACAGCCACCATCTTAGATTATAGCAATTCCCTTCCCTTGATTTTGTTACTTGCAACTGCTCTCCAAGGTATATACAGCCACCTAAAGATTCAACACTACATTACTTCTAATACTGTTAATTCAATTATATTTTTACTTTTACATAATTTTTGGGCACATAGAAACTTTATTGAAACCGTGTTCATTTCATTATCTTTGCATTGTACCATTCTGTGTTTGCATCCCACCCCTCATACCCCTCCCACTCACAGCTTTTCAGTTGTTTTTAACAAATTTGTTCTGCTTCTATTTACTGCTTCTGACCTCATCTGTTTCTCTTATTCCAGCAACAGCCATCATTTCAGATCATTAAATTTACCTTCCTTGGAGTTTAGAAAATTGCACCTACTTTCAAACAGCCACCATCTTAGATTATAGCAATTCCCTTCCCTGGATTTTGCAACTTACAACTGCTCTCCAAGCAACAGCCACCATTGCAGATCATTACATTTACCTTCCTTGGAATTTGAAAATTGCAAATCTTCTAACCTATTTTCCTAATCTTACACACTGTCACAATGCTCTCTCATTCTTTTGTCTTTCTTATAGCCTACTGCCTCTCTAAGACTTTGCTTTGCAGCATCTCCATATCACGTCCCCAACAATATTACCATCTCACTCTACTTGTTCTCCTCTCTTCTTCTCTGCTCCCATGCGCTCCTCTCCCTCCTCCAGTCACAATATCATCCCCTCCCTAACACTCACAAGCAAAAACAGCACTGTAAGTCCCAGTCCCATCTTTTCTCCCTTTCATTCCTCCTTCGCCTGACTGCGAGAGATGTATCCCTTAACCCAGGCTCCTCACTCTTCTCCACTTGCTGTCAGCCATGCTCTGGTTCAAGGCCAGCAAACACCTGTAAAACCGCGGATCTGATATCCATCACATGTCACAAACCTTCAAATCTACCTTTCTCCTGCTCCCTGTGGAACGTACTATCTATCTGCAATAAATGCACATTCACTCATGACCTATTCACTATCAACTTCCTCAATCTACTGGCTCTCACTGAAACCTGGCTCTCATCCTCAGACACTGCTTCCCCTACAGCACTCTCTCCTGGTGGTTTTCACCTCAGCCACACACCTAGACCTGGGAACAAACAAGGTGGTGGTGTGGGTGTGTTGCTTTCCACTCGCTGTACATTTTGCCTTATACCCCCATCCCATCCCTCCAAATCAAGCACTTCTGCATATTTCCTCCACTACAAATGTATGTTATGCTCCTATTCCTCCACCCTCAAACTAGCCAAACAGCAGTACTTTACGTCACTAATATATACTCTGTCCTCTAACCCCAAGTGTCTGTTTGCCACTTTCAATACTCTCCTCCACCCACCACTTCCTCTCATTCCTTCCTCTCTCAAAGCTGAAGACTTTGCCAACCATTTTATTCACAAAATTCAAATCATCCGCAATTAACTCTCATCTCATAGTGGCTCTCACACCTTTTAAACCAACAAACAACAACCACTCTTTTACCTTCTCTAATACCACAGCCACTTTGAACTGCATTGATCTGGCTACAGGGGACAAAGTCACAAAAGTGCTATCATCCACATGATCCTATTCCATCTAAACTCATCTCTCCCCTCTCTACCACACTAATCCCAGCTCTCACACATGTTTTCATCCTCTCCCTAAATAATGGCATGTTTCCATCTTCTCTAAAACATGCTATAGTTATACCCACACTCAAAAAACCCTCATCTGACTCTGACGTCGCATCTAACGACAGCCCTATCTCTCTGCTTCCCCTGGCTTCGAAACTGATGGAGCGGCTAATCTATAACCGCCTTACTAGATTTATTTCCTTTAACGCCCTTCTTGACACCTTCCAGTCCGACTTTCGGCCCCAACACTACACTGAGACAGCTCTCACTAAAGTCACCAATGACCTGCTTACCACCAAGTCAATATGTTACTTTTCAATTTTTCTTCTTCTAGATCTCTCTCCTGCCTTTGACACTGTCGACCACGCACTTCTACTCCATATCCTCTTCTACCTCTGTATTTGAGACACTGCTCTCTCGTGGTTCTCATCATACCTACAAAATCGATCATTCAGTATCTCCTTCTCTGACACCCTTTCTTCTCCTCACCCCCTGTCTGTTGGTGTACTCCAAGGATCAGTCCTAGGCCCCCTCCTCTTCTCCATCTACACATCCTCACTCGATACCCTAATAAACTCTTTTGGGCTTCATTATCATCTCTATGCAGATGACACCCAAATCTACCTCTCCACACCAGATCTATCCCCCTCTCTTCTAACACACGTCTCCAACTGCCTCTCTAGTATATCCTCTTGGATGTCCACCCACCATCTCAAACTCAACATGTCTAAAACTGAACTCCTAATCTTCCCTTCTTCTCCCACAGTGTAAATTCCTCACATCTCTCTCACTGTCAACAACGACATGATCACCCCCACCTCCCAAGCCTGTTGTCTTGGAGTTCTACTGGACCCTGCCCTGTCTTCCATCCCTCACACACAATCACTAACTAAATCTTGTCTTCTCCATCTAAAAAACATCTCCAGAATTTGTCACTATCTTACACAAGACACAACTACTGCAACTCGCTTCTTGTTGGCCTAGACACCACTGACTATCTCCACTTCATTCCATTATGAATGCCTCTGCTAGACTCATCTTCCATACACAACATTCAGTGTCAGCATCACCTCTCTGTCAATCACTCCACTGGCTTCCCTTAGCCTCAAGAATACAATTTAAAATCATGACCCTAACTTACAAAGCCCTTAACAATAACTCTCGCCCATACATCTCTGATCATCTCCAAATATTCTCCCACCCACCCTCTTTGTTCTGCTAATGACCTTCTTCTTTCTACAACTCTTGTCACCTCCTTGCACTCCTGCCTCCTGGACTTTTCTCGTGCTGCCCCTAGTCTTTGGAATTCCTTGCCTCTCTCCACCAGATTATCCTCTTGCCTCAAAACATTTAAAACCTCACTTAAAACGCATCTCTTTAAAGAAGCGTATCACCTTCTACCCTAACATGCTTATCACCTCTCTCACCCTCTTTTCCCACTCACTATACCTTAGATTGTAAGTCTGCGAGTTTCTATCCTAAGTACTTTGGCAATGCAGCATGTCCATTGTATTCCTAGCTCAAATACAGGGCCCTCTTTGCTTTGCTATTTGTTGGTTTGTATTTATCTTTGTCTGAGCTTGACTTGTGTACATCGCTACGGAATATGTTGGCACAATATAAATTAACTATGATAATAATAATTATCTATTACTTGTTCCTTTTTTTACTTACAGTTTCATTTTTTTAGCTATTTTCTGGAGTATCTTATAATCTATACCTAGATAGTTACATATTGTACCCAGATAGGCTCTTAGGCCATTCTGGGCATTAGCACTTTACACCTATTTATTTTTTTCCTTATTAGCATCACTTATGCCTTATTGGTCTTAGTTATTTACAGAAAAGTTTTTTTTTTATATATATACCCTTTATGAGACATCCCCTCTGAGATATATTTACCTTTTAGGTGTGTTGATATTGTCCAGTATTTATTTTATACCTGCATGTTTTAATTCCATTCTTTATTTATTTTCATCTTATTAGTGTCTTTTTGACACACTGTCGTTGGTTGATCTGATGTGAGCTAGCCCTATATAAGTAAAACGGACAAATTTTAACCAATTAGAGCTGTTCATTGCACATTAGCGTCACCGGCATAATACTGGCAGGTTAGCCTCCATGTGAATACCGCCAGGACTGTAATCCGATTGGTCCAATGACGTCACAGGAAGTGGCGCAACCTGGATATCCGGTCCTTTCTGGCAAGGACCTCTCAGTTCCTTAAAAAGCCTGCGAAACGGGATAGAAACCAGTGGAGACATCTACTGAAGAAGCGATTAAGCGAAACCTGGTATAGATGTAAGCCACAACCCTGGGGAGAAATTGATCCTGAGCCGCAATATCAGCTAATCGGGAAATTATGTGATATTACTAAGGTAAGGAGGATTTAGGACATATCATTATATTGTGAGGTCCCCATTTGGAATCTAGACAGACTCCAGTGCCTTGAAAAAGTATTTACCCCCTTGGCATTTTTCATATTTTGTTGCCTCACAACCTAGAATTAACACGGATTGTTTAGGGATTTGCATAATTTAATTTACAGAACATGCCCACAACTTTAAAGATGTTTTTTTTTTTTTTTTTTATTGTGAAGCAAACAACAAATAGGACAAAATAACAGAAAAAGTCAATGTGCATAACTATTCACCCCCCTAAAGTCAATACTTTGTAGAGCCACCCTTTGTGGCAATCACAGCTCCAAGTCGCTTTGGATAAGTCTCTATGAGCTTGCCACATCATACCCATGGGATTTTTGCCCATACCTCTTTGCAAAACTGCTCCAGCTCTTTCAAGTTGGATGGTTTGTGCTTGTGAACAGCAATCTTTACAGATTTTCTATTGGATTGAGGTCTGGGCTTTGACTAGGCCATTCCAACTCATTTACATGTTCCCATTAACCACTCAAGTGTTGATTATCAGGGTATTTGGGGTAATTGTCCTGCTGGAAGGTTAACCCCCGTCCTAGCCTCAGATCACTCACAAAGTGGTACAGGTTTTGCTCAAGAATATCCCTGTATTTAGCACCATCCATTTTCCCCTCAACTCTGACCAGGTTCCCAGTCTTGGCTGCTGAAAAACATACCCACAGCATGATGCTGCCACCACCATGTTTCACTGTGGGGATGGTGTTCTTTGGGTGATGTGATGTGTTGGGTTTGCGCCAGACATAGGTTCTTCTTTGATGGTCGAAAATTTCAATTTTAGTCTCATCAGACCAGAGCACCTTCCTCCGTACATTTTGGGAGTCTCCCACATGCCTTTTCGCAAACGCAAAATGTGCCATTTTGTTTTCTGCTGAAAGTAATGGCTTTCTTCTGACTGCTCTGCCATAAAGCCCAACTATATGGAGCGTACGGCTTATTGTGTTCCTATGTACAGATACTCCAGTCTCTGCTGTGAAACTCTACAGCTCCTCCAGGGTTACCTTAGGTCTCTGTGCTGCCTCTCTGATTAATGCCTTCCTTGCCCGGTCCGTGAGTTTTGGTGGGCGGACGTCTCTTGGCAGGTTTGCTGTTGTGCCATGTTCTTTCCATTTGGTTATGATAGATTTGATGGTGCTCCTGGGGATCATCAAATATTTGGATATTTTTTATAACCTAACCCTGACTTGTACTTCTCAACAACATTGTCCCTTACTTGTTTGGAGAGTTCTTTGGTCTCCATGGCAGTGTTTGGTTACTGGGGGCTCCTACTTAGGTGTTACAGCCTCTGGGCATTTCAAAAAAGTGTGTATATGTAATGACAGATCATGTGACACTTAAATTGCACACAGGTGGACATCATTTCACTAATTATGTGACTTCTCAAAGTATTTGGTTGCACCAGAGCTTTTTATGGGCTTCATAACAAAGGGGGTGAATACATACGCAGATGACAATTTTTTGTTTTCTATTTCTAAAAAATAGTTTTATGTATATATTTTTCTCATTTCACTTCACCAACTTAGACTATTGTGTTCTGATCCATCACATAACATTTTAATTAACAAAACATTGAACTTAAGGCTGTAATGTAACAAAATAGATAAAAAGTCAAGGAGGTGAATACTTTTGCAAGGCACTGTACATATTATTATAAATATATAATAGATATTTTTTGTTGTTGTTGTTGTATTTGTTGTAATTGGTTTCGGGTATTGCCTCCTTCTGTAAATAATGAGAATATTGCCAAGGGGTGGGTGGGGGGTTTGTAGGTGGGTGATTGTGTATGATTTAGATGTAAGTATTGTTTTACTGTATGTATTTTATTTTGGTTGTCTGTTTCTAAAAACAATAAAAAAATTAAAATATAAAAAAAAAAAAAAATATATATATATAATTGTTATTTTATCCTGCTCCCTTCTCATCACATTATGTCGTTTTAGTATGGCTATATTGAGTACTTATATCTTTATACCTTGATTACTTCATTTTAATATTACGACATGTGGTTTTACTCTCATATTCATACTGCTATTTATTATCACACCACGTTTTTTCCACTTTAGAATATTATAAGGTATACCCTGTGATTCAATTACCTATATAAGGTCTATCCCTTTTTCTATTGTGTATTATAGATTTATTACTACTATCTTCTTTACATATTAGTAGCAGCCCTATAAGGCTTTTTTGTCCTTACTGCACATTTTTGTGTATTAATATTTAGTACTATCTGTTACTACTGGCATTTACCTTTCTTTACCTTTTTGGGTATTCTCATGCACTTTTGCACATTGAACTTTGATTCTACTAATCTGATATTCTTACAGTCACTATAACACACACATTTGCACTCATGCAATTCTTCACATTTTTCCTTCTACATTTATCTGATTTTTCTACAGACTATGGTCCTCATTCAATTGCAATTTTGCCAATTGAATAGGGCTCTATATAAGCACATAACATATTTTTTGACCGAAGTTTTTACTTAGTGAAGACCTTGATTTTGGATAGAAGTTCAGTAACTAAAAAGTTCTGTATAAAAAATATGTTATGTGCTTATATAGAGCCCTATTCAATTGGCCAACTCGCAATTGAATGAGGCTCTTAGCACTTTATTTGCACTGTCCTTAGCACATATATATTTCACTCCTATTGGAGCACTTTATTTCAGTGCATCTTTGCGCTGTCTTTATTTTCTTTTTTTTCCTTTCTTGCACTGTTGTCACTTTCCTCTTATGTCTCCTTCTTTACTTTCCTGGGCTGCTCTTTTTTCCCCACTTTGCAGTGGATTATACATTTATGATATACTTACATTTATCCACATTCTCTTTATTGTACTCTTATTGTTCCTGCTTCAGCTGTGCTATTTTGTATTTTTATATAGATCTATTAAACCTCGTTGTTTTATTTAATTGATCACATTTTTGGAGCATTTTTAGTCTCAAGTTTTACTTATATATATACTGTGTGTTAACCTTACCAGTGCACAAACACTAGGGGTCTTAAGCTTGTAGACCCCATAAGTATAATGTAAAGTAGTAAGTGTACAGCCTGTATAACAGTGTAAATTTGCTGTCCCTCAAAATAACTCAACACACAGCCAATAATGTCTAAACCGTTTGCAACACAAGTTCACCCCTAAGTGGAAATGTCCAAATTGGGCCCAAAGTGTCAATATTGTGTGTAGCCACTATTATTTTCCAGCACTGCCATAACCCTCATGGGCATGGAGTTCAACAGAGCTACACAGATTGCCACTGGAGTCCTCTTCCACTCCTCCATGGTTACATCACAGAGCTGGTGAATGTTAGAGACCTTGCAATCCCCCAACTTCCATTTGAGGATGCTCCACAGATGCTCAATAGGGTTTAGGTCTGGAGACATGCTTGGCCAGTCCATCACCTTTACCTTCAGCTTTTTTAGCAGGGCAGTGGTAGTCTGGGAGGTGTGTATGGGGTCGTTATCATGTTGGAATATGGCCCTGCAGCCCAGTGTCCGAAGGGAGGGGATCATGCTGTTTTAGTATGTCACAGTACATGTTGGCGTTCATGGTTTCCTCAATGAACTTTAGCTCCCCAGTGCCGGCAGTACTCATGCAGGCCCAGACCATGACACTCTCACCACCATGCTTGACTATAGGCAAGACACACTTGTCTTTGTACTCCTCACCTGGTTGCCGCCACACACGCTTGACACCATCTGAACCAAATAAGTTTATCTTGTCATATCTGACTACAGCACATGGTTCCAATAATCAATGTCCTTATTCTGCTTGTCTTTAGCAAACTATTTGCGGCTTTCTTCTGAATCATCTTTAGAAGAGGCTTCCTTCTGGGATGACAGCCATGCAGACCAATTTGATGCAGTGTGTGGAGTATGGTCTGAGTACTGACAAGCTTCCCCCCCCCCCCTTGCTTCAACCTCTGCAGCAATGCAGGAAGCACTCATACGTCTATTTCCCAAAGACAACCTCTGGATATGACGCTGAGCATGTGCATTAACTTACTTTGGTCGACCATGGCGAGGTCTGTTCTGAGTGGAACCTGTCCTTTGAAATCGCTGCATGGTCTTGCCCATTTTTATGCAGAGCAACAATTTTTTAAGGTCCTCAGAGAGTTCTTTGCTATGAGGTGCATTGTTTAACTTTGAGTGACCAGTATGAGAGAGTGTGAGAGCAGTAACACCAACTTTAACACACCTTCTCCCCATTCACACCTTACACTGGGGAGGGACAATGGTTAATTGGGAGTCGCATGACACTGGGGAGAGAAAATGGCTAATTGGGCCCAATTATGGATAGTTCCACTAACAAATCACATGACACCGGGGAGGGAAATGGCTAATTGGGCCCAATTTGGACATTTCCACTTAGTGGTGTACTCACTTTTCTTGTCAACGATTTAGACATTAATGGCTGTGTGTTGAGTTATTTTGAGGGGACAGCAAATTTACACTGTTATACAGGCTGCACACTTACTACTTTACATTGTAGCAGAGTGTAATTTCTTCAGCGTTGTCACATGAAAAGATATAATAAAATATTTACAGAAAATATGAGGGGTGTACTCACTTTTGTGAGATACTGCGTATATATATATATATATATATATATATATATATATATATATATATATATATATATAATTGTGTATCTAGCTGCGCTTCTGGATTAAAAAGCAGGAAAATTTTTGTACCACACTTTTATACAATTAAATAAAAATAATAAATTATAAAAAGCAATTGTGTTGTGTACCAAATACAATATTCTTAAAACAAGCAGCCTGATCCAATTTTTCAAATCCCTTTGAAATCTTTTCTATGTCTTTATATTGTGTCTTTAGGTGCTTGGCGCTTATCTTCAGTTTCTTTTCCCTTAGTGCTGAAAAATAGACAAGGAGAAAAGAGGCTCCTCTAAGGTAGTAGGTTTTGCAAATGAGGAAAGTTCTTTAAAAAGTAGGTAATCTCCTTACATTTATGTCAGATTATTCAGGCCCTCAGATCCTGTCACTGCTCTCCTTGTGCAGGGTTATGTGTCAGCTTTATGCATGCAGTCATCAGGGAGAGAGAGGTATGTCAATAAAGTTTTAATACAAAGTAAAAAATAATATAAAAAGCTTACATTAGGTTTAGTAATATCCACAAATGGAAGATATCTTCCTTCAGTCCTCTGTGTCTGTATCTCCACAGGTCAGCAGCAGCAGCCCTCCACGTGCTGTGGTTCTGTTTCCTGCTTTGGTAGTCACAGGTGGGACTGTTTAATTACTCAACCGGTTTCACACTTGTGCTTCATCTGGAGTGGGTGGTTGTATTGTTCTGTTCTTCTATTTAAGTCATTATTTTAATTGACTTGATAATGCTCAGCATTTACAATTAACTTCTCAATTAGTACATAAATAATAAAAAAATACATTTTACACCATAGTACACTTAAAACAAATATAGAACTTTTATAAAATTACAAGGTACAGTTAAAACATTATATGTGTTAAACTTGTTTTCTAACACTCATGATTAAGTATAAAAAAAAACAAAAAAAAACATCTTTATCCACAGAAATTCCAAAGAAAAAAAGATATAGAGTAACAAGGAGAGGGAAAAAGATCAAAAAGAACCAACTAAATATATCAACACAGGGAATTTTTAATCTAAGTAAAAAAGTAGTAAACAAGGCCAAAGTAAAACTACTCAACAAAGGATTAAAATTTGCCCCAACATGAAATATAAATACATTTAAAACCTTTGTTGACCTCAAAACATTTCTGAGAAAATTAAATCTAAAAAGATTCTTTGCTAATAAAAATATAGAGAACAACAAAAGCAACTTGGAAGGAATTATACATACAGGGCCTCATTCAATTATCGTCCGTAAACCGGCCGTAAGGCTGCGATTCCTTGCGGGGGTCCCGTTACCTTGCAATTCAATTAAACAGCCCCGCAAGGATCTCCTCTTACGGCCGGCCGTAAATCTTGCTACCGGCCGTAAGCTCTGAAAACTTAAAACTCAAAAATAAATTCAAGCCTGCACTGTACAGCTCTGTAAATGCTAGGGATCATATTGGGGGACATGAGGATTAAAAGTAACCCACTCTCAAGCTTGCACATCAGCCCAAACCCGAGTTCAAATTAACTGTTTATTTTCCGGCTGCGGCGTGGGCGGGTCTGAGGTGCTCCAAGCACTCTGGACTTTTTACATGGATATTTGACGTATATTAAAAAATATATATTTTACGGATTTGAGTATAGGGGAATTTTGTGCTATTTTTGCTTACACCGAAAATCACTTTATAGTCTTCTCAAAGTGCAGGATGGCTTTATTTGGGCTATATTTCATGCTTAATTGGTGCTAGCGGGACCTCTTTCCTGCAAGTAAGCTGCGGCTCGGTTTTAGCCTTGCAGAGAGGGTTCCCAGAGCAATTGAATTGCAAATAGGATTTTCTTACGGCCGATTTCCTTGCTGCCGTTTTAGATCAAAGGATTTCCTCCGGCGCGAGCGGCCGCAAGAGATAGCAAGGCACCGGC
Source organism: Discoglossus pictus (assembly GCA_027410445.1). Taxonomy (NCBI): domain Eukaryota; kingdom Metazoa; phylum Chordata; class Amphibia; order Anura; family Alytidae; genus Discoglossus; species Discoglossus pictus. The sequence goes on from CM050165.1 coordinate 286,103,079, forward strand.
CGCAAGCCTGCCGGAATACCCGGCCGGAGGGGAATAGAATAGCAGAATAGCTTGCGGCCGGTCCTTGCGGCCCCGCAACGGCTGCGGCCGATAATAGAATGAGGCCCACAGATTTCAAAAGAAAATGCACATTTAATCCAAATCAAACTAAAAGCTACTATATGGAAATCTTTGAAAATCTAGTAATAGAGGATATAGAAAAAAAATAGAGATAAATAAAAGCAAAAACAACTTAACAAAACTAGAGGAACAGGCATTAAAAAACCTGGAAAGGGCAATAATATAATTATCAAACCAGCAAATTAAGGGGAAGGAATAGTTTTACTAGATAAAGACAAATACATTGAAGAATGCCAGAGACAACTAGCAGATAAAGAAACATACCACAAACTAAAATGTGATCCAACTAAAAAAATGAACACATCATGTAAACAGTTCCTTAATAAAGGTATAAAAGAAAAAAATATTAATCAAAAAGAATATGAATTTTTGTTTAATCAATATCCAAAAATCCCAGTTTTTTATATATTACCAAAAATTCACAAAAATCTAACTACCCCCCCTGGCAGACCAATAATTTCAGGTATTGATTCCATCACTACAAACTTGTCAGAGTATATTGACTACTTCCTCCAGTCTGGGGTAAAAAAACTGAAAAGACACCACCGCTATAATTAACTTTTTAGAACAACTAAAATGGAAAAAAGATTGGTGGTTAGTTACAATAGATGTCACCTCATTATACACCATCATAGATCATGAGCAAGGTTTAAATGCTACAAAATATTACTTAAATCAAGAAAAAAAGTTATAAAGGGAACAAATAAACTTCATTCTAGAAGGAATACATTTTATCCTTCATAACAACTATTTTTGGTTTGAAAATGAATTTTTCCTGCAAGACAGAGGGACAGCGATGGGAACTAAGGGCCCTATTAAATTCCAGCCTCGTAAATAAGAGGCTTCTACTTAAGCCCTACGTACTGCAAAGTTTCTCTAACTTACAATGCTATTAAATTAGCCCTGCTGCGAGCAACGTGTGAGCTACGCAGCAGGGCCGTACGTATCTACACTGCGTAAATGTACATGAGGAGTGACAGCCTGCGAGATGATATCGCAGGCTCCCACTCCTCATCAAGTGCTGCGGGGGTCCTAAAAGGGACCTCCGCGGCAGTCCCCCACATAAGCATTGCCGTGGGGGGTACTCCAAACCCCCCCCAGGCACCTAAAATGAACCCCCCCTCAATGCGGGGGTCCCTGTCGGGACCCCCGAAGTGTCCTCACATGAACACCTTGCTGCAGGGGTCCATAGGAACCCCCGCAGCCCCCACACATTAACCCCTTGCAGCGGGGGTCCCCGATCGGCACTGATCAGGCCCCCGCTGCATTTAAAACTTTTAAATTCCCCGCCGCGGCTCCTTAAAGGGGCCGCGGCACACTATTAGCCAATCCCGGCCGCGGCACTTAAAATTAACCCCCCTCTATGCTGGGGGTCCCCATCGGGACCCCCGAAGTGTCCCCACATAAACCCATTGCAGGGGGGGTCCCCGATCTGCATAGATCAGGCCCCCCGCTGCATTTAAAACTTTTAAATTCCCCGCCGCGGCTCCTTAAAGGGACCGCGGCACACTATTAGCCAATCCCGGCCGCGGCACTTAAAATTAACCCCCCTCTATGCTGGGGGTCCCCATCGGGACCCCCGAAGTGTCCCCATATAAACCCCCTGCAGCGGGGGGCCCCGATCGGCACCGATCGTGACCCTGCTGCAATTCAATTTTAAATTTCCCGCCTCGCGGGTCCTCAAAGGACCGTAAAGGTCCTGAAAGGACTCGCACTAAAAATAATAACCCCAGGCAACTATAATTACCCCATTAACTCATGATGGTCAATCCAGACCACCATAAGGCCTAAATTAACCCATTAACTCATGGTGGTCAATCCAGACCACCATAAGGCCTAAATTAACCCATTAACTCATGGTGGTCAATCCAGACCACCATAAGACCTAAATTAACCCATTAACTCATGATGGTCAATCCAGACCACCATAAGGCCTAAATTAACCCATTAACTCATGGTGGTCAATCCAGACCAGCATAAGGCTCTATTTAACCCCATCAGTCCCATAAGGGTATATTATTACCATTATGGGCCTGTTACAACCCAACATTAACCACATAAGTGCCATGATGGTCCTCAAGGACCATCATGACACTAACTACAAACACTACACTATAACCCCCAATAAACCATTTAATCTAAACTAACCCCCCTCTACACTAATCTATTAACACTTACACTACCTACCTACACTACCTACCCCCTAATAAACCTCCCCAACACTCTAATTACAAAAAACAAAAAACCTACAGTACAAAAAAACAAAAAAACCTACAGTACAGAAAACAAAAAAAAATTACACACCTGAAAAGGAAAGACAGATAAACACAATACAATAATACATATAATACATTACATACATTACATACAATACATGACATTACATATAATATATTAAATATAATATATTAAATATAATATATTACATATAATACATTACATACATTACATACAATACATGACATTACATATAATATATTAAATATAATATATTAAATATAATATATTACATATAATACATTACATACATTACATACAATACATGACATTACATATAATATATTAAATATAATATATTAAATATAATATATTACATATAATACATTACATACATTACATACAATACATGACATTACATATAATATATTAAATATAATATATTAAATATAATATATTACATATAATATATTACATATAGTCCTAATCAAATACCCCCTATCTATCTAACATACAATCTATTTAATTTAAAATAAATCCTAACTATATCAAATACATCCCCCTATCTATCTAATATACAAAAAATCCTAACTACATACACAGACCCTTATTCTAAAATAAAATAAAATAATTACAGTCCTAACTACATACACAGACCCTAATTCTAAGCTAAAATCAATAAATTAAGACCACTTACCTTTAAGATGTTGCTTCAGATCACTAACCTATGGGTCAAACAAAAAAAAAAATTAGTACAAAACATTAACATCAAATAAATAAACATTATATACATTCTACATATTCAACTCACCTTTACAGCATGTCCAGTCACTGTTAAGCTCTTCCGGCGCGGCCCTGTTAAAAAAAAAAAACACAATACATGAATACATGAATACAATATATAAACAATAAATAAAATACACAAATAAACATCTAAATATACATTTAACTTACCTCCCCGCGATGTCCCCGGCCTTCTCTCCTTCACCCCCGGCTGGGCCGGGGAACCATCCGCGCTCAAAAAAAAAAAAAAAAAAAAACCTACCGGCGGTCTGCACTGGCAGACCTCCCCGACGCTACTGAACCTCCCGGAGTCGTTTCCGGGAGGAAATTGGCATTGTCGGCTTGTGATTGGCTGAAAAAGCTGTCAGCCAATCAAAAGTCGTCAATGTAGGAGCCAATCAGGATGCGCAGATGTCTTCTACCAATCACTCCGTGGGGGTGTATCCCATAGTGATTGGCTGAAGGCATCTGAGCGTTGTGATTGGTTCCCATAAAGATAGACAAGTGTTTTAGCCAATCAGGGTGGGATATTGGGGTGTATCCCATCCTGATTGGCTCACACATTGACGACTTTTGATTGGCTGAAATTGATAGACAGCTTTTTCAGCCAATCACAAGCCGCCAATGCCAATTTCCTCCCGGAAACGACTCCGGGAGGTTCAGTAGCGTCGGGGAGGTCTGCCAGTGCAGACCTCCGTTAGTTTTTTTTATTTTTTTTTTTAGAGCGCGGATGGTTCCGCGGCCCAGCCGGGGCTGAAGGAGAGAAGGCCGGGGACATCGCGGGGAGGTAAGTTAAATGTATATTTAGATGTTTATTTGTGTATTTTATTTATTGTTTATATATTGTATTCATGTATTCATGTATTGTGTTTTTTTTTTTTAACAGGGCCGCGCCGGAAGAGCTTAACAGTGACTGGACATGCTGTAAAGGTGAGTTGAATATGTAGAATGTATAGAATGTTTATTTATTTGATGTTAATGTTTTGTACTAATTTTTTTTTTTGTTTGACCCATAGGTTAGTGATCTGAAGCAACATCTTAAAGGTAAGTGGTCTTAATTTATTGATTTTAGCTTAGAATTAGGGTCTGTGTATGTAGTTAGGACTGTAATTATTTTATTTTATTTTAGAATAAGGGTCTGTGTATGTAGTTAGGATTTTTTGTATATTAGATAGATAGGGGGATGTATTTGATATAGTTAGGATTTATTTTAAATTAAATAGATTGTATGTTAGATAGATAGGGGGTATTTGATTAGGACTATATGTAATGTATTATATGTAATATATTATATTTAATATATTATATTTAATATATTATATGTAATGTCATGTATTGTATGTAATGTATGTAATATATTATATGTAATATATTATATTTAATATATTATATTTAATATATTATATGTAATGTCATGTATTGTATGTAATGTATGTAATGTATTATATGTAATATATTATATTTAATATATTATATTTAATATATTATATGTAATGTCATGTATTGTATGTAATGTATGTAATGTATTATATGTAATATATTATATTTAATATATTATATTTAATATATTATATGTAATGTCATGTATTGTATGTAATGTATGTAATGTATTATATGTAATATATTATATTTAATATATTATATTTAATATATTATATGTAATGTCATGTATTGTATGTAATGTATGTAATGTATTATATGTAATATATTATATTTAATATATTATATTTAATATATTATATGTAATGTCATGTATTGTATGTAATGTATGTAATGTATTATATGTAATATATTATATTTAATATATTATATTTAATATATTATATGTAATGTCATGTATTGTATGTAATGTATGTAATGTATTATATGTATTATTGTATTGTGTTTATCTGTCTTTCCTTTTCAGGTGTGTAATTTTTTTTTGTTTTCTGTACTGTAGGTTTTTTTGTTTTTTGTACTGTAGGTTTTTTGTTTTTTGTAATTAGAGTGTTGGGGAGGTTTATTAGGGGGTAGGTAGTGTAGGTAGGTAGTGTAAGTGTTAATAGATTAGTGTAGAGGGGGGTTAGTTTAGATTAAATGGTTTATTGGGGGTTATAGTGTAGTGTTTGTAGTTAGTGTCATGATGGTCCTTGAGGACCATGTTGGGTTGTAACAGGCCCATAATGGTAATAATATACCCTTATGGGACTGATGGGGTTAAATAGAGCCTTATGCTGGTCTGTATTGACCATCATGAGTTAATGGGTTAATTTAGGTCTTATGGTGGTCTGGATTGACCACCATGAGTTAATGGGTTAATTTAGGCCTTATGGTGGTCTGGATTGACCACCATGAGTTAATGGGTTAATTTAGGCCTTATGGTGGTCTGGATTGACCATCATGAGTTAATGGGGTAATTAAGGTCTTATGGTGGTCTGTATTGACCATCATGAGTTAATGGGTTAATTTAGGCCTTATGGTGGTCTGGATTGACCATCATGAGTTAATGGGGTAATTATAGTTGCCTGGGGTTATTATTTTTAGTGCGAGTCCTTTCAGGACCTTTACGGTCCTTTGAGGACCCGCGAGGCGGGAAATTTAAAATTGAATTGCAGCAGGGTCACGATCGGTGCCGATCGGGGCCCCCCGCTGCAGGGGGTTTATATGGGGACACTTCGGGGGTCCCGATGGGGACCCCCAGCATAGAGGGGGGTTAATTTTAAGTGCCGCGGCCGGGATTGGCTAATAGTGTGCCGCGGTCCCTTTAAGGAGCCGCGGCGGGGAATTTTAAAGTTTTAAATGCAGCGGGGGGGCCTGATCTATGCAGATCGGGGACCCCCGCTGCAAGGGGTTAATGTGGGGGTGCTGCAGGGGTCCTGATAGAGACCCCTGCAGCATGGGGATGTGTATAGGGTGCAGGGGGGAGCCTCACGCTGCTGTCTCGGGCTGTTCCGAGGCAGCACGTAGAGGCTTTCGGATCCCTTGCGTGGACTTTTTGTCCACGTAGGGATTCTTACGATATGCGAGACTCGTGCATAGATTTAAGGCTACGTAGCTCTCTCGGAGCCTATTCTCGGCCATTTTCTCGCAGTCATATCGTAAAGCAGGCTGCGAGAGATTCGGTTCTCGCAAACAGCAGGAAAACTGCCTTTTGCGAGCACCGAGAGAACTACGAGGGAGAATTTAATAGGGCCCTAAATTTGCACCAAGCTATGCAAATCTATTCATGGGTTGGTGGGAAGAGACCTTCCTAAAAATGGTACCTCTGAAAAACAACATTATCACATGGAAAATATATGTGGATGATATCCTTTTCATTTGGAAAGGTAGTGAACAAGACCTAAGGGAATTTTTTAAGGAAATTAATAACAATAAAAATAACTTAACATTTGTAGAACAAATAAGTAAAAAAGAGGTAAACTTTCTAGATTTAAACATCTATATAAAGGATGGCAACATTAAAACAAAAACATATTTTAAACCCACATACTGTTCTAACTTCATCTTAAAAAGCTGTCAACACCATGAGCAATGGCTAAGGAATAAACCAAAAGTTGAGTTCAGAAGAAGTAAAAGAAACTGCAGTGATAAAATATTTCTCAAACAAGCAGAAAACATTAAGAAGAAATTTGTAGGAAAAAATTACCCAGAACAAGAAATAGATAATGCCTTAGAAGTGCTAAAGAAAATTGATAAGAAAACTATGCTAGAATATAAAAGCAAAAACAAGGAAGAATATGAAATGTCTATCATCATGGATTATAACAAAAATCATAAACAGATAAAGAAAGCAATAAGAAAAAATTGGCATATACTATGAAGGAAAGCTCTTTAAAAGACATTTTGCCTAAAAGCCCCACAATTGTATTCAGGAAATCAGGTAATCTAAAAAACAGGCTAGTTAAAAGCATGATAAATACAGAACAGACTACAAATAAAAAAGACAAAGGGAGATTTTTTAGATGTGGGCTATGTAATGCATGCAAAACCTGTAAAAATAAATTTCCTAAAGACAGTATAGTAGAAAGTACTTCAAATTCAAATCAAATTAAGGTGCCAAAAAAAATATCATGTGAAGCTAGGAATGTGGTCTACATACTAGAATGTAGCTGCAAGAAACAATACATAGGCCGCACCTCTAGACCTCTTCACACAAGAATTGAGGAACATATCAGAAATATCAAAAAAGGTTTTCCAAATCATTCAGTTTCAAAACACTTTAAAGAAGTGCACAAACAAAACCCAGGAGAAATTAAATGTATGGATGTTTTCAGAGATTAAACAGAATTGGAGAGGGGGAAACACAGTAAAAACATTATCTCAAAAAGAAGGAAAGTTAATATATTATTTAAACACCATGGCACCCAAAGGTTTAAATGTAGATTTTGACTTAAATTGCTTTATCTAATAAAATCAGCTACTAAGTCACTATCAAACTGCAATACCATGAAGTAACATTAGTTGGCAGTAAAAAAAATAAGAAAAATGGGAAAAAGATACCATTTATCAGTTTCAATCAGCAAGAAGATATAAACACACAAATAATTATGTTGTTAAAGAAACTACATCATGAGTGTTAGAAAACTATTTTAATACATATAATGTTTTAACTGTACCTTGTAATTTTATAAAAGTTCTATATTTGTTTTAAGTGTACTATGGTGTAAAAATGTATTTTTTTATTATTTATGTACTAATTGAGAAGTTAATTTTAAATGCTGAGCATTATCAAGTCAATTAAGATAATGACTTAAATAGAAGAACAGAACAATACAACCACCCACTCCAGATGAAGCACAAGTGTGAAACCGGTTGAGTAATTAAACAGTCCCACCTGTGACTACCAAAGCAGGAAACAGAACCACAGCACGTGGAGGGCTGCTGCTGCTGACCTGTGGAGATACAGACACAGAGGACTGAAGGAAGATATCTTCCATTTGTGGATATTACTAAACCTAATGTAAGCTTTTTATATTATTTTTTACTTTGTATTAAAACTTTATTGACATACCTCTCTCTCCCTGATGACTGCATGCATAAAGCTGACACATAACCCTGCACAAGGAGAGCAGTGACAGGATCTGAGGGCCTGAATAATCTGACATAAATGTAAGGAGAATACCTACTTCTTAAAGAACTTTCCTCATTTGCAAAACCTACTACCTTAGAGGAGCCTCTTTTCTCCTTGTCTATTTTTCAGCACTAAGGGAAAAGAAACTGAAGATAAGCACCAAGCATCTAAAGATACAATATAAAAAAATAAATAAATAAATAAATATATATATATATATATATATATATATATATAAAGTATTGTTTAAAAATGTTATTGAAGAAAATGAAAGATTTAACAAGCACATATAAAAAGAAATAGATTGAATTGATGTGACAATCAGAGTACAGTAGAGCCTCCGCATTCGCCTTTCCGACATCCGCGGATCTGACATTCACGGTTCTCTTTTCCCTATTGTAATCCCATGAGATCACGCAAGATCACACAATATTTGGCCAGGGAGCCCTGCGCTGAGGTGCAGAGGGGGACACAGAAAGATGCTTAGGCCCTAGTTTCCCCATGTTGCAGTTATTTGCGTTTTTTGCACATATGCGGGACCCTAAGAATGAGGGATTACTGCATAGCAGAAACCATTTGAAGTTCAGAAGCATAGATACTTACACAGACACACATATAGGCTGACAGGCAGACATACAGGGTTTCAGAGACACATACAGAACAAGCTCACATACAGAACAATAGTCTCACTGCCAAACACATAATTACAGGGAGACACAGGTACTGACATAAACTAACAGCCTTACCCCCTTGGTTCAAAGACACATTGATAGGGACTCACACACTGGCTCGTTTACACAATATTGTAGTCTCACTACACTGCTAAAATTACTGTGTTTGTATGCAGCAGCATTAAGATAATCAAAACAAAGAGGAAGTTTAGCAAATATAATTCCCACAGGATGGCAGAGCTCAGGTTCTGCAACTGAGCATGTCAGCACTCAGTGCTAGACAGAATTGAAACATTTTTGTAGCAAACATTATGTTATTATATGTTTTTCATGCACAAAAATGTTTGTATACACTGCTGATTATGCTCTTTCAGATGCATCCATAATCCATAAAACTTCTAAATGCCTTTAACGGAGTAGGTTATGCTATGGGCCCTGATTAAGTCATTGCCTATTGTTGTTAATGAGCTGTTGGAAGAGGAACTTTTGTAAAAGAAGCAATTTACAGAATCTTAGATGTGTCCATTGTTCTAACCCTTTTACAAAAAAAGAGAAAAAGTCTATCATAAACTAATGCGAAACTGAATACAATAGTTACAAAATAAAGACTGTAACAATTTATTTTAAACCATGTAAATATATTTTGCCCATTATTATTTCAAGTACTTTCAGCAAACTGTAAATATTACGCTGCAGTGGTCTTGTTATTGCATCTATATAAATTTTTTTTCTGTGCTCTTCTGAAATATTGACCGATGAAATATCCAGAACAAAATAGAGTTGTTTTTTGTTTGTTTAATTATGTTAAAATTCTAAAATAACAACAACATAATTCTAATTACTTAGTAATATCCAAGGAATTAAATAGTACTTTACCTTAACAAATGTTTAGAAATACAGAATACTGTCTAGAACAGTGGTTTCAAAACTCTTAATCCAGGATTTCTTGAAAATTGATAAAGTCCGGCAGATGTTTAAAATGTTGTTTACCTGTTGTATTTCACATATTCTAATAACTAATACAAACTAGCATCTTAATGTTTCATTTTTATTTTTTACTTGTTTAGTCATTTTTATTATTTATAAACCTTATGAGCTGATGGTTGTTCACAAACCAATGACAAATTGCTAATCTAAAACACTTTCTTGCTGAAACTATAAAAATGAAATGACTAAAAATTTAACACAGAAAAATGCTTGCCTCAACTGCAGTTAGAGTAATGAAATCTAATAAAACACTCTCCCTTAATAGCGGGAGCTTAATGTTTGAGAGTTCCAAAATGACTTCTTGGCAATAAGGAAGAAAACTCTCCATATGGCAATTAATAGTCAGAAGAGCTCATAACAGTAACTACAAACTGTCAGACTGGAAATAACAGCTATAAGTGCAATGAAAGTGACCTCAATGAGAAATACTTTGTTATAAATATTTAAACAAAGACATACTTTAATTGTATCACTTGTTAGTGTACCATGCCAACAACAAGATATCTTATCTGAAATGGCAGTGAATTAATGCACAGCTATTAACAACACAAAGTGCTATCTGTGGTATGACACTTACGCAAAGGTTTATTACTGTACTAGGACATATAGGACATATGAAATTATTGTATCGCTATTTAAATGCAGCAAATTTAAAGAGCCATATTTTATACAAATACTATAACAAATGTATCATACTGCACTAATAATAATATCCATTTTGCTGAAAAACACTACCTAAAATATACTGTATATGAAAAATTTGGCATTATAACTGTTTCTGTACAGTATTCTGTTTTTATCTAACAGCATTGTATAGTTTGATATAGTGATGATTTACACCTTGTTTTCATATCCTATGTTTTCTGAATAAACACCCTTCCTCAAGACTGCAGACTTACAGCCTTATTAAATTGCAATTCAGCCAAGTGAATAGGGCTCTATTTAAGCACATAGCATATTTTTTTACAGCAGTTTTTAGTTAGTGAACTTCTATCCAAAAGCAAGGTCTTCACTAAGTAAAAACTGCTGTAAAAATAAAATGCAATGTGCTTAAATAAAGCCCCATTCAATTGACCGAATTGTAATTTAATAAGGCTGTAGATGTTTCAAACAATACAAAATAATATGACTTGCCCTGCCTTCCTAAAGTAGAGTGGCTTCTTTGTGGTTGAGTAAGCCACCTGGGGCCTCATTCTATTATCGGACGGAAATCGGCCGTACGGCTGCGATTCCTTGCGGGGGTTCTGTTAACTCGCAATTCAATTATACGGCCCCGCAAGTATCTCCCCTTACGGCCGGCCGCATATCTTGAAACCGGCCGTAAACTCTGAAATCTAAAAACGCAAAAATAAATTCAAGCCTGCACTGTACAGCTCTGTAAATGCTAGGGATCATATTGAGGGACATGAGGATTAAAAGTAACCCACTCTCAAGCTTGCACATCAGCCCAAACCCGAGTTCAAATTAACTGTTTATTTTCCGGCTGCGGCGTGGGCGTGTCTGAGGTGCTCCAAGCACTCTGGACTTTTTACATGTATATTTTCCGTATATTAAAAAAAATATATTTTACGGATTTGAGTATAGGGTAATTATGTGCTATTTTTGCTAACACCGAATATCACTTTATAGACTCTGCAAAGTGCAGGATGGCTTTATTTGGGCTATTTTATGTGCTTAATTGGTGCTAGCGGGACCTCTTTTCTGATGGGTTTGACTAGAATCAGGCTGCACAGCTTGTCCCGTATCAGCCATACAACTATGCAGCTGACCTCCGCAATGTCACACTTTCCCAGTTATTGAACTAGAGATGGAGAAGATTATGAGTAAATAAAAAAAAAGCTGCAGTAGCATATTCCAGGTGTCATCTTCTGCAATAGGGCTTGGATTCTTCTTTTTTTTCAAAAAGAAATATAGCACTCTCAACCTACTGTATATATTAAATAATATGGCCTGATTAAGATCACCAATAATAAAAACACCTACATATTCCCTAAATTGGATATGTAGAGTATCTGCAATAACAATAACATTCAACAAGGGGTCTCATAGAAGACGTCTTTCAGTGCTTGAGATTTTGCCTTTTATACTGACAATGTTCCACGATTTTATGAATTTAATGATCTTAGAAATGTCAGATAATTCCACATTATCATGCACAAATGTATCTTGTCCAAGTTCTCAGCAAGGCAGTTCTCAAGCTAAGCAAGTTTTAAAGTAAGATGAAAAATTGTGATTTCAAAATGTAAAGTGCTTCCTTTCTGGCATGTATAATGGCTTCAAAACAAAGTCTCTGTGATAAAAAAAAGGCTTGTATTTAAAGGATCCTCTGTGTTTTTGTGTTTGACACATAGAACTGCTGTTTCAAAATAGTCCTGAAAAAATTATCCTGCATCTTAGCCCTTCCAATGCTATTTTGTCCTTGATATAAATTAGGACTTGTATAATACTCTCCAGTTCTGTGAACAACTTGGAATTTAATTATCCACTTATTTTAAAAGTTCAATGTGTAGTTATAGCCAAATCTAACGAAAGACAAGCATGATCATTTGATAGTGAACCCAATTGTAGATTTAGGATTATTACATAGCTTATCTAAACTGTATAACAGTAAACATAACCATTTGTTTCAGTTTTGTTGATTTGAATAGTAAAATCATTCAACCGATTCCTTTTTTGTGGAGTTGCTGCTAAATAGATGCTGGAGATTTGAGAATGCTACTTGAATAGTTTAGCTAAAGCTGTCCATATTATTCGGGTTCTGCATGCTTATTCTACTGGAAACTACTCTACTGAAAACTACTGGATTGACCCCATATTAACTGATGACTGGAAGAGCAGAGATTTCTCTAAAATTCCCCGCTGTGTGGCACAGGTGACAGGCCTGTTCCAAGATCAGTTGCAAGAATACGTACAAATATGAAAAAGAAAGATAGGGAGTGTATTATTGAGGTTCCAGAGAATGTGTGTACATCAAATGAGAACATCACAAAGGAATCAAGCCAAAGTATGAGGGCCCATATCAAGTGCTCTCTAATTAACACTAGCGTGTGTCTCAAAGGGAACAAACATGGATTTTAAAGTTGGATTGTCACAGATAAAATGGCCACCTAGGGTGTTACCTGTCATGGAGAATGAGTAAGGGGTAAAGACGATTAACCTTATTCGTTTCTTTTCCCAGACAAGGCAAAAATAAGTACCAGTTGTCATGATCCCCTGACCACCTTGCCCCTTTGGACTCTTATTTATGTGGTTGTGGGATTGTATGTTTTATAGTTATTTAATATGTTATGTTGATTACCCTATGTATGTTAATTACTGTATGTTATGTTGCTTCTATCATGTTTGGTTCATGAATAGTTAACTAATTTAGAATGTAGTGATGTCATCTGTAACTGTCATGTTGAGAAGTCAGTTATTAAAGTTTGCTCTGATGGTTGATACGTAAAAAAATGTATCTGTCATTTAAGAGAAAGATAGAGATGAACACATTTATTATTTTGCCAAGCCTGCTTATTGCATTATGTGTTCCTGAGGTCCTGAGCCAGTTCCTGCCATAAGTGCTGAGATTACTAGAACCCAGACCATCCAGTGGTGCTCCTGTAACAGTAAGCAGGAGGGTGAACGGGTGAAGCTTGTCCTCCCTCACCCATGGGTCTAAACCCCAGTAATACTAGCAGGTTTTATAGTATGTTGTTGTTTAGTCATCCAGTAGTCATAACGATTCTCTGTGACCCTATGGACAACAGCACTCCACACACATCTATTAGCTCCTGTTCCTCAGAAGCTTATGTTTATTGCTTCAATGACATCAGCTATCCATTTCCACCTTTTTTGTGTGTCTTCACTCTTTGCCAGATTCAGAGTTCTTTTCTAGGGAATACTGTCTTCTCATGGTATGGCCAAAATATTTGAGCTTCAGCCTCGTGATCACACCTTCCAGTGAACAGTTTGGTTTAATTTTCTTAAGTATTGATTTATCGGATCTTCTTGCAATCCAATGGACTCTAAGCAGCTTTCTCGAACACCAAATTTCAAAAGCATCAATTATACAGCTCTCAGCCTTCTTTATCGTCCAGCTCTCACGTCGGTATGTTACTGCTGAGAATACCCTAGTTCTAACTATGTGGACCTTTGTTGATAATGTAATATATTTACCTTTTACTAGCTTGTCCAAATTTGCCATAGCTTTCTTCCCTAGTAGCAAACGCTGTTTAATTTCATTGCTGCAGTCACCACCTGAGGCGATCTTGGATCCCAGGAAAATAAAAACTGTCATGATCTTCATGTTTTTGTTTTCCAATCATTTTTATTAATTAGCAAAGATGTCAACATACAAATGATGCAACATAATACAATGGAGTAGCACAAAAGTTTTGCTTTATGAGCAGCATTTTGTAAGGCATCTTTACTAGGAGTTTTTCTTTTTTAGGTTATAAATCAAAGGGTAATAAACAAAAAACAAGGAATTGTAAACATAAAAATTAAGAATAAGAAAAAAAAATAAACGAAAACGGGGAAAACTAACTAAATTAAATTAACAGTGTATCATAAGTTTAAATTGCCATAGAGCTCAATAACTACCTCCCGTCTGTATCTCTGAGGGGATCCTCAGCCAGCCAAGTAAAGTTCCAATTTGAAGACTGATACATATATAAGGGCTTGGAGATACTGTGAGAGGAAGCCAAACATGGGTTCCAGACATTAAAGAAGTTGGGTAATGAGTCTTCTAGGATGTGGGAGAGTTGCTTGTTGATTAAAAGATAATTTAATTTGAAGGGATGAAGATTTCCACTGGCGTGCTATGTGACTTTTGGTGGCCAACATTATGGATTGCATTAATTTGTTTTGGTGTTGGGATAATGAAGGGATATAGAGGCCCTGGAGACTTACCTTGGCCGATAGATTGATTGTTGAGCAAATATGTCAGAGGCAAGCGAAAATACTTCTCTCCAAATTAATATCACTCGGGGGCAGACCCACCAAGTGTGAAAAAAAGAGCCTACTCTCCCACATGCTCTGAAACAGTCAGGGTTGGGGGTCAATTTCCATCTATAAAGCTTGTCAGGGATATAATATGTCCTATGAAGAACTTTAATCAAAGTTTCCAGAATGCTGCTATTAAGCAAGCCTTTAGTTAAATTTAACCATGAGGACTCCCAGAAGTCTTGAGTCAAATTGCAGTTTAGGTCACTCTCCCATTTACGTACATATACTGTATAAGTTTAGAATGATTTAAGTCAATATCGATTGAGTCATAGATAAGGCTGATAACACCTTTCATGAGAGGGGCTCTGTCACATAATTTCACAAGCCAAGATGATGATGGAGTGCCATGTGCGAGTTCCTGAGTCTGGTTAAAGTGTTGAAAGCTATTGTATGTGAAGTGTTCTTGTGGTGGGATTTGGTGGAGAGCATTTAGTTGATCAAACATGTGAATTTAATTATCTTGAAACCAAGAGCCAGCACGGAGAAGGCCTGATGATTTCCACAAGTTAAAAGAGGGGGGGGCGGATTCTAATTGTAAGCTGTGGATGTGGGGTTACAGGAGTGAGAGTGGAAAATGTAGGTGTGAGACCCCGGGATTGTCTAGCCCATTGCCAAATTGTGAGTGAAAGTTTTATAAAAAGGTTTGGCCAAGTCCCAGAAGTTTTGTAGGGATTGGGAAGGCATAGAATAGTGTGCCAGGAATAAGGGTGCATTTGGAAGTTTTCAGTATAGACCCAGGTTGGTGTACTATGGAGTGAGCCTGAGGGATGAAGGAGATTTGTGCAGCTTTAAAGTATAGCTTAAAGTTAGCACATCACAAGCCTCCCTTTGCTATGTACTCTTGTAAATATGATGGGATATGCTGCGCCAGATGAAATTGAAAGTCAGATATTGAAATCTCTCTAGTTCAGGGATATTGATTGCTATGGGTATGGAATATGTATAAAATTCAGGGTAAGATATTCATCTTGACTGAGTTTATGAGCCCAAGCCAAGAAATATTCCCTTTGGACCAGGTTAGATAATTTTGTCCCACTGCAGAGTATAACTGTAAAATTGGCTTTGTGAAGACTGTTTATTTTGCATGTGAGATTGATACCTAAGTATTTAATATGGGAGGGAGGCCATTGAAAGTGATCATTTAGATGTAGGAACTGTATGGTTTCATGGGCGAGAGACAAGTCCAGAGCTTCCGTTTTTTCAAGATTTACTTTCATACCTGAGATCTTTCCAAAATTGTCTAAAATTGTCTACAAATATCCGCGGATAGACAGCACTTAAGGTGATGATGTCCTATCACAATACCATGAATGGAAGAGTTAGATCTAACTGGCTGGGCAAGGGGTTTTATAGCCAGAGCGAATAGTAGGGGAGAAAGAGGTCATCCCGGCCTAGTGCCGCAATAGTTGTCAATAAACATTGATGAATCCCCAGGCATTTTAAGCGAAGCTCTGGGAGTGCGATAATATGTCTGAAGAAGATTCATAAAAGGACTAGAAAAGCCAAATTTAGTGAGAATTTTTTGTTGATAGGGCTATTTAAGCGAGTCAAATGTATTTCAATATCTAATGCTAATAGGCAAACAGGCATCTGAGTTTGTTTTGCCCAGTGGTTTGAGCAACGACTCGATAAATGTTGTCTCCTGCTTGTTTAAATGGGATAAAACCCACTTGGTCATTGTGTATTAGTCTGCGAAGGAAACTATTAATTCTATTAGACATACGTTTAGCTAAGAACTTAATATCCTCGTTTAGGCAGGAAATGGGCCTATAGTTTTTAAATTTGGTTGGGTCCCTGCCTTGCTTGTGAAGAAGTACAAGACCGGCCTGGTTAAACTTGGGAGGTATTGGAAGACCTAGGATCAGGTTGAATCAGTTTGTGAGATGAGGGGCTAGCAAATCAGCAAGTTTTTTATAGTACAATTTGGAAAATCCATTGTAGCCCGGGGCTTTACCAATTTTTAAGCTTTGGATAACATTTTTAACCTCTTAAATTGTGACCTTAGAGTTTAGAGATTCTAAGTCCTGTGGGGTAAGCGTGGGGAGGTCACAAGAGACGAGAAATGAGGTGGTAAGAGACTCAAATTTGAGGGATGATGATGAGTATAGTCTCTGATAAAAGGAATAAAAGGTATGCAGAATGTTCTTGGGGCTAACCTTAATGTCCCTCAAGGAGGATTTAATACAAAATACTTTTGATTGACCTAGTTTCCCTCTAAGTTTTTGTCTACTAGGGAGTCAGGTTTATTGGCCTGGGTATAAAATTTGTGCTGCATCCACCTCATAGCCTTCTCTGCGTGACATGATAATATTAGATCTAGTTCTGACCTCAGCTGGTTGATAATTT
Source organism: Discoglossus pictus (assembly GCA_027410445.1). Classification (NCBI taxonomy): domain Eukaryota; kingdom Metazoa; phylum Chordata; class Amphibia; order Anura; family Alytidae; genus Discoglossus; species Discoglossus pictus. The sequence continues at coordinate 286,120,239 of CM050165.1, forward strand.
GGCAAATTCTACGAGATGGATTTTGTTCATTGCGTTTTTTCCAGAGAAAATAATTCCCTCTACAGTGTTGTCTCTTTAAATTCCATTTATTTCTTATTCGTGGAACCATATTTAATACAAGCTCCCCTAATGAAGGATTTATGGCCGCCCAGATCCATCTGATATCCAATTCCATATCTAGAATTGTAGAAAAAAAGAGCTCAATATTGTTAGCTACATGATCTCTGAAAATCGGGTTGGTCATGAGCATTTCATTCAGCATCCATGAGTGGGGTAGGCGTGTATTAGCACCAAAAACAATAGAGATACTAACTAACGAGTGGTCAGACCAGGTGCATGGATACATCTCTGATTTGTTGGATGGTCAGATAGTGACAAATCGATAAATACTGTATCTAATTTTGAGTATGAATTATGGACAGGAGAATAAAAAGGGTATCTCTTTATCTGTTAGGTGGAGCAATCTCTATGCATCCACCATGTGTAATTCCTGCAATAGTGTGTCTATCCCGGATATCTTGGCCAAGAACCTGTTACCATTTATTTTTCTGGAACTCTCTTTGTCTCTCGCATTGGTAATTTGATCTCTTGTGCCTCTTTCTCCACAGAACCCATCTTGCACATCTGGTAGATCCCAGTCCATATATTTTTGCAGCTTATAGTATCTTAAGCATTACCATGCTTGCATGTGAAATTTGAGCACACTCTGACAATGCCTTTTTTGGGGATTGGGATGTACACTAACCTTTTCAAGTCTGTTGACCATTGTTGAGTTTTCAAAATCTGTTGGCATAAGGCAAGCAACACTTTCACAGCATCATCTTGTAGGATTTTGAATAGTTCAGCTGGGATTTCAGCAACTCTTACAGCCTTGCTATTAACAAGACTACTTAGGGCCCATGTCAATTCACTCTCCAAGATGTGGGGCTACAACACATTGGACAAACTACTGAGGTCATCACTGCTGTCAAAACCCTTCCTGTAAAGATCTTCTGTGCATTCCTGCTACCACTTTTTTATTTGATCTGCTTCTGTTAAATCCCTAAAAATGTTGTCTTTTATACCACCCACTTTGGCATGAAAGTTTCCCGTGAGATCCCTGATCATGAAGAGATATCTTGTCTTTCCTATTCTGTTATCTTCTTCTGTCTCTTTACATTGTTAATTAAAGAATGTATCATTGTCTCTTCTTGCTATCCTCTGGAATTTTGTATTCAGTTGGACACAATTTTTCCTATCTCAACTACCTTTTTGCTTACCTTCTTTTTAGAGCTACTTTCAAAGCTTTATGGTATAGTCAGTTTGCCTTCATAGGGCCAAATTCTATTAGCTACTTGCAAATGCCTTGAACTAAAAAAATTGGCTTTAGGTGTTTTTTTGGGGAATGAGAGATCTGGGAAAAGTGTGGATTAGGTTTTCATATTGCCACCCTCTATGTGATTGTATTTTACTGTGATGTTGATGAGTATATACCCTAACCATTTATATGTATGCATGGGGTTACATTTGTCACCAGCTTCTTACGTCATTTATATGTATGCATGGGGTTACATTTGTCACCAGCTTCTTACGTCTATTGGCTGCATTATGAGTACCTAATGGAAAAGGAGTAAATATCTCAGATGAACCCTTTCCAAGGTATTTTGCACCTGACCAGCCCTTTACCATTCCAATAACCCTCAGCAGAGGGCAGTTTCTGTGGATCCTTTATTTGCACAATTCCATTAATTGAGGGCAAGGCTATGGGTGATACCTAATCTTCCAGGTATACCAAGGCTTAATATTGTATACCTGCAATAATGCACAGCCAGAGTTTGAAGGGTACCCCAAGATTTTAGAAATGGACCCTTGAGAAAATCTCCCAAGTTTCCTATTCTGTGAAAGAATGGAGCCTAATGGGTACATGGTGATTTGAGAGGAAGTATTGTCTAAGCTGTATCTATCAAAATCAACATTAAGGTTACCATGGGAGCTCTTGTGGTGGTATCCAATGCCATGGAAACAGCTACCGGCTAGTAAATCCTAAAATTACATCAAGTGCTTTTATTTTTATTATTTTTATTTCACTCTGTCAGTGATAGCTTATAGATACTTCTTTTGTCCTAATATGCAAACATTTGCAACAACAAAAGTGAGAATATTTAAGATATAGTCTGATTAGTTGACTGAACACATATCAGTTTAAATATTACAATATTGGTTACTAAGATACAAATATATATCATGTATCAACTCCTCTGTTAATTTTTAAACATATGAAAATATGGTTTTGCGTAGGAATGTATCCATTACTTTCATTTAGATATCCAGTTGCTGTATGGTGATATTTTATTTTTTAATGTTTAACTACATTTTTCACCAATAACATTTATGTATTAATTAGGATTTACAAAAAATATTAAATACTCTGAGCCTCATTCAATTGGCAAATCGCAAGCAAATTTGCTACTCAAATGTTTTTTTGTTGTTGTGGACTCATATCAGGTTACGAGTTTCATTAAACCCATGATGCGGGGGTCCCGATCGGGACCCCCGGAGGGTCCCCACATTAACGCCTTGCAACTGCACCTAACATTAAGCCCCCAAATGCTGGGGCTACCCATCGGGACCCCTGAGGTGTCCCCATATTAACCCTTGCAGCCGTGGTCCCAATCAAGACCCCCGTTGCATCTAAAATTTTAAATTTTCCCGCAGCCGGTCCTGAAAGAACCTTAAAGGTTTGTAATAAGCCTGCGATAAAAAAAAACGTAACCCCTGCTGCGAGTGTATAAGTACCCCCCTGGCACCTAAAATTAACCCTATCACTCATGGGGGTCAATATAGACCCTTATGAGACAACAATTACCCCCCTCAGTCCAATAGGGGTCTATATAGACCCCTTTAGGACACTATTAACTCCAATATTAACACTATAAGTGCCATGAGGGTCCTCCATAACACAAAGTCTAAGCATTACACTAAACTATTAAATCTAACTATACCCAATAACCCATTATCCCTAACTATACACCATTAACCCTAACAATACCCATTTAACCCATTAACCATAACTATAACCCATTAACCCTAATTATACCCTATTATTATTATTATTATTATTATTATTATTATCTTTATTTATATCACGCCAACATATTCCGTAGCACTGTACAGGGGTTGAGTGCATGGCAAAAAACAAACTTAAAACCTTGTAAAGAATGGGGGGCCCTGTTTTTGAACATAAAATCAAATGTACATAGAGGTAGTCTCCAAGGCACTGACACACGATTGAAAACTTGCATACTTACAATCAACGGGTTTAGGTGTGATACAAGAGGGTAAAAATGCAAGATGGTAGTGTGAAAGCAATTTGTTCAGTAGCCCCTACCCTATTTACCCCTGCCTTACATTATTAACCCCTTTTCTACCCTATACCATTCTATAAACCACCTCTAAGTTATGAACCCACCTCTGACTAATTAACCCCCTCTAAGTATTTAACCCCTTTAACTAATTATCCCCATATAAGTAATTAAACCTATTTAACCCTCACCATACCAAATGATCTCTATCACTAACCACCTAAGCCTATCTAGTCCTAGTTAACCCTAACTGGACCCATTTAATCCTAACTGGACCTAGTTAACCTTAACTGTACCCAGTAAACCCCTATCCTATTATCCCCTCTACCCTATCCTAAGTTACAGAAAATAAAAAATGTAAAGTACACAAAATAACAAAACCAAAGTTACAGAACATAAAAAAGACATTACATAAAATAAAAAAGCCTACAAGACACAAAATAAAAACATACATTACATCCAATAAAACCCCTAAATACAACCAATAAAACCTCCTAAATTCATCCAATAACAGCCCCTAAATACATCCAATAAAAAAAAACCTACATACATCCAATAAACCCCCTAAATACATCCAATAACCCCCCTAAATACATTCAATAACAACCCCTAAATACATGCAATAACAAAAACTAAAACATCAAATAAACCCCTAAATACATACAATAAAAAACCCTAAATACATACAATAAAAAACCTTAAATTTCGCCTGAGAAAACCCTTACTAAACCTAGAATAGCGTAAATAAGACCACTTACCTTGTCCAAATGCACCTCCAGCGACAATGGTTTTATTTGCTTCATCCCTAGACAAGGGCCCAATACAAAAATGTCCCCAGGTCCGGCACCCCTACAAAAAAAGAAGGGTTAACACTTTAACTGACACGGGGGTCTCGATCGGGGTCCCCTGCTACAAGGGTTAGTGTGGGGACCCTGCGGGGGTCCATGATTGGGACCCCTGCATCATGTGGGTCATGTGGGGACTGTGCGGGGGTCCCGATGGGGACCCAGCAGCAGTGTTTTATATAGGGAGCCTGCGGCAGTACCTGCTGGTTTCATTGCCGTCATGATGATGGTCTTATTTCCTATTGGCTCATAGTAAGCAGTTGCTGCGCTTGCATTCGCAAGCCTGGCTCCGCTTACTTTGGAAACCTGGGTTTACGATTTCGGATCTCAGGCAGTGAGTTTCGGCCTTGGGGAATTGAATAGCATTGGAAACGAAGGGGAACGAGAGCCCGCAACTCAATTGCAGACATGCGGCCGTTTCCAAACGAGTTGCGAGTCCCGAATTAAATGAAGCCATCTAAGTTTATTTTCACATTTTATATTATAAGTAGGAGGAGCACTCCTGTTCTCCTCTTTCTTATTTTTTTTCTCTCCATTCTCTAAGAGTGCGTTACATGCCGTGAGCCAGTAGTTATTGGTTTGCATAATAATGTGGTACTGGCTTCTGTCACTAGACACTGCACTTTGTAATTATTACGAATGTATTAATAATTTATTAATTATTTCAAATTGTGCTTTTTAGAGAGACATTGTCAACCTAGCAGTAAGTTGATTTAATCTCAAATACATAAAAACATTGTCTATACATTGTACAGAGGGGGTTGAGGAGGGAGGTTGAGAATGAGGAGGGGGGGTTGAGAAGGGAGGTTGAGAATGAGGAGGGGGGTTGAGGAGGGAGGTTGAGAATGAGGAGGGGGTTAAGGAGGGTGATAAGGGAGAGGGGGGAAGAGACACAGGGAAGGGAGAGGAGGAAGAGACACAGGAAAGGGAGAGGGGGGAAGAGACACACGGAAGGGAGAGGGGGGAAGAGACACAGGGAAGGGAGAGGGGGGAAGAGTCACAGGAAAGGGAGAGGGGTGAAGAGACACAGGAAAGGGAGAGAGGGGAAGAGACACAGGGAAGGGAGAGGGGTGAAGAGACACAGGGGAGGGAGAGGGGAGAAGCGACACAGGGGAGAGAGAGGGGGGACACAAGAATAGGGCACACAAGAGGGGGACACAAAGGGCACAAGAGGGACACAGGGGGCAGCACATTTCCCACCCTTGGCTTATACTCAAGTCACTAATTTTTCCCAGTATTTTGTGGTAAAATTGGTGCCTCGGCTTATACTCGAGTCGGCTTATACTCGAGTATATACGGTAATAAGTTCTGGGAGTGAAAAACATAACAATATTGTAACTTGCTGAACAGAATGATGGAAATATTATTGCATTGTATTGTTTTAATGAAAGCTAAAAAATATATTCAATGCTAAAAATATCTACCTCAAGAATGACTGTAGAAAAATGTACACTTTCAAAAGAATGGATCGCTTTTTCAAACTACCCTTTTGTATTCCATTTTTATAATGTCTATTTAACTGTGATGAAGAAAATTGTCATGCAGTTCTTTTGTTCCAGTTTATAGCACACAAGTCTGTCATGCTGTGTTCAAATTGAACATCTACATATTAGAAGAAAGCAGATTTTTTTTATTTTTGTGTATGTAATAATTAATATGCATAATTGAGACTAAATTTATACAGAGATTAAAGGACCACTGTACTTAAAAAAAAGCATTCCTGTTTCTGGAAGTATGTAATAACCTCATACCATCAGAAGCTGTGTAAGACTTGGACAAAAAAAAATCATCAGCATAAAACATCAACAGCATACAAAACAGAACTTTTAAAAACTCTGTTTATGAGTAAAGATATCCATTTTTGTTTGTTACATCTCATCCTGAGAGGTGGATCATGTAGAGAAAAATGATGTTATGTAGTAAGGAATCTATTTTGTACTTCTGTCATAAAGCTATATCGGCGTTCGGGAGATCCAGGCTCGCAAGTGAAGGTTGCAAGTTATTTTGCTATTCAATTAGCTACCATTTGCGGGCTCCGAACAAGTTACGTGTTTGGAGCTTTATAAACGCAAGTTAATGCCCTCCAAGCATTTGATCTTTCACTGCCGCAAGAGTCCCGAACGCTTAAATCACAAATTGCCATTCAATGGCTCCAATTCCCCCTCACTAACCTCTCTGTCAAGCCGCAAATGGCAAATACCTAACCACATGTTAATGGTACGAAGGAGATCTTTCAAAGAGTACCGAACGCTAAAATCGCAAATCGCTATTCAATTGCTCTGATTCCCCCTCACTAACCACTCTGTCATGCCCGCAAATGGCAAATATCTAACCAAAAGTTAATGGTATCAAGGAGGTCTCGCAAAGAGCTTAATGATAAATCAGAGCACTTAAAAAGGAAATAAAAAAGCGAAACTGTACTTTTATGAAAAGTGAAAGTGATGTTAGGTCTAAGAATTAATAGCACAACATTCTCCAATACTTTATTTCATGTTAAATTTCTGTGTTATATCGATCACGGCAATCAATGTGAAATCCTATGGGCTTCAACCTCCAAGCCCGTAGGACTTTGAAATCCAACCTACATTTTTTCAAAGTATTACAGGCTTCGAGGTTGAAGGCCTTCACTTACAGGTTACGTGCTTGGTGGTTGGTCATGATGACCATCTCTATTTCCATTGGCTGTTTCTGCATCGGGAGTTACAGGCTTGGTCCCGTAACACGATCAAGCCCGCAAATGCTAGGTCCGACGGCAATGGTTTACGATTTTCGCTATCAGCCCCTAACTTGTGAGCACGGCCAATTGAATAGCATCACAAAAGTAGAGCAACAGGAGCACGCAACTCAATCGCAGGCATTTGGCTGTCTGTGATTGAGTTGCTAGCCCCAAATTGAATGAGGCTCTACATTTCCTTGACACCTTGGCAGAAGCAGCCGACTGGAACCTGTCCAAAAGACGAGGCTTTACTAAACTAACTCACTAACCAGATTTGTTTTAGGTCTAATGTTTATTTTTTTATGTTTCTTTTAAAAAACAATAACTGCATACAAAAACATATATCATAATCATTATCTAGTTATCTGGTAATTTTCCTTTGCATATATATTTAAAAACAATGAGCTCAATTCAATTGAGCAATCGTAACTTACCGGAGCCCGTAAGTGAGGCCAGAAGTTAATTTGCTATTCAATTGGCGTTTTTTGCAGGTTCCAGACAGTTTACCGATAACGGGCTTGAATACTTTGTTATGGTTTAACCTGGAACTTACGGCCTCCTTTTGCCTTTGATCTTTCACTTCTGTAAAGGTTACGATTGATAAAATTGTAAATCGCTATTCAATTGTTACAATTCCCCAAGGCCGCAAATGTTTTCACACCCGTAAAAGGCAAACGTAAGAGAAAATCCTACGAGTGCTAGAGAGGACCCGTGAGAGGGTTTAAAACCCTGTCCTCAGCACTGTAAATGCAAATAACAAATCAATACTGTACTGTAAATAACGGGGAAAGTGATGAAAGACATTAGAATTAATTGCACAACAGTCTCAAGCTTGCAAATCAGCAGTAAAATAAACTAAATGTTATGTATAATTTGGAGGTTATATCTATCTTGGGAATCAATGAGTTAATACATATCAGGCCACCCATACGTACTAGAATAGTATTGGCATTCATTCTTATAATTTTGTATTTTGCGGACCCCCAAACCTAATATATTGACATGTAGCTTACATGTTTTACTGACGTAATGATGGTGGTCCCATTGTCTATTGGCTGTATCGTAATGGGAGGTTACAATCTTGCTTAATTGATCATATTCCCACCCTGAACTGCTATGAACAAGTCCATGTTTTACAGAGTCGACTTTCGGCCCGTAACTTGTGGGCTTCTTTAATTGAATAGTACCGGAATCGGAGACAAAAAGGAGCATGCAGCCCGTCCACAGACATACGACCAGGATCCCGCAAGATGCAGACTGGCAATTGCATCAGGCTCAATATTTCCATACCCCTATATGAATTATCAATAGAACACTGCATTTTCCTGTGAGACTAAATGCTCTCCAAACTTGTAACAAAGAAACTTGATTGACGTCACTCGTTCCAACTCTTTCCTTCAGTGAGGCCTGCAGAAATGCACTGACAAGGGATTTTCCTCTACAATTTGGTAGAGAATATGGCAGACATTTCTTCTGTAACACCCTCAGAACTGAGCGAACTGCAGCCCTTAGGTACATTTTTGTTGAATGTATAAAAATCTGGATATGTCCAAGAGTGAGAGGCTGCTAGTACCTGAGAATATATTTAATTGGTTCCCCCATAGCTGTGTATGCAGGAAATAACATATAAGAGTAATTGTTTTGTTTGTTCTGAGTGAAGGTGCTTTGTGTGACTGATTGTATAGTGAGAGAGTGAGCTAATAGCGGCTTGCTTCTTCTGCTGTAAGTTCTTTGCTTGTTGCAGCCACCTTTTGTGCACTAGACTATCCTGCTGCCTTAAATCCTTAAAACACACACTAAAAACTCATATGTTTAAAGAAGCTTATGACCTCCAGCCCAAATATACACATCACATCTATTATCCTTCTATACCTCCCCGATCTTATCTGCTTTAAGGAAAGCACTTGATTTTAAGCTCAAAGACAGGGCCCTCCATTTTTTTTCTTCATTTTGCAATATTGTTTTGACCTGAACTTACCCCAGTATAGTGCTACGGAATATGTTGGCACATTACAAATAAAGGAAATAATAATAATAAGAAATAATAATTGAGATTTTGTTCTGGGTTTGATTGCACTGCATTTCTATTAATTAACTATGTGTTACTATGACTATGAGATCTCATTTAATAATGCTGCTTTTAAAATACCCCAACAAATCAATGAGCCATGGGATAAGATACTTGGGTCAAGACGCCCCAACACCCATTGTGATCAATGGGACTGTGATCAATTTCAGGTTCTGTTAGCAAGTGGGCCAGGTATATAGTTGCACAGACATATACATTTAGTGTGGCCCCTAGTATAATTTACTTCATCCCACTATTTTAAAAAGGTGTGTATTGTGTTATACGGTCACTATTTGCTATTTGGAAATTAAGCCAAATGTCTCTGAGGAGATCAAAGCCAGGAAATGGTTGTACAGAATCCAATAGAGGCATACATTAGATTGATCACCAAGGACTTGTGTCATAATGCTCCACATCACTGTATTATTGCTGTGTCTCACAGTAAACTCAGTTTTACCCTATGCCACCTGTTTCTATCACAAGGTCTAACATCTTTACTATAGTTGTTCCAGGTTAAAGTATATTGTTATATTTCTATCCTGCTGTCTTGTGTTTGATCATTACTTTTAACAATGTGTTGTGTAGGACTGTTGTCCTCTACAGCACATGCAATTATTATACCCAGAAAAAGAAAAATACTTTTTGTAAAGTAGTTTATTTTCTTTTGCCCCCTTTTCATAAAAAAAATTAAGTAATTGATAAATAGTGGCAAAATAACTGTATTGACATTAATTTTAATAATTCTTTATTTTTTGGATTTGCCAGTTTGATCGCATATCGGGCCCCAAACCTAATTGATTGACATGTAACCTCCATGTTTTACTGCCATAATAATGACAGTCTTATTTTCTATTTGCTGATTTGAAATGGGCGCTTACGGGGTTGCTTAATTGATCATGTTCCCGCCCTGAAGTTCTCTGAACCAGTCCATGGTTTACGGTTTTGGCTTGGGGCCCGTAACTTGCGGCCTTCAGCAATTGAATAGCATCGCAATCGGAGACCAACGGGAGCTCGCAACAAACTTGCAGAAATTCGGCTTTCTGCGATCGAGTTGCGGGCTTCAAATTGAATATGGTCCTAAATGTCCTTGACACCTTGGCATATGCAGCAGACTGGAGTCTGTCCAAAAGAAAAGGCCTTATAAAATGAACTCACTAACCAGATAACAGTTTTCTGTCTTATGTTTCTTTTATTATGCTTTTCTTTTTGCCAAACAATAGCTGCATACAAAAACATATCATAATACTGTTCTAGTAATTTTCCTTTGCACGTACATGAACAGTATTCCTCCACCCTTGTAGTTATTGTAGAGTGGGTGTTTGCTTATTGCTAGGGATTCCAATTACTTTGACCTCAAACCACAGTAGTTGTATAACTTTCATATGGGTGTTTGTGGAAATCAATGTTTGACCACTCCTTTATTCCTTGGGCAAAGTAGAGGGGGCTGCATAGGAATAACTGTTGCATTCTAGGACTGGACAAGGACAGGATAAATATTGAGTTGTTTGTCTGAAATGGAGGCTGGGAGTGAGAAAAGGAGCCAAGACATATCATTAGTGCATATTATTAGTTTCCTGTGAAACTGTAATGCTCTCCAAGCTTGTAATAAAGAAACTTGATTGACATCACTGTTTCAAATCCTTCTTTGAGTGACACCTGCATTGTTCCTCTAACAATCATGGGGGAGTTTTTATCTTTCAGTAAAGGGGGGGGTAGGAGAGGAGGTAACAGGGCTTTGTTAGAAAACCATATTTATCTGAAATTTACATCAAACCCTTTCCACTAACATGTCTGAAAGCTAGCAGCATTCCTCAGAAATTGTAACCATTGACCTCCAGAAATGTAAATGCCCTTCTCTCTGTCAAATACACATACAATTCCAGGGTATCCATTGATAGAGAGGCATGATTTATTTTTATTCTTATTTAAAAAAGATTTTTCCCTGCTCCCATACCTTATCAATCTCAAAGTTACTTTTTGAAGTTATATTTTTATCATAAATATATAATGAGCTATTTGACTAAGTGGCTTCTGACCATGGTCATGCTGTAAAATTAGAAAGCGCAAAACTTTACACTTCAACTACATTACATAAATGGCAGCACATTTGTGTAATAAACAGCAGTATTAAAGACTAATGCTCAACTGCATGGCTCCTGTAGGAATATTTACCTATAAACCCCACGTAAGCCCTAAGCTTGCTATGTGTGATATGGCCCATGCTCTACATGTAAAATATACTAAACTACAATGAAAATTACCTTGCACAAAATGTGTGTATGATTGCAAATACTTTCAAGCACTCACAATTGTCAAAAACCCTAATCCTATTTTAAAAAAACAGCATAGGCTTGAAAGCTTTCCCTAACATTACATCAAATAAACTAATATTGTCCCATAGGAATTCCAGTGGACCTTTACAGTTTGTATATGCTATTGGGTCCCTATGGACCTGAATAATAGTATTCCTTATGGACTCCCATGGCACCTAGCAAGGCATCAAAAAGGAAACCCATAACCTAATGCCATGCTTTTAAAATAAAAGCCATTAACCTAATTCCATATGGGTCACTCTGAACCCCCATGTTGTCTCAAATGATCCCTTAAATCAAATCTTCCTCAGTGTCTTGATCAAACCATAATACTGACGCTGGATTTGCGCCCAGTGAGTGACAACATCTTGCCCATTACATTTTGTTCCCAACATCAATCACTTTCATATCATCTTTAGCTGCATCAACCACCCTGGCATTAAATACCCTGAAAAAAACTGGATAAATGAGACCAGCAGTTCATCTAAGGGGAGCAGGTTCTTGAGTACACTCAGAGATCATTATCTGGCCCAGGTTGTACAAGAGCCTACTAGAAATGAGTGAATCTTAAATTTACTCATCACAAATAATATTGATATAGTATCTAATGTTGGAATAGGGCAACCTTTGGGAAACAGTGATCACAACACAGTCTCATTTGAGATTGAATTAAAAAAACAAAATTTTAAGGGGCCAACAAAAACTCTTAATTTTAAAAAGGCAGATTTTAACGGTCTAAGGGCAGCAATACAAAGCATAGACTGGGACAGAGAACTGGCAGGTAAAAACACTGACCACAAGTGGACAACATATAAATCCTTACTAAATATACATACACATCGACATATACCGTGTGGGAATAAAAGTAAAAGGAGTAAATCCCATCCAATGTGGCTTAACAATGATTTAAAGATCAAGATATGGAGTAAAAAACAGGCATTTAAATTATACAAACAAGAGGGGTCAGAGACTGCTTTACAGGAATATAAGGAAGTCAACAAGGCTTGCAAAAGGGCGATTAGACTGGCTAAAATAGAAAATGAAAAATTCATTGCAAAAGAGAGTAAGACTAACCCTAAAATATTTTTTAAGTATATTAACAGGAAGAAGGCGAGGAAGGAAGCTATAGGAACATTACAATGTAACACAGGCCGTCTGATAATTAGTGACCAAGAAAAGGCAGATGAGCTAAATAGGTTATTTTCTTCGGTATACACAAGGGAGGTACCAGTGGTTGGGACACAGCAACATAATGGGGATACACTACCTTTGCAAAATAATTGGATAACACAGGAAGTAATCCAAAAGAGGTTGGAAAAAATAAATGTTAATAAAGCCCCGGGTCCTGATGGAATACATCCAAGGGTACTAAGGGAACTGGTTTCTGTAATAGCCAAACCATTATATTTAATTTTTCAAGATTTACTCAACACAGGGTCTCTACCAGATGACTGGAGAAAAGCTGATGTGATACCTATATTTAAAAAGGGAGCAAGAGCAAATCCGGGGAATTAATGACCAGTGAGCCTCACTTCAGTAGTGGGTAAGCTTTTAGAAGGGTTAATAAGGGATAATATACAAGAATATGTCTATTTGAACAAGTAGGAGTCAACATGGATTTATGAGGGATAGGTCATGTCAAACAAATCTAATTAGTTTCTATGAGGAGGTTAGTAGGAACCTGGATCAAGGCAACTCAGTGGATGTAGTCTTTTTGGATTCTGCAAAGGCTTTTGATACAGTACCACATGGGAGACTATTGTGCAAACTAAGAGATACAGGAATTGCAGTAAATATCTGCTCATGGATTGAGAGCTGGCTAAAAGACAGGAAGCAAAGGGTTGTTGTAAATGGAACATGCTCCGATTGGACTAATGTGGTAAGTGGGGTTCCTCAGGGTTCAGTATTTGGTCCTCTCCTTTTTAACATATTTATTAATGACTTAGAGGTAGGATTGGAGTGTGGTGTCTTCATTTTCGCTGATGACACGAAGTTGTGCAAGGTAATTAAATCAGATAGTGATGTGCTTTCCCTCCAATGGGATTTACATAAAATTGAGGAATGGGCATCTAAATGGCAGATGAGATTAAATGAGATAAATGTGAAGTTATGCATCTGGGAAGGAAAAATAGCCATGCAATTTATAATCTTAATGGAGCAAATCTAGGTGAATCAGATATTGAAAGGGATTTGGGAGTGCTTGTGGACAACCACGTAGGTAACAGTGCTCAAAGCCAAGCAGCAGCTGGAAAGGCAAATAAAATATTAGCATGTATTAAGAAGGGTATAGAAGCAAGGGAAGCAGATATACATCTGTCACTATACAAATCTCTAGTACGCCCTCATTTGGAATATGGAGTACAATTTTGGGCACCACTTCATAAAAAGGACATTTTAGAGCTGGAAAAGGTACAGAGGAGGGCAACAAAACTAACAAGGGGAATGGAGGGGCTAAGTTATGAAGAAAGACTAACCAAATTAAACTTATTTTCTCTAGAAAAAAGGCGTCTAAGAGGAGATATGATTACCTTATATAAATACATCCAGGGTCAGTATAAAGATTTGTCAAGGGAGCTTTTTGTGCCAAGAGGTTTTCAACTGACAAGAGGACATCCCTTGAGGTTAGAAGTAAAAAGATTCCACCTTAAAGAAAGAAAAGGGTTCTTCACAGTAAAGGTGGTTAATCTGTGGAATTCTCTACCAGAGGAGGTGGTGACAGCGGATTCGATAGATAACTTTAAAAGGGGACTGGATTTATTTCTAATTAAAAAGGGAATTCAGGGTTATCATGGATAATTGGAGGGGCAGTATTGATCAAGGGAGAGGTCCGGTCGCCGGTGTCTGGGATCGGGAGGGAATTGATTTTTTTTTTTATACAAGTAATTAATTAATAGTTAATCCGCATATTGCAGATCAGAGGAGATCTTAAAAGGTTTAACTTGATGGTCTGAAAGTCTTTTTTCAACCTTAAATACTATGTAACTATGTAACCATCTCTTTATCTTTGTTTCAATAATCCCTTTAAATAGTAAGTTTTCTAGTTTTCAATCTTGTTTAGTGTTTAAAAAGAAGCACCGTGTACTGTATATAAGATTTTAAACTCAAAGTTAAACTTTTTTCTTATACTTATCCCCTGTGCAAAGTTATAGAATATGTTGGAGCTTCATAAAGAAATGATTTTAGGGGGGTGAATAGTTATGCACATTGACTTTTTCAGAGACTGGGCCGCAGGGCAGTATTCCAACATGATAATGACCCCAAACACACCTCCAAGACGACCACTGCATTGCTAAAGAAGCTGTATATAAAGGTGATGGACTGGCCAAGCATGTCACCAGACCTAAACCATATTGAGCTTTTGTGGGGCATCCTCAAACGGAAGGTGGAGGAGTGCAAGGACTCTAACATCCACCAGATACCTGGTGTCATCATGGAGGGGTGGAAGAGGACTCCAGTGGCAACCTGTGAAGCTTTGTCAAACTCCATGCTCATGAGGGTTAAAGCAGTGCTGGAAAATAATGGTGGCCATACAAAATATTGACACTTTGTGCCCAATTTGGAGATTTACACTTAGCGGTATACTCACTTTTGTTGCCAACGGTTTAGAAATTAATGGCTGTGTGTTGAGTTATTTTGAGGGGACAGCAAATTTACACTATTATACAGACTGTACACTTACTACGTTACATTGTAGCAGATTGTAATTTCTTCACATGAAAAGATATAATAACATATTTACAAAAATGTGAGGGGTGTACTCACTTTTATGAGATACTATATATATATATATATATATATATATATATATATATATATATATATGTTGGGGAAAAGCTGACACAAAAATTAATATGAACAACATATCTGCGTTTGTTATTTTTTTATCTGAGAACATTTGATATTAGGAATGTCCCTACTGTAGGTACAGTAATTACATTAACAAATATTAAAACAATCACAGTATAACGCATGACTAACAGCCCTATTACATTTCCCTAATGTGTAAAACCGTAGCCTGTGACGTAGCTCGCAAGACATGCGGCTATTTAATTGGCCCATAAAGCAAGCCGCTGCCGATCTGCGGGTTATGAGCGAAAAAAGCCTACAGGACGTGGAACGTGGAACTTGGTGGGTGCTAATCTTTTTTTCTGTCAACCCCTAACTAACTGTTACGTTTACAGTCATGCTATTAAATTGCAACTAATTCACTGGCGTTCAACCCCGTAACCCCCAAATAGAGCCAAGAAGCCAAAGGGTACCAGAGAAGACCTGCAAGGGGGTAAAGTCCAATCCGTAGCACTTTAAATACAAATATACACACACTAATGTACTTATATGAAAAGGGAAAGGGATGTTAGTTATTTAAATAAATAGCACAAAATTCTGAAGCTCGCAAAACGGCAATATAATTTTTTTTATGTTTAAATTCTGTGTTATATCGAATATCATATTTACGGCTTTATCAATATTGCATTATTTCTGGAATGTGGGTCCGATCTTAACTCGTAATTGAAACCCGTAAGACATTGAAATCCCACCTACATTTTTCAGTGACGTTATTATAATGATCTCTGTTGCCATTGGCTCCATCTAAACCCGTAACTACGGGTTTGACTAAATGATCACATTCACAGCCGTGCATCCGAAGTTCAACAAATGGTTTATGGGTTTGCATCTCAAGCCCGTTACTCGCGTCTTGGTTGAACTTAATAGCTTTGTAACTCAGCCAAATTTCAAGCAAAGAGCAATGGGTTTTATTAATTTTGATGGTCCAGGGGTAGAGGCTCTTACTGCCCAGGGCCACCTGCTATAGACTACAGGTTAACTAACCACAAGGACAGTTGAGTTCTTTAAAATCTCTGAGATCTGTGTTCTGTATCAGTCAGGGTTTCACCATCAGAAATTAGCACTTCCAGGAGTCTCAGTAACCTTCCTGTGGTATTGACTATGACAGGTTACTTGCAGGGTGGAGATAGGATCAGTATCGCTTTCACCAGGAGCAAATAAGAAAACATACCATTTCTGTCTCAGCATTGAACTGATTTATTTTTGGAAAGTCAACAGTATTTATAGGGGTTAGATACAGAGGAGGCTGTCTACAACACAATAATGGCAGGGAGTGGCAGACAAACACAAGAGATTGTCTCCACATGGTGTCTAATTGTCTGGCATCCTGGCATCCTGGCATCCTGTCTGGCACCTGTGAACAATAGGCCAACCTCCAAATACACGTAATGCTGTCTCCATGTCTAGTGGTCCAGACCTCAAATAGAGTGCATTAACTTTTTCTGGCAAACAATGGGACAACAGAGATTACAATACAATAGAGGTGTTTATGCACATAGTGCAGTGGCTGGAGTCAAACAGTCTGTCCTTTATGTTGTCTCATTGGGCTAAGATCTATGAATTGAAAAAGGGGTCCGTAACATTGATGTGGAGGAAAACATTTAATTGTTCTTCTGAATAGCTTTAGAAATGCTTTGAATTGCCATAAAATCGGTTCTAATTCTGCAATAACTTCAAATTAGTCATGACCGTAACATTCTTGTAACATTAACTACTATTCAAAATAACCATAGAAATATATTGAGCAGGTACAAAGTGTCATAAAACAGAGTGTGGCCTTACTAATGCTCTCAGACACACTGAGAGTGTTCCATAATATCCCCTATGTGTGCTGATTCCATCATCAATTCAATACAATTGTTTTTCTTTAAACTATGATGTAACATTCACTTTTATTTTGAATGGCCATGGAAATGCATTGTCCATAGACTTAGTAACGCAAGAAAAACTGTCTCATGAATGGCGTGAAGAACTTTGTTTGTGTGTCATGTCCCATACAACATCCAAAGTGATCAAAACCTTTGGTTTTTATGTCTGAAAGTTTACTTTACATTCACAACCATTTTGAATGACCAAAGAAATGCATGTGGCAGAAACAAAGTGCTACATGGGAAAGAGTGGGAGCCCCATTAATGGTGCAGGCATTTCTAATATCTTGAGGCCACCCACATAGTTTGCCCTGTCAGGCTATAAAATGTACTACTATTCATAGAAATATATCGAGCAGACACAAAATGCACTATAAGAAAATTAATAAATATTTCAACAATGTTTTCAGGCACAACATCACCCCAAAACAATCACCGTTCTTTTTTAGAGCTGTAATATATATTGATCTTTTGAATAGCTATAGAAATGCATCAAGCAGATAAAAAAATGAGTGGGAACCTCAATAAAGCTCTCAGGTAATACAACTCCTCATACATTCTGATGCCAATAATCCCCTTTCTTTTCCCAAGGCTATAATATTTAGCATTCCTTATGGCCATATAAATGCATCAAATTGCTGGTGGCCTTAGAATACTACTGATATTCTATTGAGTGCTTGAGACCTTAAGTGAGGTGTGACGACACCTTTGATGGGAGAGAATCTTGAAGTGCTGTGGTGTTGTGGGCTGCCATGGTAACAGTGACAGTGGAAAGTTATCATTAGCTTTCTGCATGAGACTAAGTGTTAATTGGCTCATGAGCTCAGAGGTATATAAGCAGATAATTATCCTAACATTATGGATACCTAATAATTCCTTACTGTATTATTGTGTGCTTGAGATATAGTAAGGATATATGATGCATTAAAACCATTTCCTATTCAGTGCTTTTAATAGAGTGATTTACTAACTGCCATCTAACTTGTCCAGATCCTGAAGTAGGCATCCTTCCAGGGAATCCCTAGTACCAACAAACTTGCAGATGAGAGGACCTAAAAGGTGGATCCATCATTGGCCGGTCATAATTACATAGTACATGAGGTTGAAAAACAAATACTTTTAATCCATCAAGTTCTACATTTTAGAGCTCCTCTCATTGTTGTAATATGTAGATTAATTGTTAATTGATCCAGAGGAAGGAAAACAGAAAAAACACACACATTGAAACATTGACAGTTGCCTCATAAGGAAAAAAAAAATCTTTCCTAACCCTAGATACAGGCTAGATACAATCAGATGCATCCCTGGATTAATACTCCTACCTCTCTAGTTATCCAGGATAACTCTGAATGCCATTAAAAAATATAGTCAACCCATTTTTGAAGTTATCTCTGAAACTGCTCTCACAACCACCTTTGGTAGAGAATTCCTCATTGCAACCACTTTCTTTCTTTAAGGTGATATAATTTTTCCTCTAACCTCAAGGGATGTCCTTTTGTCAGGTTAAAAACCTCTTGATAACCAAGGTTTACTTGACAAAGCCTTATATTGACCCTGGACATATTTGGATCAGATAAACATATCCCCTCTTGAGTATCTCTTTTTCTAGAGCAAATACGTTTACATTTGGCTAATCTACATAGCTATGTCCATAAATTAGTCTTGTTGCCCTTTTCTGTATTTTTCCCAGCTCTAAAATGTCATTTTTATGACATTTGTTTAATAGCTCTTTTGCAAACTCTATTATTTACCAGAAAGCTGCATCTGTTCCCTGTTTCTTGTACATTTGAAATGTCTGCATTTTACTCTGTATCTTAATTTTCCTTTACTAACCCACATAGGATTCAATTTACTGCTTTTAATTTTAATTCCACTATGTATATGCTAATAAGTATTTATATTTAGTAAAGATTTGAATATTGTCCATTTATTTTCAGTATTTTTACCTGTACATGTTTTTTCCAAGTCTATGTGTTGTATTAACGCCTTAGACCAATTAAGAGTTTTTGATAGTCTCTTATAACTTTGTTTTTTAAACTCTATCTCAAATGAGACTGTGTTGTGATCACTGTTTCCCAAAGGTTCCCCAGTTTCAACATTTGATATTATATCAATATTTTTCGTGGTGAACAAACCTAAGAGCCTAACTTCTAGTAGGTTCTTGTATAACTTTGACCAGATAATGATCCATGATTGTACTCAAGAACCTGCTCCCCTTAGCTGAACTGCAGGTTTCATTCATCCATTTTGTTTCAGTTAGTTAGAATCTCCCATTATTAGAACTTGACCATGCTTAGCTGTATTTCCAGTCTGTACCAATAATGCTTATTCCTCAGAAATTAGATTTAAATTAGATTCTGACTTCTCACCAGCAGACTACTTACTGTACACTTACATCAAGGCAAATAGCAAACACCCTTTCCTTCCAGCATGTAATTCACTGACCATATGCGAACACACTACACTTGTCACATACAGATATAAACTACACAGGCTCAACCATACCCAACTCCCCTATATTCTGATTACTGCATACTTACAAACACCCCTTCCCTTCCAGCACTGACCAGATGTAAGCCTCTCACCATCTGTCAGTCTCTCTGTCCTTTTCTTGTGGCTCTATGTCTACATCCAATCAGAATCTAGGCAAATGTTACATTCAAGAAGAACCATTGGATTGCATTGGTGGTAGAGAGCAACTCTTTTCTTGATGGCACTTTATACCTGCTCAATGCATTTCTATGGTCATTTAGAGCAATATTGAGTATTATGGACTTTATTTGGATCATAATGGTATCAGTACATTTTAGATTTTATATAGCACACCCACAATGTGCTTGACAATATGTTCTTCTCTTTACTACCCTTTGTATATGCTCAATTAATGTACAGTATATAGTCATTCTGAATAACACTGAAGGTTACAACTCTGCTAAAAGAAAAGCTATTGGATTTCATTGGTGATGGCATCAAGGCACATGGAGTATTTTATGGAACATCCTTGGTGTGTTTGAGAGCATTGGTAAAGTACCCACACTTTTTATAACACTTTTTATTTTTACAATGTATTGGTAATTTGTATTGCCATTCCAAATAGTATTGAGTGTTGTTGGCTTTCAGAAAGAAAAGTTAATTCTTTGAAGTGCTGGAGGCATCAAACACATGAGTTTTTTATGGCACACGCTCAGTTTATTGAGAGTATTAGTCATTCTCCCATTATTTTCCTAATTGTGTTTTGAACCTGCTAAATACATTTCTGTGGCAATTTAGAAAACTAGTGCATATCATGGGATTTCAGAAAGAAAGGTCATTAAATTAGATTGCTACTGACTCTTAGATTTTATATAGCAAATCCTGAAAGTGTCTTACAAGGTTATTGAGGCTCCTACTCTTTGCGTTATGGCACTTTGTATAAAATCAATGCATTCCTTTGGATAATCGGAATAATAGTGAAAATTACACAACTGGTAAAAGAAAGGCCACTGAATTGAATTGACGGTGGCCTCATGGAGGATTTTATGGAACACACCCAGTGTGTCCAAGAGCACTGGTGGGGCTCCCACTCTATTCTTTGTGTTATATTGTATTTTTTTTTCTATGGTTATTTCAAATAGTAGTGAATATTGTGTTTTCAGAAAAAACATTGCTTTGCAACCGTGGTGCACCAGGATTCATTGGCTGTTTTATGGCACACATCAGTGTACATGAGAATATAATTGGGGGCACCATTCTAATTGCTCTTTGTATTGGTTGAAGGGATTTCTATGGCCATTTGTAATAGTAGTAAATATCTTGTGGTAAAAAAAGAAAAGAAAATTGCTTTGGAGTGTTAGTGTCCTCTGAATGCTAGACGTATGCTGAAGGTCTGGTGAATACTCTTGTTGTGCCTGAGGGTAAGACCCCCAGTCTTATTAATGTGACATTTTGTATCTACTCAATGCATCTATATTGTCATTCAGAATGGCAGTGCATCTTATACTCATGGGGAAAAATTTGGCGGGAGAGTGCAGTGCATGATGTTATATTTTTGGACCATCAGGGAGCAACCCTCCTATCTCACGAGCAGTATTTATTCTTCTCTTCATATTACATATGTGTTCAAGTTGAATACATTTCTGTTATAATTTGTAGTGATAAGTCATTTGTATTGGGAAGGTTTGGGGAAGTTGTATTAAGCCTGAATATTTTGGAACCATCCCCATTGTTTGACTAGAATATGGTAAGGAAAGATAAACATTTAAGCTTCTTCTTTCACCTTTCTTAAAAAACATTTATATCCCTAGAGACTCCATCGTTATACTTCATATGAGTTATTTTCAAAATACATTTCTATGAGCAGCTTTTACTGCAAGCATTGCATGTATTTTTATTTGAATGGCCATGGCGATATCATATGGAGCTAATGCATTTCAATGGTGATTTGGTACTGTCAATGATGGTCATTCAGTATAATTATTTTTAGTATCACCCTAAAAGTTATGGTGACTGTAGATATATTTAGCTATTACTCTATGATAAAATTCCCCTTCTGGATCACTACCTTATCGTGATGAGGGGGCTTGTGTTCTTCAATGTGATCTATACCATGTAGGGTCACCCAAGATAGGCAGGTCATAGCAGCAATCACAGTCCAAGAAACCCTTATGGATAGGCACTACCAAAGACATAACAATTGCACCTGGAATGCTATGATCCAAAGGGTCACAGAGAGTAAGAATGAACTGAACTACACAGCAACAACTGTGATAAAATGATTGCATTGCCAATGCAAATACCAATTCCAGTTTGTTGTAGTAACAAACTGAATATTTTACTTAGTAACATGTTTTTTTTTTTATAGAGTCTATAATAATAAGTAGTTTGAAGAAGTTCAGGTTAGTATATGTGGATGGAAATTACAAATGGAGATGCTTATTTCTATTATCAATAGAGTGACAAATAACTATTAAACATTAGCTGGGTTTTATGCTCCATAATTTAAAATGTATCAAAATGTATTCAAAGTTATGTAGTATAATTTTATTGATTTTATACAAGGTTTTATTAGCCATATCATAGTTGATATCATGTTTTATAATGTTATATGTGAGAAGTAAAAGTAAATGTAGACTATATTTTCTGCTGCCATGGTGTTTCTACTGGTGGCAGAGAAGCATAGCCAACAATCACTAGTATTTGTATATGATATTGTGTGGGGACACTCCTCCTCACCCACGAACAGCTATAGCTTCCTACACAATATACCAGAATATGATATACCAGAATAGGAAACTTATCAGGGAAGATCGAACTTTAGAAATATATTAATGATAAAAGAATATAGTGTGTTTCCAACAACAGGTTAATAGTCTACAAAACAGTAATCTTTACATGGGATTTGATTGTATGCATTTTTATTTGTATATATCCATTAATGCTCACAGTGCTTTATAGAGACAAGGTACAAAATAATTATATTACATGTTACGGTACCCCCACACATATAAGGGGTGCCAAGGCCGTTTTAGACGATCTACCCGTCCAGTGATATAGGGAGAGCTACTGCAGGACACCCTTTCAGCCAAACTGGATCCAAGGTGACTATGCTGCAAGCCTTGAACTGGAACCTCATGAATAGCTGCTAGCAGCTGAACAGGAAAAGCACCCTAAGATGCTTACAAACCTGGCAGTCAGTCTGTAACAGCATACCATGAATCCCCCCAATAACGAGACATAAGCTCTGTGGATGAGGGTTAAGCAGTGAACTCTCTTCTTTTCTTTATTAAAAACAAGACATATTAAAACCATTTTCACATACACAGTAGAGGGAGGGGCTACATGAGGTCAGCCCCTAATGGCATCTGGCCAATCACATAGTGTCACACCGTGGGAAACATGAGACTCCTCCCAGGTCCGCCCACTAGGTGTGGCTAATAGAGTCATTTGGCTTCTGACCACCAGAGGGGAAGCATGTCTTTTGCTCTATCCTGTGCCCCTGCTAAGAAACTGAGAAACCCCATGGGGTTATGGAGCCTGTATGTCTGGAACTCCCTTTGTTCTGCTATCTCCCCTGTTGTGCATGTAGATAACCTTTGCTCTCAACCATCTGGCCTTAGTGACTCATAGATGGGGGTGGTCAGAATCTGTAACACATTTCTACACATTTTTCCACATTATTCATAAATTTAAAAGTATGCATCACATTCACATACATTTTCAGAATCAGCATACTCCAAATACAAACATATGTCCAAATCATATAAATTGGTCCAGTGGTTCAAAAGTTAGATCATAGTCCTTTCTGACCAAATGAAGCATGGCTTCCATGTCTTTGTAGGGATAAAATCAACATGGGCCGTAGTCAAAAGGAAGAATTTGGGATACCAGGCTTCTCCAATTCGCAGTGACGAGACTGATCTCGTCACATTACAATATACTGTAAGTGCACTTAACATAAAGAACACCAATGGGTTTCAGGTTTATAAACATTTCCTGGGCATTCTTCTATAATTTTACTATTAAAATTACTTAAAACATAAAGGTTTTGACACTCTGTTAAACAGTTTGTTGCACATGATTTCAGAAAATATATAACGGTATATGCAGTATGCCAAAGAATAAGAATTTAGCATATTATTAAAGAAAATATGTTTAGCTTATTTATATTCTAAACATGTGTTTTTGTTTCTGTGCATGCAAGCTGTAAAGGGGACGTACGAACCGCGATCGGCCGTAACTATCCAATTACGGTATAACTTAGCACGACTCAGACCTCTCAGCCAATAAAAGGTCTAGCTCTATATGATTGGCAGAGGGAGTTTATAAATTTGCGTTCCACACGCCCATGCGTTGACTGTGTTGTGTTTTCTTTCAAATTAGCATGCAGGTCCCGGAGCTGGTGGGTTTTGGGAGTCTTCAAGAGAGAGTAGGAGAGTTTTGAGACAGGTAGTTTGCAATTTTATTCATTCATATTCTATTTAGTACGAGTTTACACTTAATACTTGCTTACACATATTTACAGGTTACACATATTTGTAATACACATAATTTAAAGAACACACATATAGACATAGGTCACTCCAGACACACACACCCCATTGCCCCCCCCCCCCCCCACCTCCGTCCCCACCTATTCCCCCAACAGTTATTAATAACACACAGCACACACACATTTTTAATCCAATAGACATATACAGTTATACTTTTTTTTATTTATCCTTATTTTACTTTTTGGATATTAGGGAGGGAGGAGGGGCGAGGAGTAGAGAGTTTGGGAGTAAGAGAAGAGCAGAGGTGAGAAGAAGAGAGAGGTGGCCATGGGGAGTAGAGGTGGGGAGGAGGAGGTGAGGAGTGAGGTGGAGGAGGGAGAGGAGGTGGAGGAGGGAGAGGAGGGCGAGGAGGTGGAGGAGGGGGAGGAGGGAGAGGAGGATGATGAGGAGGGAGAGGAGAGCGAGAAGGGTGAGGAGAGAGAGGAGGAGAGTGCAGAGGAGAAGGTGGGTGATCAAAGGGGTGTCTGAGCATCAGGCACACATAGCAGAGGGACAGAGGAGAAGGGGCCTGATCCCAGGGTGGGTGGTAGTTCAGGGAAGAGACACACCTCAGGGACAGGTCAGGCAATGGTCCCCTTCCACAGTCGAGAGGGAAAGAGGCTAAGAGCAAGCCCACAATTATACACACTGGGAGAATAAGGTCCTCCTCAGTGATATACGTTGCTGCCCTGTCATTTTTTCAGGGGTGAGGGAAGCCTAGGGCTCAGGCTTGGAAGGAGGTAGAGGCAGAAGTTACTGCAGTAGGTACAGCGCCGAGGTATATGAGGTCTGTCAAGCACATATTTAATGACATCGGGACCAAGGTGAGGAGGATGATGGACAAGGAGGAGAAGGACCACAGCGTGACCTATAATGAGTGGGAGACGCCACCAGGGACCTTCTGAGACCATTGCCCACCACTGGACCTTCAGGCCTGGTGGCCCAGCAGGACCCAACCTTCATGTCAGGTGAATGTCATTTACACCAACATGTCACCACATGTGAATCACACACACTACACATGTACCTGATGACATGTCAGCTCCATGGAATTAACAAGGGACAGATGGATGCATCATTAAATCCATGAAGCAGACAAATCACTGCCATTCCTGGACACAACAACAGTAATCAAGCAACAGAGAGTTAATTTGTTCATGTGCCCACTGCAGCCTATGCAGTTACAGAATGCAGCCGGACTCAAGATAGCGTTAGGAGCCAAGAACGATCAGGAACATAAACCTAAGAATAGATCAAATCTAGCATATGATAGCTAATCTGAGTTGCAATTAGGAGAATAAACCAGGTTCAAGCCTAGATGTCAGATAGTTAGGAATGAACACATAACAATGTATTAGTCATCATTAGTGATGTCGCAAACCTAAAATGTTTGGTTCGCGAACCGCGAACCGCCGCAAATGTTCGCGAACCGGCAAACATCGGCGAACCGCCATAGACTTCAATGGGCAGGCGATTTTAAAACCCACAGGGACTCTTTCTGGCCACAATAGTAATGGGAAAGTTGTTTCAACGGGACTAACACCTGGACTGTGGCATGCCGGAGTGGGATCCATGGCAAAACTCCCATGGAAAATTACATAGTTGATGCAGAGTCTGGTTTTAAGCCATAAAGGGCATAAATTACCTAACATTCTTAAATTGTTTGGAATAACGTGCTTTAAAACATCAGGTATGATGTTGTATCGATCAGGTAGTGTAAGGGTTAGGCCCGCTTCACAGTGACAGACCAAACTCCCCGTTTAACGCACCGCAAACAACCACAAACAGTCCATTTGCACAACTGCAAACTCCCCATTTGCACAAGGTTGGATACCAAGCTAGCCATGTCCCGTTCCTTGTCCTGACTGATGTCATTGAAGGTCTCTTCCTCCACCCAGCCACCAAGGGTCCCCGAAAGGTGACAACAAGCCCCCTGGGACGCCTGCTGTGTTTGGTCTTCCACCTCCTCAAAGCCACCTTCCTTCTCTTCTTCAGACTCCTCTCACTACATTGCCTCTCTCTGCATTATTATAAGGTGTGTTAAGTAGTACTACTCTTATCAGTTTAAAACCTGTTACAGCACATATCAGGGGGCGTGTATAAGGCCTGGATTTTTAGAACCAGGAGATGGAAAAATATGCTTTGTTGGTCGTATCACTTCAATTTGGGGGCACGGCACGTGCAATCAAAGGTGCCACCAGATAGGAGTGACGTGTTTGTAAGTACTACTCTTATCAGTTTAATACTTGTTACGTCACCTATCAGGGGGCGTGTATAAGGCCTGGATTTTTAGAACCAGGAGATGGAAAAAGATGCTTTGTTGGTCGTATCACTTCAATTTTGGGGCACTTTGTGACATTAGCTTCTTACGCTCAAACATGTCCTTTACAGGCACCTGACTATGGGCAGATGAGCAGGAACTGCTCAAGGCGAGAGACGGAGTGGCGGATGGTTAAGAGGGGGCAAGGAGGACAGCAGTGGTTGATGTGTCTTATGATGCTGCACCTGAAGGAGGATGGCGGCTTTGAGTTTGTGTGCTGCTTGTACTCATGTGTTGGTCTGGAGTCACCCAAACATTAGGTCTCAACCTGTAGAGGATAAGGGAACCAGGCTACTCTAGACCTCATTCATCATTACAGGTTTTGACAGATCTGTACTATGCGTCCAAGCTACTGTGACAACAGATATGAGTGGCACTGTGCACTTGCAGAAGTTGGTAGAGTAGACGTTGTAGGTCTGACACACACGCTTGCAGACAACTAACTGCTATGCAATCTATTACAGTAGAATTTTTTTTTTTGTTTTAAATGTACACTACTGATATAAGTGGTGTGTTAAGTAGTACTACTCATATCAGTTTAATCCCTGTTATGTGCCTTTTTTGGGGGTTTGGTTGTTGAAGCCACAGTGCAGCACCAGAGGCCAGAAAAATTAGGCATGTACACATGCCTGAAAAATTAGGTATTGTTGATCTTGCAGCGAGCAGATAAGAAGGTAGGCCTGATTCAACGCCCCATCCCTGCATATCCACACTGAGAGATTGAGGGGGCGACCCGTACAAGGCCACGGGCCGGAGATATAAAGGGGGGCCATCCCAAATAAGCACACAAGCGGGGACAAAGGTAGTGAAGGGGACATAGAGGCCCATGGACTGACGGTCGCCATCTTGGCAGGAAAAGGGGCCAGCAATTAAGCCAAACTGAACCCGGCACAGGCAGCTACTTGAGTCAAACGCTGTACAATTACACCTTAATAAAGCTGAAACATGCAGCAGCAGGGATTCTAAACGGCCACACAGGGACAAGGAGGCTAACAGCCCCCACAGTCTCTGCACCACTCTTTTTAACAGATAACCCAAGGGGCTAACCAGGGACCTTGCCCACAAAAAAAAAAGCAGAATTTTATTGGAGGAATTATTAGTGTCTTTACCCCCCAAGAGAGGACATAATATACGGTAACTTTAGACTACCTGATGGCCAAACCTCCTTTAGCCCCAATGCTATCCAAGAAACATTTCAAAACTTCGATCAGACCATATATTCATCCCAATCCCGCTGCAGCGGATCTGACATAGAGTCCTTCCTACTACAGCAATAAGTCCACAAAATACCTGTACCTCAATTTGACAGCTTGAACCTAGACATATCCCAAGAGGAAAAAAATCTACAATCCAAGATCTTAAATTTAGCAAGTACCCAGGGCCAGACGGTTTTAATCATCTGTACTAAAAGAAATTTGAGCCCTTGCTTACCCCCGCACCTAACATCTTTGTTTAACGCTATACTAAATGGAGAACCTATGCCCCCTTAATTGAATCAGGCCGACCTCATAGTCTTTCCAAATGAGGGTAGGGACCCGAATCTCAAACTGTATTACAAGGCAGCGCAGATGGCTTTCATTCCTCTGGCGCATTCTCCAAAACACATCAGCCGCTCTGGGTATTTATGGAAAATGTAAGCATGTCACCTTATACATGGGATACAGTAATATGGATTCCAGGCCTGTATACTTTTTTGAGAAACTTGAAAAACCCATTGATTAAAAAATATGGACGGAGATGAACTGGACACAAAAACTGGACACTCGGGTATCAGATCTTACCCCTATCGTACCCAATCCCCACTTTAAGATACATCTTCCGGAAAGCTCTCTCAGTTGGTGGAAGTCTCAGAACCTACTAAGGGTTGGTCCATGGTGGCATGATGACAAAATAATGACCTTTGAGTGGGTGAGAGATAGATACAATTTACCCCTGGCTGAAGACTATAATTTTTGCAGGATACATCATTTTATATATACGATAAGTGGTAGGGGAACCCCCCAAAGAAACACCTGGCTACTCAAAAAATGTAGGGATTCCCCCTTTCAGCCTGGTATTATTAGCCTCATGTATGAACTATTTAATGAAAACTCATGGGCAAACAAACCAGACTATACCAAAGCCTGGGAGAGGGATTTGGGCACCGAGTTGGCAGATAGCACATGGGATAAAAGTTGGCTAGGCTTAAGTAGGGGATCTTTAAATTATAGTCTGCTTGAGACTTCAATAAAGGTCATACACAGGACATATATTACTCCTTTTAAGCTAATAAATGGGATCCAAAACGGAGCAGCTCATGTTTTAGGAACAGTGGTAATGAGGCTACATTTATTCATGTCTGGTGGGAGTGTTCGGCAGTCATAAGACTATGGGAAAAAACATGCTTACTAGCTTCTAAAATGTTTAAGATTGACCTAATAAAATATTTTTTGAAAGAAAAAATACACATAGCTAGTAGTTGGAAAACCCCAAATTAAAACTTTCAGGAATTAATAAAAAAAAATCAACTATTTACTGCTCAACGAGAGATTTAACCATGTAGTCTTGGATAGAATCACCCAGTTCCAGACAATTTGGGATCCCTGGATAACATCCCCATTTAGTGCCCCCCTAATATAATAAAACATTTGTTAATGGTTGAAGCAACTCGGGGGGAAGGACCGGAGTGGGGGAGCCCTGAAGGAGACCCTTCAGAAGCAACCGGCGGCAAAATCATCCGAGGAAAGGAGAGGTCGCCTACTGAAGCCTGCCCTAGGGTAACCCAAGGGCGATTGAGCAGGTTAGATATTGTAAATAATAAGCTACTGCTGGAGTGATGATAGATAATAGGACTTTACTATTGTCTGTTTTACCATGTCTTAGGTTTCTCTTAAAAATTGCAATCACAGTAAAAAAAAAGAAAATGTATTAACCAAAAAAATAAAAAAAAGAAGGCCTAGCCACCTAATTTTAACAAAATGTCTTCATTGTAAATATGTATTTTTGCACATCTGTTGTGTTATGCAAGACTGTTCAATATGCTTTCTTTTCCATTACATGCCGTACGCCTTCTGGCATAAAAATTGAAATTCAAAAATTAGATATTGTTGCAGCCGCTGCTAATGCAGCGGCCAGAAAAATTGACCTTTGTTCCCCAGGCAGAAAGTGCCATAAAACATTGCCTCTTCTTGAACCCTAGTTAGTGGCGGATAATTCACGCAAGTCATCCGGCATTCACAGATAACATACAGCAGCGTGTGGACCATTTATAGCTGAAGGCAGCTCATCTCATCAGGCCTTTTTCAGTCGAATGTATCGCCCAGTGTCAGTCCCTTCGGGATCCATCCCTCATTCATCTTTATAAAGGTGAGGCAATCTAGACTTTTTTGCCCTAGGCGACTTCTCTTCTCGGTGACAAAACCTCCTGCTGCACTGAAGGTCCTTTCTGACAGGACACTTGAAGCGGGGCAGGCCAGAAGTTCAATTGCAAATTGGGATAGCTCAGGCCACAGGTCTAGCCTGCATACCCAGTAGTCAAGGGGTTCATCGCTCCTCAGAGTGTCGATATCTGCAGTTAAGGCGAGGTAGTCTGCTATCTGTCGGTCAAGTCGTTCTCTGAGGGTGGATCCCGAAGGGCTAATGCGATGCGTAGGACTGAAAAAGGTCCGCATGTCCTCCATCAACAACACATCTTTTAAACGTCCTGTCCTTGCCGGCGTGGTCGTGGGAGGTGGATTACTTTCACCTCTTCCCCTGTTATATTGCCCTTGTGCTGTGACATCACCCTTATATGCTGTGTAAAGCATACTTGTTAATTTGTTTTGGACCTGCTGCATCCTTTCTGACTTGCGGTAATTTGGTAACAAATCAGGCACTTTCTGCTTATACCGGGGGTCTAGTAGCGTGCACACCCATTACAGGTCATTCCCCTTCAGCCTGTTTATACGAGGGTCCTGCGACAGGCACGACAGCATGAAAGACCCCATTTGCACAAGGTTGGATGCCGAGCTAGTCATGTCCCGTTCCTCATCCTCAGTGATCTCGCTGAAGATATGTTCTTCCCCCCAGCCACGTACAACACCACGGGTACCAGATAGGTGACAACGAGCACCCTGGGATGCCTGTTGTGATTGGTCTTCCTCCTCCCCCTCAAAGTCACATTCCTCCTCTGACTCCTCTTCCTCACAATCCTCTTCCAGCGTTGCCGCAGGTCCAGCAAGCAATGCTGATAAGGCTGTTTCTGGTGGTGATGGTGACCACAACTCTTCCTCGTCACGCTCATCTACGGCCTGATCCAGCACTCTTCGCAGGGCACGTTCCAGGAATAAAACAAATGGTATGATGTCGCTGATGGTGCCTTCGTTGCGACTGACAAGTTTTGTCACCTCCTCAAATGGACGCATGAGCCTACAGGCAATGCGCATGAGCGTCCAGTAACGTGGCAAAAAAATCCCCAGCTCCACAGAGGCTGTCCTAGCACCCCGGTCATACAAATACTCGTTAATGGCTTTTTCTTGTTGGAGCAGGCGGTCGAACATTAGGAGTGTTGAATTCTAACGTGTGGGGCTGTCACAAATCAAGCGCCTCACTGGCATGTTGTTTCGCCGCTGGATATCTGAAAAGTGCGCCATGGCCGTGTAGGAACGCCTACAATGGCCACACACCTTTCTGGCCTGCTTCAGGACGTCTTGTAAGCCTGGATATTTATGGACAAAGCGTTGTACGATCAGATTACACACATGTGCCATGCACGGCACATGCGTCAACTTGCCAAAATTCAATGCCGCCAACAAATTTCTTCCGTTGTCACAAACCACTTTGCAAATCTCTAGTTGGTGCGGAGTCAGCCATTGATCCACCTGTGCGTTCAGGGCGGACAGGAGTGCTGGCCCGGTGTGACTCTCTGCTTTGAGGCAAGTCAACCCCAAGACGGCATGACACTGCCGTATCTGGGATGTGGAATAGTATCTGGGGAGCTGGGGGGGTGCCATTGATGTGGAGCAAGACGCAGCAGCAGAAGAGGACTCAGCTGAGGAGGTTATGGAAGAGGATGGAGTAGGAGGAGTAGAGGAGGTGGCAGCAGGCCTGCCTGCAGGTCGTGGCGGTGTCACCAACTCCTCTGCAGAGCCACGCATTCCATGCTTGGCAGGCATCAGCAGGTTTCCCCAATGCGCAGTGTAGGTGATATACCTGCCCTGACCATGCTTTGCAGACCAGGTATCAGTGGTCAGATGGACCCTTGCCCCAACACTGTGTGCCAGAGATGCCATTACTTCCTTTTGCACAATTGAGTACAGGTTGGGGATTTCCTTTTGGGCAAAGAAATTTCGGCCGGGTACCTTCCACTGCGGTATCCCAATCGCTAAAAACTTTTTGAACGCCTCAGACTCCACCAGCTTGTATGGTAAAAGCTGGCGGGCCAAGAGTTCAGACAAGCCAGCTGTCAGACGCCGGGCAAGGGGGTGACTTTGTGGCATTGGCTTCTTACGCTCAAACATGCCCTTGACAGACACCTGACTGTGGGGACATGAGCAGGAACAGCAAGAGGCGAGAGACGGAGTGGTGGAGAGTTGAGAGGGGGCAAGGAGGACAGCAGTGGTTGATGTGGATGAAGATTCTGGACCAGGAGGTGGATGGCGGCTTTGAGTTTGTGTGCTGCTTGTACTCATGTGTTGATCCCATTGGCGTTTGTGATGTGATATTATGTGCCTTCGCAAAGCAGTTGTACCTAGGTGGGTGTTGGACTTCCCACGACTCAGTTTCTTTTGGCACAGGTTGCAAATGGCATCGCTGTTGTCAGAGGCAGACACACAAAAAAAATGCCACACTGCTGAGCTCGGCGGTGACGGCATTCTGGTGGTGGCAACAGCATGCATTGATTGGCGTGCTGTCTGGCTGACCCCGGGTGCTGATGCATGCTGTCTGACTGTGCCACTAGCTCGTTGCGATGACCTCCCTCTACTTCCAACTCGTCTCCTCCTCTCTGTCTCCCCATCTGAACTTTACCCCTGTTCTTCTTCTCTTCTAGCAGGCACCCACGTGACATCCACGGACGCATCATCATCATCATCACCCACCTCACTTGTATATGACAACTGAACAAAGGAAGCAGCAGCGGGTACATCATCATCATCACATCGTACGTACATGTGTGTAATGCTACCTGACTGAGACATATCCCTGTTATCTACATTCTCTGGCAATAATGGTTGCGCATCACTCATTTCTTCAAACTGATGTGTAAATAACTTTTCTGACTGATCAATTGAATTGGCTGTGGTACTAGTGTTGGTGGTGGCGGCAGGCGGGTGAGTGGTAACTTGAGAGGTGCCCGAAGCTAAGCTGGAAGAGGATGGTGCGTCAATGTTCCAAACGGAAGCTGTAGAAGATTGGGTGTCCTGTGTTAGCCAGTCAACTACGTCTTCTGAACTTTTCAAGTTCAGGGTAACTGGCCTCTGAACACTGGGCATTATTGTAGGGCCAAAGCGAATCACAGCACCACGACCACGACGGCCTCTGCGGGGTGTCCTGCCTCTGCCTGTCATTTTTTTTAAAATGTGGACTGTTGGTACCCCAACTAGACTGGATTGGTTGAACTTGGCACAGTACTTGTAAGCAGGACACACACTATGGGTAGCGGTCAAGCAAATGAACTTTGATTGACGGTCAGGCAAATGCACTTAGATTTAAGAAAATAAAAGTTTGGGTTTTTTAAATGTGGACTGTTGGTACCCCAACTAGACTGGATTGGTTGAACTTGGCACAGTACTTGTAAGCAGGACACACACTATGGGTAGCGGTCAAGCAAATTAACTTTGATTGACGGTTATGCAAATGCACTTAGATTTAAGAAAATAAAAGTTTGGGTTTTTTAAATGTGGACTGTTGGTACCCCAACTAGACTGGATTGGTTGAACTTGGCACAGTACTTGTAAGCAGGACACACACTATGGGTAGCGGTCAAGCAAATGAACTTTGATTGACGGTCAGCCAAATGCACTTAGATTTAAGAAAATAAAAGTTTGGGTTTTTTAAAAGTAGACAACTAGTAAACAATATTATATTGTATGCGTTATGCACACACAGTATAAGCTGTGAGCCTGACACACACACTTACAAGCAGGGGCTAGCAGGGAGACAGGCAAATGAACTTAGATTACACAGAAAAAAAACGAAGAAAAAAAATGATGTTATAGCCCTAAAAAGGGCTTTTTGGGGTGCTGTGTTTACAGCAGAGATCTGATGAGTCCTTCAGCACTGCACTGGACACTGAATAAACTTGCCTAGCTATGGTTTTCCCTATTGGTGCAGTATCACCTACACTCTACCTCCTCTCAGTAAGACTGCAAGTTAGTTCTGATTCCAAAATGGCTGCTGTCCATTAGGTAGAAGGGTGTGGAAGGGAGTGTATGCTGCTGATTGGCTGGAATGTGTCTGCTGACTGTGACATGCAGGGTCAAAGTTTGCTCAATGATAAAGTATTGGGGGCGGGTCGAATCTCGCATATGTTCGCTGTTCGCCGCGAACACGAACATGCTATGTTCGCCGGGAACAATCTGCGGGCGAACTATTCGCGACATCTCTAGTCATCATACTAACGACATATACCTTTCTTTTCTATCTTTAAGCATCCAGGAGGAGGTCTGGGTCCAGTGGCGACACAGAAGTGGGGACGTCGGCTCCATCTGAGCATGATGTGGAGAAGCAAGCCCCCGCCCAGCAGGAATGGCACAAGGGAAGGAGGAGGATCTGAGGACACTGGCTTGGAGGAGGAGGAAGACTAAGAATCTTGCCAGGGCCCTCCAGTTGAATATATGGAGCACAGGACAGCAACCTGCCACCACCTCCTTCCCCCTATAGCGGTGTGCTGGCTGGCCGCTACCACCACTGGGCACACCCACACCACCACAAGGTTCACCCCAGGCTCCAGCCAGGCTCCAGACCCTCCCCACTTCATCACCGCTACCTCCTTACCCAGCAATGCACCACAGACCTTCATCCCCATCACCACCAAGCCTGGCTGCGCAGGTCGAGATGCTGTCCCTCATGTGCCAGCAACTGGACTGTCTTTAGGGGATCCAGGCCAGCATTTCCGCCAATCATGCGAAGCTCATGCGCAGCCTGGCATATCATAATAGGGAGGAGGAGAGGCACTAAATGATGACGGAGTCATACCTGGCCAGGCTGCTAAGAATCGGACTTGTCCCCAGTCCCGCCTCTTCTACCCCGGAGGCATACCCCAGCCACCCGCAGCCCGGCACCTCCTCTCCTCCCACCATGCCTCCACCACCACCACTTTTAGTGCCACTGACTCCCCCTGCACCCCCCCCCCCACCTTCCCCACCAGCATGGAGATGGTGCCTGGCCACACAGGATGTGGGCACTGCGGCTAAGCGAAAGAGAACATAGGGGCTGCGGACATGTTTGGGCCTTCTCAGCAGCACTCCTCTGTGACAATCTATTGGTCACTATGTTAACCTAATCTAGCCTGGCTACAGAGTCTTGGATCTTGGCCTATCTGATGATGATATTTTGTATGCAGATGGCTACCTCCCATCACATGGTGCATGATCTGCTTTTCTGTGGACACGTAGGGTTCTATTAAATATGTCACCAATTGATGGTCACTGATGAATGCTGTTGAGAAGAGATGCTGCAGTCCCTATCTTTTTAAAGCCTTACTTTGTAGGTGTTATTTATTTATTTATTTTTTGTTTTGTTTTGTTTTAGGTACAATTCAGGTCCATGAAGGCAGCTTCTGCATCTGCAAGCACTGTGAAGGAAATCTATGAGGTGTAAAGTTTTCACAGTGCCTCTCGGGAAGACATTACTTCAATTACAGCCCCCCTTAACATGTAGCTCCCACAATCTTAAAGCTATCGTATAGCCAAATATCTCAGACATGATTGTTGTTAGCTTAAATGTAGACTAATACCGCTATGGAATTGGACTTGCAAAATCTCACAAGAGCATGTTAAT
Source organism: Discoglossus pictus (assembly GCA_027410445.1). Classification (NCBI taxonomy): domain Eukaryota; kingdom Metazoa; phylum Chordata; class Amphibia; order Anura; family Alytidae; genus Discoglossus; species Discoglossus pictus. The sequence goes on from CM050165.1 coordinate 286,155,520, forward strand.
GACAGCCAGCATTAATATACGCATGAGTGAAGCATGTGATCCTGACCTCAATATCGGTCTGAGAACAGATCCTTGGGTCTGATTTAAGTAACAATGAATCAGGCTGCTGACCTTTGTGTCCTCTCCGTATTATTGGGTATTCTCCCATATTTCTGATTATCCAGAGAGCTAGCTAATAGTTAGTCATGCTTGCAGATGGGAATCAGGTGAGTTGGTATATTGTTACAGTATTTAGCACTGTACTGTACATGCATATTGATTAGTTTTTTTTTATCCTCCTCTGCCTTTTAGTTGACCACTTTTTTTCTTCTTTTTTTTTTAGCACCACTCTGTATGTGCGAAACTGGATTAGATTACACAGGTCAGATTTTGAATTATCTGTTTTATTGAGCAGATCTAGACAAGTTGTAAGTGCTATGCACATTAATGGTTATTTCAATTACATGGAGTGATTTCTGATGAGCCTGTTTTTCTTCAGATTCCAGTTGCAGTTTATAGTGACCACATGTGACCCTGGTAAGTGCTATGCATCATGCTTAATCTAGACTATCACATTACCCCCTGTACCTTTTCCCCCAAGCCTCTTGCTCTCTATTGATCTCCCCACACCAAACCCATGATATTAAAGCACAGTCTTGTCCATTTCTGATTGTGGTCTGTGTATGAAATACAGCTTTGTTATACTGTTCTCACTGTGTCAGTGTGTTTTCAATGGTTGGGGTTATGGGACATCCACATATATAAAAGTTGTGTCAAATTCCTATATATGTAAACTAGCGAACCCTAGTTACTATGCAATAGATTAATAGCTATAATAATAATAATCATAATAGCATTAGATATCATATAATACTAAATATCAAATCATCTATAATAGTTGGGGATATACGAGCCATTGGTCATGCTTTGCAAGCCTTGCAAAGTGAGATGAGCCATTTGCGACCCGTAGGGCTGCAGCTGAGAGCCCGCAGGACTTAGGCTGCAATGAGTGCTGAGGGCTCTCATTGCAGGCCTCGCAATGAGCGCTGCAGGCGCTCAGTGCAAGGCCCATGGGACTTACACTTAGGCTGCAAACGCTCATTGCGATGCCAATGGGCTTTAGCGAGGGCCACAAAATTACAGCCTGTAGGACTTAGGACAGAGGCACATATATGGACTGTGGGCGTCCCAAAATTACGACTTTAACGGCCGAATCACTGAACTGCAGAACTTGAAAAAAAACAACAAATATGCCTCAAATTAACTTACACACTCACACACAACACGGGGGGAGAGTCAGGGAGCCTGTGAGTGAGGTTGCAAGTTAATTTGAGCCATATTTGCGCCTAAGTGAGAAAAAAAATGCAACGAAGACGAGCCCGTAGGATGTAAAACTAGCCCATACTACGTAAAAAAGAGTCCTAAGCAGTAACACTTAATGCAAGCCATTAACACTTAACACAAGGCAAAAACCCAACCCAAGACAGTAACACTGAAGCGTGATTCCTATAAAGGGTAAACAGCATTGCCAGGATTACAATTTTACTCCCGTCATTTTTAAAGGGCAATTTTCTAGTAAAATAATAATAAAGGGTTAATACACATGCCAAGTCCAATTAGTTATACTGTGGAATATGAACATTTACCTGAGGGCCTAAAATGAATATGACAGTTGACACTGGAGTGGGTTGCCAGTTCCTTCTATAGTGGACTGTGATTTGACTGACCTCTCTGCTATGACGTGTCGACCTAGAGTGACCATATATAGTATAGCTCACAGCTTCATTGCAGTACACAAGCCCCTTTACCACCACCAATTAGCAATGCTGAAGTGGACTAGGAGAACATACACTAGACTAATCTACTCTAACCCATCAGGAGAGGCTGCAAAAACACATGGAGGCTTTGCAGAGGCACGTGGATCAAACTAACAACATTAACAGCTGTGTAAGCATAGAATATTGGGAACATTGTGAAAACTGGAATCTTTGAAGAACAGAGGAGAGAACAGAGAGCCTTTGATTAAATAAATGAATAAGACTGAAATTGACATCACACATTTTTCCCCTCACTGGCCTAGAAGCAGGAAGTTGCATCAGTAGATACAACCACAGCTCTCCAGAATTGTAAACACCCCTCTCCCACAAACAACTTTCCTATATGTATCATGGATTCCAGTAGAGGCATCCACATTTTTTTTCTAATTAAAAACTAGTGGTACAAATGTTTTCTGCATAATTATGTCCTTAGATTCAACGTTTATATATAACTAGCGACTTGCCCGTCAAAAATGATGGGGCAATACCATTTTAAGCCATGACAATGCTGTTTGACACACAATGTAAAGCTTTTTCTACTCTGAGGACCTTCAGCGTTTATTGCGAGCCTCGCGCTGAGCGCCTTCGGAGCTCATCTCGTGGCTCACAATGAGTGCCTAAAGACTATAGTATTTTTCAATTGGTCTGTAATGTGTAAATGCTCTACACATTGTTTCCAAATTGAATAAACTAAAGCTTCCTTGATGTGTTTAAGTTTAAGTAGCAGAATATATCAAAGTATTGAACCCAAATAGATATCACATTTACAGAATATTTTAATAAAACCCTGAGGTAATTGAAACTATACAGGAAGCTCCAATACTTAAAATGCATTTTTTGGGCAAACAGTTCCAGTCTGGTACTAGGTATCATGTGTTTAAGAGTTTAAGCTGGGTGTCAATTCTGCTTAATACATGTCGGTATTGAGGATTGTGCACATATTATGTGTGTTTATCCATAAAATGTGGCTTACCCGTCATTCAGAATAGTGGTAACACTAACAATGCATAATTTTTCAAACATTTACATTTAATTTGGCTATTTTAATGTTGTGAGTTCTAAATGGAAGTACACAATTATTTAATTATCTTAAAGTCAGAGCAATCTTGCATAGGCACACTGAGCTTGGCACCAGCATAGGACCCCATAGGCTTGACAATTTATTCAGAACCTGCAAATCCTCTTAAGTAAAAAAATGTATGTGAAGTAATAACTTCAGTATCAGCTGTTATCTGTACCTTGATGTTGCAAATACATATATTGACCTTTATAAAACAATGTACATGTCCTAACTGTACATAAGCAAGACAAAATCAACACACACATTTTATGAAGTCGTAAAGCTATAATAACGTTCTTCTAAGGTTTTTAAAAGTTCATGTTAGTTGCCTCGCCCTGCTACCTATTAAAGTAAAAATGTTTCTGTAAGTTCCACTACCATCTCTTTCACTCTCACTCCTCCTTAAACTAGCTACTGGAAATATATATCGTCTAATCCAGGCCCCTCACTCATTTCCACCTGATACCAGCCATGCACAGCCCCCAGAGCAGCAAACACCCAAAACGTATTACCCATTACCTGAGCCCACTGCATGCAAGGTCTATTTGCAATAAACGTACTTTCATAGACCTATTCATATCCAACTCCCTCAACCTACTGGCTATCACGGAATGCTGGCTCACTCCATCTGACTCTGTCTGACTCTCATATGGGGAGTCACCCTCCTAGACCTGTGAACAAGCAAGGTGGAGGTGTGGGCATACACAATGTACACAATCCCCAACTCAATATGATAGACACTCCCTTGACCTTGTTTTTGCTACTTTACATTAATAGCTAATCTGTTCTCTAACCCCAAACCTTTTGTTTGCCACATTCAACACTCTCCTCAGCCCAACCCCATCTCCTGTTCATACGGTCTCACAGTCAGACACTTTATAAGTTACATTGAAAACATCCATCTCAAACTCTCCTCTCAGCATGTCTCCCTCAAGAAACCGACAACATCCAGCTTTTGCTCTTCCCTAAATAACCATCACTCATGGACTCCTTTGACCTTGTAACTGTGGAAACAGCTATCTAGTCTATTATATTACTCTTGTATTACAATTTCTCCTCATAACCCTATTCCTTCACAACTTATCCCTCCCCTCTCCATTATACTTATTCTAGGCCTCATACATATATTAAACCTTTCATGTAACACTGGCAAGTTTCCATCTTTAAAACATGCCGTGATTACACCCATTTTTATGAAACTCATCTGACTCATCTTCTCCATCTATCACCCTATCGCTTTACTTCCCCTAGCCTCAAAACTGCTTGAGCGACTAGTTTACAATTGTCTTATCCATTTTATTTCCTCTAACTCCCTCCTTGATACCTTCTGACCCCAACACTTGACAGAAGCAGCCCTCAAAAAAGTCACTAATGCCTTACTCACGCCAAGTTAAAAGGTAATTTCTTAATCCTAATTCTCCTGAATCTCTCTGCTGCGTTCGACAAAGTTGACCACAATCTTCTTTTACAAATTCTCAGCTCTCTTGGCATCTGCCACACTGCTCTCTCATGGTTAACATCATACCTTTAAGGAAAGCACTGAGTACTTTTTATTTTAAGCTCAAAGACAGGGTCCTCTATTATGTTGCATTCTGATAATATTATTATTGTTTTTGACTTGAACTCACGTATAGCACTACAGAATATGTTGGTGTATTACAAATAAAGGAATAATAATAATAATAACACTAATAATAATGGAGCACAATGAAGTTTGAAGGCTGTGACGTGTCAGTGGCTTTGTTTTAGCTTTCTATTTTACGTTTCTGCACCCTTTATCACAAAATGAGTTTAAACCTGCTATTTCTCCCTTACTTACAATTCCTCCCCTCCCCCCACTACACACGCATGCTAGAAGCATTGTCTTATATTCCACGAGTCACCAAAATTATTATGAATCTTTGCTGTTTGGGTTCCATTAAAAAAAATGTATTCACTTGGCCTATGCATGCAAACATATAATGTAAAACAAATTTCATCATTCCAGGAGGTACAAATAAATATAGGCTTCATTTTATCAAAATGTACATTTTTATTCCTGTGAGTGAATTTGTTGGTAGGGCTCCAGTGTCCTGCTTTGCGCAGGGGCCTATAACGCTGTTAGGAAAGCACTGCTTAAAGTTTTACTGTAAAAAATGTTAGTACATTAAGAATTATCTGTTTCTTTAATATGCTTATATGTTGTTGTACATCCTGTATTATAACTCCTAATTATTCTACATTATCGGCATGTTCTTGAAACCTCTCTCCTGGATTCAGACCATACGTTAAAACTCCTCCTTCAATGCTTGCCCATGCCATCCTTTGTGTAGTAAAACTTTCAGCCCAGTGTCCAGATTTACTGACAACTATAAGTCCTCCTCTTCCATGTACCCTGTTTTTCATGTAGCTGAGAGCTTGATTGGCAGCATCCTGTGGAGTTTCACCTAGGAACAAAAAAAAATATTAAGTAATTAGTTATTAGTAATTAGTTATTTAGTAATTAGTTAGTAATGTTTACCATACTTTGATGACAGCAATACAGAAAGGTAAAAAATGCACATTTTATACTTTTTATAAAAGAAAAAAGTACATCTTTGACAAAAAAATTGGCATCATAAAAGAACAAAATAACACTATATTTGTTCCTACCTGTTCTGCAAGAAACTATTGTACAAATTTTTGATTTCACAGATTTTCCCTGAGGCTTCCGGATTCAAAATTGACATTATGACCCTTTCTTTAAGCATTTTATCTGTTGAAGACTGATTTACATAACTGTAAAACTCTTTTCTAATTTTATTTTTCAGCTTAATCAAGGATTAAGTATAAAATGGTAAATAGTATAATATAAATGAACAAAACCGCAAATTACTGCTCTCAAAATCCGGGTCCTGAGTGCTACTTTGTTAGAAAAAACGCAAATTTATAATCTCCCTCTGTCAGTCATCTGTGGCTAGACTGCTTTCTATTGGCTGAAAGGCCTGTGTCGCACTACGTTAAATGGAGATTGCATCTCAGCCAGCCGCTTGACAGCTTGCGTGCGCAGAAAAGGGTTTACGGGCTTGCATCTACGGCCTGTTGGTCGCGGCATGGTTGAATATAATAGCTTTATAACTCCACACGATTTCAAGCCCGCAGGCTTTGCGGGTCTACAATTGCCGCTACAGGCTTGGAATTTAATATGGCCCTAAGTCTTCAAGGAACATTTTACTTTTCAGCTTAACAGCTTTATGATCATCACCACTGGACAAGCCATTGACCTTAATTAACAATATTGTTCTATGTCCAAATAAAATGACTGTGGTATGCATGTACAACTATTTTATAAATCATATCATTAGAATCTTGAGTCACTCTAATTATTATAATTTTTTTATTTTACATTGTTAAATCATAACTTTGTTTTATATATTTTGCATGGTAAATAGTTTTCATATTCAGTGAGGTTGTCCTGGCAACACAGACTCAGAAATAACTCACACAGTGGTGACACTCTTTCTCTCTCCCTCTTTTTTTAAATACATTTAAATAAAATGTTTTGTTACAATAAAATCTCGTTGGTATTGCTCTAAAATATTGCATCAGAAATAATGGTTGACAGCACCAATAAATCTGTATATAAAAGACAATTAACTGCTGGTTTAAATTGAAGCATTTCTGTTGATGTAAAAAAAATATACACAAGTTCTTACCCTGTTCCATATAAAACAGCACAAGTCTTGCAAGGGTAACTTTCATGATGGACTCTCCATGCCCTGTTGTAGAAACGGCTCCAGTCAAGTTATCAGCATATCCTCCAGAACCTTGAAAAACAAAATGTAAAAAAAACTCACAATATTAGCAGATGTGTAAACCATGGACACCCTTCTGGATAGATATCTTGTAGTGGTGAAGGGTCCTGTATACTTCAGTAATGCTGTGTGCTATACAAAGTATGGTCACCCAAGATGGGCAGGTCATGGCAGAGAGGTCAGTCAAAAGACAGTCCACTGGAGATGGAAACTACAACCCACTCAAATAAAATTGCTAAGATAACTACAGTATATGGCACTGGAAGATGTGCCACTCAGGTCAGAAGATGCCTACAACATTACTGAGGAATAGCAGAGCACATGTGCAAGTAGTACAACTTCTAATGAAGTGGTTTTGCCAAAGCTGAAAGGATACCCAGCTGCAGATGTGTCTGGAGGAGAAAAGAAAGTCCTTTGCTGCAAAGAACAATTCAGCAATGGAACCTAGAATGTTAGAACTATGAACCAAGGTAAACTGGACATGGTCAAGCATGAGATGACAAGGCTAAACATCGATATCCTGGGAATTGGTGAGCTTAAATGGACTGGAATGGGGCATTTAACATCATATAACTACCAGATCTACTACTGTGGTCAAGAATCCTGCAGAAGAAATGGGGTAGCCCTCATAGTCAATAAAAGATGGCAAAAGCTTTGCTTGGTTCCAACAAATAAAGGACAGAACGATTTACATTTAAATTGAAGGCAAGTAATTTAGCATCACAGTTATCCAAGTCTATGCTCCAACCATGGATGAGGTTGTCAAGTTCTATGAAGATGTTCAAAACATCATAGATATAACACCAATAAAAGACATTACTATCATCATAGAATATTGGAATGCTAAAGTAGGGAACCAAAAACATATCTGAAATAACTGACAAGTTTGGATGTGAAGTACAAAATGAAGCAGGTCAGAGATTAGTACAATTCTACAAGCCCGACTCCAACAATATATGGCCCGGGAATTACCGGATGTGCAAGCCGGGTTCTACAGAGGAAGAGGCACAAGAGATCAAATCGACAATGTCCGATGGATAATAGAGAAAGCAAGAGAGTTCCAGAAAAGGATTTATTTCTGCTTTGTAGACTATTCTAAATCCTTTGACTGTGTAGATCACAATAACATGTGGCATGTTCTTAAAGAGATGGGAGTACCAGATCATCTCATCCTCCTCCTAAAGAATCTGTATGAGGACCAAGAAGCCACGGTCAGAACCGAACATGGGACAACAGAATGGTTCAAGATCAGAAAAGGTGTGCAACAAGGTTGTATATTGTCACCTTATTTATTTAACTTATATGCAGCGTACATCATGCATAAGGCCGGGCTGGATGAATCCAAAGCCGGAAGCAAGGAAGAAATATCAACAACCTCAGATACAAGAATATTACTACTTTGATGAAAGTGAGGAGGATCTAAAAGACCTATTGATGAGGGTAAAAGAAGAGAGGGCAAAAGCTGGCCTACAGCTCAACATTAAAAAGACAAAGATCATGGCAAATGGCAATCTCAATTCCTGGCAAATTGACAGGGAAGAAGTGGAGGCAGTGACAGATTTTATTTTCCTGAGATCCAAGATCTCTTCAGATAGTGGCTGAAGCCATGGAATTAGAAGGCATTTGCTTATGGGGAGGAAAGCTATGGCAAGCATTGACAAGCTAGTAAAAAAGCTAGTAAAAAGTAAAGATATTAATCTATCAACAAAGGCCTGCATAGTTAGAATCCAGTAGTAACAGACGGATGTGAGAGCTGGACCATAAAGAAGTCTAAGCATCATAGAATTTATGCATTTGAATTGTGGTGTTGGCGAAAACTACTTAAAGTCCCTTTGGACTGCAAGAAGGTCCAATAAAGCAGTACTTCAGGAAATCAAGACAAACTGTTCACTCAAAGATATAATTATATAATATTTTGGCCATATCATGAGACAACAGGATTCCCTAGAGAAGACTCTGATGCTGGGAAAGATTGAAGGCATAATATTAATAGGAGATTGTATATATAGAAATATACTCATCTATCCAAATTGTACAGTGGAACTAAATCCTAAATCAATATTAATCCAACAAGAAAGAAAAAATATACATATAGTAGTGACCGTGAAGTCTAGATAGAGATAAGCAATGAGACTATGAGGTAGATGTGATTGTAAAACGTAACTTTTACTATATAAATAAGAAAAAAATTTCAGTTGTGATGAAAGGTTGAAATATATATTGAAAAATACGTAATTGCTGGCTAGGTGTGTGACAATGGATGCTCATATCACATATATAGTTGTGAGCATGCGAGCCGTTGCTCTAGCTTGCGGGCTCGTGTAGCGAGGGCCGTGGCCCTTGCATAGCGAGGGCTGCGGGCGAGGGCCTCGGTTGCTGGCATGGAACGCCGAAGGCGCTCCATGCCAGCAACTGAGGCCCTTGCTTGCGCTCCTTGCCAGCAACTGCGACCCTCGCAAACTTTACGTCGCAACGCAAACACGACACACCAACTACGACCCTCGCAAACTTTACCTCGCAACGCAAACATACGAGACACGTTAACACACATTACGACCTCGCAACAATCGGACGCAACTCGCGAACATTACAAAATTCAAAACACAATCAATACACACACCACATACATAAAAAGCTTACCTACAGCAAGAGGAAGCATCCAGCACCTCAAAAAAACTACTTACAGCTTAATTTCACTAAAAATAAAAGTTCGCTAAGCGACAGAAAAAATGTCCGCCGAACAAAACGAAAATGAGGCTACAACCGCAAACAACATACGAGACACGTTAGCACACATTACGACCTCGCAAAAATCGTCTGCAACCCGCAAACATGAAAAAATAAAAAACACAATCAATACACACACCACATACATAAAAAGATTACCTACAGCAAGAGGGAGCATCCAGCACCTCAAAAAAGCAACTTACACCTTCATTTCACTCCAAATAAAAGAGTTTACACACTAAAAAAATACTCTAAGCGACATAAAAAATGGCCGCCGAACAAAACGAAAATGAGGCTACAGCACTGTAAACACGCAAAACACCACAAGAAACTCGCAAAACACCACATGAAACTCGCAAAACACCACAAAAGACCTACGGATATTCCGCTAAGACGGATACCACACATTACCCGCCATTTTACGCCAATGCGGAAGTACACGACTATGCTAACGGTTTGGTCTCGCACACGTCGGTTGCTGGGGTGCTTCGTAGACGGAAGTTACTTCGTCGACTTATGTTTACCCATGGGATGCTCGATATCCTGTGCTTACTTCGAGGCCTTCAGCAAATTTTTACAATGGGTTGTGAGCATCGAGGCGGGGTATAAGAGTATTACCCATTACCTGATTGACTTCCTTTTCATTGGCCCAGCAGGAAACGACGCTTGCCGTTTCATGCTGGACGTGTTCACCGAAATCTGTACAGAATTCGGGGTACCACTGGCCCATGACAAGACGGAGGGCCCTATGGAACAATTGACTTTTCTAGGGATTCGGATCGACTCCTGCAAAATGGAGTGCATTCTTCCCTTAGAGAAGGGGGTGGACATGCAAGCGGAGATTAAGGCGCTACTGGGCGCACGGAGGGTAACCCTGCGGCGGCTTCAATCAATATTGGGGAATTTGAATTTCGCATGCAGAATTATCCCCATGGGGCGGATATTCTGTAGACGGATGTCGCTGGCTAGGGTAGGGATTGCGAAGCCGCATCATTTCCTAACAGTCTCTAGGGTCATGCGTGATGATGCGAGGGTATGGGCGATGTTCCTTGCAGATTTTAATGGGCGGGTGCTCCTTCAAAAGGAGGGCGCCACCAGCGCAGAGCTAGATCTCCACACCGATGGGTCTGGACCGATTGGTTGTGGGGCTTATCTCCAAGGGAGATGGTGCGCTGCGGCGTGGCCGGAGGAATGGGAAGAGGCGGGTTTACTGCAGAACCCTACATTCCTTGAGCTGTTTCCTATGGTGGTAGCAGTGCACTTATGGGGTGCCTGTTTCAGGGACAGGCGAGTCATTTTCCATTCGGGTAATTAGGGTTTGGTTGAAGCCGTGAACAACATCACGGCAGCATCCGTACCGGTGATTAGATTGCTCCGGCATCTTGTGCTATGTTGCCTTCGCTTGAACATATGGTTTCAGGCAAGACATGTGACAGTAGTGGAAAACGGAATTGCTTACGCCCTCTCTCGGTTTCAGGAGGATCGCTTCAGGGCGCTGGCTCCTTATGCGAATGCCCTGGGGGAGCACATCCCCGAGGAGCTTTGGGAGATTGGAGCTGTCAGGTAACGAGACTCGTGAGACAGTCTGTTGCCCCAGCGACGTGGAACGCTTATAGACGTGTGTGGGCAAAATGGGATAGTCTAGTGGCACTGGCAGGTGGTGCCACGACGGAAGACAAGAGCGTAGGGATCCTGCTTTGGTACCTGCTGCGGTGCGCCGAGCAAGGCGAATCAAGAACCGTAGTAGGGAGACAGGTCAGGGCGCTTGCTTTTATGTTTAAGCTTGCTGGGCAGAGGGACCTTACAAAGGAGTTTCTAATGCGCAAGGTGGTGCGCGGAATGTTCAGCGGGGCGCAAAGGCCAGATAGTAGGCGGACAATAACATTTGCGCTGTTGCTGAGATTGGCTCAGGAGTTGGTGGTGGTTTGCAGGAACCCCTTTGAATCCCTACTTTTCCGAACGGCTTTTTCCCTGGCGTTCTTCGGAGCGTTTAGGATAGGGGAGTTAGTCGCGAACAGTAGACACGGTTCGGGGGGACTGCAATTGGTGGATACCTGCCTCAGGGAAGGTATGGTGGTATTGTGGTTGCGGAGGTCAAAGACCGACCAAGTGGGTAAAGGAAGAGAAGTTGTTCTGCATCAGGTTGGCACGGAGTGTTGCCCATATGCATGTGTAATGGAGTACCTTAAGCAGCGACCGGCGGGACGGTGTTCGCTGCTGGTACACGCCGATGGAACGGCACTGTCTAAGTATCAATTTAAAAAAGTTTTAAAAAGCGCACTGCATCGGCTCGGTTTTAAGCAGTCTGACTTCGGAACACACTCTTTTCGGATTGGAGCTGCCACTGAAGCGGCTAGGTTTAGGTTGCCCGACGCGACAGTGAAGCGCATCGGGAGGTGGAACTCAGACCGTTTTCGGTCCTATGTAAGGCCAAATGCAGTGGTTTAATGGTGTTGCTTTCTACTTTCAGGGGAACAGAAGCAACTATGGATTGTGGGCCATTCATACGTGTACTGGGCCCATAGGTTAGTCGCAGTTACCGAAGAAAAGGCACAACTGGGCTTTCCTGTAACGGACTTACGCGTACGGTGGTGTGGCATTCGGGGTCTGCGATGGGCGCAGCTCGACGGTCTCCTGGAAACTTACGCGCAGCGTTACGGTCAGCCCAGCGTGATAATACTTCATGCCGGCGGGAACGATTTGGGGACAGTTCCCATGAGACGAATGCTAAAGGTGATGAGACGAGACATCGAGAAATGGGTGAAGAAGTTCCCTGGGACGTTCCTTATCTGGTCTGAGATGATTAAGAGAAGATCATGGCGTAATGCGCGCGACCCAGTATGTTTGGATAAGGCTAGACAGAAGATTAACCAGCAGATTGCGAGCTTTGTGAGGAAACATGGTTTCGTTGCCATCCGGTATAAAGAGTTCGAACCGGTCGGCGCTGATGATTTTTTCACAAAAGATAAGGTTCATCTTACGGAAATAGGGTACGAGTTGATGATGTTGGAGTTTAGGGAGAGTGTTTTGCGGGCCTTGGCTTTAATGTCCAGCAGGGGGGGATCGCAGCCTCGGGAGGCGTCCCTCGCATGCTCCGTGGCGGGAGGTGAGTTGCCCGGCCCACTGGCCTAAGGGGGCGATGGCCCCACCTCACAGGGCGTGCTTAAAGATAAGTATTGGGGCTTTGGGCAGGCCTCAAAGCGTGAGGTCACTGTTCGTGGCCGGGCTCCTCCCCCGGAAGGAAAGGACTAAATTAGTCATTTAAATAAGTTATGGTTGTTGTTTACATTGTTTCAAAATAAAGCTGTGGCCCGTTGTTTCTCCCAACCCAAGTTGTCGTGTCAGTTATTCCATCAACTAGCCTAAATGGATCATGCATGGGTCATGAACGACGCGGAGGCTGCACAGGCTCCCTGGGTCAGCCCGTAGCGTCACGTGACCCAGCGGAGCCTGTGAGGCTATCAGCCAATCAGGAGCGTCGGGGGGCGTGTCGGAAGCTCGTTTCACGCCGTTGAGCACAGCAGCGCGGTCTCCCAACTGGAATCCCACCCACCCACCCTGTATTTTGTTGTTAACAGATGTTATGGTGTATTCTTTTAAAAAAAAAATAATAATAATATATATAATATAAATAAGAAATATTGAAATTAATATATATTTTGGTTAAAGAATTCAGAGAAGTGGCTATTGTATGTGGTGTATTGTTAATTTATGACTGGGCGGCGGTAGGTGAGTTGCCCGGCCCACTGGCCTAAGGGGGCGATGGCCCCACCTCACAGGGCGTGCTTAAAGATAAGCATTGGGGCTTTGGGCAGGGCTCAAAGCGTGAGGTCACTGTTCGTGGCCGGGCTCCTCCCCCGGAAGGAAAGGACTAAATTAGTCATTTAAATAAGTTATGGTTGTTGTTTACATTGTTTCAAAATAAAGCTGTGGCCCGTTGTTTCTCCCAACCCAAGTTGTCGTGTCAGTTATTCCATCAACTAGCCTAAATGGATCATGCATGGGTCATGTTCCCCTCTCCCTGTCATGTCATCCCTTCCCTTCCCCCCATTTGCTAGCACATGGTCAAGTGCTTTACCAGCAGCCATCTTGGCTTGCTAGACCTCAAAAAATGGACACCCTTTAAATTACCTATAGGGACTGCCTGAACCTACTGCTGCTCTACCACACGAAGACACTGCAGTCTCTCAGAGTGATTTTCTGTGCCCCTGGTAAGAAGGAGAAGGTGAAGACAGTCAGCATGTGCCACCCTTCTATTGGGAGCATGGGATGGGGAAGTGGAGGGGCTAAGCAAATGGGGTTGCCTAGACCCTCTTAGAGATCTCCTAGCAGTATGACCCCAATCATTTAAAGAGGCAGGGCTTGTTAAAATCCCAGAATGATCAGCTAAGGTGGCAGGGATAGCAGTTACAATGAATCCCAATATGGCTAATACTGAAGCTGGTATAATTGATGCTAGCCATGAGGGGCCCTGAAAGCTGTGTCACTCCTAATAAGGACATTAAAATAGTTCACAAAACTTGATTCCATGCTAATGTGGAGTTGTGAAATTGATAAAAGCTACTGAGTCAAGAAGAAATGAGAACTGTTAAAAAAAGCTGTTACATAACCATTCCTCCCCCTTTAAAACCAACCCCTTATATTAGCCCATTACATAACCAACTGGCAGACAGTCAAAACTTCTCATCCTATTTCTAGCCCAGTCAATACCTTAACTATGTACGTCCATGGGCTAAACACAGTAAGGGTATTCCAGCAGCCAATTAAATTACAAGCCCGTAGGGGAAACTTGAGACTTTCAACGGCTGTGGGCTTGAAATTTGGACAAGTTACAGGGCTATTAAATTAGACCACGGCGTGAGTTACGGGCTTGAGACGCAAACCCATAAACCATTTGGATGTGCGGCTGTGAACGTGATCAATTCGTCAAACCCGTAGTTACGGGTTTAGATGGAGCCAATGGCAACAGAGATTGTCATCATTATTTTTATACCTAACATCACATTACCTATAAGTACAATAATGTGTGTATATTTAAATTTACAGTGCTACAGATAGGAATTAACCAACTAGCGAGTCCTCTCTAGTACCTGTTGGCTTTTTGGCTCCATTAGTGGGTTACAGGCTTGAACGCCAGTGAATTTGTTGCAATTTAATAGCATGATTGGATCGTAAAAGTTATGGGCTTGACAGATCAAAGGATTTGCAGGCGCACAGATCAAATTTCCACGTCCCATAGCCTTTTCTCGCCCTTACCCCACAAGTCGTTAGTGGCTTGCTTTACGGGTCAATTTAATAGCCGCAAGTCTTGCGGGCTACGTTATGGGCTACAGGAGTTAGCCAGTTCGTTAATGCAGATTTATTTATTTTCATTATTTTTTTTAGAATATTGTACTATATGCTTAAAAAAAATAAGTAGAAACTTTAATGTCACACAAAAGCCTCCTGCTTAAAAGGTTATAATTACAGCTCCTTGTAAAAGTATTCACCCCCCTTGACGCTTTACCTCTTTTGTTACATTACAGACTTAAGTTCAATGTTTTGCTAATCTGAAGTTTATGTGATGGATCAGAACACAAAAGTCCAAGTTGGTGAAGTGAAATGAGAAAAATATATATATAAAACTAATTTTTAGAAATAGAAAACAGAAAATTGGCATGTGTGTGTGTATTCAGCCCCTTTATTATGAAGCCTATAAAAATCTCTGGTGCAGCAAATTACCTTCAGAAGTCACATAATTAGTGAAATTATGTCCACCTGTGTGCAATCTAAGTGTCACATGATCTGTTATTACATATACACACCTTTTTTTAAATGCCACAGAGGCTGCAACACCTAAGCAAGAGGCACCACTAACCAAACACTGCCATGAAGGCCAAGGAACTCTCCAAACAAGTAAGGGACAATGTTGTTGAAAGTACAAATCAGCGTTAGGTTATAAGAAAATATCCAAATTTTTGATGATCCCCAGGAGCACCATCAAATCTATCATAACCAAATGGAAAGAACATGGCAGAACAGCAAACCTGCCAAGAGACGGCCACCCACCAAAACTCACGGACTGGGTAAGGAGGGCATTAATCAGAGAGGCAGCACAGAGACCTAAGGTAACCCTGGAGGAGCTACAGAGTTCCACTGCAGAGACTGGAGTATCTCTACATAGGATGACAATAAACCGTACGCTCCATAGAGTTGGGCTTTATGGCAAAATGGCCAGAAGAAAGTCATTCCTTTCAGCAAAAAACAAAATGGCACATTTTGAGTTGGAGAAAAGGCATGTGTGAGACTACCAAAATGTATGGAGGAGGGTGCTCTGGTCTGATGAGACTTTCTGCCATCAAATAAAATGCTATGTCTGGCACAAACCGAAAACATCACATCACCCAAAGAACACCTTCCCAACAGTGAAACATGGTGGTGGCAGCATCATGCTGTGGGATATTTTTAAGCAACCGGGACTTGGAAACTGGTCAGAGTTGAGGTAAAGATTGATGGTGATAAATACAGGGATATTCTTGAGCAAAACCTTTACCACTCTGTGCGTGATTTTAGGCTAGGACGGAGGTTCACCTTCCAGCAGCACAATGACCCCAAACACACTGCTAAAGCACTTGAGTGGTTTAAGGGGAAACATGTAAATGTGTTGGAATGGCCTAGTCAAAGCTCAGACCTCAATGAAATAGAAAATCTGTGGTCAAACTTAAAGATTGCTGTTCACAAACGCAAAGCATCCAACTTGAAGGAGCTGGAGCAGTTTTGCAAGGAGGAATGGGCAAAGATCCCAGTGGTAAAATGTGGCAAGTTCATAGAGACTTTTTCCAGACTTGGAGCTCTGATTGCCGCAAAAGGTGGCTCTACAAAGTATTGACTTTAGGTTGGGGAATATTTATGGGCATTGACTTTTTCTATTATTTGTCCTATTTGTTGTTTGCTTCACAATAAAAAAAAAAATAAACAACTTTAAAGTTGTGGGCATGTTCTGTACATTAAATGATGCAAATCCTCAAACAATCCATGTTAATTCCAAGTTGTGAGGCAACAAAACATGAAAACTACCAAGGGGGGTGAATACTTTTGCAAGGCACTGTATATACAGTGAGGGGAAAACGTATTTGATCCCCTGCTGATTTTGAATGTTTGTCCACTGACAAAGAAATAATCAGTCTATAATTTTAATGGTAGGTTTATTTTAACAGTGAAAGACAGAATAACAAAAAAAAAAAAGCAAGAGGAACGCATGTCAAAAAAGTTATAAAATTGGTTTTCAGAGTGAAAAATATTTAATCCTCTATCAATCAGCAAGATTTCCGGCTCCCAGGTGTCTTTTATATGGGTAACAAGCTGAGATTAGGAGCACTCTCTTAAAGGGAGTGCTCCTAATCTCAGCTCATTACCTGTATAAAAGACACCTGTCCATAGAAGCAGTCAATTCATCAGATTCCAAACTCTCTACCATGGCCAAGACCAAAGAGCTGTCCAAGGATGTCAGCGTCAAGATTGTAGACCTACACAAGGCTGGAATGGGCTACAAAACCATCACCAAGCAGATTGGTGAGAAGGTGACAACAGTTGATACGATTATTCGCAAATGGAAGAAAGACAAAACAACTGTCAGTCTCCCTTGGTCTGGTACTCCATGCAAGATCTCACCTTGTGAATATTCAATGATCCTGAGAACTGTGAGGAATCGGCCCAGAACTACACAGAAGGATCTTGTTAATAATCTCAAGGCAGCAGGGACCATAGTCACCAAGAAAACAATTGGTAACACACTACACCGTGAATGACTGAAATCCTGCAGCGCCCGCATGCCCCCCCTGCTCAAGAAAACACTTGTACATGCCAGTCTGAAGTTTGCAAATGAACATCTGAATGATTCAGAGGAGAACTGGGTGAAATTGTTGTGGTCAGATGAGACCACAATCGAGCTCTTTGGCATCAACTGAACTCACTGAGTTTGCAGTAAGTGGAATGCTGCTTCTGACCCCCAAAACACTATCCCCACTGTCAAAAATGTAGGTGGAAACATTATGCTTTGGGAGTGATTTTCAGCTAATCGGATTGGACAACTGCACCGCATCAAAGGGACGATGGACGGGGCCAAGTACCTTTAAATCTTGGGTGAGAACGTCCTTCCCTCAGCCAGGGCATTTAAAATGGGTTGTGGATGGATATTCCATCATGACAATGACCCAAAACACACAGCCAAGGAAACAAAGGAGTGGCTCAAGAAGAAGCACATTAAGGTCTTTGAGTGGCCTAGCCAGTCTCCAGACCTTAATCCCATAGAAAATCATCGGAGGGAGATGAAGGTTTGAGTTGCCAAACATCAGCCTCAAAACCTTAATGACTTTGAGAGGATCTGCAAAGAGGAGTGGGACAAAGTCCTTCCTGAGACCTCTGCAAACCTGGTGGACAACTGCAAGAAATGTCTGACTTCTGTGAATGCCAACAAGGCTTTTGCCACCAAGTACTAGGTCAAAGGGGTCTTGCATAGAGCACCAGACCAAGGGAGACTGACAGTGGTTTTGCGTTTCTTCCATTTGCGAATAATCACACCAATTTTTGTCACCTTCTCGCCAAGCTGCTTGGTGATGGTCTTGTAGCCCATTCCAGCCTCGTGTAAGTCTACACTCTTGTCCCTGACATCCTTGGACAGCTCTTTGGTCTTGGCCATTGTGGAGAGTTTGGAATCTGATGAATTGACTGCTCCTTTGGACAGGTGTCTTTTATACAGGGAATAAGCTGAGATTAGGAGCACTCCCTTTAAGGGAGTGCTCCTCAGCTTGTTAGCTCGTTACATGTATAAAAGACACATGGGAGCCAGAAATCTTGCTGATTGGTAAGGGATTAAATACTTTTTTTCACTCATTGACCTGGAAATCAATTTTATAACTTTTTTGACATGCGTTTCTCTTGATTTTTTTTTTGTTATGCTGTCTCTTACTGTTAAAATACAACTACCATTAAAATTATAGACTGATCATTTCTTTGACAAAATCAGTAGGGGATCAAATACTTTTTCCCCTCACTGTACATATACTGTAACAAGAGCAACAATGACAAACTTCCAGCAGTGTTGTTCTTTGAATTCCAATTTGATCTGACTTGAAAGCTGATAAAAAAAACGATGTGATCTACCAATCTTTAAAAAGTGTTTCAGCAAAATAACAATGCATGAACAAAATAAATTGTTCTTTTTTTTTTCTTTTTGGCAAATGTTTTGCTTCTGTCAGAAATGCATTATGTATTTTGGTATCCAAGCAGTATTAAATGTAAAGTGATAAACTTATGTTATGTTATTAAATACTAATCATGGGCCCCAATTATTTGAGCAATTGTAAGTTACTGGAGCCCGTAAACTAATTTGCTATTCAAATGGCGTTTTTTGCGAGCCGCAAAAGGTCTATGGGTTACGGGCTGAAAATCCCTGCAGTCGTTACAACTGGAACTTTTCCCTGATCTAAGCCTTTGATCTTTCACGTCCGCAAGAGTTACGATTCCTAAAATCGCAAATCGCTATTAAATTGCTTTGATTCCGCAAACCTGCAAATGTTTTCACACCCTTAACTGGCAAATGTAGAAGAAAATCCTACAGGTACCAGATGGGACCCACAAAGGGGTTAAAGACATGTCTGTAGTTCTGTAAATGCAAATAAAACATCAATACTGCACTATAAATGACAGGGAAAGCGATTAAAAACATTAGAATGAATTACAAAACAGTCTCAAGCTCGCAAATCGTAAATAACAATTTTATTATTTCTATTTTAAATTTCAGTTAGTATATATCGATCTTGGGAATCAATGAGTTAATACATCAGGCCAGCCATATGGACTAGAACAGTATTGATTTTTATTATTTTGTATTTTGCGGTTTTGCGAGTCCAATAGCATATTGGACCTTTACACGCTATTTGATTGGCATGTAACCTCTGTCTTTTGCTGCTGTAATGATGACTGTCTCATTTTCTATTGGCTGTTTCAAAATGGGTAGTTAAGGCCTTGCTTAATTGATCATGTTCACGCTCTGAAATACTACATACGTTTGCATAATTTACAGTTTCGACTTTCGGCCCGTAACTTGCTGGCTTTTTCGATTGAATCGCTCCTTAATTGTAGCAGAGTTCAAGCCCGCAGCAGGCCCACAGACATACGGCCTGTATACTGCGAGATGAGGCCTTGCAATTAAATGAGGCACCATGTGTTTAAAAGACAATTGGGAAGCAAAAACATTTTTTTTTATATATTTTTTAAATATATTTTTATACTTTTGAGTTATATTGCACCAAATATGAGACATATAGATTGTAAGCTCTTTGTACTAGGGACCTCAGCTCTGCTGCATCAAACTGCCTGTTGCACCTTTGTATTGTGTTTGTATTTCAAAATACCTGAGAATTTGTTTATACCCTTGTAATTTGCCAATTGTACCTACTGTACTGTATTCTACTTTGTGAATAGTGCTATGGAAAATGCTAAAGCTTTATAAGGAAACATATATAGTTGTGAGCAGTGTGGGTTGTGGATGGAAAGTTGTTGGTAACGACATGGTAAAATTGCGGACTCGCATAGTAAGCTCGTCGCAACTGCAGCCCTTGATAAGCAAGGCCCACAGTTGCAGGCTGCAAGTGCAGGCCCTGGTGAAGATGAGCACCAGGGCGCTCATCCTTACGACCTGCACGACTTAGGCAGTGAGCTCCAAAGGGACTCATTGCGCTGGTGGACATGAGCGCCATAGGGGCTCATACCTACGACCGGATCGCGACTTCACCAGCGATTCCCCAAGACACTCAGGACTTCTTACTTTATGCTCTAATTGCGCTGGGGGAGATCACCCTGTACTACTTAGTGCCCCAACTGCCAAAATGGAAAGTCCTTAAAAAAACACACAAATATGCCTTAAAATTAACTAAAAATACTCACACACAGCACAGGGGGAGAGACAGTTAGCCTGTGAGTGAGGTGGCCAGTTATTTTGATCCATATTTTGCATTTTTGAAAGCTCGAAATTCAAGTGAGGAAAAAAATGGCGGCCCGAAAACGAGCACCTAAAATCCCCCACCAAACTCGGAACACTTACCCGAAGCCAGTAACACATCCTGCGGCACATAGCACATAAAAAAAAAAAAAATCTATGCCATTTTCTATGGAGTAAGCAACGTTGGGTACAACGCAAATCTCGCATGCGCACTGTGTTTTAACACTTTCTACTGGAGCTGGCAGTCTATAAATACTGGACACTTTCTAGAATTTTCTAAATTTCTCCTCAGGTGATGAACAGTGTGACTGTACATTTCTCTGGTGGCATTACTTCTGAAGCAACTTGATTATCACTTTAGAAGTTGAAATCCTGCAAATTACAGCAAATAGCTAAGCTAAAATTAATTAATAATTAATTAATAAATTAATCATTTCAACAAAAAAAAAAATAAGGTTTTCAATATTGCAAATAACTATTTATATAGAGAAGGATTTAGAAGACGTTATTCATGTATAGTAAGATTTATAAGATAGATAAATGTTTATGTGGAGTAAAATATTGTAAACTTAAAAATAACAAATAAAAAAAAGATAAAGCACAGAAATAGCTATGATTAACAGATAGTTTACAAAAAAAAATCTATGCACTTAGCAAATTAAATTATCATTAATTTATACAGTGGATTTCAACATTTGCATATTTATGTCATTTTCCACAGACTCTGCCTGAAGAGTGTCACTGACTAATTTGCAGCACTGCACGGTTTAACACAGACTTTAAGCTTATACAGACAACAAATTAAAATGAAGAGGTAATGTACATAAACGTAACCAATTAAAAAAATAATTGCATTAACAAAAAAACTATGGTATTTGTCAAAAAATATTAATTGAAATGTTATTTTAACATTTGCATCTCTCTTCCTCATTTTCAACAGACACTGCCTGAAGAGTGTCACAGGAAGATTGGCAGCAGGGGACGGTAACAAACACACACTTCATTTATAGACAGCAAATTCAAGACAACAAGTACCGTATTGCCTTATTAAATTGTGATACAGTAAATTTAAAAGGGCTCTATTTAAGCACACAGCATATTTTATTTACAGAAGTTTTTAGTTAGTGAAGACCTTGCTTTTGGATAGAAGTTCACTAACTAAAAACTTCTGTAAAAAAATATGCTGTGTGCTTAAATAGAGCTATTTTAAATTCAGTGAATCACAATTTAATAAGGCTGCATATATTTTAGCTACTGCTATTAACGCATATAAAATGGAAGGACCTATCAACCCTCTAAGCCTAACACCAAAACCTAATACTTTAATGCCAACGGTGGTGCACACAAAACAGGATAGGACAAGGAAAAAACAATAAGGTACCCGAACCCTCTAATGCCAACAGTGGCGCACACAAAACAGGATAGCACAACAAATGTTCTTAACACATACAAAATGGAAGGATCTATCCATTTTTGTGTGCAACTCCATCTAAACCTAACCCCATAACCTAAAACTCTAATGGCAACAGTGGCACACACAAAACAGGATGGGACAAAAAAAAACTTCCCTAACCCCCTAATGACAACAGTGCCACACAGAAAACAGGATAGGACAAAAAATATATATACCCTAACCCCCTAATGCCAACAGTGGTGCACACAAAAAAAAATAGCACAACAAATGTTCTTAACAAATAAAAAAAATTACCTAACCCCCTAATGTCAACAGTGATGTACACAAAAGCAGATAGCACAACAAATGGAAGGATCTATCCTGTTTTGTGTGCGCCACCCGCTAAACCTAATCCCATAAACGAAACCCCTAATGCCAACAGTGGAACACACAAAACAGGATAGGACAAGAAATGTTGTGAACACATACAAAATGGAAGGATCTATCCTGTTGTGTATGGTCTTAATATCAAAATGGATGAAAAAGTTATTTTAGCATTTGCATCTCTCTATGTAATTCACAACAGACACTACCTGAAGAGTCTCATCACCTCTACAGGAATTTATACACAACAAATTGAAGGCAACAGTACAGTATTACAAGTTTAACAAACAAAAAAAAAGTAATGTACTGCTGTTTACATATAAAATGGAACAACCTATCCTGTGTTGTGTGTGCCTTTGTGGAAATGCACTGCAACCTAACTAACCCTCTACGCCTAACCCCATAACCCTACACCCCTAATGCCAACAGTGGTGCAAAAAAAACAGGATAGGACAAAAAATGCTGGTAACACATAC
Organism: Discoglossus pictus; assembly: GCA_027410445.1. Taxonomy (NCBI): domain Eukaryota; kingdom Metazoa; phylum Chordata; class Amphibia; order Anura; family Alytidae; genus Discoglossus; species Discoglossus pictus. The sequence continues at coordinate 286,178,110 of CM050165.1, forward strand.
AAAATGGACGGATCTATCCACCCTCTAAGTCTAACCCTATAACCTAAACCCTTAATGACAACAGTGGCGGGGGAACAAAAATACCACAATTTTTTTTTTTTAAACACTGCTGTTTACACATATAAAATGCAAGGACCTATCCTGTTTTCTGTGTGCTCCATAACCCTAACCCCCTAATGCCAACACTGGCGCACACAAAACAGTATATGACAAGAAATGCTGTTAACACATACAAAATACAAGGACCTATCCTGTTTTGTGTGCGCCTTTCAGAAAGTGAACTGCAGCCTAACTAACCTGCTAAGTCAAACCCCATAACTCTAACCCCATAATGCAAACACAAAAAAAGATAGGAGAAGAAATAAGCAAAATAAAATTACAAATATTTCATTAAAATAAAATAAAAAAAGCATAAAAAGTACTAATGTGCTACTTATATTTACAGATTACTATGGCGGATACCGAAAACGATGAAAAGAAAAGACATCAAACACTACAATGTGTACAAAGATGGAAAGACAGACAGACGCTCGAGGAACAGAAAATTAAACGAGAAAAAGAACGTGAGAGAATCGCAAGCAAAAGACAAGCGGCTGAGAAAGCAACATCCAAGCCCAAGAAGGCAACTGAAAAGCAAAAGCATTTAGAAAATTTGCTGAACAATCTGATACCAATTCTAATGATGATTTAAAGAGTCATATTGATATATGTTCTCAGAATTGTCCTTTAGTTAAATCCTTATAAGTAGAGGTCCAAATTTGTGGTAAGATGAATATTGTCTGCTAGTTTTGTGGGGTTTTTCATTTCCAACAGGAGAGACCCAGAGATGGCCAGTTCGTTAGTTGCTGTGAAAAAGGCAAGGAAAGATTTCCACAAAGACAACAATTCCCACTATATTTAAAAAGCATTATGACTCAGCCTACTTTCCCTAATTAAAACAATTTAATATTTTCCCCAATGGGGAAGCCGGATGGCAACCCAATTTACCCCTTGACAGTTACCCAAATTGTAACGTACGTGTCAGAAATAATATTTCCATGCTTGAATTTAGAGTGGCTCAAACTGCAATTCGAGATGGATTCCATCCCATTTTATGTGGTGGAAAACTGATACAACAATGGATCATTGATTCATATTTGCAAGTTGAGGCAAATTATATAAATTTCATAAAATATCAACAAGATAAACTATGTGTAGAACAGTATTGTGGACTGATGGATTATGTCGGTAAAGGTAGCTACAAACAGAGAGCTTGCAGATGGCGAAGCCATCATTTTACCTCCTTTTTTCCAAGGATCCCCTTGCAATATGCGAGAAAGACACAATGATGCTATTGCTATTGTAACTACATTTGGAAAAACATATTTATTTATTACATTTACATGTAATCCTCAATGGCCAGAGATTGTAGAGAATCTGCAAATTGGACAAACTGCTTCTGAAAGACCAGATTTAGTGGCAAGAGTCTTCAAAATCAAATTAACTAAATTAATACATGACATAACTGAGATATGGCTATTTGACAAATGTCTGGCTTATGTTTATACCGTATCATTTAAAAAAAGAGGCCTTCCACATGCACATATGCCTATAATCCTTCTAGAGAAAGCTAAATGGGATACTGTTGATAAAGCGGATTTAGTGATTATTGCTGAAGTACCAGATCCAGAAATATATGGTAGACTATATAAGATTGTAACTCATCGCATAATTCATGGACCATGTGGAGATATTAATCCACATTCACCATGTATGGAAAATAATAAATGTACATAAGAATTTCCAAAATACTATAGAGACAAAACTTATGCAAATTGTGATGGATATCCATTATATAGAAGAAGAGAAGGCCAAAATGCCATCTTCTAAATTTTGAAATGCATGATCGTTCACATGCAGTATATCGATTAGCTGTACATTTGCCCCAGGTGGAGGTGGAGGCTCCCACGTTGGCTGCAATGCAAAGCGAGGGGTCAAATTTGTGGAGGTGGACATAAGATGCAATGAGCCAACAACTCATTGCAGTATACAAATGCGGACCTCGCCATACAAGTGTCCGCATTTGCGGAGGTGGAGGCTCTACGGAGCCTCAAACTCGGTAAAAAACAACCCACAAAAGTGTAACTTTGACAAAAATAAAAAAGAGCAACGGGAAAAAATAATCGCAAAAATATAAAGTTAAGGCATTTCGTCACTTGAAAATCGGCTAAGCTAAAAACACCAACAAGGACAAACAAATCTTAAAAACAAAAATTACGACCCGCGAAACTTCTAAAAAAAATAATACGAGGTTGGAAAAATACAAAGTTAAAAGCCAAACCGCGCACATCGGAAAACACGAAAAGGACAACAACAAAAAAATACAGCCAGGACATCTGGAATTTAGGTTGCATACCAATTTAAGTCGCATTTAAGAAGTTTCGGCACTTGAAAATCGTCCAAGGAAGAAAAAAAATGGCGTCCAAAAAAATGAAACAGAGGCTACACGACCCCGAGGAGCACAAAGAAACCAACAAGGATGTACGACTTTTAAAAACAAGAATTGGGACCCGCGGACCTTAGAAAAAAATATACAAGGTCGCAAAAATACAATGTTAACGGCCGAACCGCACACATCGAAAAAAACGAAAAGCACAACAACAAAGAAATACAACATAAAACAAACATCACACACAGCACAGGGGGACAGCCAGGACATCTAGGAGTGAGGTTGCACGCCAATTTTAGTCTCATATAAGAACTTTCAGCACTTAAAAATAGGCTACGCGACAAAAAAAATGGCGGATAAAAAAAAGGTAAACAAGGCTAAAGAAGACATACCCACAAAAATCACAGCCAGGCACGTACGAGTTACACAGGAACGTAGGAGATAGAAAATTTACCATTACAACAGACAGAAAATATTCGTGAGCCAAGTAACACATAACAAAATGCTGCTTTACCCGTCTCAACAAACTGTTTGCCCTCGCACATGCAGCCTATTTACACGGCACACTTGCCACATTGCTGACACTTTTTCTCAGATGATCAACAGTCCAACTGTACATTTTCAGATGAAGGAAAATCCAAATAGATTATTATCTCTTCAGGATATTAATTGCTGCATATTAAATATAAATAGGTAAAGTAAATTAATTTATTAATTCATATTACTTAATTCACTGTACTCACATTTTTTTTTTATACACTGTACCTATATATCTGTCTTTGCGATGAGCGCCAAAGGTAATCGTTGCAAAGATGGACACTTGAAATACACAAGGGGAGAGGCTCACAATGATTGCCAAAAGCTGTCATTGTGAGCCACGCGATGACAGCAGAAGGTGCTCATCGCGGGGCTCACAATGAGCGCCGAAGGTCCACAGGGGGGGCAAAGGCCTTACATTGTGTTGTAAACAGCATTGCCATGCCTTACAATTTTATTGCCGTCATTTTTGATGGGCAAGTCGCTAGTGTGGTTTATAATACTCATTCATACAAAGTTGATCCATTGTTATATTAAGTCCTGCATAGATGACAATTAAAAATGTTAATATTGTTAAAAAAAGGATGGTTTGCCAATTCTTGAACGACAAGTTGCATGTTAAAAAGCATTATGTCATGGTTTACAATAAAGATTCATATAAAGTTAAGACATTGTTATATTACTCCTGCATAGCTGACAATTAAAAATGTTAATATTGTTAAAAAAGATTGGTTTCCCAGTTCTTAAACTAAAAGTTGCATGTTAAAAAAATAAACACATTTACTATAATTGTTATACTTATTCGTACATAACAAATTAACTATGGAAAAATAACCACATAAGGTGGCAAACAGCATTAACAGCTTACACATTTAATTGCCGTCATATTTTGACGGGCAAGTCGCTAGTAATAATAATAATAGCTACAGTTATATCTAAACAATATTTAAAACACTTTCTATAGTTCACCTCAACTAAAATGCATCTTGCTTAATTGAATAAAGTAAATTGCAGGTTCAAACACTGTTACATGATAATTAAAACACTTTGATTTATCACGTCATTTTATTTTTATTTGCTTCTTGATAATGTACTGTTTTGCTGAGGTAATCTGTATTTGCCATCGTGAAATAGAGCTGCAAGGTATAATTAAAAGGGATGGGCAATCCACCACTAAAACAGTTGGAGAATTACAATGCCAGTGAGACTTTTGATATTTTAGAGATCTGATGTTAAAAGAATCATAAAATGTGTACATATTTTATGAAGGATCAGAAATATGAAAATAAAAATAATTTCAGAACCAATATTTCTTCTTAACAGCAATAAACAGTGAAACAGATTTTAGAAAAGGAAGAAAGCACAAATGTGGCTATAAGAAGTATTCAAGGATTGACAACGACAGACAGAAACACAAACCTTGTTCTAAAAGGTTAGTTTTCTTCTTTTCCCTCTTAAATTTGTGTGTGCAAGATTTGCAGCTGAGTATGTAAACGCAACAAAGCAGACAGTTACATTTGTTTGGAAGTGCATAACACAATCAGTTCCTTTTTTACATGTCCTTTTATAATTAAAAGAATTCTTAATATCTTTAGGTAGCTCTTGTATTATGCATTACACAGTGTATGTGGGTTTCAAATGCTGATTGTAATAATAACTAAATAAACAAATAAAACCCTTTATATGACCACTAGAGTGTCCCTAACATAATAATAATAACATACCTATAATTGGGCTATCTCCAACACGTCCAGCCATTTTGTTAGTTATCCCTCCAGTTGATGTGGCACAGGCCACGTTACCCTCAGAATCTATTGCTACAGCACCAACGGTATCATGCTCCCTATAAAAAAAGAGACAATTCTTATGAATCAGATTAAAATACTATATTCTGTTAAATTGTGTTAAAATGTTAGGATAAATTGTAGTAACAAGCATAATGAAGTAATGTAAAGCTAGTGTATTATTTTCATCAATATTATTAGATGAGACTGAGAATGTGAGAGAGAACCTTAATCTATTTGAAACAATAGATGTACCAAATACTTAAGGTGCTAAAATAGGATTATCTTGCTTGTTAGTTGTGGGTTTTTACTACTTAGTTTTAGCACCGTCACAGAATCATAACTCAACACTTGCTAGAAATATACATTTCAATCATTATGGCTCAAATCCAGACAATTCAATTATTTTAAAATAGGATGTGTTTGTAAACCTATAAAATGTTCTTTTAATACAGTATTATACAAGTTTAAACTTTAATGGGCTCATATATGTTTAGTATCTAAATTAAACAAAAAAAAAGTCAGAGGTGCTCATTAGAGAACGAACCAAACTTAATAGGTTAGTTCTATGGCCTGATAAGCCACTCTGAGAGCAACCTCTTTTTGCTCACTTGTGGGAAAAATATCCTGTAGTATATCAGTCTGGTCCCACTCAAAAGAGTGACCCAGCCCCGAAATACCAGGCAATTCTACCCTGAACAGGAGAAACAGCAAACCCAGACGCATTTCGGCCTTCATGGGCCTTGCCAGTGATGTGCAGCTGAACTCCCTAAGGCACAGTGAGCAAGGGGTCCATGTCTGGAGTCCCCTATTACCCTTAGGCTAAACCCTAAGGGTAATTTACATAAACAAAAAAACGAAGTCAGAGGTGATCATCAGAGAATGAACCAACCTTAATAGGTTAGTTATATGGCCATGATAAGCCATTTTGAGAGAGCCTCGGGCTTAGTTTTTTTGTTTGTGCAATTACCCTTAGGATTTAGTCCTTTACTTGTCGGCTCAGGACTGACACTGTGCTATACTTCTACCATCTCCTATTTACAGGCCAAGAAGAAAAACTCTTGTTCCAGAATTCCAGAATTTTGTATAAACTTTCTATTAACTTTCTCACATTATTTAAACTTTTTTCAATGCAATACCAAATTAAGAAATAAATTAACAATTCCTATGATTCCTATAATTAAAAATCTATGATCCTCCTTCATCCACCTGCTACAATAGTGAATGCACTTGCTGAGACAGAATAAAAATAATAATAATAATAATAATAATAATAATAATAATAATAATAATAATAATAATAATAATAATAATAATAATAACATTTTACATTTATAGAGCTTTTCCTCCAGAAGGAACTAAAAGTGCTTAGGAGATGGAAAAAAAAAAGATGGAGAGTTGTAATTTACTTGCATGCCAGGAAGAACATGGGTCTCCATGCTAATCATGCGGTGTAATTAATGGCATTGCAGTAAATCGTCAGCAGGAGTTTTTTTTCCCTATTTTGCATGTAAATGTAAATGTTTTCAAAATAAAGCACATAGCCCACATCTGAAAACCATGATTACGGCAGTAACAGTGAAGTGGCTGGATTACCAGTCAATTAATTTTTATAGATATTCTTGCTGTGCCACAGCCATAGGAGCCAATGGAAAATGGTCAACGAATTAGTGATTGACAGGCATATCACATATATAGTTGTCAGCAGTGCGGGTTGGCAAAAGTTGTTGCTAATGCTGCGGCCCTAGCGAAGCAGAGGTGCTCCTTGCGCTGCTGATAAGCGCCATAGGCGCTCATCCCTACGACGGGACTTACACCGCAAAATTTACGGACTTAGCAGCCACAAATACAAGCAAATACAAGCTGCGAGACTTAGAAAAAAAAAAAAAATACGACCTTAGCGCTCGAACCCTGCCCACATGAAAACATTAAAAACACAATAAATACACACAACAAACACATAAAAAGCTTACCCACAGCAAAGGGGGGGGGGGTCACCCAGGACCTCTGCAAGTAAAGTTACACCTCAATTTAAGTACAAATTCAAGAGTTTAGACACGCGAAAATCCCCTAAGCAACAGCAAAAACGGCCGCTGAAAATTTTACTAGGGATAAATGAATTGTCTATCCCTCCTCAAACCCAGGAAGCTTACATATCAGTCTCATTGGTGGGCAGCACCATATTTGTGATAAATTGACCCAGCAAATACCATATAGATATACATTTAGTAAACATCCAAGTGATCACTGCAGCATATGCATATACAGATTCTGCAAGGATGGATCTGCAGTATAGTGTACTATTGCTGAGAGATGCTCACTGATTGGTTAGTATGACACAATGTGCAACGACTTGTGCAGAGTATGTATATGCATGTGCTGCAGAGGTTAGAAAACAGCATACATCTATTTATTGTTATGGGCCCATGATATATGGAAATAATCACATCCAGCAAAGAATAGCTTCAAACATTAACTAATAAGTGAACAATGCAGGTACAAGATGCATGGTAGATAAATAAGGACACACATCAATCAAATGACCATACACGTTGTTAACCATATGCCATTCTTCTCTCATTACAGCTGGCAGGAGGTCTGGTTCCACTACAGAGGCAGAGGCATCGGGGTCTGCTCAGTCAGAGCCAGAAGCTGCTGGCGGTGCCGCACCCATCAGGATGAATGCCAGAAGGAGAAGCCCAGGAAATAATCAGAGGACCTGGGGGATGAGAGGACTACTCCTAATTAATGTGGTCAGTGGGGGGAGTTGCTGGACATTCCATCAACCACACCAATGCCTATTTCACCCTACTGGCCGCCTCCTTCCACAGACTGAGCTGCCACATGGGTGAGATCCATGCCACTATCAGCACTGGCACGTCCTGGGCACCACCACCACCAGGCCCACCATCATCTGCATCCGCTCTTCATCACCTCTCCACTTGACCAACATCACTACCTCCTCCCACAGCCATGCCTGGCCAACTTGGATCTCCATTCCAAGGCCCACTGTTGAAGACCACCATGGGGGAGATGCTGGATCTGTTGAGAGAGTGTAGAGATGACAGCGTCTCCAGCCACCAGGCCTCAGTAGACCGCAATCTCAGGAAGCTCCATAAGGAGGCACCACCAGTAGCTGGAGTCCTACATGGTCACGCTGCTCCATGTGATGCAGAACCAGAGCACACTGATCCAGCTCTGCATGGACATCGCCCAGTGTGCTCTGGTTTCAAGCATGCCTCCTCCACCCCAGATGCCTCTACATTACACCTCTTTGCCTCCCTCCATCCAGGGGAGATGCCTCCCCTTGCAACTACCCCTACACTAGGGACTCCACCTAATGCAAGGTGGAAGAGGAGATAGGGGCTGCACCTATAATTTGACTTTCTCAACAGCTCTCCACAGTGACACTTTTTTAGGCCATGTATTACCATAATCTAGCCTGGTTACAGAGTAGAGGATTATGGTCTATGTGATGGGGATATTTTATAAGCAGACGGCTACCCCATTAAATAATTCATGATCCACTTTTCTGTGGTCATGTAGGATTCTGTTTAACAATTTACCAATTGATGGTAACATAGGAATGCTGTTGAGAAAAGATGGTGCAGTCACTATTTTTGTTTTTCCCTTAGTAATAGTATTTTTTTTATTTTTAGGCATAATTCCGATCCATGAAGGCATCCTCTTCATCCGCAAGCAGTGCTACCAAATAATGTGAGTGGCATATATTTATAGCGGCTAGCAAATAGCCATTTCATTAATGACATTCCCCCAGCAGAATGATCTCACATGCCATTAAATTATCATATATCAGATATGGTGTTGGACTATCATTCAAAACTGGTCAGTTATTCCATGGCAACATTAATACATGCCTTAGAATCTCATAGAGAGATTCTTGTGAGATGCCACATAATTACTGGTGGTGATGGCAAGTGATTTCAAATGACAGGTAGAAAACGCTTTGCACTGCTTGTGGATGAAGTTCAGGTAAGTTAGTTGATTGTTACAGTAACAGTATTTACCACTGTACTGTACATACAATTTATTTTAGATTTTTTTCTCCCCTGTTTTTTTTAGCTTATGACCACCTTTTTCGTCTTTTTTTTCTGAACACACTGTATACTATTGAAGTAGATTACATAATCCAGGATTTTAAGCATCTATGTAATGGAGCAGATGACATGATGTATGAGTCTGCGCATTACTGGTTTCTAATATTACATGGAGTGTTGAATGATGATATTTGTATTCATCTGATTCTGGTTACTTTGGTGTAATGACCACATGTGACCCTAGTAGATGTTTCGCATCATTATTATTATATAGTATTAACTTAACCCCTATATGTTTTTTTATTTTTTTCAGTCTCTTGTCTTTTTGAATCCATTACAAAACTCCCATGATATTAATGCAAGGTTGGATATGATTATGACTGTGCTCTGTGTACACAATAAACAATGATATTGTTATACTGTTTACCATGTTTCACTGTGTTAGTCATTGTTAGTTATTGATTTGGGACATCAACATACATAACATTAACTTCACTATTATGCTTTAGGACATTGGCCAACATCCTGTATAGGCATTCCTTTATGCATTGCATGATTCCATAACATTTCAGTGACACAAGCATGGTTTACAAGTAATCCCGTGTCCTAAAATATCCAACATGTGTTCATCCACTTATTTAAATGGTATTATCCCTATTTTGTAAAGCATGGGTGAGCAAGATCATTTGTGATTACTGGGATGTGTGAATATAATTTTTGGTCTCTGTGACTGAAATATTATTTGTAGTGGAGTTACATAATTTCTGAGGCTGTTTATAGATTTGCTATCTCTTTAAGAGATATATCCAGCTGTGAGCAGATATTTCCTGTTTCCATAAGTCACAGGTGAAATTTAAATAGTTTTAAATTGCACATATGTGGCAGGCTTTTCTATTGTTTTTGAGTGGATTCCTGTCCATTTTAGCGGTGCTGCGGCACTCCACAATGGTTTTAAAAAACATTTGTGCGTTTTTGTTACCCGTAACATTTTCTTCAGTTTTTTGTAGTTTGAATTGCGAGTCTTACAGTTTTGGTGTAAAAGTAACCCCTGCTTGCCACAGTCACTCGTAGCAGTTCTCTCACAAGATTCCCAGAATGGGTGATTAACATAGCTTGCATTTACTTTGGCGTTTAACCTGGTGTAAATTGTGATATAGTGGCCATGGCCTTCACTTACTTTTTGAAAATGGCAAAGAGTTCCAGAATCTTGGTGCTGTTTACATAACAGTTTGGCACTCAGAGGTTTGAGAGAGCATTCTTGGCATGGTTAATAGCTTTTCAGCTGAAGGTCTGATACCATGAATTGGAATATAAAAATTGAGGAGCTCCTTCAAATAGCTGTGGCATTCATCATTCATGTATGTCAGCAGGGGAGTCTTAAAATGTATGTTGTCTTTAACAAGGAGCCAGAGTATGGCATGGAGGACAGGTGTTATATTGCAGGAATGAGGTTAGTTTGGTAATAACCTTGCAACTGTTTTAACTGTGATGTAACGTAGTTCTTTATTTGACTGTCCTAGATAAAGACAGTTACTGTAGTCCAGTCATGATGATATAAAGGCATGAACCAATATAGACCAGTCTTCTGATTGTATCACATGCTTTTTCCTTAGATGGAGAAAAATGAGGATTTGATCACAGTTGACACTTGATGTTTTTATGTCAGACCAAAATCTAGTACAACCCCAAGTTTGAGCACTTGTTCAGATTTTAATTGTTGCGAGTGTCTAAGCTGAAGTTCCAATATTGTTTGGCCCAAAGAAACTGCTGTCGTTCGACAGGGACCCACCAGAAGCACCTCTGTTTTTTTTTGGTTCAGCCGCAGCCAGTTCTTATTGATCCAATCTTGGAGTACTTCTTCACATCTAGCCATTATCTACCCAATGGTACTACTTCCCTCTATGTCTAGGACGGTTGCGCAGTGGAAGTAGAACACACCTCTTAAGAAAATCTTTGTTCTGAACACACATTTAGTATGATTTTCTGTGTTATTACATCAGTTTTAAAGATACTTTATATGGCAAAACGTATTATATAGCACCATCACTGTGCCAGTATACTATGCTTAAGATCTATTCAGTGGTCCTGTTCAGTGGTCCTAAAATATTTGGCAATGAGCACATTGCAAGAAGAGTCTCACTGCAAGCCCCTGGGAAGCTACCTACTCTTCCTACTGGTAAATCTAGGCCTGGTTATGACAGATTTAAGCTATCGCCAGAATAGTGAGATTGCTGCTTGCAGTGGAGCGTGTTTGCTGCTTTCAATATGAGAAAAATAAGGATCTAAATTAAGTGTATTAGCAGTGAAAGAGCAGTGATACCAAATTCAGGGTCAGATAAAATACCCAAGCAAAATACATTATTTGCAGGATGCCAGATATAATACAAAATGTTATCACTTTCATATTATGTTAAGTTTATAACAATGTAGTGCTTTTTAGCAATCAGTTTCAATTATACATTCCTTCACCTTGGCCTGAACTGCAGATGTAAAGGGGGGAACTGAAGAGTGCAGTTGTATCAAATCAATACAAAACTTACTACTTACTACTACTTTTACTGAGTTCAGTTGGAAGAGGGCAACGAGAAAGAGTATTGGCCCCCACCACAGCTGAAAGTTGCATAACCAACAATATATTATAAGAGGATGTAAATGTGATGGAGCACATGTAAATGAAAGTATCTTTAAAGAAATGTTGCAATATGTTCATTAATTTAAAAAAGTAAAGTATTAAGCACATAGTAAAAACTAATACCTAATTCACTGTTTGCAACTCAGCAATGATAGTATTTCTGGACACATAATTATACTCGTTAAAAGCTGGCTGGCAGATGACACAGATGAAATGAATATGACTATACCATGTAGTGTCACTAAAGATGGGCAGTTCATGGCATAGGGGTCAGACAAATCCCCACTGGAGGAGAAATTGGCAACCCACTCCAGTATTTTTGCTATGAAAATCTGATGGATATGCACAAAAATGTGCCTGGTGTGTTGTGATCCATATGGTCATGGAGAGTCCGACACGGCCGAGCAACGTAGCAACAAATTACAACTCTTGTGTGGCATTTTTCTATTGCTTTAGCACAGGAAAATATCTAATTAAGTATATGTATGAACTGAACAAAAAGAGTAGAGGTGCTCATCTGAGAACAAAAAATACCTCAGTGGATTTTGTCTATAGGTCTGGTTACCTACTCATAGAGAAACCTCTTTTAGCTTACTTGTGCCCTTCACAGGGAGAAATATCTTGAAGCATATAAGGCTGGTCTCTCTCAGAAGAGTGATCCACTCCCGAAATAACAGTGAATTCTCCCTGAATAGGAGAAACAGCAAACCCCAGACACGTTTTGGCCTCTATGGGCCTCGTCAGTGAGGTGCAGCTGTGCTCACTAAGGCACAGTGAGCAAGGAGTCCAACTCCATGAGCACCAAAGTTTACACTTGTACTGGACGGAAAAAGAAGACACATCTTTTATGTAATCTAAGCAGGTAAATTAGGATAATCTTAATTAAAGGAATAATTGTTTTAACAGTATAAACAGTAAATGCAAATATTGGCTATAATTCTAGGAGACATCATAATATTAAACAAAATGAAGTTGGTATTCTTTAGTTTAAAGCAAAATGTGATGTAAAAAGTAAAGACACAAAAAGACAAGAAACTTATAACAAAAAAAATCTACTTTCAATCAGCATTGCAAGTAATATGTTGGATGGGGTGATTTGCTTGTGCAGGTAGAGATCAAATCCCATGCCTGGCTTTTGAAATTAAACATCAATCAGGTTTGACACCTTAAGTGATTGCTCCATTAGTTCACTTGTGATATGATTTGTCTCTTCAGGTCATGGCATTTCCTTAATTTTTTTAAAGAGTATCTGATTGTAACACTTACAGTTTGACTTCTTCATGAATATCCTGCAGATTACATTAAAAACAGTCATGCATCCATCATTTTAGTGAAGCCTTACAGTATTTTTTATATTACAGTTTAGTATGCAATATGATTTTATTGATTTCATGTCTCTGTCTATTTAAATATTACTGGTCTCATATATAATCATTGTGATCAGGGCAGCATCTCAGTTTTCTTTTGATGCTTTCTCAAATTTGGCAATTATTAATGCTCAAAAAGGAAATATGTTCCTACAAACAAAGGGCCCTATGTGAATCCCTGAAAAATCAGTAGCGAATGCCATAGAGGCACAAAAATTCTACCTAGCTATCTTAATCCCCCATCCCTAAAACATTGTAAGAGAACTCCGAGTGAACCTCACGTCACAGCGAAAAGCAAAGCATAAATTTCCATTTCGTTTTGCACTGAAAATAAATTACTGCAGTTGACACCCAAATCCAATGCTACTAAGATTTTATGGATCACTCGCAAATGAGGGTGCTGTCATAAATGCAAAAAGAAAGATTTACGAGTACAAAGGACCACTCGCAACTGGTTTTCAAACCTGTGCTTAGTCTCCGAGAAGCATTTAAAGTAACAGTATAGCACAAAAAGCACTGCCAAATGATGAAGTTTCAACACTATTTGACACTTAACAATTCAACATCAACATATGTGTAATTAAAAAATATGATATGTTAGTATTAAACCCGTCTTATGATACATAATCCAGGGTAACAAATAACCCAGTACTCAAGGGGTTAATACAAGTCACAAAACCAGGTTTCTTAAGAACAAATGCTCTGTCACAATCTCAATAAATATATCATATTTTAACACAAAGTAAACAAATTTTTACTTATTGAAGCTATAAATACATTTGTCACATCTTTTTAATATCAGAATCAGTGATGTCGGAGGGGGATCCATGGCAAAACTCCAACGGAAAATTACATAATAATGGCATAAATCACCTAACATTCCTAAATTGTTTGGAATAACATGCTTTAAAACATCAGGTATGATGTTGTATTGATCAGGTAGTGTAAGGGTTACACCCGCTTTACAGTAACAGACCAATCTCCCCGTTTAATGCACCGCAAACAGTCCCTTTGCACAACCGCAAACTCCCCATTTGCACAATGTTGGATACCAAGCTAGCCATGTCCCGTTCCTTGTCCTCACTGATGTCATTGAAGGTCTCTTCCTCCACCCAGCCACCAAGGGTCCCGAAAGGTGACAACAAGCCCCCTGGGACGCCTGCTGTGTTTGGTCTTCCACCTCCTCAAAGCCACCTTCCTCCTCTGACTCCTCTTCTTCAGACTCCTCTCTCTGCGTTGTCTCTGTCTGCGTTATTATAAGGTGTGTACTGTTAAGTAATACTATTCCTATCGGTTTAATCCCTGTTACGTCCACTATTAGGGGACGTGTATATGGCATTAATTTTTGGAACAGGGAGATGGAAAAAGATGCTTGGTCGGACCTCCTACTTCAAATTTGGGGCACTGCGCAGGCAATCTAAGGTGCCACCAGATATGAGTGTCACTGTGCACTGGCAAAAGTTGGCAGAGTAGATGCAATAGGCTTCACACACATGCCTGTAGGAAGGCAATTGCTATTCAATCTATTACAGTCAAAAAAGTGTTGTTTTATGTCACTGAGCACAATATAAGCTGTGAGCCTGACACAGGCAGGCAACTGAAATTAGATTACAGGAAAAAAATGGTTGTTTTCAATGTATGTTACACCACCAGGTATGAGTAGTGTAAATAAGCACAATATAAGCTGTTAGGTGTTAGCCTGTCACACACACACGTTGGCAGGCAGGCATAGATTACACAAAAAAATGCAATAGGCTTCACACACACTCCTGTAGGCAGGCAATTGCTATTCAATCTATTACAGTCAAAAAAAGTGTTGTTTTATTTCACTGAGCACAATATAAGCTGTGAGCCTGACACAGGCAGGCAACTGAAATTAGATTACAGGAAAAAATTGTTGTTTTCAATGTATGGTACACCACCAGGTATGAGTAGTGAAAATAAGCACAATATAAGCTGTTAGGTGTTAGCCTGTCACACACACATGCTGGCAGGCAGGCATATGCAATTAGATTACACAGAAAAAAATAATTAAATAAAATAAATGATGTTCTAGCCCTAAAAAGGGCTTTTTGGGTTGCTGTCCTTGCAGCAGATATCAGATGAGTCCTTCAGGTCTGTAGTGGAAGCTAAATACACAGCCTGGCTATCTATTTCCCTATTAAATCTCCAGCAGCTACACTATCTGTCCTCTCACAACGAATGCAGCTTCAGAATGATTCTAAAATGGATGCTGTCCTTCAGATGGAAGGCTCTGAAAGGGAGTGTATGCTGCTGATTGGCTGGAATGTGTCTGCTGACTGTGAGGTGCAGGGTCAAAGTTTCCTCAATGATAAAGAATAGGAGGAACCCAAAAGCGCATGTGTTCGCCTTCCGATGGGAACGCGAACATGCCAAAATCGCCGTGAATAGTCCGCAGGCGAACTGTCCGCGACATCTCTAATTAGAATATATTAATAAATAAAAGAAAACTATTATATACAGTGCCTTGCAAAAGTATCCCCCCCCCCTTGGCATTTTTCGTGCTTTGTTGCCTCACAACCTGGAATTAACATGGATTGTTTAAGAATTTGCATCATTTAATTTACACAACATGCCCACAACTTTGCTTCACAATAAACAAAAAAAAGTCTTCAAACAACAAATAAGACAAAATAACAGAAAAAGTCAATTTGCATAACTATTCACCCCCTAAAGTCAATACTTTGTAGAGCCACATTTTGTGGCAATCACTGCTCCAAGTCCCTTTGGGTAAGTCTCTATGAGCTTGCCACATCTTTTTTTTTCCCCATTCCTCCTTGCAAAGCTGCTCCAGCTGCTTCAAGTTGGATGGTTTGCGCTTGTGAACTTCAATCTTTAAGTCTGACCACAGATTTTCTATTGGATTGAGGTCTGGGCTTTGACTAGGCCATTCCAACACATTTACATGTTTCCCCTTAAACCACTCAAGTGTAGCTTTAGCAGTGTGTTTGGGGTCATTGTTCTGCTGGAAGGTGAATCTCCGTCCTAGCCTCAGAGTGGTATAGGTTTTGCTCAAGAATATCCCTGTATTTAGCACCATACATCAAAATGTGTCATTTTGTTTTTTGCTGGAAGTAATGGCTTTCTTCTGGCCACTCTGCCATAAAGCCCAACTCTATGGAGCGTATGGCTTATTGTCGTCCTATGTACAGATACTCCAGTCTCTGCTGTGGAACTCTGCAGCTCCTCCGGGGTTACCTTAGGTCTCTCCGCTGCCTCTCTGATTAATGCACTCCTTGCCCGGCCCATGAGTTTTGGTGCGCGGCCGTCTCTTGGCAGGTTTGCTGTTGTGTCATGTTTTTTCCGTTTGGTTATGATAGATTTGATGGTGCTCCTGGGGATCATAAAAGATTTGGATATTTTTTAATAACCTAACCCTCACTTGTACTTCTCCAGAACATTTTCCCTTACTTGTTTGGAGAGTTCTTTGGTCTTCATGGCAGTGTTTGGTTAGTGGTGCCTCTTGCTTATGTGTTGCAGCCTCTGGGGCCTTTCAAAAAAGGTGTGTGTATGTAATGACAGATCATGTGACACTCAGATTGCACACAGGTGGACATTATTTCACTAATTATGTGACTTCTGAAGGTAATTGGTTGCACCAGAGCTTTTTATGGGATTCATAACAAAGGGTGTGAATACATACGCACATGCCAATCTTCTGTTTTCTATTTCTAAAAAATAGTTTTATGTATATATTTTTTCATTTGACTTGGACTTAGACTATTGTGTTCTGATCCATCACATAAAATTCAGATTAACAAAACATTGAACTTAAGGCTGTAATGTAACAAAATAGGTAAAAGGATTTAAGGCTGTGGGCTGAGTACTCTAATCTGTAGGAGTGAAAGATTTACTTTAGTGTAGAAGTTAGCGGAAGAAAGCTCCTACAGCCGATTTATGGCAGTGCCCTAACTTAGAGCACCTTATTTACATAGGGCTCAAAGGTCAGAATTCCCAGGTGAAGGGTAAACTTGACAACATAACCAGTAATTCATGATCAATGGTATTGCATGTATTATATATGTATTAGGTAATCATATGTAAATGCAATTATGTAGTTACATTATCATTGTCCAGGTTCAAAAAATTAATATTAATACTGTATAATAAGTTTGCAAAAAATTATGTTTTTGAAAATGTAAGCAATAACACAGAAAGCCTTACTGAAACTGTGTTCAAAACTGAGCTATTTCTAAAGAGTATGCTCTGTTGTTGCTGTATTGCTTTTGCTTTATTGTTGATAAGATATTGTTGTCTTTCATAACTTCTCCAGCAATGAAATGTATAGTTTAAGGTGCTGGGCATGTGTTTTATCAATGACCATCAACATTTTGGGGTGTAAAATGACACTACAAATACACAGTGCCATAGCATCATTGATATCATTAAACCTCCAGAATTTCTATTGGGCATGTTTCATACAAAAGTTATTTACAAAAGTTTGTTTTCTTACATGCATAGAAAAAAACATGTCAACCTGAAGAGCATATACAGTATGTGTAAGCAGTTTTACTTTTCAATTCTCTCAATTTGCAAAGTTGGTTGGTATCCTCCAGTAACATATTTTCCTTTAAAGTTTCAGCTCTTAGAGAGTGATCCAGTTTGAAAAAGAGGCTAAATATAATGGTATCTCTCCAAGTGTCCCTACTGAGTGGACACAACTGTTCATATCATGTATGCCTATGAGACTTAAATACCTAGTTTTTCATGCAAAAACCAATATATATAAAAACAACTTTTGTGATAGTTAAAGGCTTTGTTAATATTTTGGGACTTAAGTGTAAATAAAAATACAGTAATATTTCCCTTTATCATGTTAAATTTACATGTTGCTTATACAATCAAACACAGAAAGCTACTGTAGATTCAGACTGACTCAGACGATCTCTGTTTTGCTGAAACAAATCAATAAACAGAACTTTTAATGCGGAGGGTAATTGGGTTCCCTGTGTTCTGTATTCAGAGATCCGAACTTCCTTCTCTAGTCACATTACTCAAAGCAGTATGATCAATAATGAAATTTAGACAGAGGATGAATGGCACCAAATAAGCACAGTGCCACTAAGGAGGAATACCAGACTATTTTTACTGCTTTTGTGGAAAAGATTACATCACTTTTTTGTTATTAGTACCACAGATGTTCAGTTGTTTTTGTTAAGCTTTTATCTCAGTAAAGGTGACAATGAAACACACTTTTGAAGATCACGTTGGCAGGTTTCCCACTATGCCTGCTAGACTGTTTTGATCCCATTCCATATGTCTGTAATTTAAATGGCATTGTGAATTGTATCATGCAGCTTTGTAGAAAGCTATCACTTGTGGCCTCACCATAAAAGTCATTTTTACAGATTTCTTTAATTTTCAAACTAAATTTAAAAGGAAATATTGCTATGCCTTAAAGAGTTACCAAAATAGAGTGTTTAGAGTTTTTAAGCTGTGTTTGCAAACATAAATGCAGGAATCATTAAAGACAACTGCTGTGTCATTATTTAATAAAAATTTTACTGTGGCAGCAAATCAACAGAAACAAAAATGTTAGCTTGTACTAAAGCATATTTACATACAATAAGTACTTACTAACTGTGAGTATACAATATGTATGTTTATGTGTGTATGTATTTATGCATATAGTGTATATAGGTGTATGTGGGTTTATATATAATTATATATAAATATATATATATATATATATATATATATATATATATATATATATATATATTTGAGAGCAATACGGGTCGTTGCCAACGCTTGCGGGCTGGCATAGCGAGCCTGCCGCATTTGCTGGAAAGTAGCGCCTAAGGCGCTTCTTGCACTGGTGGAGATGAGCACTGTAGGCGTTCATCCGTACGACCCCATACGACTTAGACAGGGAACGCCAAAGGCGCTACCTGCTCTGGTGGAAATGAGCGTACGAACTTAATGGCCGAACCGCACACATACAAAAACAACAACACCACCAAAATTAACAAAAATTTAAAAAAACATCACTCACAGCACGGGGGACAGTCACAACGTCTGGGAGGCAGGTTGCATGACAATTGAACCACAATTTGCCGAGTTTACACACAAGAAAATCGCCTAAGCAACAAAAAAAATTGTCGGCAGAAAAAAACGAAAACGAGGCTATACGACCAATAAACACGCAAAAAAAAAACAGACACATAAGACTTTTACACAAGACCATACGGGGTATAAAATACACTATTAGGGAGAACAGTAAATGCTCAACAACCGACTAATACATAGACAATCGCCGCCATTTACAACACTAACTTGCAACTAATAACATTACCAATCCAAAATGCAGAATTACACACCTAAACAAACGCTTTGCACTCGCACACGCAGACTACTTATCCTACACAATACATACGCAAAAAAATGCCAGACACATAAGACTTTTACACAAGAGGTATAAAATACACTATTAGTGAGGACGCTAAATGATCCACACCCGCATAACACATAGACAACTAATAACATTACCATTACGAAATGCAGAATTACACACCTAAACAAACTGTTTGCCATCCCACACGCAGCCTACTTATCCTACACAGGCTACACAACCAATACACATGCAAAAAAACGCCTTGCACATAAGACTTTTACACAAGACCATACGAACTATAAAATACACTAATAGGGAAGACACGTGGGTGTGGATCATTTTGCAACACAGACAATCGCCGCCATTTTACAACACTAACTTGCAACTATTACCATTACAAAATGCAGAAATACACAGCTAAACAAATGGGCCCTCATTCAATTGCAATTAGGCCAATTGAATAGGCCTCTAAATAAGCACATAACATATTTTTTTTAAAGAAGTTTTTAGTTAGTAAGAATCTATCCAAAAGCAAGGTTTTCACCAACTAAAAACTTAAAAAAAAAAAAAAAGCTATGTGCTTATTTAGGGCCCTATTCAATTGGCCAAATCGCAATTGAATGAGGGCCCATGGTTTGCCCTCGCGCACATAGCCTATTTACACTACACACTTCACAGATTGCTGACACTTACAGCTCAGCCAGAGTGCAAATGTACATTGTATGCTGCAGGAACATCAACAAAGATTGTTAGCTCTTCAGGATATTGCTTGCTGCATATGTTAATTACAAATAGGTAAAGTATATTAATTTATGATTTTATTAATTCATTATCATTACAAACTACATATAGACAAAAATAAAAAAGGACCAGACGACAGGATCGCATTAAGTGCCAAAGGCGTTCACTGCGCGGCTCACTATGAGCGCCAAGGGTGCTCAGAGGACCAAAAGTACACCAGGGTAGAAGCTTGCAATGAGCACCAAAAGGCGATCAGCACAGACCTTGCAATGAGCGCCAAAGAGACTCAGATGACCAAAACACTTACTTTGTGTGGCAAACAGCATTACTTGCCTTACAATTTTATTGCTGTCATTTTTTGACGGGCAAGTCACTAGTATATATATATATTTTTTATTTTTTATTTGTATTAATAATGATACAGTGAAAGGCTTTTATCACTATTTTACCCACAATAAGCTAAATCATGTTGTGGTTAATAGCATAGCACAAGTTTGGTAGCAGCCCCGCACTGGCGAGATATATTAAGATCAAAGCCCTGACTGTGGGTAGTTATCCTAAACTTGTGCCAAATCTATTGTATGCTATGCAAATTCTGTGTTATAACAGCAAGCTTATGTTAAAGACATTATAAAGCTGTATTTGATTAAAGGGTGAGCATGTATTATCGACTCATTTGCATGTCCCTTCTCAGTTTCCCAGAGTGAAGTGAACAGACTGTATATCTTAAGATTCTGTGTAGGAAATAAGTTTTAACTTATTCTTAGACATCCAGAACAGACCTAGTTAGTTAGGGAAATGACTTTAGTAAATAAAAAAAGATAGCGCTCAGTTAGAGCTAGGTCTATTATTTTCTTTAATTTGTTTAGAGTTATCTGTTTTGTAACACTGTATACTGTTTTAGTAAAATTGGAAAAGCATATTAAAGCCTCTTGTGTTGTCTACCGCTTTAAGAGGGTGAGAAATGCGGCCATCAAGAGAGAAGAGAATGGTAGTATACCACAACTAGAGTCAGATGTGCGCTACCAGGAGTTAAAGCCCACACACAGACAAAATGTAGGAGGCAATAAAGGCCTTATTGCAAGCAATAGCGGGACAGAGAGAAACTCAGACAACAGGGGACATTTAACAAATTACTAGCTACTGAAGATGCTCAGTATCAGAGACAGGCCACTGCAAGCCAGAGAGAGAGAGAGATCCATGTATATTGTGGTATACAACCATTTTCTTCTCTCTTGATGGCCGTATTTCTTACCCTCTTAAAGTGTTTTTTAAAGAAGGCTTTTAAAATCTGTGAAAATGTGTATTTTAATTGAACTGCTCCGAGAGATAACTCCTTCAGACCTCCTGGAGAGAAACCTTAAAAAATGTGTCATTGACACCAACCTCTAGGGGCACTTTGTCAAGTGCATTTATCTTTATGCAGGTATAAATATGCATGCATGTATATGTAAACATATGTGTGTAGTATATATGTAAATGTTTAGACCTAAGAAAACAATGTTAGGCAATGAGTTATGATTTTTAATTAAGTTCTGCAAACTTCTCTTGATCTTGTGCTGCCTCTTTTAAAATTCAGCTGTTAAAGTTTCATTATTTTGTTTTAAAATGTAAATGGTAAGGGGGTAATTATTATTATTATAGTTTATTTATAACGCGCCGACATATTCCTTAGCGATGTACATAAATTAGGTTCAGACAATGATAAATACAGATTAACGTTTAGCAAAGGAAGCAAAATCTTTGAGCTAGGAATTCAATGTCCATGATGAATTCCCAAAGTACTTAAGATAGAAACTTGCAGATTTACAATCTAAGGGATAGTGAGTGGTAAAAGAGGGAGAGAGAGGTGATAAGTGTGGTAGGGTGGAAGGTGATATGCTTATTTAAAGAGATGCGTTTTAAGTGAGGTTTTAAATGTTTTGAGGCAAGAGGATAATCTGGTGGAGCGAGGCAAGGAGTTCCAGAGACTAGGGGCAGCACGAGAAAAGTCCTGGAGGCTGGAGTTAGAGGAGGTGACAAGAGTTGTAGAAAGAAGAAGGTCATTAGCAGAACGAAGAGGGTGGGTAGGGGAGTATTTGGAGATAAGAGCAGAGATGTAAGTGGAGCATTATTGTTGAGGGCTTTGTAAGTTAGGGTCATAATTTTAAATTTTATTCTTGAGGCTAAGGGAAGCCAGTGGAGTGATTGACAAAGAGGTGATGCCGACACTGAACGTTGTGTATGGAAGATGAGTCTAGCAGAGGCATTCATAATGGATTGAAGTGGAGACAGTCGGGTGGTAGGTAGGCCAACAAGAAGCGGGTTGCAGTAGTCTAGTCGAGAGATGATGAGAGAGTGTATAAGGATTTTAGTTGTGTCTTGTGTAAGATAGTGACAAATTCTGGAGATGTTTTTTTAGATGAAGAAGACAAGATTTAGTTAGTGATTGTATGTGAGGGATGAAAGACAGAGCGGGGTCCAGTAGAACTCCAAGACATCAGGCTTGGGAGGAGGGGGGATGATGTCTCTGTTGACAGTGAGAGAGATGTGAGGAATTGATGCTGTGGGAGAGGGAGGGAAGATTAGGAGTTCAGTTTTAGACATGTTGAGTTTGAGATGGTGGGTGTACATCCAAGAGGATATACTAGAGAGGCAGTTGGAGACGTGTGTTCGAAGAGAGGGGGACAGATCTAGTGAGGAGAGGTAGATTTGGGTGTCATCTGTATGATAATGAAGCCCAAAAGAGTTTATGAGGGTACCAAGTGAGGAAGTGTAGATGGAGAAGAGGAGGGGGCCAAGGACAGATCCTTGGGGTACACCAACAGACATGGGTGAGAAGAAGAAGAGGTGTCAGAAAAGGAGATACTGAATGATCAATTTTGTAGGTATGATGAGAACCACGAGAGAGCAGTGTCTCGTAATACCGAGGGAGAAGAGGATATGGAGTAGAAGTGGATGGTCGACAGTGTCAAAGGCAGCAGAGAGATCTAGAAGAAGAAAAATTGAGAAGTGACCTTTTGACTTGGCGGTAAGCAGGTCATTGGTGACTTTAGTAAGAGCTGTCTCAGTGGAGTGTTGGGGCCGAAAGTTGGATTGGAAGGTGTCAAGAAGGGAGTTAGAGGAAATAAAGGTGGTAAGGCGGTTATAGACGAGCCGCTACAGCAGTTTGGAAGCCAGGGGAAGCAGAGAGATAGGGCGGTCGTTAGATACAACGTCAGAGTCAGATGAGGGTTTTTTGAGGGTGGGTATGAGCTCAAATAGATTTTAAAACTTAAAGTTTAAATCGTAAATCAGAATAAAGTATCTGTTACTATACCGGTTACTATACAAAGACTATACACAGAATACAAAAAGATTAAACTGAAGGAAAATGGACTATTGGTGTTAGATCATATGTACAAAGCAAACTATGAAGTATTTTATAGAAAACTTAATTTGATTCAAATGATAGTAGCAAAATCAAAAATGTGTATTTTCCAAAAACCTTTTTAGCATTATCAAAAGATGGATCATATTAAATGTATATTTTTCTTTTACAAATAATATACAAAATATGACTCAGGTCATCTCAGTTTTGTGAAGCATATCAAAAACAGGACTTATAGTGCCAAGGGTAATTGGGTTCCCTGTGTTCTGAATTCTGAGACAGGAATTTCCTTTTGTAGACACATTACTCAAAGAAGTTTGTTCAATAATGAAATTTAGACAGAGGATACATAGCACCAATTTAGCACAGTGCCACTAAGGAGGATTATCAGACTACCAGAATTATCTATAATTTCTTACACAAAAATGTGTGCAAAATACATATGAAAGATATATTATTATGGCGGCAGGTGACTGGTCATTTCTTTACATGCACTGAATACATTTTTGTGATATTCCTATATTTGTGGGAGAAGACTCAGCAAGGGTTATTAATACTAAGAGGGGACAGAAATCCACCAGTACTTAGTGGAAGATGAAGGACAAGAAGGATAATGTATATATGTGGAGAGCAAAATGCTTTACACAATGCAACTTAACTTTCAGTTGATCAGCTCATGGCATACAAGTTGGATATGTTTTACTTGAACCCTATAGCACTTTAATATGTAACAAGAACAGAAACTTGTGTAACATCATGGACAGATCATAGTGCTGTTAAATTAGTGTTACATTCTCTGGAAATATTCAAGATATTAAGTACATGATATTTGAACAAATCTTTACTTAGTCTTGATAGGTGGTTAGGTGGTTGAGATTGAGAAGGTGTTAAATTATTGAAAGAAGTTCCAGATCGTAAGTTATTATTGTTTGCCCATAAAGCAGTAGTAAAGCAAAATGTATTTCTCTTGCAACAATTATTCAAAACACAAGTTAAGTATGAAAGGCTACTACAAAGTGAATTGCAAGATTTATAACAAAATGACACATTGGGAACTGATTTAAACAATTTGGATAGTATTAAACAGATTAAGAGCAAAATAAATAAGATCAAGCTCATGTTAATGGAAAAACAATTGAGATGGACATAGATGTTTGTATTAGGGAAGTGACAGTATTAAAATAAGCTTAATAATCAAGAAAAAGTAGACCTAACCTTTATAGCCCCAGAGCAGTGTATTTAAGGATACTTAAATACTTTTAACTTACGAAAATTCTCAGAGAAAGATAAAGTACAGTTGGGATCAAAAATGACCATGAATGACGTGTAGGTGGCTATCAATGAATTAACTGAGAGTTGTACAAGACTGTATGACTAAACAACAACAACAAAAGCAAATGGCCATGGTGGGTTATCATCTTTGTATTATAAAAGAGGAAGAAGGGTGAAGTATTTAGATAGCAAATTTTTAAAACATTAATAATTGTGCTGCCGAAACCAAACAGTGATTCATTGTTAATGAAAAATTATAGAACTAAATCGCTTATAAACACAGATGTAAAAATCTTGGAGAAAATTATACTAACTGGAATAGACAGTGTTATAAACAAGTGTTATCAACTTTAATTCACAGGTTTTGCACCAGTAGAGATTGCCCTAATAGCATTAGAAAAGTAATTTAAATTATTGACATTACTAGCTGTAAATGATGTAGAGAAGGCATTTGGCCATGGCAACATTTATTTGGAACTAGTAACCCGTCATAAATTATGGCATCATATGTTATGTTCAATTGTCTGTGCGGTCTCTCTCTGTGCTGTGTCTCTCTGTGTACCCTCTCCCTCTCTCGGTGCGACATGTCCGTGTGCCCTCTCGCTCTCTGTGCGTCCTCTCTTCGCATAATATCCCACAATTTAGAGCTATCAGCTTGTGAGTAATGCCTGCGCAGAATGCATTTCACAGGCGTTACTCACAACTGACAACTATTATAGTGGATTCTGGAGGCATTCAATATTCCAGAGAAGTTTAAAGAACTGTCAAAAATTGCACAGTTGTACAGTGGCAACTGTGTGACTGGCTAGTAGTAAGAGGGAGAAATTCCTAATCAGAAATTACCCTAGGCAGACATGTCCATGATCCCCAATTCTTCTTGCAAATGAGCACTGATATTAAGAAAATATATTTTCTAGGGAGAGAGCTTAACATTCTCCTTTATACTGATGATATTTTATTCCCTCTCAGTGGACCCAGAATTTCACTACCATGTTTAAAAAAATGCAAAAAAAGCAGACTTTCTTCATTCAAAATGAATAATAAAAAGTCAGAGATGTTTTGGATTTCACAGTTTAAATAATAAAAAAATATATTCAAGGTCATGAGAAAGCAGAGAGAAACATTAAATACTTAGGGCCCTATTCAATTGCAAGCCGGCAGATTACGCTATACAGACTGTAAATTTATGGGCCGAAACCGTAAACCATGCCCCCATAAGTAGCATTTCAGAGCGTGATCATGATCAATTAAGCAAGGCCGTAATTACCGATTTAGAAACAGCCAATAGTAAATGAGACCGTTATCATTACGTCAGTAAATCATGGAGGTTACAATTCAATCATTTAGTGTTTAGAGGTCCCATTAGCGATCAGACTTGCAATTCGGCAAAGTACAAAATAATTAAAATAAATGCCAATACTGCTCTAGCCATAGGGGGAGCCTGATATGTATTAATTCATTGATTCCCGAGATCGATATGACATGGAAATGAAACATAAAAAAAGACTGTTGTGCAATTAATTCTATGGTCTTTCATCGCTTTCCCCGTCTTTAAAAGTGAAGTATTAAGGAATTGTAGCAATGGTATAGTGATTTGTGATTTTAGTGATCATAACTTTTGCGGGCTTGAAAGATCAAAGGCTTAGATGAGTTGTAATTTGCAATTTTGACAACCACAGAGATTTTCAGCTTGGAACCTATAGATCGTTTGGGTCTCTCTAAAATACACCAATTGAATAGCAAATTAGTTCACAGGCTCCATTATGGGCTTCAATAACCAACAATTTCTGAATTGAATAGGAGCCATAGAGGAGGGTTTATCATAGGCTCATATGAGAAGATATATAAAGCCAAGTATCCAGCTTTGATATTTGTTTATGTACAGATGAAAACATATTTTTTTGAAGTTGAAATATCAATCAAATGTAGGTAATTTTCTTTAAAAAAATTGTTATGTTGCTGTCATGTACAGCTAATATTTATAGTATTTTGTTACATACTTCACAAACATGTCAATATTTTACCAAACTACAAACGGTCCTTGATGCTTGTTGGACTGACTGCTACAGGAGAGCAAAGTGTAAATTAAATGCTTGATCCTCTCTGCCACTTGTGCAATGGATAAAATATTGTGACTGGTTTGACAGCAATGCAGAGTTTAAAAAAATAAAATAAGTGTCAATTCAGGTCTTCTTGCAAGTAAGTAGATTTGTATTCATTCTCACCATTTGATTAGTTGACTAGGATGATAGTTGAAGTTAACAGATTGCTGTATCTGAAGCAAACTGCTGGGACTTTAGAAAATATGGAGTTGAATTATAATTGGATATTGCATGCAGGCATACAATCTCCTGTATAAACATAAGGGCAAGTGGCTTATTCAGAGGAAAATGTACTATTTTAATTAGTCTGCCACAACCATGATGATGGTGGTGCAGGTGTTTGAAGAAGGAAACATGACAATGATAGACATGGCCACTGCAAACCCAAAACATAAAGGCAACAGGAAGAGATAAAAGAAAGCCACTAGGTTATCACTTTATTATGGGTATAAGACCAAAATGTGAATGTTAACATGTTTATATTTTCTAAAGTTTCCGTGTGTCCCGATTATGTGCACTGGACCCCAAGAACAATTTATAGTGGATTATCCAAGCCCTGAGTGCTCTGGGTCCATTTTTACTATTTTTTAACAATGCTTGTGTAGCATGTGTTTCAGGGTGTATAGATTGAATTGGGGCGATACAAATATTTACAGGGTAGTTTAGGTCTATAGACTACTATGTGGAGATTCACAGATGTATAGTAGTATATATAACTAGGTTGTCAAACAACAAGGGTCAAGTCTTTGCAAGTGATATCCCTTTGGTCATTTTTTTCACGTTTAACCACTAATTGTTAGATTCTTGACCTTAGCCATTTTTCCTGAACTGCCCATATAATCTAATTGGGAGCCCAAATTGATAGTAATATTATGGAAGTCCTGCCTGGTCCCGAAAGTGAATACCCTCCTGACCCACATCAACTCTTCTAGCCCACTCCTCTCCAAACCAATAAAAGTATCTCGAAGCTAAAAGAAGTCGGGTAGGGAGCATGTATACGTAACTGCCATCTTCCACATTAACTTTGAGCACAAGGGAGCCCTTTCATGAATTATAGTGACAATTAAACCTCTAACAAGCACCCTGTCCTCCTCTCGAACTTGCGATTAGCGAAAGTCCCCTTCACCAGGACATATACCTGTCTTCCCTGGATTCATAGTCCCCTACACAGGTTAAACACAGACTTCAACACCCTGTCTCCAACATTTACAATACCCCATACACTGCCTGCTGTGCCCAAACATTGACCGGAGGTGTCTGACATTTGGAGTCACAGATTTATTGTCACCTAGATGGGGAGACAGGCTTGCACAGTGCCCTTGATGGAAGACCCTAGCCCACTTGGTGCAAAAAAGGTGTTAAGGTTTGTTTACATATGAAAATGGCTCATTGTTGTATTGTGGAAAGACTGTATAAAAATGTGAACCAAGAAATAAAGATTATGCTCTGTTTGGGACACATATACATGTACAGTGGGGGGAAATAGTATTTGATCCCCTGCTGATTTTGAACATTTTTCCACTGACAAAGGAATGATCAGTCTATAATTTAATGGTAGGTGTATTTTAACAATGAGAGACAAAAATAACAAAACAAAGAAACAAGAAAAATGCATGTAAAAAAGTTATAAATTGATTTGCAGGTCAATGAGTGAAGTAAGTATTTTGACCCCTTCGACTTAGTACTTGGTGGCAAAACCCTTGTTGGCAATCGCAGAGGTCAACGTTTGTTGCAGTTGGCCACCAGATTTGCACAAATCTCAGGAGGGATTTTGTCCCACTCCTCTTTGCAGATCCTCTCCAAGACATTAAGGTTTTGATGTTGATGTTTGGCAACTTAAACCTTCAGCTCCCGCCACAGATTTTCTATGGGATTAAGGTCTGGAGACTGGCTAGGCCACTCCAGGACCTTAAAGTACCTCTACTTGAGCCACTCCTTTGTTGCCTTGGCTGTGTGTTTTGGGTCATTGTCATGCGGGAATACCTATCCACGACCCATTTTACCCCTGGCTAAAGGAAGGAGGTTCTCAATAGTGATGTCGCGATCATAAAATTTTCGGTTCGCGAACCGCCACAAATGTTCGCGAACCGGCGAACTTGCCGAACCGCCATAGACTTCAATGGGCAGGCGGATTTTAAAACCCACAGGGACTCTTTCTGGCCACAATAGTGATGGGAAAGTTGTTTCAAGGGGACTAACACCTGGACTGTGGCATGCCGGAGGGGGATCCA
The DNA here is from genome assembly GCA_027410445.1 of Discoglossus pictus. Classification (NCBI taxonomy): domain Eukaryota; kingdom Metazoa; phylum Chordata; class Amphibia; order Anura; family Alytidae; genus Discoglossus; species Discoglossus pictus. Next base: position 286,206,966 of record CM050165.1, read on the forward strand.
TGGCAAAACTCCCACGGAAAATTACATAGTTGATGCAGAGTCTGGTTTTAAGCCATAAAGGGCATAAATTACCTAACATTCCTAAATTGTTTGGAATAACGTGCTTTAAAACATCAGGTATGATGTTGTATCGATTAGGTAGTGGAAGGGTTAGGCCCGCTTCACAGTGACAGACCAAACTCCCCGTTTAACGCACCGCAAACAACCCGCAAACAGTCCATTTGCACAACCGCAAACTCCCCATTTGCACAAGGTTTGATACCAAGCTAGCCATGTCCCGTTCCTTGTCCTCACTGATGTCATTGAAGGTCTCTTCCTCCACCCAGCCACCCGAAAGGGGACAACAAGCCCCCTGGGACGCCTGCTGTGTTTGGTCTTCCACCTCCTCAAAGCCACCTTCCTCCTCTGACTCCTCTTCTTCAGACTCCTCTCACTGCATTGCCTCTCTCTGCATTATTATAAGGTCTGTTAAGTAGTACTACTCTTATCAGTTTAAAACCTGTTACGTCACCTATCAGGGGACGTGTATAAGGCCTGGATTTTTGGAATCGGGAGATGTAAAAAGATGGTTGGTCGTATCACTTCAATTTTGGGGCACGGCACGTGCAATCAAAGGTGCCACCAGATAGGAGTAACGTGTTTTTAAGTACTACTCTTATCAGTTTAATACCTGTTACAGCATCTATCAGGTGGCGTGTATAAGGCCTGGATTTTTAGAACCGGGAGATGGAAAAAGATGCTTGGTTGGTCGTATCACTCCAATTTTGGGGCACGGTACGTGCAATCAAAGGTGCCACCAGATAGGAGTGACGTGTTTGTAAATACTACTCTTATCAGTTTAATACCTGTTACAGCATCTATCAGGTGGCGTGTATAAGGCCTGGATTTTTGGGACCGGGAGATGGAAAAAGATGCTTGGTTGGTCGTATCACTTCAAATTTGGGGCACTTTGTGACATTAGCTTCTTACGCTCAAACATGTCCTTTACACTCACCTGACTATGGGCAGATGAGCAGGAACTGCTCAAGGCGAGAGACGGAGTGGCGGATGGTTGAGAGGGGGCAAGGAGGACAGCAGTGGTTGACGTGGATGAAGAGGCTGGACCAGGAGGAGGATGGCGGCTTTGAGTTTGTGTGCTGCTTGTACTCATGTGTTGATCCCATTGGCGTTTGTGATGTGACATCATGTGCCTTCGCAAAGCAGTTGTACTTAGGGGGGTGTTGGACTTCCCACGACTCAGTTTCTTTTGGCACAGATTGCAAATGGCATTGCTGTTGTCACAGGCAGACACACAAAAAAAATGCCACACTGCTGAGCTCTGCAGTGATGGCATTCTGGTGGTGGCAACAGCATGCGTTGATTGGCGTTCTGTCTGGCTGACCCCGGGTGCTGATGCATGCTGTCTGACTGTGCCACTAGCTCGTTGTGATGACCTCCCTCTGCTTCCAACTCGTCTCCTCCTCCTCTCTGTCTCCCCATCTGAACTTTCCCCCTGTTCTTCTTCTCTTCTAGCGGGCACCCACGTGACATCCACGGACGCATCTTCTTCATCATCACCCACCTCACTTGTATCTGACAACTGAACAAAGGAAGCAGCAGCGGGTACATCATCATCATCACATCGTACGTACATATGTGTACTGCTGCCTGACTAAGACATATCCCTGTTATCTACATCCTCTGGCAATAATGGTTGCGCATCACTCATTTCTTCAAACTGATGTGTAAATAACTCTTCTGACTGATCAATTGAATCGGCTGTGGTACTAGTGTTGGTGGTGGTGGCAGGCGGCCAAGTTGTAACTGTCGAGGTGCCCGAAGCGAAGCTAGAGGAGGATGGTGCGTCAATGTTCCAATCAGAAGCTGTAGAAGATTGGGTGTCCTGTGTTAGCCAGTCAACTACGTCCTCTGAACTTTTCAAGTTCAGGGTAACTGGCCTCTGAACACTGGGCATTATTGTAGGGCCAAAGGGAATCACAGCACCACGACGGCCCCTGCGGGGTGTCCTGCCTCTGCCTGTCATTTTTTTTCCGATTAGTGGTACTATGATTGCAAGCTACTGTGACAACAGATATGAGAGGCACTGTGCACTTGCAGAAGTTGGCAGAGTAGACGCTGTAGGCCTGACACAGACGCTTGCAGACAAGTAACTGCTATTCAATGTATTACAGTCAAAATTGTATTCTTTGTTTAAATGTGCACTAGCGGTCAGGCAAATGAACTTAGATTTAATAAAATTAAATTATTGTTTTTTTAAATGTAGACTGCTGGTACCCCAACTAGATTGGATTGGTTGAACTTGGCACAGTGTATTTTGACATTATGAGAAACATGATCTGTAAACTAAATAAAAATCATTTTAGGAGGTTAAGAGAAAAAGAAACCGAATGGGGGGATACCGAGCAGAGCACACCATCTACAGCCCACTGGGAGACAAACTCATCCATTCCCCCAGTGGACAAAGCCAGGTGGTACTCTGCCCGGATACGGGAGCGCACCAGCACCCGGAACATGGCCTCAGGTGACAAGGGAACCCCCCCTATCAAACACTGCTTCCTGGACTTATATATAGCCAATTTGGCTAATGCCAAGAGCAGGTTGACGAGGAGGTCCCTGGCCTTATTGCCCCGGGACACTGGGCACCCAAAAATAAAAATGTGAGGGGAGAAATGCAGCCAGAACTGCAGGAGGAGGCCCCTCAAGAGTGACAAGAGGGGCTGCAGTCTGGCGCAACTAAAATAAATATGATACACGGACTCTCCCTTGCCACAGAATGGACAAGTGGAGGGAGAGTCCGTGAATTTAGCTAAGTACTCTCCCGTGCTCAGTGCACCATGGAGCACTCTCCAACTCAAGTCCCCGGTGGGTCGTGAAACTAAATCAGAATAAAGTTCCCTCCACCGGGGCCTCTTGCCCTCGTCAGCTGGTAGGACCCGCCTCCAGATGGTATCGGGACAGGTCACGAGGGCAAGGAAGTGCACTGTATGGAGCACGAGAGAATATAAGCTCTTCCTCGGCATGCCGCGAAAGCATGCCGAGGGTATGTCCCTCAACTTCGAGAGATTGGGGACAGGAGGAGCCTGAGGGGAAACACGGGGCTTGTGTCCAATGCAAACAGCCGGAGCAGGGGTGTTGAAAGGTGCATGTGGCACTCCGGCCTGCAAAGCCCCGCGAAGGAAGGTGCGCGAGTCGGGGGAGATGGCATCCCTAATCTCCTGGAGCAAGCGCCCTGAGACTTTGGGCGTCACATATCCCAAATGGAGCGCAAGCTCCTGGGGTGACACCCAATCAGAACGCCCGTATTCCAAGAGATCCCCGACTCAGGTCATCCGTGCATGACTAAGGCGGCGGATGATACTGGGGGACTGTAACATTGGAGCCCCCACTGCTGAATTAAATAGCAGGGGCTCCGTGAATATTTCATCCCCCAAAGGCACGCCCTGCCTGGTCACGGAGACCATGCTCCAGGCCTTGAGGGTTTCCTGGTAGTATGCCGGCAACACAGAAAGGTCTCTCCCAAACCCCTCGGGCCCGATCAGAAATAATTGCCGGTCATACCCCAGGTTGCGCAACTGGCGATAAAAGCTGGATGCCAGTGCGCACCACTGCGGAGAGGGATCTGCATATAGGTATCTCTGCAGGTACTGAAGGCGGAAGGTGGACAACTGGCAGCACACACAAACTACTCCCTGTCCACCCTCCACCAAAGGCAGACTTGCCACCCCTGCAGAGATCCAATGCCTTCCCATCCAGAGGAAATCTAACAAATTCCTCTGGATATTGGTGACAAACTCGGGGGTCGGACAAATCAGCCGGTGCCAGATCTGAGAAGCCACCAGCTGATTCACCACTAGAGTCCGCCCCCTAAGGGAAAGCATTTTTGCTAGACCCCTCCATCGTCCCAGACGAGAGAGGACACTGCCCTCTAACTCCCTCCAGTTGTCTGAGACGGAAGCGTCCGCAGCGGACAGGTAGACCCCCAGATATTTAATGACATCTGCCTCCCACGTGATGTCACGAAACGTGGGAGGCAAAGAGTCTACCTGTAAATTACCCTCTAAAAGGCCTGTGCATTTGGACCAGTTGATCTGAGCGGAGGAGGCAGATGAATATACCTCCTGGCACTGTTTTGCCAGCTCAAGATCAACTGGATCCCGGGCCACGAGGAGCACATCGTCAGCATAAGCTGAAAGGACAATCCGCATGTCTGGATCTTTTAGCACCAGCCCTGTGAGCCTTTTCCTCAGTAGGCAGAGGAAAGGCTCGATGGCCAGTGCATATAACTGTCCAGACAAGGGACATCCTTGACGCACCCCTCGTCCAAATACCAAAGGTGCTGTTAGGGACCAATTGATTTTAAGTAAACACTCTGCAGAGGTGTACAGCGTTCTTATAAAGCCCACAAACTGTGGGCCAAAGCCGTACGCTTGCAGAGTGGCTATGAGGTAACCATGGTCCACCCTGTCAAACGCCTTCTCTTGGTCTAAAGAGAGAAAGGCGAGTGACAGACCAGTCCTGCGAGAATAATGCAATAGATCCCGGACCAGAAAGATACTATCAAAGATAGTCCGGCCCGGGATCGCATAGGACTGGTCAGGGTGAACCAATTCTGCCAGCACAGACCCAAGTCTAATCGAGATGGCTTTAGCTACAATCTTGTAGTCCGTGCTGAGCAGAGAGACCGGTCGCCAGTTCTTAATAAGCAGGAGATCCCCCTTTTTGGGCAGCAGGGCAAGTACTGCCCTGCGACAAGACAGGGGCATCTCCCCGGTCTCCAGGGCTTCCCCAAGGACCAGATGGAAATCAGGTCCCAGAGTCTCCCAGAAAAATTGGAAAAACTCTACAGTCAGTCCGTCCAGTCCTGGAGACTTCTCACAGGACATGGCATGGAGGGCTTCAGAGAGCTCTTGAAAAGATAGTGGTATATCAAGCCGCTCTCTTACACCCTCACTGCCGCTCTCTTAGCCCCTCCCATAGCACCCTGCAGGCGTCTGGAGAAATGGGATCCGGAGAGTAAAGATCTTTATAAAAGTTCCGGGCTCTATCCCGGATACTCTCCGGATCTGTAAGGGGGGCACCGTCTTCATCTAGAAGACAGGTGATGTGCCTACTGTTACCCCCCTTTTTCTCCAGTGAGTAGAAGAGGCGCAAGCCGCGGTCTAGATCTTTGAGAAAACCTAAACGGCTGCGCACGTATGCCCCTTTGGCCTGGTGTCGTTCCAGGTCACAGAGGACACCCTTCCTCTCTACATACTCGCTCTGCAGGGATTGGTCCCTACAAGTGAACAGCTTCTGCTCCAGATGGAGTACCTCCCCCCGGAGTGACTCCAACTCAGCTTCGCGCTGCCCACTCGCACCCTTGGTATATTCCTGACACAGAAGTCGCAAATGAACCTTGCCCACGTCCCACCACAGTTTTAACGTGGCAAAGTCCCCCTTGCAACCCCTCCAGTCCGTCCAAAACTCCCGGATCAATGTCACGAGCCCCTGGTCCTTCAACAAAGCATTGTTGAAGTGCCAATAGGCGGCTCGTGGCGCTGTTGGTGTTAGCGCCACCGTCACAGACACACAGTTGTGGTCTGTGAACGGAGCAAGCCTAATGGCACAAGAACCGACTCGTGACATATAGTGACTAGATATATATAGTCTGTCGAGCCGGGAGTGGGACACCAGACCGGCTCTCACCCTGACGTAGGTGAAACCGTCTGAAGCCCCTGGGTTCTGCTCTCGCCAGATGTCCTCCAGGGAGAAGCGGGCGATGATCTCCCGCAGGGCTGACGCAGAAGGCGGGTACGGCTCTGGACTATTCCGGTCCAGAGCGTCGAGGGTGCAGTTGAAATCACCCCCGAGTACCAAACACTCATCTGTGTCAACCGTCTCCAAAACCTGGGACAGTCTGGCGAGGAACCTCACTCTCTCGGGCCCTCCAGCAGGGGCATATATATTAACTAGGTTAATGATGCTACCCTGCTCTCGGACCCGGAGGTGGATTAGACGGCCTGGGATAACAGCTTTCACAAGCAGCAGCTCTGGCTGAAAAGACTCTGAGAACAGGGTCACCACTCCACATGACGCCGATGTGAAGTGGCTGAAGAAGACCCTGCCTCTCCACTCCAGTTGCCACGAGGCCTCAGCCTCTGGAGTGGTGTGAGTTTCCTGCAGGAAGCTCACAGAGTACCCTCCCTGATATAAATAGGAGAGTACCTGGAACCTGCGGAAACTGTCTTGACAGCCATTGGTATTTAGCGTGCTGATGTGCAAAGCCATTACTGCGTGTCAGGAATTGTGCGTTCCTCAGACCCTTGAGACTGCTGATAGGACACGCACAATTTATAGAATTTCCGGACGCCGAGATGCTCCGCAGTCCCAGAATTCTCGGCCCTAGTGCTGACCACTAGATATTGCTGGAGAGAGTGGAGAATAAACGACATATTCTTCCACCTCTCCAAGGCCAGCCGCACCTTCCTTTTCTTTTGTCCATGAAGTGTGCTCTCAAGGAATAGATCTATTTCCTTGACAGGGATAACCCACCCAGAATCTGATGTTCCTTCTAGTGGGTCACCCCTGGGCTCCTCTTGGCTGAGGGCTTTTACTCCATCCTCCCCGGCTGGAGTCAGTTTCCTCAGCTTTATTCTCAGGGACCCCCTCTTAGATGATACAGAAGGAGTCCCTTTAGCACCCTTCAAGATAAATAATGGACCCTTGGATTGCTGCTGCACCCCTGTAGCTTCAGGAGTGCATTCAGGGGTAGCTGGCTGGACAGCAGTGGTTGGCATGGCTTCCTTAATGGAAGCCTTGGAGGCTTTATATGCCTCCTCTGCCAGTTCCACCGCTGCTTGCTCAGCTTGGATGGCACCGACGTTAGGGTCAGTGGACAGCTGAGGAGGGTAGACAGGCTCTCCCATGATGTTAACAGGAAAACCTGTTTATCACCCTCCCCCATTTCCACTTCCCCTTGTGCCACATCCCCCCCGACAGACAAATCCATGGGGTCCTGAATGGGGGTCATGCCTATATTCTCCCCTTCCAGTAGTGACTCGGCCTGGGGCTCTAACAAAGCTTGAGGTACGTCACTAGAGAGTGACACTGGAGGAGGAGACTGACTGGTGCCCTTGAAGCTCAGCACCTCAGGGACACTGACTACCCATTCAGCAGGGGCTTTGTTGGGACCCCCCTCAAAGGCCAGAGGCAGAACCTGATCTTTCTGGTCTACCCCTGCCTCACTTGGGAGACCCTCTTGCCCCTGCTTTTCCTCCAGACCCTTTTCCACATTAACCCCTATAGGGTCTGGAGAGAGAGATGTGTGGTCTGGCACCGGCTGGCTGAGCTTAATAACCGGGCCAGACAATGTCACCGGATGAGGAGGAGATGTTTTGTTCCTCTTCTTGCTTTTAGAGGGAGGTGCTCCACTATAGAGCACTTCCCACTTATCAGCAACCTCCCTGTTGGTTTTATGCTTCCTCTTCCTGGGGACGTCACTCCTGGAAGAGGAGCTGCCACTAGCTGCCTCCCCTGCAGAGGGCTTATTATCCCTCTGCTTACACTGTGCCCCCACACTAACTGATGTAATTATGGTGGGGGCAGATTGGGACTTGGGAGATGCAGCTGTGACACTGGGAGGACCGGTGACATTCTTCCCCTTTTTCCCCATGTCTGCAGTCTTGCTGGAGACCACAGACACAGATGGCTTTTTTGGGGAAGAAGGGGCTTTGGAGGCCGTGGTGGTGGCTTGAGGAACGGCCTCCTTGCCTGAGCTCTGTGGGGGGGCTATGACCCTTGAGGTCCCCGCTGTTATGGGCTCAGCGGGGATGGGTGCCGTACTGACGGAGGTGCCATTTGCTGGGGCTGGGGCATGATGTTTTACATTAGGACAATTCCTACGTGTATGCCCCAACCCCTTGAAATGATAGCACTGCACCTCCGTAGTGCTGTAAAAAATCCTGTAGAGCACCCCCTCAAATGGAACCCAAAAAGACCCCTCTATGTTTTCTGCGCCCTGAGGCAGGCACATTTGTACCTGCCTCTTGAAAGAGAGCACATGACGAAGTGCTCTCTCTCTGCACCCCAGGGGAATTTTAATAAATGGTGTTTTTACTTGCCCTAGGGTTAGCAGGTGGGGGCGCAGGAGGGAGTCTGGTAGGAAGGGGGGCACATTAGAGAGTGTTACTTTTGTGCCCAACCCTTCCAGGGGTTCTATTGGGACATATAATCCCCCCACTGTGATGCCTCTCTGTACAAGAATGTGAGCAGCAGCCAGCGTACGGGTAAAGAAAACTGCTTTCCCGTACATTTTGCTGGCTGCTACTATAACAGAGGGGCTGATGACGTTAGCTGCAGCACGCAGATAGATATCAATGCTGTAGACCCCAGACATCTGACATTTAACCCCATGCTTCCTAGTGATCTGCCCCTCAGCCCCAGCGGTGGTATTACTGGGGCCAGCAGAAACCACCTGTGACCAGGTATTAGCCACAGGGGTATTTCTGCTGGCAGAACCACCAGGAGCTGGGGCTGCCTTATCTGCCTGGGGCCTATGCTGTGCAGTGCTGCAGCTAGGATTTTCAGGGGCCATTATTCCCCCTTTTGACCCCTGAGGCTTCTTAGTGGTCTTATCCCTCATGTTTAGACCCTTTTTTTTTTAGTTTATTTGTTTTATTTATTTTTATTTTGTGTTTTATGATTTTTTACTGTTTGCTTTTTTTTTTTAAATATAAAAGTGGGAAAAAGAAACAAAAAGACAAAACTAAGGGAGACAAAACTAAGGGAGAGAGAGAGAGAGGTGATGCTTGGCAGTGGAAGGGTTAATGGCCTGTTGCAAGGTGTCTAATTGCAACAACACAGAGAACACAGAGGCTTTTTAACCCCTCTGTGTCTCTGTGTCAGATGTTAAAAAAAAAAGCCTTTTCAACAAAAATTCTAATTGTTTTCCCCCCCACTGCCTACAAAGATGTTACTTGTCTTCTCTCCCCCAAAACATAAAACCCAACACCAAACAAACAAAACTTCAACAAAACCTAATAAACTTTTTAAAAGAAAAAAAGTCAAAGTAACAAAGCTCCAGGAGTGAAGGTGTGTGGCAAAGTATCCAGGAGACAGCTCACTCTCCTGGGATAGAGGGCTGAGCCTGGCTCCCAGAAAACTAAAACTTAAATTAAACTAAGAAAAATACCACAAAAACTCCCAAAAATTAACAACACTGTGCACAAAGTGCTTATAAACAGAAAGGTGTTAAAATAAAACTTGTATTTGAGGGACTAAGACCCTAAAAAGCCTTTTGTTTGGAGCTCAGGCATGCACACAACATGCTCTCTGAGCACTGGCCACAGTATCAGTTGTGAGCCTGACACACACTCTGGCTAGCGGTCAGGCAAATGAATTAAGATTTAACAAAATAAAATTGTTTTTTTTTTAAAGTAGACAACTAGTAAACAAGATTGTATTGGTTGCACTGTGCACACACAGTATAAGTTGTGAGCCTGACACACACACTTGCTAGCAGGGGCTAGCAGGGAGACAGGCAAATGAAGATAGATTACACAGAAAAATACAAAGAAAAAAAATGATGTTATAGCCCTAAAAAGGGCTTTTTGGGGTGCTGTGTTTACAGCAGAGATCTGATGAGTCCTTCAGCACTGCACTGAACACTGAATAAACTTGCCTAGCTATTGATTTCCCTATTCAGTCAGCATCACCTACACTCTCCCTCCTCTCAGTAAGACTGCAAGTTAGTTATGATTCCAAAATGGCTGCTGTCCATGAGGTAGAAGGCTCTGGTAGGGAGTGTATGCTGCTGATTGGCTGGAATGTGTCTGCTGACTGTGACATGCAGGGTCAAAGTTTGCTCAATGATAAAATATAGGGGGCGGATCGAACATCGCATATGTTCGCAGTTCTCCGCGAACATACTATGTTCACCGGGAACAGTCCGCCGGCGAACTATTCGCAACATCTCTAGTTCTCACCCAAGATTTGATGGTACATGGCCCCAGGTGAAGGTGAACAGTGCAAAGCAGGAAACTTGAAGTACACAGGGGTAGAGAGGCCTAACATTGTGAGGCAAACGGCATTGCCAGCCTTACATTTTTAATCCCATAATTTTTGACGGGCAAGTTCCTAGTTTTTTTATATCTTTTCATGTGACAACACTGAAGAAATGACACTCTGCTACAATGTAAAGTAGTAAGTGTACAGCCAGTAATTTGCGGTCTCCTCCAAATAACTGAACACACAGCCATTAATGTCTAAACCATTGGAAATAAAACAGAGTACACCCCTGAGTGGAAATGTCCAAATTGGGCCCAAAGTGTCAATATATTGTGCAACCACCATTATTTTCCAGCACTGCCTTAACCCTTCTCTTAACCCTCATGGGTGTCCTCTTCTACTCCTCCATGATGACATCACGGAGCTGGTGGATGTTAGAGACCTTGCACTCCCCCACCTTCCATTTGAGCATGCACCACAGATGCTCAATAGGGTTTAGGTCTGGAGACATGCTTGGCCAGTCCATCACCTTTACCTTGAGCTTCTTTAGCAAGGCAGTGGTCATCTTGGAGATGTGTTTGGGGTTGTTATCATGTTGGAATACTGCCCTGCGGCCCAGTGGCAAAAGCCCTAGCTACGCTACTGCCCTCATTATAAAGCTCTCAGGTTGTCATGTAACAAACACAAAATGCATTCCTGTACTCAACCAGATTTACAAAAATCCAGATTTTGCCCCCAAAAAAACGAATGTCCATGGCTTAAGGTGCTAATATTGTTAATTTGGTACATAACTGACAAACAAGTTCTTGAACTGCAGTGGGCCTTTAATGATAAAGCTGAAAACCATTGCTAATATAAGTGATAAATAGGTGTGTGATCATGATATGTCTCACCAGCTGTCACCCTTTCCTTACAATGAAATATATAAGAATCTTTATAGTTTACATTTATTATTTCTCTCCCTCCCCCTCTCCCATCCTATCTCTTTCTCGTTTCTCTTGTCCACTCACTAACTTTCTCCCCTGGCTTGTCTGTCTCTTTCTCTCTTCCCGTCCCTCTCTGTCTTTTTTTCTCTCCCCATCCCTATCTGTTTCTCATCCCTCTCCCCCATCCTTCTTTCTTTCTCTCGTCCCTCTCTCTTGCTCCCATAACTCTTGCTTTCTCTCTCTCTCTCTCTCACTGTCTCGCTCTCACACACACTTTTTCTAAATACACGATTACCTTCATGCTTTAGGACCCAGTCTGTGTGACACTGAGCTTCCCTCACAGATCTCTGACCTGCTGCTGCTGCAGTCTGATACTGTGTGGGTCATATTACAGCTGATTTGACAGCCTCACGCCAGAAGATTCTACTTTATGGAAACTGCAGCTGCTATCAAGGTCTAGTAATGTGCCTGTCATGTTGTGCTGAGTGACTACAGACTGCCCATGCGCTCCCATCACGCGGTTGATAAAATTCACCTTTAATTGGTGGATTTTCACAGCACTAACTCAACCTCCTCCCCACCATACAACTACAGCAATGAAACCTCCAGAGGGACATTCTGCATTCAGATGAATAAGGTTGGAATAATATAACTCACTTTAATGATGCTCCTCTCTCTTTATAGTGTCTTTAGACAGCTGCCTATTGAGCCTAACAGAAGATCCGGCCATAACTAGGACACAATAATATGTGGAAGTTACAGTGAGTAGAAAGAAATCCAACCTTGCTTGTCTGGAATTGAAATGTTACCAGTTTTCAAGAGCTCCATATTGCACAGATTAGTAAAGATCAATAGGGTATACTGTTTAAGATAAAAATGTATCTGAATGAAGATGGCTTGCGATGAGCAACTTCACAGAATATTAAAGGAAGATATGACAATTTAATGTAGAATATATATATATATATATATATGTGATTTAGATGGAATAACGTCTTCTAAAATGGAGTGCTATAGATGCATTAGATAAAACAGCTGACAAGCTAGAATAGATTAATCAAGATTGAATAAATGGAGAAGAGCAGACAATGTTTGCTGTAATCTATTCACAGTTCAATACTATTCAACAAAGACAGTGAGCATGACACTGAACAATTGTGTTCAAAGTCTAAACAGATTTTATGCATGAAAGAAATATGCAAGGCAATAAAACTATCAATTATTGTGTCTGACTGTTCTAATGTGATTTAAAACGTCTGAGAAAGAATTTAATTAGTCTGCAGTAAGTTATGTAAAAAAGAAAGGATGCAAATTTTTTTCATGTGGAATTCACAAATGATTGCCTACAAGAAACTTAAAGGGACATAGTCATATACCAGAGAAAGACTCTGATTTACATTTTATATATTACCATTTATAGATCAATATAACTTTTAGTTTATTGGGGATGTCTGTAAAATGTTATGTTCTGTATTCTAAAGGCACACATTATGCATACTGTCCACTTGTGGTATTGTTACCACTTTTTGAAATAATCAAGCTGCAGTGTTTTGAGGAGATGTTATTTAGTGACGTGCCGATATGCTGACATCCTGCAGTGTATAAATGATGGTATAAGCAGCTAGCATTAACCTAATGAGTGCTAGAAGTTTTGAAGATTTGTTGGTGCTACAGAAAAGACATGACAAACATTTAGTGTTTTCTATTTAGGCATTCTGACCCGACGCACGTTTCTGTTTTTTTTCAAGGGTCACCGCCATGTTGCTAAGGCCTCCTTTTTATAGCCTGCCGATCAACATGGAAACGGTGTATTAAGACTAAAAACATAGTCGGGTCAGACGCAGGGACGCACACGCAGGCTGATGACATCATAGCTAGGCGTCTCAACCTTGTGGCGCGCTGTGCAAGAGCTCTGTAACAATATCTGATTGAAAAAAGTTCAATTATGAATACAGGAGTCTCATTCTAGTCATTTGAGCTATTTAGCTAAGCAAAATACCAGTCCTTTACCTCGAGCTAACTATCTATAAGACAGATCTGATAAAAAACGGAGCTATAAAACTTATAATAAAAAACGGAGCACTATGATACATTATTTTACAGCCACGAGGCAAAGTGAATCTCTATCCTAAATTATTGCACTAGTCACTTTACTTCCATGAAAAGCAATTATTAGTATTTCACAAGCCATATGGAATAAGTGACATATTATTTTTTCCTGATATACAAGGGAACTTGTCCCACTGCAATAGATATATACCAAGTTGTACACTATTATATTTCAGCACTTTTAGAACCAAATTAATTATTATTTGGTTCCATATAATTTAAAATTAGCACTTTATGCACTATTGGCACTTTTCTATATTTAGCACTTTTTATACCAGGTGTATAGATTTATGCACTTGGTACACTTCCCTGTCCATATCAGGAACATTTACATGATATTCAGTGACTTTTATTGCACACCCTGCCACTGCATATTTTTAAAGATTATTTTTTTATACTATTTATTAAAAGCTAAGTTTTATCTATCTACTTTTTAACTCATTTTTGAGTTATATAGGTTTCGCACAATAATAGGGAATGCTGTTGTGTCTTTTGCTATATGTTATTATTTTGTCCCTAGTAGCACCCTATAAGTTCACACTACTTGTCCTACCTAGAGCTACCTCTTGTTCTAAATTCTTGATTATCAGTTATTTATGGGAACACTGTTCCTTTGTGGTATAGCTCGGTAGATATAGACTACACTTAAGATATATTAAAAATGACAGGTTTTTTATCTCACAATTGGGATCCTGCAACATGGACAAATGAAGTAAAATCAGTGTTCTCAAATAAATTTCAAACAAGTAAAGCAACTAGTGAACCTAATCTCAAAATAGAATTTATGGAATTAAATAGGATTTACAAAAAACAATATCAAGTGTGGTGGGAGGTAGCAAGCTTGGAAAACTATCTTAGTAATAAATTAATAACCAGAGGGTTAAGAATCAACCTTTTTCCTACAATTAATGATCTCTCTGATGATTTTATAAAAAAATGGGACTCTGTGCTTTTGAAGTGTTTTCAGGAATTGATGAATTTACTACTAGAATGGGAACAAAAACAACTCAAAGAGACTGAAATAGTTTAAATCAAATAGGGACTTTACTGAATTTGAAAATAATCTAGAAAGAGATATAGAAAAATTCGGAAAACTATTGATGGAAAGAAAACATAATAAATTCCAAAGAGACTTCAATGATTTTGAAACAGGCAATATTTTCAGAAGACCCAATAAATACAGAAATCCAAGAAATAAAACAGATGAAGCTTTAACTTCAGAATCAGAATGGTCAGATTTTGACCAAAAAGATGGTAATTCAGTCAATAAATCAGTAGAAAGAAATATGAGAACTAATAATGTAGGAAAAGGTTTTTTAGACACACAACCAAAACTAGGAGGGGTAAGAAAAGGCCCAAGCCTACCAAAACCACAAAAAATATTCAAGAAACACTAAATCCTTCACAGATTTTCAATTTATCAAGCTGTCAACTATCGGATGACCATTTATCTTTATTAAAGAAACTTCTAAGTTTTTCACCTACTGAAGAATTCAAAATATTTGAATGGGTAAAAGATGTGAATCTTTTTGCCAGGAAATTGACATTAAAAAAGTTTTATTCTAAAAGTAATTCACTAGATCAAAATAGCCAAATTGAGACCAAGATATATGAAGATACACCAATAAAAGACAGCTCTAATTACCTATTAGGACCTTTTTCTAAATGTAAACCTAAAAGTAAATACACTCCACCCCTGTCCATTAGCCCAAATATAGAGGTGTTTGTTCACAATGTAGTGAGAGATTTAGAAGAACTGTCCCAGAAAAAAACAAGAAATTCAAATTTATCTTATGGAGAAAAGAAAGCTCTGAAAGACTTACTAGATAATAAAAATATTACCATTAAGAAGGCTGATAAAGGAGGTAATTTAGTTATCCTTAATACAGATGACTATATCAAAGGGAACCTGAGACTCCTACATAATAAAGAATGTTATAATAAATTGAGTCAAGATCCGACCATAAAGTTTATCAATGAACTTAATGAGATTCTTACTGTTGGTCTTAAAGACAAAGTCATCTCTAAACAAGAATTCGAATTTCTAAATGTGACCAATCCTAAGGTTGCTACTTTTTATTCCATTCCCAAGATCCATAAAAACCCCACTCATCCACCAGGCAGGCCTATAGTGTCAGGTATAGGCTGCTTGACTGAGAAATTAAGTAAATACATAGATTCCATTCTAAGAGAACATGTTGTTACCTTGACTTTCTATATAAAGGATACCAAAGATGTACTTACGAAATTAAATGGTTTAAACATTAACCAAAATTCTTTGCTAGTATCACTTGATGTAGAATCCCTCTATACAAATATTCGTCATGAGAGAGGACTACATGCAGTTGATTACTTTTTACAAAAAAAGTATTTCTGAAACACAATGAATTCATGATGAAATCATTGAAATTCATATTAACCCATAACTACTTTGTATTCAAACAATACTTTTACCACCAAATTCAAGGTACAGCTATGGGCACGGCTTGTGCACCTACATATGCAAATCTATATTTAGGATGGTGGGAGGAACAAATAGTCTATAGCGAAGAGATGGATAGATACACTCAACATGTTGAGCTTTGGATTCGCTATATAGACGATATAATGATATTGTGGAATGGTACAAAAGAACACCTTCAGAATTAAAAAAAAAGGCTAAATAATACTGACATGGGTCTATATTTAACCTCAGACATTAATGAACAAACAATTACCTTCTTGGACCTGAGAATTACCAAACAAAAAGATGGCACAGTAAAAAACAACACATATAGAAAACCTACAGCAACAAATAATTTACTATATGCAGAAAGTAGCCATCCAAAAAGTCTGATCTCTGGAATTCCTGTAGGCCAGTACTTGAGGATCAAGAGGAACTGTTCTGAGGAACAAGATTTTGAAATAGAGGCTAAGGAGCTACAGTTCAGATTTGAACAACGTAGCTACAAAAAAACAACACTGAAAAGGGCCTACCACAAAGCCAAAGAGGTCAAAAGAGAAAATCTGCTTTTAGAAAAAACATCTAAAGAAGATACATTTATACGTTGCATTGGAACATACAATGAGAAATGGTTTGATGTTAAGAAGATTTTTTATAAACATTGGCAGATACTACGTGTTTATAAAGACATTGAACCCTTTCTAAGTGAGAAGGCTCAAATAACTAGTAAAAGATCTAATAATCTTAAGGATATACTATCTAAAAGTCACTTAGAGCTAACAAAAAACACTACCTGGCTCCAACTATTACATGGCTGCTATAAGTGCCAAACATGTAATGCCTGCCAATACATCAAACCAGCTAAAGTATTCACCTCCCATGATAAAAAACAGGTATACAAAGTGAAATATCTATTGACATGTAAAACAGAAAGAGTTGTATACCTAATATCTTGTCAATGTGGGATGAGATACGTAGGTAAAACCTACAGAGAATTTAGAAGAAGGGTGCTAGAACATGTTTATAGTATTAAGAATGCCTTTGATACTCCTGTGACCTTACATGTAAATAACAAAGATAATGGAGATATCAAGAAATTATCCTTCATGGCAATTGACCATGTACAAAAGACCATTAGAAGAGGAAATTTGGATAAGGAACTCCTGAAGAAAGAGGCCAAATGGATTTATGCATTAAGCACTAAAAAACCTAAAGGCCTAAATGAAGGATTTACGTTTACTCCATTTATTTAAATATATATTAGCCTTACATGTATTTCTTTTGTGACTAATGTGGATAAAGCCTTAAGAATAATATTAATCTTTGAGATATTAATAAGGCCCACATATAATATATACTATTTATTCATGCACATTATCCATATATTTTTGTATACATTTCTCAGTTTAAACTACTGCTCAAACCAGAAGTCAATATACTATGCAGTAGATATTACTAGAGATTTATGTCTATAATCATCTAGATAATACAAAATCAGTAGCAACATTGAAGTATTAAGTATTATTACAATAAAGGATTAATAAATGTGCTATCATTATACATGCCATTTATCTCAATCATGAGATTACTAGCGACTTGTATTATGTATTACTAGCGACTTGTAAAGTTGTTTAGTTATTAATATACATATTTGACAGTTGTAAGTATTGTGATATTAAACATGTGTATTTTTGTAAAATGTTCTCTTGGTGAACAATAACTCTTAAAGCATTTTGTCTTAAAAGTATTAACATTTGAATGTAAGAACAGTTGAACTTTAAATTAATCAGTATTGTAAAGTTGAGGTAATGTTTTTTTTACATGCAATTTGTATCTGAAGAATTGTTAACTTCAACATACATTGAATCCAGAGGAAAGCAAAGAGTAAAAACCCTTGTTGAAACGTACACAATTTTAACATGAAGTTTGAAATATATGTAAGTAAGAAACTTTAAAGTTTTTTTTTTTAAACTTGAACTTTATTCTCTGTGTAACTTTGGAACTTGACAAAACATTTTTAGAACTTGGAACATTATAAACAGTAACATAGTGAATACATTTTTTAACATAATTTTGTATTAAAAGTATTAACAGTTGAATGTAAAAACAGTTGAACTTTAAAGTAATCAGTATTGTAAACTTGAGTTAATGGTTTTTTAACATGCAATTTCTATGTGAAAAATTGTTAACCTCAATATACATTTAATCCAGTTTCACAAACATTAAAAACCCTCCATTAAACGTACCCAATTTTAACAGGAACTTTGTAATATGTTTAAGTCAGAAACTTGACATAATATTTTTTTGAAACTTGAACTTTCTTATCTGTGCAACTAATAAACTTGAAAAAACATTTTTACAACTTGTAACATTATAAACAGTAACATAGTGAATTAATATTTAAACATAATTTGGTATTAAAAGTATTAACATTTGAATGTAAAAAAACAGTTGAACTTTAATCAGTATTAACATGCAATTTCTATCAGAATAATTGTTAACTTCAAGATACATTGAATGCAGAGGAAGGCAAACAGTAAAAACTCTCCTTAAAACGTACCCAATTAAATAAATTCATTACTGACCCCATGAACTGGCGATAAACATTAATCCAGGGAGTAATCTTAAGATAACAGACAATATTTACATTGTGACTTAAAACGTTTGTAATATGTTGAAGTAAAGAACTTGAAAATATTGTTTTCAAACTTGTAACATTAGAAACAGTAACATAGTTAATTAACATTTTAACATAATTTGTAGAAAAAATGCAAGGCAAGTATTTTGTGAGGCGAATCATCCAAAAACAGTACTTCCATGAATTATGACTGAATTGTTTCTTGTTTTGTATTTTTGAATGCTTTCAAATTTGTTTTGCATGGGTTTTATTTCTTTACTGAAAAGTTAGGGTACTTCATAGTAGACAATGTTTTTAGTAAAAATACGTCCATCTTCTAATAAATCACCTTGACTTTCATTCTTTTCAATGTAAACTTTAATAGCCTGTGGATTTTTGCACCGTGACAACGCAACGTACAATTGACCATGTGCAAATACTGGTTCTTCCAAGAAAATACCCACAGATTTGAACGTTTGACCTTGTGATTTATTAATGGTCATGGCAAATGCCATAATAATGGGAAATTGTCTTCTTTGAAGTATAAAAGGGAGACTACTTTCACTTGGTGCTAAATCTATTCTTGGTATGAAAACTCTCTCTCCTTTATGGGTCCCAGATAAAATTTCAGCACCTACTAAATGGTCCTTTAATTGTTGAACAATTAATCTTGTCCCATTGCATAGGCCTTTTTTGGGCTTCATATTTCACAGTAACATGATAATTGCACCTTTCTTCAGCTGCAAAATATGTGGTGGCATTCCAGAAGGAGTTAGTGAGTTTAGGAACTCAGTAGAAAAGTTAGCCTGACTTTCATTGTCATCAGCAAGTACAGAATCAGCACTGTGATAATTTATTTGTGGTGCATTAATTTGTTTTAAGATTTCATTATTGAGGATTAATGCATCCTTATTTTTACATGTTTGTATGACTTGGTTGGCAAGCTCGGAATATTCCTGGTAATTTATGCTACCTTCAAATATAGCCGATATAATATCTTGTTGACAAATCATATGAGGTGGGATCTCTACCGTGTCGTCCGGTAAATGTGGTATTTTTTCTGTTCTGCCTTCTCCAATTTTAATAAGCCAATCATTGAAATCAGTTTGGCCTTCTGATCTCATATTTTGTTGCAGTTGAAGATGGGTAAAATGTTTCTATACTGTGCTTGACTTTATACAGGTTTCGATAATGTCAGTTCGATTTCCATGTACAACGACAGGTAATGTTTGTCTAAAATCGCCACCTAACAACATTACCTTTCCACCAAATGGAAAAGTCATGGATAATATGACTTCACGAACGGTCAATACATTGGAGGGCATAGCATGACATCATTGTGGCCTCATCTATTATAATTAATTTACATTTGTTCAATTTCTTTGCTTGTAATGATGTCATGCGAATATCTGACACAGATGTTTCTAAAATAGGCACTGGCAGTTTAAATCCACTATGAACAGTTCTTCCACCTTCTAACAAAAGTGCAGCAATTCCAGTAGTGGCAAACACTATTGCTATATGACCTTGTGCTCGTACCAAACTCATAATAAGTTATATAGATAGGTTTTTCCTGATCCACCAGGTCCATCAAGATAGAAATAACGCTCTGTCACCATGTCATCATCTATTGCATTTTTAATGGCATTAAATGCTTGCAATTGTAAGGTATTTAAAGTTGCAAGTCTTTCTTGTGTTCTTTCTGCTTGTATTTGAATGTCATAGTCTTCAAAGTTTATGTCATCTATAAGACCTGGATGAGGCAAATTAAAACTTGCACAACTTAATCCATGAGTTAAAAATACTTCTTGGATTTCCTTTAACGCTTTTAAGTGTGCAATGGGTTTATTTTATCGTCGCATAAAGTCTTCAGCCATATTACTTTTAAAAAAGTCTCCCACAAAGCTAATGCATTTGGAGCATTTGAGAAAATACAAATAAATGCAAATTGTTCTCTCATCTGCCGTGGCATTTGACATTGTGCTGCTTCTTCTAAACATCTTTCCCATTCTGTATCATCAGCTAGTAAGTTTCTATGTCTTGCAGCTAAATGACATATACAATGTCATTGACAGTTCTTAAGTGTTCAAAACTTTGTGCTCCAGGAACATTTAAAAGTAATATCCGTAAGCAAAAACGTTCAACATCTCTTGGACGGTCTGTGTAAATTCTTGGGATTATTTTATTGCCTCTGCTTTTTCTCGGTCTCCATAATCCATTAACAAAAACATAGTGATATGGAATTTCAATATATAAGTATTGTGTTCCTTGTGAATCTGTGGAATGTAATTCAAACCATGCAGTTAGTGTAGTGTGACGATCTTCACTTTGGGCCAATGCATTACTTTCATTTCCAGCATGGAAATACACTAAATGTCTTTGTGGCAAATGTACTGCTAATCTATATACTGCATGTGATCTATCATGCATTTCAAATGTTAAAAGTCGCCACATAGCTTCTGGCGCACTGACATAGCGAGCATCTACATGAGATGCAAGTTCATCATGTACTAACTCACTACTTTCAGGGTTGTCTGCACTTTTGACGACTACAGTAGCTGCATCGCAGCCTTTGTAAATATATTTGTAGCCATATTTAATGGATTTGATAGAAGTGCAGTCTTCTACGTTGATGTGGGCGTTGTACTTCATGAGTAAATGTGGATTGTAGGGTACTACATATCTATTGTCCACGTTTTTTCCATGAATAATGGCACTATCTCCTTCTCTTCTTTTATAAAGTTGATAGCCATAACAATTGGCATAGGTTTTGTCTCTATAATCTTTTGGAAATTCTTTGGAACATTTATTATTTTCCATACATGGTGATTGTGGATTAAGCTCACCACAGGGTCCATGAATCATGCGATGAGTAACAATCTCATAAAGTCTACCATATAGTTCTGGATCTGGTAGTTCAGCAACAATGACTGCATCCACTTTGTCAGAAGTATCTAATTTATCTTTTTCTTGAAGTATTATCAGAAGATGTGCATGTGGAAGTCCTCTTTTTTGAAATTCAATGGTATATACATAAGCAAGACATTTGCCAAATAACTGACTGATAGTGATGTCACGTATTAATTCATTTAATTTAATCTTAAAAACTCTGGCTACGAAATCTGGTCTATCGGAAGCACTTTGTCCAAGAAGTAAATTTTGTGTAATTTCTGGCCATTGTGGATTACATGTAAATGTAAGAAATATTTGGGTTTGCAAAATTTGGTGACAATAGCCATAGCATCATTGTATCTTTCTCTCATATTTCGAGGAGATCCTTGAAAGGAAGATGGTAAAATGATGGCTTTGCCAGCCGTCATGTCTCTGCTTGTAGCCACGTCAGCAACATAGTCCATTAGTCCAGAATATTGTTCTACACGTAGTTTATCTTGTTGATATTTGATAAAGTTTAAATTATTGGCCTCAACTTGCAAATAGGAATCAATAATCCATTGTTGTGTTAGTTTTCCACCACATAAAATTGGATTAAATGCATTTCGAATGGCAATTTGAGCTACTTTAAATTCAAGCATAGAAACATTATTACGGATTCTGGCTTTAGCATTTGGGTAACTGGGAAGTGTTAATTTTGGTTGCCAACCTGCTTCTCCGTGTGGGAAAAAAATGGGATATGTCATTGGATCTAAATTTGGACTTAAGATACTCATATTAATGAATGGTTGCTCCTCATTTCTGGGATATATTCTAATGTCTCTTTGAAATGGTGGTTCTCCATCATTTTAAAACACCATTGCAACCTCATTTGATGTTAGCAATTTATAACGTCGTTTATCAGTATGTCTGTCTCTTTTAAGCACCATCTTAACCTTTGGCATTAGTAATTGATGTCTTTGTGCATGAAGTAGTTGTTCATTTTCTACTTCTGCCAATTTTTTATAAGCTTAACTGTAGGGTGTCATGATTTAATTGTTTAAGGACTCATGTTGTCAGAAATTTGTGAATATGTCCAAGGGAGAATGACATTGTTACATTGGGATTATGTGTTATTGTGTGGTTATATGTTGCCTGTATATGGTTATTATGTATCCTAGTTATGATATTATAAGAGGGAAAATGTTATATAGAACATATGTGGAATTGGTAGAAATGCTCTGCATAGAAGTTAGCTGCAGATCATTGCACACTCACACATACAGACCTTGCAGATGCAAGTACTTCAAGTAAGCCTAAGCAAAAACTTGAGTTTAACATAAAGGATTGTTCACTAGATATCTGGTGAATTTGATCTCAAGAGCTTTGATAGCCCAAGGTTGCAAGCCAGATGGTCTGACATCACACATGCACAAATGTACACAATGGTGTGGTATTGGAGAGTATAAATATGTTGTTTTGATCATTCAATAAAAGGTTGAGAGATAGTTTTCACATAAACAAGGTGTGAGACTATTTCTGTGTGTTGTATCCTGACTTGGGGAGTGGTCATGCTATGGGCCACTAAGTAACCTGGATCCAGTGTTCTCTGCCTGTAGCTTTTGGGCCTGCCCTCTTCAGAAGCCATCTTTTGTGCCACAGAGAACAGGAACTTCATGATTCTGCTGGTAGGTTTGAACTAGGTTTATATCAAGCCCCCTAGAAGAAGCAGATCGTGACATAGGGATTATTGTCCATAATGTTATTTAGCTCTATAAAAACACTGGGTAAGCATTTTTTATTTTCTTCCATCTGCATACGTTTGTCAACAGCTTCCATTGTATCTAGGACATATAGTTTAGCGAATTCTCTTTGCTCTCCTTCCTCTGGATGTAAATGGGAAGTGCAATGATAAATTTGTCCTTGGACTTTAAAACCGTAAGGACCATGTCTTGGTACATTAGCAGCTAATGTTGCCCCCATAGATGCAAAGGATATGGCACTATTGTAGGATCTTATGTTTGTCTTAAATTGTTTGTAGTTTGTAAAAGTAGGTTCAGTCATAATGTTTTGTAAATAGATAGGAAATGCTTTCCTTTCTGGAAGTTTGAACTTGCCTTTTTGATAGCAACTAATAAATTGGCCATCTCTGGGTCTCTCCTGTTTAAAATAATAAGCCTCACAAAACTGACATTGAATAGTCATGTCCCCACAACTATGAACCTCTTCTGCTAAAGACTTGTGTAAAGGACAATTTGCAAAGCATATAGGAGTTTGACTTTCATATTCATCAGGTGAAATGTCATATGTTTCACCAACAGGTTCTAAATGCTTTGTTTTTTTCTTGGCTTTTCTTGGTATATGTTGTATTGGTTTAGGTAAAATGTCATGTAATGTTTCAGGAACAGGTTCTAAATGCTTAGTTTTTTTCGTGGCTTTTTTTGGTATGTCTTGTATTTTTTCAGGTAAAATGTCATCTGATGTTTGAGGAACAGGTTGTAAATGCTTTATTTGCTTGGTAGTTTTTTTTTTGGGCGTATCTTTAATTTGTGCAGCTGATAGTCTTTTGCTTGCAAGTCTTTTGCGTTCTTTTTCTCGTCAAATTTCCTTCTGCTCCGGTGTCTGCTGGCTGTCTGCTCTCTGTCGTCGTTCTCTAGCTTGGTGTCTTTTCTTCTCTTGTTTACTCTTGTTATCAGCCATGTTAATCTGTAAAAAAATAATAATGTATCATTAGTTTATTTTGAGATGTTAAGTTTGTTTTCACAAAAAATTCTTATCAACAGTGTGGTTACGTTTTATAGTTAATATTGTACATTAGGTTTGTCATTCAATTGCAATTTTGCTAATTGAATAGGGGTCTAAATAAGGCCATAACATATTTTTTTAAAGAAGTTTTTAGTTAGTAAATCTATCCAAAAGCAAGGTTTTCACAAACTAAAAACTTATTTTTAAAAATATGTAATGTGCTTATTTAGAGCACTATTCAATTGGGCAAATCGCGATTGAATGAGGGTCTAGGACTGGAAATTTAGAATGACAAATTTTATTGAGTCTCTGTTTTGAGCATTTTTTGTACTATGCAATTTTTTTTGTTCTGGCTACACTGAAGTTTGGATTTACTGTTAAACATTATTGGCCATAAAAGACAAATAAGATGAGAAATGTGTTAGTTATATTTTGTTAAAAGTTATAGTTAGTGGTGGTGTTTTTTTTGTTTTTTTTCTGTTGACATCGATGCAGAGCAAACATGTTTATTTAGTTTTCTCTTTTTTTACTTGTTATATTGTACCTTGGTTGAAGTGTGATTTCAAGCAGAATCTTTGTTGGTCCTTTGTTGAAAGTCTTCGTCCGATGGTCTGGTCCTCTGTTGAAAGTCCTCGTCCGATGGTCTTCACGCAGTATCTGTTGTAAAAGAAAAATGAAAATGTTATTTGATTTGAATGTATTTGTAATAAAGAAAAAATGACATTATTTTTGTGTCTTGTATGTGTTATGGTGAGTTTTTCAGCTATGCTGTTTTTTGTGCAACCTTTTGCAAATAATTTAAATGTATTTGTATATTCCAGTTATTCTTTTTTTATACTGTAATTATTATTGTTTTTATTATTTTGGATCTGATTGCAATTTTTTTAGCATTATCCTATTTTGTGTCCACCACTTTTGTTATGCTTATTTAGGCTTCTGTGTAAGGCTTATAGGTTCTTAAACATTAAAGAAGAATATTAATTTATTTTGCTATGTGTTTTTGTGACTTTTGGAAAATCCTATTTTGTGCCCACCACTTTTGGTATGCTTATTTATGCTTCTTTGTAAGGCTTATAGGTTCTTAAACATTAAAGAAGAATATTAATTTAGTTTGCTATGTGTTTGTGTTAGTTTTGGTACAATCCTGTTTTGTGCCTACCACTTTTGGTATGGTTATTTAGCCTTCTTTGTAAGGCTTATAGGTTCTTAAACATTAAAGAAGAATATTAATTTATATTGGCGGCCATTAAACATATATTAGTTCATTTCTTTTTTGTACTTGATATACTTTACCTTGATTGAAGTGTCGAATGACAGAGGGTCCCCTCCTGGCAATCTTAATCCGGCGGTCTTCTTGTAGTGTCTGTTTGAAAAAGAAAGTGAAATGGTTAATTGTATATTTCTTCTTTTTGATTTAGCAAAGCATGGTATTTTTCAGCATGTAATGTATTTTTCTATCTTCTTCTTTCTTGGAGTTGTTTAAAAGGGATTGTGGTTCACAATGCACGGTGCAAATTCTGGAGTGACGTTGTTGATGCAGAGTCTGTTTGAATAGTAAAAAAAAGGAGAAAGATTGATCTTTAGGTTATATATTGAATTACAATAAATTAATGTAATTTAAATATACTTCTGTAATTACTTTCAATTAACATTACTTCGTTTTTGGGCCTACACACATATATGTGCGTGTCACATGTCACTATACATAAATCACATTTTCATACTTAATTTTTTTTTTGTCCTGTCTTGATAATAAAATGTAATATATTATAGCTTACCTCTCAGTTGTAATTTGCGCAATGTAAAGTAGGAAATTAGGAAACAATTATCTTCTGTAGTAATAGCAGTTAACTATCCAGTCACTCAGTTCATCACCGAGTCGAAATGTAGAATTTTCTGGAAAGTAGGCAGTATTTCTAAACTTTTTAAGTGCCTCAGACCGTTAGAACGCAATACGCATGCGCTATTTGCGTTCCAGCTTACAATTTTCGTTCCATCCGCCATTTTGTGCGTAGTAGTTTTAAAAATGGTGGTTAACATGAGTGTGGTACGTTCCGCATAGTATGTATTTCATTATTGCGAGTCACTGTGGTATAGTTACGTCTGAAGCCTCATTTTCGTTTTGTTCGGCGGCCATTTTTTCTCTCGCTTAGGTGATTTTCGGCAGTTTAAACTCGTTTTTTTGGACTTAAATGGATGTGTAAATTAACTTTTGGAGGTGCCGGATGCCCCCCCCCCTTGCTGTAAGTAAGCTTTTTATGTGTTCGTTGTGTTTATTTCTTGTGTTTCTGATGTTTTCATGCACGCCGGTTTGCGTGTTGGGAATGGGACGTTTTGGGGCCGTATTTTGCGATGCGGCCGTAATTTGTTTGCGAGGGACGCAGTTGTTTTTTACGTGTACGACGCAGTTTATTTTTTTCTAAGTCGTGCGTATGTGATTTAACCGCGTGTGAGGCGCCTTTGAGTTTTTTTTTTTAAGTCTTGCGTGTGTGTAACCGGGTGTGAGGCGCCTTTGAGGGTTTTTTTGTTAAAAAGTCGAGGATCCGTATTTGTTGGGATACTCCACCACCGCAAATGCGGCCCCTCGCTTCACGAGGACCCGCATTTGCGAGCAAGCGTGAGCAACGGCTCAAATGCTCACAACTATATATGTGATCAGTATATATTTCATAAGGCAATATCTTAAATTATGCCACTTCTAATCTTCTAATAGGAGCCTCAGCAAACTGTATATGCACCCTCTTCGTTCTCTATATGTATAAACCCTGATCATATATATTATTTATCTTAGTTTATTCCATTTTTAGATTAAAGATATGTTTTTAGTCTTAATACACCGTTTCCTTGGTGATCGGCAGGCTATAAAAAGGAGGCCTTAGCAATATGGCGGTGACCCTTGAAAAAATCCAGAAACGTGCGTTGGGTCAGACGATGGGACGCACACGCAGTCTGATGATGTCATAGCTAGGCGTCTCAACCTCGTGGCGCGCTGTGCAAGAGCTCCGTCACAAAATCTGATTGAAAAAAGTTGAATTATGAATACAGGAGTCTCGTTCTAGTCATTTGAGCTATTTAGCTAAGCAAAATACCAGTCCTTTACCTCGAGCTAACTATCTATAAGACAGAGCTGATAAAAAACGGAGCTATAAAACTTATGATAAAAAACGGAGCTCTAAGTCCTATGATACATTATTTTACAGCCACGAGGCAAAGTGAATCTCTATCCTAAATTATTGCACTAGTCACTTTACTTCCATGAAAAGCAATTATTAGTATTTCACAAGCCATATGGAATAAGTGACATCATACATATAATTTTTTCCTGATATACAAGGGAACTTGTCCCACTGCAATAGATATATACCAAGTTGTACACTATTATATTTCAGCACTTTTAGAACCAAATTAATTATTATTTGGTTCCATATAATTTAAAATTAGCACTTTATGCACTATTGGCACTTTTCTATATTTAGCACTTTTTATACCAGGTGTATAGATTTATGCACTTGGTACACTTCCCTGTCCATATCAGGAACATTTACATGATATTCAGTGACTTTTATTGCACACCCTGCCTCTGCATATTTTTAAAGATTATTTTTTTATACAATTTATTAAAAGCTAAGTTTTATCTATCTAGCTTACTTTTTAACTCATTTTTGAGTTATATAAGTTGTGCACAATCATAGGGAATGCTGTTCTGTTTTAAAACTAGTTTGGTGAACACATGCGCTTTTCGATTCGCCCCCTATACTTTATCATTGAGGAAACTTTGAAAATCATTTATTTTATTTTATAAAAATTTTTTGTCTAATCTATGCCTGCCTGCCAGCGTGTGTGTGTGACAGGCTAACACCTAACAGCTTATATTGTGCTTATTTACACTACTCATACCTGGTGGTGTAACATACATTGAAAACAACCATTTTTTTCCTGTAATCTAATTTCAGTTGCCTGCCTGTGTCAGGCTCACAGCTTATATTGTGCTCAGTGACATAAAACAACACTTTTTTGACTGTAATAGATTGAATAGCAGTTGCCTGCCTACAGGCGTGTGTGTGAACCCTATTGCATCTACTCTGCCACCTTTTGCCAGTGCACACTGACACTCATATCTGGTGGCACCTTAGATTGCACGCGCAGTGCCCCAAATTTGAAGTGAGAGGACCGACCAAGCATCTTTTTCCATCTCCCGCTTCCAAAAATCCATGCCATATACACGTCCCCTGATAGTGGACATAACAGGGATTAAACCGATAGAAATAGTACTACTTAACAGTACACACCTTATACTAACGCAGACAGAGGCAACGCGTATAATCTTCCATGCTGTGCAGTGGAAGCCCCCAGACTCTGACCTGTGTATAATCTTCCATGCTGGGCAGTGGAAGCCCCCAGACTCGGACCTGTGTATAATCTTCCATGCTGCGCAGTGGAAGCCCCCAGACTCTGACCTGTGTATAATCTTCCATGCTGGGCAGACTCTGGGAGTCTGAAGAAGAGGATTCAGAGGAGGAAGGTGGCTTTGAGGAGGTGGAAGAACAAACACAGCAGGCGTCCCAGGGGGCTTGTTGTCACCTTTCGGGGACCCTTGGTGGCTGGGTGGAGGAAGAGACCTTCAATTACATCAGTGAGGACAAGGAACGGGACATGGCCAGCTTGGTATCCAACCTTGTGCAAATGGGGAGTTTGCGGTTGTGCAAAGGGACTGATTGCGGTTGTTTGCGGTGCATTAAACGGGGAGATTGGTTTGTTACTGTGAAGCGGGTGTAACCCTTACACTATCTGATCGATACAACATCATACCTGATGTTTTAAAGCATGTTATTCCAAACAATTTAGGAATGTTAGGTGATTTATGCCCTTTATGGCTTAAAACCAGACTCTGCATCAACTATGTAATTTTCCGTGGGAGTTTTGCCTTGGATCCCCCTCCGGCATGCCACAATCCAGGTGTTAGTCCCCTTGAAACAACTTTCCCATCACTATTTTGGCCAGAAAGAGTACCTGTGGGTTTAGAAATTCGCCTGCCCATTGAAGTCTATGGCGGTTTGCCGATATTCGCCCGTTCGCGAACATTTGGTAAAGTTCGCGTTCGCTATTCGCGAACCCAAAATTTTATGTTCGCGACATCACTATCAGTTACATAAAAGAACCACAGCTCCTGCACTGAGCTCAGAAAATGTGCAATTACAATATTTTAAGGTAAGTCGACATTCTGTTGGTTTCTTAACTGCCTGTCAGTGCAAGCAACACAGCAGCTTTCAGACTTTTGTTACTAAGGAACTGCAGATATTTTTGACAGCTAAATATTGTAGATAATGATTTCATAAATATTTAAGATTTATATGTACATTGTTTCTTTCACTATATTATTAGCATTTTGATATAGGTTTTGTGTATTACTATTAACCCTTAGATGTTCAGGGGACTTATAAGTACTTCACAGGAAAGGTACTTTTTCAACATTTTCAAAATTTTGATATGCATCTGTTTAGGCATGATTCCAGTGAATGTTTTTCTATGTACATATAGAAATGGTATATTATTTTCTCATAAGTTCATATTTTAGTGGTATGTTTTCTAATATATACAAAAAGAACATGGATATTTTTAACTTAGAGTTTACATTACATATAGAATTTGTGTGCATAAATATTAAAGTCTCCAGAACTTTAAGGTGTTACTAGATGATATTTTGGATAAACATCCAGTGGACAATGTGCTTCTCTAAAAAGGAATAAATAATAATAACAACAACAACAATGTTAATAATAACATAATGAATAATTATTATTAGAAGTAGTAGTAGTAATAGTAGTTATTAATATATTAATTATTATAATTACTTTTATAATTTCAATAATAATTATAATTTAGAATTATAATAATAATATTTTATAATAATAATAACAATTGTATTTTATGATTATAATTTATTATAATAATTATATTAACAATAATAATTATAATTATTATCATTTGAATTCAAAATCAACTTACAATTGTTATAATTATTATAATTTGAATAATAATTTTAATACTAATAACTACAAGTATAATTATTAATATTATTATTATTATCCTTTAATAATAAAGCACAAGCTTATTCTGTAGCTATAATTTCAGGGGATGCAGTGAATACATAACACAAACCAAACAAAAGTTACATACTGGTACAGTTAGAGTGAAGGGTCAAAGCTTACATTTTAAAAGTAATACAATATCAGATATTCATTGCTTCCTTTATAGCAACATTCAACCAGACTTGTCCTCCTGAACAATTGACAAAAATAAAAAAGTGCAAAATGTGCCAATAGTGATGTTTAGTATTAGTGAGAAAAAAACAATTAAAGTGATAAATGTACAAACTCACAAAATAGAGGGAAGTAGAATGTCATAAACCAGAAAGCGCCAAAGCACACTTGGTTAGTTTAATCTGAGAGCGTAGTATAAGCTTCTCTTCCAGTCTGATCTCCAAGTGCAGTCTCATGGGTTAAATCTACATGTGACTGCAAAGAGTTTGGGTCTTTATTCTACCAAAGCACTGTTGATTGGTACAAATAGCTTAAAAGGCCTTCTTTACTTCTATGGGTTGAGGTATTTTCATCTAATAAATGTCACTGCTGAGACTTTATCAAGGACGTTACACACACATTTTTTGATAGTTTTTATATTTATTATTTGAATTGTTTTACTTCATTAAAACTTGCCCTAACTAGGTTACTGAGGCATTAACATCAAAATAAACCTATAAAAGTATGTGTTGGCTGAAAGAACCATCTCTAGAGAAATGGAAGATATCTGAGATGTCTTACTTACTCTGCCGAATACCTACTCACTAATATTTGCTAAAACTAATGTATCATTATACCAAGGGGTTCTGATTTCTAAATGTTCACACTAGTAGAAGGTACTAGTGTAACATGAGCTGCAAGTATTGTACAAAATACATGTTCTAGTCCCCCTGCCACTATCATACTGTATGGACAGTATGTGTGTTTGGACAGCTTTCTTTTCTTGGTGGTTCCAACTCCAAAGACAATACAATACATCATTCAGGGACAGAGAGAGAAAAAGAGCCTATACAGCCTGGAAGCATAATTAAAACTAACTGTTTAATTGTTTAAATGAGCATAAAATCTAAAGAAAAATTACATTTTTTTTTTATCAGGTCCTACCTAAATGTTTTTTAGAAAGCTATTTTAATGAGCTTTACATATGAATTGTTTACAGCAAGTGTCATTATAGCATAACATAAAATGTACAATATATATTATATAAAAATCAGAGCAGAGCAAAGACAATTAGATCTTACTCCACACAAATAACAACCCACTAATTTTTGTAAGAATTACTTTATATCAAAATTGGGAAATAAATTAGGTATCATCTATGTAGAAAAAACTGAAAGGTATCATAATAGTAAAAGAGCAAATAGATGTTTAATATTTTTCTGCACAAACCCAACACACAAGGTGTACCAGGACAAACTACCCCAGTACATGAAAAATTAGGTGAAAAATTATCCATTTATAAATGTCAAAATGTTCCACATAGCAATCCAATGTTAATTTCCCCTCTGCCCTAAACACCAGCATTATATATGTTTCTAAAACAAAATTTAGGGTAGTGGAAGACTTAGAGGTCCTGGTCACCCCTGTAACTGTGAGATGCCAAATAAAGCTCTCCCCATCACATCAATATTATTAATTTAGAAAATAACTGTCCATTTAGGGGAGGGTGAGACAAATAGGTTGAATATGAGAAAAAATATTATACATAATAAATATACATTAATATATACATTATAAATGTATTTAAAAACAAATGCACAGTATTTCCCATTATTGTGGACTAATTAATATAAATTAAAAATAATAATATTAATTTTGAAATTAAAATAAATGTAGTTGGCGGGTCTTTGCCTTAATTAAATTGATATACCCTGCATGTTAAATTCCATTCAACTAAAGCTTTCTTCCTCACCTTAATAACGTAATATTGTATAGTTTAATAAAGATGACAATAACATCTAAGTGTTATTAAAAATGTGACTGACGTACATTAAAATCAGACATGGAAAAATGTAACAGTATAAGAATTAATACTCTTATTTTAACTTGAAGTCATTTATAATTGTAAATATACTTCTCATATATATTAAAACTTTATCAGAGAATTGTGCTAGCATGCACTGAAATGACACACATCGATCTAAGACATTAGTGAATGCTATGGAATATTTCCCAGGATATTATTTTAATGAAAATCAGCCTACTCCAAATTTAAAAGTAGGTGGAAGGTGAAGGTCTCCATTTGGTTTTTGAAGTAAAGTTAATGTGCAAAACAGTATGGAGTATGATTGAACCAAAACAAATTTGGGGTTTCTTAAATTAAGCAATTATTACAAAGTTTTTCATCTGATTAAATTTGTTTACTATGTATGGTTGTTCAAATAATTTAACTCAATTGCTTTTTCTACACACCAGATTAACATCAGAACCTGAAAAATATGGTCTTTAATACAAATTACTACAGGTTACAAAAACAGGGCAGCATCTAATAGATTTATTGTTTAACTAAGTAATCCAATTGCTGAAATGTATGTTCTTTGATTTTAAGAAGAGCTACAGTAAGCATGAAATTGATTTTCATTAAAGAAAATGTAGTGCATGTTCTTGATGATTTAGATTTAAATTGTTTTCAATACAGACATTATCCCAGATTAATTCAGACATTATTTAAGATACTGAAACAATGCTCATTCATTATTATGCATGGGCATAGAGTCATTGCCTAAAGGACCATTGTAGTTTGAAAAAAACAACTCACAGATTTATAGTATTTAATAAACTACCAACATTTAGCCTTATTCAATTGCAAGCTTGCAACTTACTTGTAGACAGCAGCATGTCAGCGAGTGAGCTGCAAGCTGCGGTTCCCTTTTTATTTCCGAGGGTATTCAAATAGCCAAGACCAAAACTCGCTGCCCGACATCGGAAATCGGAAACCCATGTTTCCGACGTAAGAAGAGCTGGGCTTGCGAGTGCAAGCTTGTAGATGCTGGTCACTGTCAGCCAATAGGAGGGGAAGCCGTCATCATGATGGCATGAAACCTGCGAGTGCTCCCGCAGGCTCCCCACATGACCTCCATGATGCAGGGGTCCCAATCAGGCCTCCCGCAGGGTCCTCACATAAACCCCTTGATGGGGGTCCCAATCAGGACCCCTGCAGGGTCCCCACAATAGGGACCCCTGCAGCATTTAAAAATGTAAAGTCCCCGCAGCTGGTCCTTAAATGGTTACCCCCTAACATTAACCCCCCTTATAAAGGGTGCCCAAATTAACCCTTGCAGCTGGGGACCCAATTTCGCCCCCCGATGCATTTAAAAATGTCAAATGTTCCGCCGTGGGCCCTTAAAGGTCACACCAATTCACAATCCTGGCCGTGGGGGTACTGTAATTATATCAATATTTTTGTTTTCTTATAAAAAATTAGTTTTATGATATTTTCCTGCATAAATATGCTTTTAGAATAATTTTTTAATCATATATTTTCTTCATCGTACAGTGGTTCTTTAATAATATGACGCAATAAAAACATTCTAGACTGATTACTAGAATACAATATAATAGAACATATATTGCCAGAAGTATTTCAATTAGGTTCAAAAACGAAAATCCTGCACAAATACAGGGGTTTCCTATAATGGTACTATACAGCCAAAATAGACACCCAACTGAGAGCAGACAATGATAAACAGCATTCCGTACACCATGGTACACATTCAGGGACAGTCTTCCTGTAATGTTACCATGCCGGCTCAGGCATAGTGATAGTCTACAATATTTACATTTATTTTCAGCAAGCTTCTTTGCAGTTACCATGTCTCTACAGCAGGTGTCACCCTCTGCTACCACTGTCTCCTCACCTCTCCTTTATTATTTCCTTTATTTGTGACTGGCCAACATAGGGCCGTATTATTTTAGCAACTAACAAATGCCTCAAATTCACAAATTTGGCTGTGTTTTTTTTTTTATTATAAATGTTTAGATATATTCTTTTGACTCCAGCTCGCAAATTCCAACGTCAAGGCTAAACTCGTAAAACCTGCCTTTTTATGTCTGATTACAGAGGGGGATAATCACATGATCTGACAGTATTTAAGCAAGCCCATAATTTACTTGTTAGACACAACCAGTAGTAAATGAGACCGTCATCATGACTGTCATCATGACAACATGGAAGTTACACGTAATCAACAATCGGAGGCTAAGAATTAATTAGTGCCAGCCAATAAGTAATATTTGCTGATCAGGATCACAATCAAGCACTCTATAAAATACATTAGATCATATGTTTTAGTCCATGTGGGTTTTATGATATGTATTAACCCCTTGAGTCCCGGGATCAACATTACTCAGAAATACCATTTAGACATAATATTTTTTAGTTGCATATTTGGTTTCAGACTGTTCTGCAATTAATTATATTTCCATGTCTACCCTTACTTTTAAAATACAATATTGTGTGTTTAATTGCTGCTACAGCTCTAATAAGTGTTTGAAAAAGCCTTTGCGAGTCCTATTTAGTACTCCTAATATTTTTCACAGAAACTTGATACTTTTTTCAATTGCCGGTTAGACTTTATTTGAGATCTAGCGCTAAGGGTCTAATAGAATATTGATTTTGTGTAACTTAAAATATTTAAATCTCGTAATATTCAAGCTGTGCTTAAAACAATGGTGTTCTAAAGCTGATTTTGCAGGTTTGGCTGGTTCGTAGTGATTGTGGGTGGGTAACTTGTAATCGGATTGCAAGTAGATAATAGAATATGTGGCAATATTAAGAGCAGTTTTAAGTGTGTCAAAATTTAGGAATTGGGCAATAGAATAGTGCCCATATTCTGTAGAGTTTTATAGGGGTAAATTCAAATCAAAAATAATATTAACACAATGCAAAAGAATGGACGGCCCGGTCTTTGTGCTTGAAATCAAACGTACACAGTGATTTCTCTAAAGCATCTCTGTCACCCCAACAAGAAGTTGATTTGACTTTACAGAGCACTAAATACTGGCTATA
Source organism: Discoglossus pictus (assembly GCA_027410445.1). Classification (NCBI taxonomy): domain Eukaryota; kingdom Metazoa; phylum Chordata; class Amphibia; order Anura; family Alytidae; genus Discoglossus; species Discoglossus pictus. Next base: position 286,241,749 of record CM050165.1, read on the forward strand.
TATTCCAGTTTTTTTAAATAATTTCGGAAATATTTTGAATTTTCGTTGCAGCTCCTGTATGCTAATGTGTGGCTCAGTATGCTAATATGTGGCTCAGATTGCTTGATGACGGTGGGAGAAGGCTTTAACTACCAGATAACATTATTTTGGCCACTACAGAAAAGCAGACTGTAATCCTAATTAACACATCAACAGCAGCTAATCAATATGTGAAGTGTGAAGTGCTCTTTTGCATATACATACAGCAACAACATGGAATTGCCCAGGTTTTATTAACTTTAGAAAAAAATGGATAAAGCAATGTATAGCCATATCTCATGTTCTTTATGAATAATCTTAAAAAATAACTAGCATTTCGGGTGACCCTTTCAGTTGCATCTTGTTCAATTTAAAATCTCCAGTGCAAAGAACCACATTTTGGTTGTTCTAAGACCATCTTAATTGTGCTTGCCTAGATCCTCTATCGTGCCCTCTAGTCAGTTGCATTGAAATCTGTTACCACCTCATTATCACATGAATTTACTCCATTTAAAAAGGAAAAGGTATACTATGTATTTTTGCATAAAATAAATAGCAATTTGACAGCCACTTCTATGAAGAAATCTTCTAAACCGTAAGTTTCTTTGCATTACATTTTCCTAAATCAAACAAAAAATTGTGCAACCACACTATTACCTAAATGTATCAGGGGAACTGGTTTTAAATGATAGTACTTTCAGAAATTCTTTCCTAACTCCCCTATCTTCCTGTACTGTCTGACCCCAATCCATTCTCTCTCTTTCTTTCAGTGCAAATTCACTCTGGTTTAAGGCCTACTACATCTGTGAGATAAATATTCTGAGTATTTACACACTGAACATAAGTAGAAAAAAAGGAAATTATTAAAATAAGATAAAAATTATAGTATAAGGCAAAAACAAAAGGAATAATATCCACTGGAGATAAGCATATCAGAGCTAAATCACTGCATCACTGTCTGCTGTACTATGTAAAAATAGTGAATCACATAATGCCACTCATAGTCTCTTAATAAATAAGAAATTAATGCAAAACGAATAATTAATTATTACATGATACTAATATAGTAATGCTTTATAATAAGAGGGAGGGATAAGATAGAGCATTGGGTTATCCATATCCCCACACCCTCCAGTATCTAGTTTACTAACAGTACAGCTATTCTTACTATTATCTTGTAAATGCTGTCTCCAGGAACGCTATCCTATGAACATGACATCACCAAAAGGCAATCAGGCCTGAGATGCGTTTCGCTGTGCGGCTTCCCCAGAGGCCAAAAGGAGGCAGTGGAAAAAGCTCTTTATATAGAGGTAAGTTTTTTTGATTGTACCATAAAGATAATTAATATGTGTGTTTTATTTAACTCTTTAGGTTGAGTGTTTCGTCACATATCAGTAAGTATGAAGAAATTGGATGTATACTAATATGGATAGAGATTATATTCATAACACCAGAATAGGCCAAAAATACATATAAATTATGGGTACCCATAGTACATAAAAGGTGTTAATTTGTAAACAGATAAATGATAAAGTGTGATTTACACTGGGAACAGAAAAAGGAGGAGCATCATTGAGTATGTGAATCACAAATATTGATACATTATTGTGTCCAATAAATTAATTCATAATCAATAAATTAATAACAATAAGTAATTATGTAGTGATAATAAACAGTGAATTATAGATCATGATTGTGTAAGTAAGAGAAATAATCGGTGTACCAGGTAGTTTATGCTTACCTTTATGGATCTTCAGCAGTATATAAAATGTAGTTATGCAAGGATTACACACTTTTACGAAGGTATATACTTTTGTACTAGTAAAATTCTAATCCTTAGCATTATCAATAATCTTCACATATTGTTTGAGATAGTCCTCTGTGGGGTTACCCAGTAATCTCTGAAAGCAATTATTGTCATTCAACTGTCTTAGAGCTTAATCATAATAATCCTTTGTTACAATAAAAAGATGGGAGAACCTACCCAAGGTCACTTAAATTGACTAATATTCAAAAACTCTTGGTCAGAATACCTGTGGATTGGATATAAGCTCTAGTGGTATATATCTGAATATACATTAAAAAAGTAAAAGATATACTAATAAACTAGAGCAAGTTAGATTAGGCTTAGCAAGTAATATCAATGGAAGGCTATAACAGGGTAATCATTTCACTTTGTCAGACAGAAAGAATATAAGTTAATTTAATATTTAAGCTTTATTAATATTTTGTTAAACAAATGTCATAAATACACTATATTGTAGAAACCATATTTTTCGGGACTAATGGAAAGTCATCCAAAACATTCTGTTGTATATATGCAAGAAAATGTAAGTGAATACACAAAAATTAATATAAAACTTAACTTTTATTATAACAGCTATAAGAAAGAAACTGCCATTGCTAAACATAAATTCTCACAAAAAAATATACATGATTAGACTGCTGAGATATACTGGTTGAATTTCACAGAATCAGATGCTCACTGAGTCACTACGCACTACACTGGTCACATATAAGGGGCTTGGTTATGCCCAATTTTGTTATTGTAGTGTCTGACAATTAGTATAAGCAACAGTGAACCTCTCACCAAACAAAAAGGTAAATAGCATATTAGTAAAAGGATAATATGGATTACTTAGAGTCACCACTAGTAATATCCATTATCAAATACCTCCAAACATTATTAAGAATAAATATCACTTAGTGATAACTCAATTAGTGGTCAATGCCGGCCTATAATACAACTAATAAGTGCTAGCATGAATGGAAAATGGCAGTATGAAAATCACAAACATAGTCCCTGACTCTGTTATAGCAGTTTATAAGAGTCTGCTATTTCACCTCTAATGTAGACTCATTGTTATAGTATCTGATGGCTACACTGCAGCATCTGTACAGTCTAAGAGCCCTTTTCTATTAGAAGCCAGTATATTACTTCAAAACATAAATTTGGCTGTGGTTGCTTTTTATCTCTAAAGTTCTAGACATATTCTATAATCTCTAACCAGAAACTTAAGTCTCTCAGCCTCCATACAAAACCATGCCTTAGTAAGCAAGATTTCATGGGACGTGATCATGGGTGTAGGAGCCAAAGAAAATCTGGGGGGATACCTTATATAGCATAAAAATATCACACAACTGTTTCTCTATAGACATTGAAAAAACTGGGGGGGATTTGTCCCCCTCATCCCCCCCAGTTCCTACACCCATGGGCGTGATTATAGAGTCATTGTTTTGTATGGTGACAAGGCACAAAAAATTATATGCCCTAGTTGAGAAATTATATGGTGTATAAATGTTGCTTTTTAATATTTACTGCATGTTTTTGATAATGAATACATAGAGATGTTTTGTCATAGCCACTATTTTCCAGTAAAGAAAACAACAGTCTTTAGTATATAAATTGGTGTAAAGCACCCAGGTAACAAATATATTTGTGTAAAATCACCTCTAAGTAATTTAAATTACTACTGGGGGAGAAGGATAGCCCTTTACATAAAATACTAACCTGGCTATCCAATTATTGGGATTATGATAAAGTAATGATTTGAGATTCATCATCAGTTACCACCTTATGCCTCTGACCCATCCTCCCCACCTTTGTGGTCGGTCCCGTACCATGTTTGCCCACACCCATCTGTCTCTGATTCCTGTTACTGGTTCTGTGCATTATATCTAAAAAAAAAACAGTTTTTTGAGTCTGCTTTTTAACCAACTGGTTCTCTAAGAGGATTTTCATATTCTGTTAAAGAAGAATCATTATCAGTCAAAGATTGAATGTGTACAGTCTCTGACATTGCAGCATGATTTAAACATCTCACTCTTATTGTCTTTATGGTTCAGATCAAATTTTTCCTGTTTGTTATTCACTATTTCCTTTTTTCTCTTGCCAACCTCAGTTTGATTCATATTACAGCAGTTCTTAAATTCCTCCAAAGTTTCAAACCTCTTCAAGCTTTTGTTTAAATCATTGAATTCTTGGAAAATATCCATTTCATAGTGTGATGATTTTTCCTGACAAAATCTTACCCTGATCCTACATGCATTTATATAAAACAGGACACTGTATTTCTAGAGGAAAAAAAAAATCTAATTTTGTGAACATTTTCTCACAAATGAATCCTTCTATCCCTATATAATAATGTTCTCTTAGAAATGGAATGTGGCGTACTCTACATTCCATGCGGGAACTCACCAGGGTTTTCATTTTATATGTACCTCTTTTATTACTTTCTATTATTTTACTAGCACCTAAGGCTGCTGTAAGGTATTCAGGATTAAGTGGTTGATTTTCCACAAGCACTCCTAAATCATTTTCCATCTTGGAAAACCTACCTGGTTCAATTTAGATTATAAATAGCCTGCTTATTTTTCATTCTCTAGAGCATAATTTTACATTTCTCTTCTGCCATTTAGCTGTCCAATGTTCTAGTCCCTTTTTGGCAAAGTACATCATTGACTGATCTAATTACCTTGTACACTTTCATGACCTCAGGAAATATGAAGATATTATTCTCTGACCCTACTACTAAATCATTAATAAATAAATTAAAATAATTGGCCACTTATCATTTTAGCCTAATGTGAATATGTTGCAACAACTTTTTTGCTTCCTATCATTTAGCCAGTTTCTTATACACTTTGAAATATTTAATACAATTCAGACATCTCTTATTCTGTGAAGAAAAAAAAAGGGAAAAAAAAGCTTGCACTTTTTAACCAGAAAATCTCCCCCAATGTGTTAAATATAATTTATTGTGGTACATAGTACTATAAGGTAACAGTGGGAAATAATTATATATGCCCCAAATGTCCCATGCTGTTATTGGCATACACAGTATAAGAAGTGATTATTTTTTTTTTTTAAACTTAACTTTTATTGGAGAAAAAATAAAAATGTAAACACATATACATCTTTAAAATCCGGTGATTAAAAAATTATTTGATTATCTCCACATAATGCTGTAGTTGTCTATAGAGTAAATCGCATATGGAATTTCGCATATGGAAAATCAGAGAATGTAGTGGCAGATATAATTAATAAAATCATCTATCTGTTATCAAATATATAGTTGTTGTAATTGCGAGTATGTAAGTAATGCAATGTTAAATATTATGGGCTTGCCCATGCGCAATCAGCGCCAAAGTTACAGGTTTGCCATGGTCTGCAATGAGCGCCAAAGGCGCTCATTGAGTGGCTCGTGATGAGTGCTGAAGGTGCTCATAGCAAGGCCCGAAAGTTACAGGTTTGCTGAGGTCTGCAATGAGCGCCAAAGGTGCTCATTGTGATGCCCATAAAGTAGAGGGGGGGGAGAGGTATCAAATTACCTTTCACCCTCACTTATGGGCTCCCTGGCAGGCAGCTCATAAGTTAATTTACAACCTAATCTCCTATTCAATTGGCATCTTTTGGCATCCTCCCAATACTCATTATTAATTTATATATATATATATATATATATATATATATATATATACATATATATATATATATACATATATATATATATATATATATATATATATACATATATATATATATATATATATATATATATATATATATATATATATATATATATATATATATACACAACTTTCCACAGCCGAAGATATAAGACATATTTCTTACAATGGTCTCTATTCGTTCTATCTATTAATTTCTTGAGTATCTTGCAAGGTCAATCTAGAAGAGCGATCTTGCATCATTATCCATCACGGATACTCGTGCATTATTTGTACAAGATTTAAATTGTAAACTGTAGTTTACACCAAGGATGGGTTCGGTGTGAATTCAGCGTTACTATCTTTATAGTTACGTGTGAGGAAGTATAAGCATATATTGTTGCTCTTTGTAATTTCAACTAACGTTGTATTTGATTTTCACTATATATACTCCATCCGATTTATGCTTCATCCATCCATTTCCTTCAGGTTTAGCGCTGTAGATATAGCTACTTACCTATTTGGTGAGTGACTACTATTTGCTTTTTGGTATACAATTTGATTCATAGGGACTGGGTTATTACAGGCTTGCAGTGCGAATGATATCCAGTTCCGCCTACTACAGCAGCATATATTAGGAATTGGTAGAGTGGGTTATCAGCAACTAATATGAAGCCCTTCATCTATGGCGTTTATGAAAATAAACCTAGTAGAGCTGGGAATCTTTTTGTGAATGAGAATATTAGAGAACCAGATAGCTCTCCATTAGAGATCAACTCCAAGTACATGCTTAAGGATTTGGAAAAATGGAGTAAGCAAGAAATCACAAACTGGTATATTCATGTGTATTCATGTCGAAATGGAATTCAATATTAGAAGAGAGCTTGCTTGAACTAATGAAGTTGGTGGACTATAGAAAGAAAAAATTTAGAAAAAATCACCATCAATATCAAAGATATAGTATTATTACTATTATTATTATTATTATTATTATTATTAACAATCGTTTATTTGTAACGCGCCAACAAATTCCTTAGCGCAATGCATACATTGTGATCAAGACAAAACAACATTAACACATTACAAAGATGGAGGGCCCTGTCTTTGAGCTTAGAATCCAGTGTCCATAGTGCTTTCCCCAAAGCACTGTGCAATATTGAAAACTCGCGGACTTACAATCTAAAGGTATAGAGAAGTTACAACCTTATGCAAATCGTACAAATTGTAGACAACTGGATAAAGATATCAAAATCAGAATAAACAGACTGGAGAGCGAGGTGTGCAAGAGAAAAATAGATAAGTTCAAGAGAGATAAAGATGATTATGCAAACAAGATTGAAGGGCAACGTATTAATATACCACAAAAAAAATCAAGGCAGGTGTGACTCATGGAAGAGTCCAAGAGGAACAGAGAGACAATGAATGAAATGAGGATGGAGAGAAAATTGGGCACCAAACATTATAACAAACAAATCATAAATGTACTAGTGGGGTTAGCGAGGAAAGGTTTATGCAGGAACCAAATCACTATAATTATCCGTATGGTGATAAAAGGAGAAATATGGATTCACAAAGAGACTGCATGAAACATTTTCCATATACAGATTTGGCAAAAGATATTGAAGAGGAGAGTCACACTCAACAGCATGTGAAATTTGCTGACTGAAGACCATATATTCAAAAAAAATGTGGGTATTAAGGACAAATTTGTTCAAGATGGAGAATGACCATCCACTAGTGGAAAGCCTTTTTTAGGGAAAGACAGAAGGCTACAAGTGCTGGAACTGGCATAACCTCCCAATCGGAGGCAACGGTCTCCATTATCGCAGAGAAGAAAAAGGAGCCCGGAAAGAGGAGATGATTATTATTATTATTATCTTTTATTTGTAAATTTAGAAGTTGAAGGGCCCTGTAGGTGTGGTAGAAGAACACAATATAAAAAGAAGAAAATGATACAGAAACCGCCAGTAAAAATTCAATCTATCCAAGAAATCAAAAAGATGTTGACAAGGATGACTGCAGCATGGATTCATCACTTATAATGAACATGGCACAGGACTGTGGGATAAGCCTTGCCGAGGAAGGGAGAAACGATAAGGTCAGACACACTGGTTTCAAACCTAAATCAATATTCTACCCAATAAACTCAAAAGGAAACTTTATTCCTGTTTTTGAGAAACTGTTGTTAGCAGATGCTGAAAAGATCTGCTCTGTGAAACATATAAAGAGAAGATGTAATTTTAATGGTAAAGAGAGAAAAGAATTCAAGGACCTTAGAGAAGATTCGGATATTGTGATCCGTCAAGAGGACAAAGGGGAGGCATTGTGGCACAGGACAAAGAGAAATATTTACTGGAGGCACATAATCTTCTAAGAGACGTTAACAACTATATTATACTCAATAAAGATCCAACAGTAGAATACCAAGAAGAATACCTAAAGCTCATAGAAGGAGCCAGAACAAACGGTATATTAAACATCAAGGAATTTGAGTATCTGAACTTCAAGTGCCCGAGGACTGCTATTTTCTACCACCTCCAAAAAGTGCATAAAAGCCTCCAAGATCCCCCGGGTAGACCAATTATATCAGGGATTGAAAACATGATGGAGCGCCTGTCCGAATATGTAGATCACCAACTACAATCTTTAGTGAAGTCTTCAAGATCATATATCAGAGATACCCCGCACTTATTAAGTGTACTATTAAAACAAGAATGGAAATCAAATTTCCGGTCGGTAACTCTCAACATGTTTGCCTTGTACACTTCGATTCCACTGGAAAAAGGAGCAACTTATATTCACCAGACTCTAGATGATTTTGACCATATGGACATGCTACAAAGGAAATTCATTACAGAAGCAATGCTGTACATTCTTAAGAAGAACTATTTCCTCTTTGAGAATAAATTCTATCTACAGACAAAAGGAACAGCGATGGGCACCAAGTGTGCCCCCAGTTTTGCCAATATATACATGTGCAACTGGGAAGAGTGGTACATCTGGAACAATAACCCCTTTGAGAGCAATGTCGTTTGTTGGTATCATTTTATCGACAATATCATTTTGTTGAATATGTTAATACCAACCAGCACAATCTAAAATTTACAATGAACACACATTCTTGCACTAAGGAGGAGGACTTCATGAAAGAAAGTGGGAATTTAGAAAGGAAGTTAAGAAAGAAGAAATATCTGTCCAGAATGGTCAAGACCGCTTTAAATAAAGCGATGGCTGTAAAACAAATCGACCTGTTAGAGAGAAAGAAGAAAAATATATATTCTCCAGAAGAAATTAAATCAGGTTCCTCCCTAAATTTAATGTGGCCTCGAAGGAGATAGAAAGAAGTATGAAAAAGTACTGGCCTATCCTTTTGAGTGACGAGTACTTGAGTGAAACCCTGAAAGATCATCAGACCATTACGTACAAATGCAATACAAACCCCAAAAACATTGTTGCACCTAGTGAATTGGGAAAGAAGCCAAATTATCCAAATACGAGTAAGAATTGGCTAAAGAAATGCACAGGATTTGTTGGTTGCAAACCCAAAGGCTGTAACACATGCAAACTCCTAAAGCACCAAGATAGAGAGAGATCACATCAACAAGTAGGAATAAATGACTTGGTATTAAACAAGTGATAAACTGCAGATCAGATTTTGTCGTTTATGTTATAACATGCAAATGTCAAAAGCAATATGTGGGAAGAACGAAGAGAGCCTTGAAGACTAGGCTGTGGGGACATCTATACAATGTTAAGAGAGGCTATCTTAATGTTGGCTTCTCAAGACATATTATCGAAGAACATAACGGCAATACAGATGGCATCATGGTCCATGGAAGTAGAATTTAGAGATGGACCATGGCGTTTGGTACCATAAGGAGTGGGCCACTACAACAGGAGGTAACATCTATTTAGAGGTATATATATACGCATTTCAGCGGGAATTAATACATATTACATACTTATTACCATTGAGAAAGGCCGTTATACGGCTGAAACGCTTTTGGTGTGTATTATTTGCTGATATTCATCATTGCTTATTTCATGTTTTAATAGTATATTTACTTTATTTATAAGTGACAGTTTATATATATATATATATATATATATATATATATATATATATATATATATATATATATACACCACTTACTTATTGGTGGGTGTAGGTTCTTACTCTTCTGCTCTGGTGTGTTGTCCAAATCGGTCTTGCAACAAATACAGGTATATTTTACACATAGTGTTGATAACCTGGTCTGTTTCTAAAGGTAAGTTCTTCTGTGTCTGCTAACCCTACTAGTACGCTGATCACCGGGAGAGTGTGACCTTTGTGTGTACATTGGAACTTGAAGAAAGTGAACATAATACCACATAGTTGCTGGCACAGGACTGAGTAACAGTTGGCCTTCATCTTGGCACATCTAGTGTAGTTTCCTGGATTGAACACCACTATTGGATATAAATCCATTTTTTTGTCATTATCCATTAAGGGGATCTGAGTGAGTTATGGACACAAACAAGACCGGATAGTGACATCTTGCATTATATACTGATATATGTTCATCTAAATGTGAGTGCATTGGATTTTAATGTTTTTTTCTGAATAAATGTTCCCTATATACTACACTATCAAGTTTCTTTTGAACTTCTCCACCCCTTACCCCCTTTTTCTGTTATCCAGCAAGGTCAAGCCTAGATTTAAACAAGGATTATCATAATTTTCAGTTTTTATTATTTTCCTCATAATAATTATACCACTTTAATTTAATACATTTTTAATTGAAAGCTTGCGTTTTTATTATCATGTTATTTTTTATGTTTATAATAATAGCCAAAAGACCACCAAAGACCACCTCAGCAGTCTCCCAAAGTGTCTCAATAGTGTCAATATGTGCTTTATTGTGATTATAAATTGTTTTCCATTTTTCTTTCAATATAGATCGAAAAATCCTTAATCTTCCAATAAACTTTTAGGAAATTTCTATTTTCAAACCCTGTGCTCCTTTTGTGAATAGTTCAATATTGAACATTATAAGAACATAATCTAACCATCCAATGTTTCCTATTTGTGAACTTCAAATCTTATCAACTAATTTAAGTGAGATTAGGAAATAATCTATCATAATACGATCTATTTTCAGTAACAAGTGAACTGTTTCCTTTTCTCCTCCCACTTCTTTATTTCCATCTCCTCCTTCTCTGTGAACAAAAAGTGCACCGAATATTATGTTTTAAATTATTTACTATTTCTCTGTTAAGATCATTTCCCTATTTCTTGTTGGTTATCATCTCCCAATAAGATTCTAAATTATGTTATTATTCTTCCCTTTTATAAATGCTATTTCCTTCTCCTTTAGATCCCTTTCTCTTTCATCTCTTTCTCTCCTTTAATTTGACCACTGAAAAGAGAATGAAAAAAACTCTCTCCTCGCTCTGTTTAAACTATTCTTTAGTTTATCATTTTAAATTCTTTAAAAGAGTCAACACCTCTCTCTAGGTTTTTTATTAGTGATATGAACGTTATATGAATTTAATGTACAGTAGATTGAGCACATTTCTGACCTCCTATATTTTCAGGAGTCATATCCAGCAATAAATCTAATTTTTTGATCTCTCTCTGTTATGTATCTTAGACCATAGAATAGAGCTCCACCAGGCATTTCTCACCAACCTAGTGAATTTCTATTGTGATTACTAGGCGTCCTTTTTCATACTTACGGTTCCCAGAGCATTATTCCCATTACACTTATCAGGAAATGTGTTGCTAAATCAAGATATCATTTTCCACTAAGCTACTCTCAGCAGCTGTGATTGTATGCATTATCATTTATTACCTTTAGCTCCTTTTAGAAGCAATATAGGGAGAAAATACATTATAAGTTCCAGATTTAGCTTTAAGAACACATCTCTGTTACAGTTTTAAGATCATAGAAAAAACACACCCATTTTTGCAGAGTGTTCAAGTCTATTCCAAGCCAGTAACTCCATTGTGAAGCGGGCTTGAAATCTGGCCGAGTTACGGTGCAAATAAATTAGAACGGTCTGCGAGCTAAGAGCTAGAGACTCAAATCCATAAACCATTCATCGGCCGCCGGATTTGTGGGCTTGAACGTAATCAATTAGTCAAAACCGTGATTACAGGTTTAGACGGAGCCAATAAAAACAGAGATCGTCACAATTGCATCACAGAAAAATGGACGTTGGATTTCAAAGTCTTACGGGGTTCAATTAAGATTTACTATCGGACCCACATTCCAGTTATGGTGCAATATTAATAGAGCCGTAAAAATGATATTCTATCACATTTGAGTTATAGTATATGTATTAACAAATTTATTGCCTGGATCGATATAACAAAAATTATACATGAAATAAGTATTTTTCTGGGCCGATTTGCGTGCTTGAGAATGCTGTACTATTAATTCTAAGATTGAACATTACTTTAACTTTTAATATTAGTACAGTAGTGTGTTTTCATTTGTATTTCAAGTGCTACATATTGGACTTTACCCCCTTGCAAGTCCTTTCCAGTACACGTTGGCCTTTTGGGCTCCATTTGCATGTTACGCGCTTGCCCGCGAGTGACTGTTGCAATTTAATAGTATGATTGGAATTGTAGCAGTTGCGGGCTTGTTGGATCAAAGGATTTACGACCGTGAAGTTCAATGTTGCTCAACACGTTTTTTCTGCCTTTCTGCTTCTTAACCTGCAAGTCGTCCTGTGTTATGGGGCTAATTTAATAGCCGTAAGTCCTAAGATCTAAGTTACGGGCTATGTTTTAACACATAGCCCGAATTTAATAGGGCTCTATAACAGCAACTCAGTCATTAAGACACTCACAAGGGCTAGATCCAAGTGTCTTTCTTCCAGTTAATTTTCAAAAATCAATGCTCCCATCTGGATTAAACCAATTATCTATACTCATAATTTCTGTCTTTCAAAACGCATATATATGTCAGCAATCCTCACCCATTCTGCCTCTCTTATTGTTTCTTAGTGTCCATTAGCGTAATTGCAGAGACTTTTGGTCTTTCAAAAATATCATTAGTTCATGTGGGCTTATTTTTTAGCTACCGTAATTATCCATTGAAATTAATGTAGGCGATATATTGAAACTAAAATATTTCCTTCATATTGCTTCATCCCTATGGAGTCTCCATGCAAATATAAAGAGATGCCTCCTCCAGCTCTGGTTTCAATTCCAGCATTTTAACTCAAGCTTGCCTCTCTTACAGGCTCTTTGAGAAATGTGAGCATACAGTTCGCTCCTGAAACTTTCTCTGTGATGCCCAGATACATTATATCCCATCTATGATCCATAATCTCCACCTAGTCTGCCTCTCTCACTGGCTCTTAGTATCATCCATTCACATATGATCCTATAAGGTTTATGCATCAGGCACTGCATAACATAGTATCAATTTCAGTTTATGGTCCAGGATAAACATTTCTACAAATGCATTCCATATTCCACAGGCATGGCATATATATGTCCGCAATCCTCACCCATTCTACCTATCTATTAGTGTGATTGCAGAGACTTTGGGTCTTTCAGGAATATCATTAGTTCATGTGGACTTATTTTGAGCTACGGTAATTATCCAATAATATTAATAAAAGATAAGCACCATTTTGAAACCGAAGTATTTCCTTCATAGATTCCTTCATACTTAATTCCCATTTCCAAAAAAAAAGCCTTTTGTTTCAAGAAAGGTCCAGTACTGCTATTCTAGTCTGGGTTTTACCTGAGCATAGCTTAAAGTAGGTTTATACCTGCTTCATCCTTATGGAGTCTCCATGCAAAATAGAGAGGTGCCTCCTCCAGCTCTGGTTTCAATTCCAGCATTGTAACTCAAGCTTGCCTCACTCACAGGCTATTTGAGTTTCTAGGTATTACTTTCCAGAAATGTACACTCTTAATGAGTTCACTCTTAAGACTTTCTCTGTAATGCCCAAATACATTATATCCCATCTAGGATACATCATCTCCATCTATTCTGCCTCTTAGGGTAATCCATTCACATAGAATCCTAAAAGGTTAATGCATCATTCAGTCCATAACATAGTATCAATTTCAGTTCATGGTCCAGGATAAACTCATTCAAAAGTACAGGCATACCCTTCCTCCTTTCTAGCTTTACCCAAATACACAGATTAGGGGAGCATTAACAGAGCAGCACGTTTCAGGTGAATCTGGAAGTTAACAGATTAATTCTCGCCTTTACAATTAGAAGTCACTGGTTCCCCTGATTTTCAAATTTTACACAAGATTTGGACAGCTTGGTATACTGAGAAAACTTCCTTTACTGGCAAGTGTGCCTTTAAATCTTGCACAGCACCATTTCACCAGAGTTAAAATCATTTCATCAAGTTTAAAGTCATCTATAAATAAGCAGTCAAGTGCTATACAAAAGAAGGCCAGAAGCTGAATCTTCTCTTAAAACCCCATGCTCCCCCATATTCTCCAAACCTCCTCCACATCTCCTATTGTCATGCCTGCATTACTGCTTTGATACATGACGTCTCGTGGTCTGAGTCTGTCTATAGCTGGAGCTCTGGGCCAAGCAGAGGCTCAGAGAGGACAACTTCGACACTGCATGCACTTTACATGTAGCCTAGGAAAAGCAACTCCAGACCTCTGTCCTCCACGTCCTCTGGCCTTACATTGCGCCAAACTTGATGCAGGATCCAACAAGGGACCAATGCATACACAGAACACCCTCCAAGCTTAGCAGGCAGGGCCATAGTCAGGGTTGGGCGCACAGCAGCTTGCCGTGGCTGCTACCGGAAGTCGTCATACCAGAATAGCCTTTATTGACTCATCAACATTACCAAGTGAATTATTTCATATATGAGCAACTTGTGTTTATATGAAACATCAAAATAGTGGTGATTAAAATATGTATAATTTTGCCTATCAATACTGCATCCCACTGATTGAAATATGGGGGGAGTGACTGGAAGTGAATGATGTAGCTGTGTGACGCAGCTCTTAGCTCGAGGGGATAGGCGCTGACACGCCAACATGCAGACTTGCCGGGAACGACCAGAGCCTAAGTCTTGATTCAGGAGAGTAGTTGGATTGCTTGTGGTGAGAGAGAGAGGATCCACATTGGCCACGTATCCAGTATTGATCAAGTTGCTGAGTAAACTCTATCTGGGCGCTGAGTGTACTCTATCTGAGTGCTAAGTGGTCTCTATCTGGGCGCTGATCCAGGCTAGACGCCAGGTGGTGGACAGACTGCGAGGAGAGTTGAGCACTGCTTACCTAAATTAGCTCCTCTGTTGGATCTACTCTCAGCAGATAGATAAACTATCCCACGGGAATTATCTGGAAGTTTAAAGTAGTTGAGAAACCTTCCTTCCTCCCTTAGACATTCTGAGAGTAACAGAGGATATGCCAATTAGCTGATCCAGCACGTATAGTCTCACACAGTTACTCCAGTTACTCCGATATCAAAGCGAGTGAGAGACATCGGAGGTAGGAGGTGAGTAACAGGTTATATCGCGCTCTATGAGTACTGTCATGGCTGGCAAGAGGATAAACTGATTTTTGGCTATAATTCCAACTCTGATGCGGGAGAGAAGCCAGAAGGTTGATGTAATCTATCACTACATGGGCCAGTGTTATAGACAAGCAGATTTGCCACACCTAATTAAAGCCGACATACAGTGCCTTGCAAAAGTATTCAGCCCCCTTGGCATGTTTCGTGTTTTGTTGCCTCACAACCTGGAATTGACATGGATTGTTTGAGGATTTGCATCATTTCATTTACAGAACATGCCCACAACTTTGAAGATGTTTTTTTTATTTATTTTTAATGTGAAGCAAACAAAAATAGGGCAAAATAACAGAAAAAGTAAATGTGCATAACTATTCACCCCCCTAAAGTCAATACTTTGTAGAGCCACCTTTTTGCGGCAATCATAGCTCCAAGTCGCTTTGGATAAGTCTCTATGAGCTTGCCACATCTTACCACTGGGAATTTTGCCCATTCCTCCTTGCAAAACTGCTCCAGCTCGTTCAAGTTGTACGGTGTGCGCTTGTGAACAGCAATCTTTTAGTCTGACCACAGATTTTCTATTGGATTGAGGCCTGGGCTTTGACTAGGCCATTCCAACACATTTACATGTTTCCCTTTAAACTACTCAAGTGTTGCTTTAGCAGTGTGTTTGGGGTCATTGTCCTGCTGGAAGATGAACCTCCGTCCTAGCCTCGAATCAATCACAGAGTGGTACAGGTTTTGCTCAAGAATATCCCTGTCTTTAGCACCATCCATCTTTCTCTCAACTCTGACCAGTTTCCCAGTCCCAGCTGCTGAAAAATGGTGTTCTTTGGGGGATGTTATGTGTTGGGTTTGCACCAGACATAGCGTTTTCTTTAATGGCCGAAAAGTTCAATTGTAGTCTCATCAGACCAGAGCACCTTACTCCATACATTTTGGGAGTCTCCCACATGCCTTTTCGCAAACTCAAAACGTGCCATTTATTTTTTTGCTAAAAGTAATGGCTTTCTTCTAGCCACTCTGCCATAAAGCCCAACTATATGGAGCGTACAGCTAATTGGGGTCCTATGTACAGATACTCCAGTTTCTGCTGTGGAACTCTGCAGCTCCTCCATGGTTACCTTAGGTCTCTGTGCTGCCACTCTGATTAATGCCCTCCTTGCCCGGTCCGTGAGATTTGGCAGGTTTGCTGTTGTGCCACGTTCTTTCCGTTTGGTTATGATAGATTTGATAGTGCTCCTGGGGATCATCAAGTATATGCTAATGACGGGACACGCATGTGACGTCATGTCATTAGCATATGCCGGTCACTTCACTGCCAGAAGACATACTGCAGGGGGAGAGTTGAGCAGGCAGCTGATTGAATTACAATAAAAAGTACGGAGAGAGGGGGAAGTGAGGAGGACGATTGGGGGGGGGGGGGAGTGAGGAGGAGGATCATAAGGGGGGAAAGAGGAGGATGATAACAGGGAAGGAGGAGGAGGATGATAACTGGGGAAGTAGGAGCAGGGTGGAAAGGGAGGATAAGGGGGAAGTGAGGAGGAGGTTATGGGGGAAGGAGGAGGATAACAAGGGGGAAGGAAGATGATGGTAAGGGGGGAAGGGAGCAGGATAAGGGGGAGGAGGAGAATACGGGGGAAAGGGAGGATAAGGGAAAGGGGAAGGGAAGGAAGATGATGATGATAAGTGTGGATGGAGGAGGAGGATGATTAGGGGGAAGGAGGGAGGGGAGGAGGAGGAGGATAAGTAGGTAAGGTGGGAGGAGGATGATTAGTAGGGAGGAGGATAAGGAGGGAAGAGGAGGATAAGGGGGAAAAGGAGGGGAAGGGGAAAGGGAGGTGATTGGAGAGGGGGGTAAGTGAGAAGGAGGATAAGGAGGAGGAGGATGGGAGGAGGAGGAGAAGGAGAAGGGGAAGGGGGAAAGAGAGGAGGATAAGGAGGAAAGGGAAGGATGATTATGTCAGTATTTTTTTATGTACCGCTTTAAAATTCTAAATACTGACATAAGCATACCGCAAGGAAGGTTAATAAAGACTCTGTCTCTTGCCCCTGCATTGTGTGGTGCACACATAAATCATTTATACAAGGAATTATGATATCAAAAGCTGCACAAAGGAGGAAAGAGGAAGGTAAATCCTTGAGAGAAATGTACTTACTACTAGATCAACTTTCAAGTAAACATAAATTATCGCCCTGTTATGAGACAATGAAAGAAATAAGCCAACTGAGAGCCCAGATAAAGAAAAATCACCAACCAGAGACAGATAAGCAAAATTGGAGGTTCCAACAAACACACTATTTCCTTGGTAATAGAACTGGGGATATATGTCCAATAAAATAATAAAGCAGAATATAAAGAACAGGATAATTAATTTAAAAGGTCCCGACAATACCTTTTATTCCCATACAAAGGAAATATGTAAAACATTTTACATTTTTTACTATAATCTATATAACTTGGAATTGGAAGATGGATTCCAAAAACCTTTAAAATAAGATATAGGACATTTCTGGAGGAGATAAAACGTCCTAGTATTAGCAAAGAGCAGCTATTGGTACTCAATAGACCAATTACCAAGAAAGAAGTGGAATCTATTATTGATAAACTCAAGTTAGGGAAAGCTCCTGGCTTAGATGGCTTTAATAATTTTTACTATAAATGCTTCCCAACTATTTTAAGTGAACACATGTGTACAATGTTTAATTCAATAATGGACAATGGCTCACTATTGGCATAAATGTCTGAGGCCAAGATATTTAATATACCTAAACAGGGTAAGAACCTGGAAAATTAAAAAAACTGCAGGCCAATTTTGCTTATAAACACAGACATTAAAATATAATCAATGATCTTGGCAGACAGACTAAACTTGGTTTTGTCTGGGCTTATACACTCAGATCAATGTGGTTTCATCAAGGGTTGTCAAGGCCTGGATAATGTGAGAAGGTTAATTGACATATTATCTTACTTTAATAGAAGGGATATTCCCATGCTGGCTCTGTCATTGGACACTGAAAAAGCATTAGAGTCAGCTGGGAATTCCTAAAAATGGTTATCTTGAAAATTGGCCAAGCAGAATTTGCCTGTAAATCAATAGGCGCTTTATACGTGAACCCTAGTACTAGAATTTCTGAATCCAAAAATGTATTTGTTAAGAATGGTACCCGCCAAGAGAGTCTTTTATCACCATTATCATTTGTTTTGAACCTGGAACCCTTGTTGGAGTTGATCAGAACATCTAAGGAGGTGGGAGGAGTGGCGATTGGTAGCAGGGAGTGTAAGACCATGGCCTTTGCGGAGGATTTGGTTTTAACTATAACTGAACCTGAACAATCTCTACAGAACTTTCATAAAATTTTGGAAACATGTAATAAATTTTCCTACTTACAAATAAATTATGCTAAGTCAGACATTATACATAGGGAATTGAAGAGAGATCTGATTTTAAAACTAAAACAACAATACCCATATAACTGGGAGCCAGAATGTATTATAGATCTGGGAATAAAGAAATATTTTCTGTTAAAGAAAATTATGAAAGAGAATTTGAAAATAATATCAAGTCAGTATAGAATGCAATTACTAGTTTGGAGGGATATAAGGCCGTCGTAGATGGCCAGGATCGCCATTATAAAAATGAATATTATTCCAAAAATGTCCTATATTTTTAGATCACTACCGCAAATAGTTTGGAAATACATTTTACAAGATCTTCAAAGAATGCTGGATGCATTTTTACTTAATGGGAAGAGAGACAGAATAAAGGCCAAAATAACGTCAAGGTAATTTACTAGTGGAGGAATTGCTTATCCTAGTGTTTTAGACATCCATGATAACATTATTCTCTCACATATATTAAGCTGGAATTTAGATAATACTGAAAGGATTTGGGTAGATATTGAAACTGCTCAGATGGATACAATACCCATTTAATTGGCTATTTGGCAACCAAAAGACAACTATTAGAAGTTTTCAAATCTACCTAAAGGTATAAACTCCCTAATCACATTTTGGTATTTCAACAGAAATAAAATTCATCTGTCAAATTATCCCTCATTACGGGCGCCAATAGAGTTGTTGAAATCAGAATTTAAATCTATTGATATTACCCCACTAACAAAGAATGAGGTTAATAGATTAGGGGATTTATATCAAAATGGTGCATTTTTGAGTTTGTTAGATTTAAACACTAAATAAGATTGTAAAATCTCCTGGCTGGAATATATTTCATTGTCGAGAGTCTTGAAACATCTGGGATATAAAGTCACTAATCATACAGATTTTACATTTTTCAAAAAATTAATTCTTTGAAATAACTCATTACATTTGATCTCCAAATGTTCTAGGGCTAAGGAGTTGAAGGTCCAATTGGAAAAAGCTAGTAAAATCTTGGCCTGGGAAAAAAACTTAGATCAAAATTGGAAGGCAGATGTCTGGTATAAATCATTTTTACTGATAAAAAGATCTACTAAGTATATGTGATATTGGGAATTGTTTTTCAACACAGCACAAAGATGGTACTTGTTTCCAGAAAGGTTGAATGCCTTCAATAACCATAAAAAATGTAAGTGTTGGAAAGGATGTGGACAGAAAGGTACCTTGCTTCACCAATGGTGGGAATGTGAGAAGGTTGAAGCTTTCTGGAGACAATGTACAGAACAACTCTCAAAAGTAAAGACATTGAATTAGATTTACAATTTGCTGTACTACATTTGAATATAGAATCAAAATTCCCAAACAATAAATTCTTCATAACCCATATTCTTCTGGTCACAAAATGGGTCTTGGTAAAGCATTGGAATCTAGTAACTGTTCCTTCATGGTCTAGTGTGCAGTGTAAAATTGCAAAAGATTGAGTTTGAGAGAAACTGGAATACTATAAAAAGAACTGATAAACTTATGTTGTACAAATGGGTACCTTGGGATGAGGGTATAATTATCTTTGCTTATGGAAACCAAAATATATAGTATGAATTGTAAATATTTATGTATTTTTTTTGTATTTTGTTAAATTTTTTGCCTTGTGTAAAAATGAAAATAAAAGAATAAAACAAAATATGTATAGTTTTGTGTGTTTGTTCCTAAATTGAAACCACACAGAGCAAATAAAAACAAGTGCATTGGATCAGATTGGCAGTTATTTTAAAATAGGGGTATTACTTTATTTATATAGGAAACTACTTTGAAATGTTTCCCACATCCCTTGGAATAAAGTTTATTCAAGTTTTTAAATAGTGTATAATAATTTAAGCAGATATTTATTTGACTGTATACATATTTGACTATGCATTATGCAATTAAGGCACTATGGGCCCTATTATATTGGCCGATTCATAAAATTAGTAATAACACAACAAAGTAACAGGTGGCTCAGGTGTAAAGGGAACTGGGTATAATGGGTTGCTACTAGGGATACAAATTATATGACAATAGAAAAAAAGAGAAAAAGTGAAAGGTTTCCCATTTACATGGTGCACATCCAGGGGCCTAATTGTAATATAGAGAATAGTACATGCTAAAACTTAACGTTTAATAATATGGTTAAAACTAAACTTAAAATCTTGATACTCTGACGTCACGTGAGATTGGATAAGGAGTGGAAAGGACTCAATATGCTACTATATGTAATGGATGAATAATCCCATAAGACCACTGAAAATGTGATCCAGCTATAAAGTGCTAAGTGCTATGAACAACTGTGAAGTAATTGCTGTGTTAGACATTGCACAAAAATGGAAAAGTGAACAGTGCTAAGTGCAAGCAATGATTATGCTGAATCACATAATCATAGATATGATGATTATTGAATATGATGGATATAAAAATACTAAATATCTAAAGAGTAGATATACCCAAAAAGGATATATCAAGGTGCTCAGTATTAAATAATAAAGTCCAGTAGGAAAACAATAAATGCTAGTAGTAATTGCACAAGATCCTTTGAACTATATGAGACCACTCCTAAAACTACCAATGCTTAGGAGCTGTTTATTATGAGGGACTGGGTATCCACATTCCAAAATTCAAAAATTAACATAGTTTTCCTAGTTAGATACTAGTAATTGAAAGAGAGGAAGGAGGACTTGTAGAGTCTATTAACGGAGCTGTAAGCCCATGCAGCAAAGGGAGTCACAGCTCCTAGCGCTGTCTATGCGCCAAGTGCTGACGTTAGAGGACAGCGTTGCGGCGTCACATAACGTGCAACCAGACGCACATTTCTAAACAATTTCATCAGGGGTTCACGTGACTACAGAGTATCAAGATTTAGTTTTAACCATATTATTAAACATTAAGTTTTAGCATGTACTATTCTCTTTATTACAATTAGGCCCCTGGGTGTGCACCATGTAAAAGGGATACCTTTCACTTCATAGATTCATAAAATTATACACACTTAAAGCTGCTCTTAAAATTGCCACATGTTCTATTAGCTACTCTCAATCCGATTACGAGTTTCCCACCCACAATTACTACATACCATCCAAACCCGCAAAACCAGCCTTAGAGCTCCATTGGTTTTAGCACAGCTCGAATATTACGAGCGCTAAGTAAAAGTTACACAAAATCGGTATTCTATTAGACGCAAAGCTCTATGCTCACAAATAAAGTCTAAACCGCAATTGAAAAAAGTATGAAGTTTCTGTCAAAAATATTCTGAGTACTAAATAGGACTTGCAAGGCATTTTTCAAAACTTATTAGAGCTGTAACATCTATCATGTACTATTAAATCATTGGTAGGCATAAAAAGGCATTATAATTAATTGCACAACAGTCTCAATCCTCCAAATATGCAATTCAAAAATATTATATAATAATAATAATAATAATAATAATAATATTGATCCCAGGACTCTAGGGGTTAATACATATCATGAAACCCACATGGACTAAAACAGATGATCTAATGCATTTTATAGAGTGCTAGGTTACTTGATTGCAAGCCGGATTGGCAAATATTACTTATAGGCACTAATTAATTAAAGCCTCTGATTGCAGTTTACGTGTATCTTCCATGTTTTAATGACATCATGATGACAGTCTCATTTACTATTGGCTGTGTCTAAGAAGTAAATTACGGGTTTGCTTAAATATTGTCAGACCTTTTGATTACATTCCCTGAAATCATACTTAAAAAGGCAGCATTTACGAGTTTAGGCTTAAGGAGGTAAATTGCGAGCATGAGTCAATAGAATGCATCAAAGCATTTAAGGCTTCTAATAAAATAGGGCCCTTTATTTTGCAGTTTTTTTTATGACTCAAAGCATTTATTTTCAGACTGTATTTTTTCAAATAACATTGGTACTAATACATGGAGTTAAGGACTAATCATGTATCATACTTTTCAGGATTCTATGTACAATTTTGTAAGGACTTTTGTATTTTAATGAATATTAATAAAATCACATTTTGTTGAACTGGGTTATTGCATTCATTAGAATAATTTTACAAAACCAATATATGCATGCAAAGTGAGGTTCTTGTGCTCACACTATTAAGTCATCACATTTGCTTAGTTTTTGCCATCTCTTTAAAAAGTAACAAGCTTCTGCAAAAATAGAATCCAATGCCTAACTCTGTAAGGAAATGCTAAAAATATATGGCACATAAAGAATGCTTTACAATACTGGATTTCTTGTTTTATGGCAATAATATTTGTAGTTTAGGGACTAACACTGACACTGGAAATACCATTGTGAACTCCATAATTTGTATTATTAATTTCCACTTGCAATATCAAAAATGAAAAGGAAATATGCTTTATATCTTGTAGGTAGGTTTAGATATTCAGATAAGGGTATTCATTTTCATAAAAAAAAACACAGAAATAATGTTAAACCACATCGTTACTTTCCTTGGTAATATAATAAAGCAATCTGAACATCAAAAGCTTCTTAGTACTATACTTAAAGATTCAAAATGTTGACACCTGCACTTTACATTAAAGATGTCACTATTCACATGCTGGTATACTAAATGTTACATTTACTTCTATATCTACTTAACTTTTCTGTTCCATTTTGATTTTACATTTCTAGGGGTATGTTTTCAATTATTTTTCATTAAAAATCCAAGAATTGTTTTTCATTTTTTTAGTTATTACTTACTTTTCTGTATTAAAAAGACTTGTAACACTTTGTTTATACTTCTGGTATTGTTCCCACTCTTTAATGGCATGCTCTGTCACAAGATCTTTTGTGGGCACATTTTCAATACCCAACATTTCAGCAAACTTATTAGCTCCTGTTCCCGTCAGCATAGCGTGTGATGTCTAAAATTGAAACAGATATGATATGCATTAATATATTAACCACTACCATGGAGGAAATATAAATTTATATTTCTTGACATACATTATTTTAATAGCATTCTCTATAGTTCATAAGAAGTATGGATATAAACAATAACAGCCTTATTAAATTTTGATTCAGCAAATTTCAAAGGGCTCTATTTAAGCCCTATTTATTTATTTTTTTACAGCAGTTTTTAGTCGGTGAACTTCTATTCAAAAGCAAGGTCTTCACTAACTAAAAACTTCTGTAAAAAAATATGCTTTGTGCTTAAATAGAGCCCTTTTAAATTTGCTGAATCGCAATTTAATAAGGCTGTGTATATGTAAAAATACAGAAATAAATATTTAATTGAGCTAACACTTAGTATGAGAGATATACCAATTCTGAGCTTCTTATGTTATTGTGGTGCACAGCCAAGCTATTAAATAAATCATAAGCTTAATCATAATGCTTAATTGCTAAGTTGGTATGCTGTTCACTGTGTAATTTATATTACAATACAAAGAAATACATCAATTATAATATTCATACTTAATGTATTCTATGTTGTGATTGCAACAAAAAATCTGAGTAAATAGTGTATATACTTAAAAAATAGTTTTCATTATTAACATTAGTGGAACAGATACTTTCATATTAATAAGATAGAACTGTGTTTGAGAAGCTTGTCACCATTTGTGCAGCTCATTATGATTGCTCCTTTGTAAATACAACAATAGTCATGGGATGGAGCCTTACACTCCCCAGACTTCACATCAAATTGATGCTGTGCTATACTTTCAGCAGGGGTGAAGCTACCACCAGTGCCAGCTGTGCAGCGGGACCATGGGCCTCAGCTCCAGGTTGTCTATGGCCCTCCCATGGCCTTCACTGGCTCACAACCCCTATGGCCCTCTCACAGCCTCTTCTGGGCCCCTCAGCCCCCTCTGGTCCCCTTGTGGCCCCCATGATTTTCTCTTTCGTCCTACCTTCTTTTTTAACCCTCATTTTTTTTTATCCCCTTCACTCTCCCCTGCTCTCTCCCTTCATCCTCATGCCCCCTTTATACCACAATTCACTCTCCTCTTCCCCTTCTCTCTTAATCCACCTGTTTCTCTCTCTTTACATATTTTCCACTTTTTCTCTTTTCACACTCTTTTACCCTTCCTTTCGTTCATCCACTTTCTTAATGTCCCATCTCTTATCTCTCTTCTATCTTATCATTATCCCCTCCTATTTCTTCAACCCCTCCATGCCCTTCCCTATCTCTATCCATCACCTGCAGCATACAATGTACATTTGATCTGTTGGTGACCTGAGGAGAAAGTGTCAGCAATGTGGCAAGTGTGCAGTGTAAAGAGGCTGCGTGCGCAAGGCTAAACCGTTTGTTTAGTTGTGTAATGCGGTATTTTAGATTGGTAATGTTATTATTTTCAAGTTAGTGTTGTAAAATGGCAGCGAGTGTGTATGTGTTACGCGGATCTGGAGCATTTTGCATTCCTTCCTAATAGTGTATTTTGTACCTCGTACGTTCCTGGCTAAAAGTCATATGTTCCTGGCGGTGTTTTGGGTTGGTGTAGCCTAGTTTTTTGGGGGGGGGGGGTTTCGGCGGCCATTTTTTTTCTCGCTTCTGCGAATTTCCAGTGGCTGTCCACCTGTGCTGTGTGTGATGTTTTAGTTATTCTTTTGTATGTGTTGTGTTTTTCGTGCTTTTTGATGTGCACGGTTCAGCCGTTGAGTACGTATTTTTTGCGGGTGGTTGTCATGATTTAATTGTTTAAGGACTCGTTTTGCCAGCAATTTATGAAGGGAGGATGACATTGTTGCATTGGGATTATGTGTTATTGTGTAGTTATATGTTGCCTGTACATGGTTATTATGTATCCTAGTTAGAATATAAGAGCGAAAATGTTACATAGAACATGTGGAATTGGTAAAAAGGCTCTGCATACAAGTTAGCTGCAGATCATTGCACACTCACACATACAGACCTTGGCGCAAGACAGATGTATGTACTTCAAATAGTCCTAAGCAAACACTTGAGTTTAACATAAAGATTTTTTCACTAGCCAGATATAGATATCTGGTGAATTTTATCTCAAGCGCTTTCATAGCCCAAGGTTGCAAGCCAAATGGCCTACATCACACATACACAAATGTACACATGTTTGTGGTATTGGAGAGTATAACTATGTTGTTTTGTTCATTCAATAAAGGTTGAAAGATAGTTTTCACATATCGAAAGTATGAGACTATTTCTGTGTGTTGTATCCTGACTTGGGGAGTTTTCTTGCCAAGGGCCACTAATAACCGGTGTGCAGTATTCTATGTCTGTACCTCTTCAGAAGCCATCTTTTGTGCCACCGGAACTACACAATTCTGCTGGGGTAGGTTTGAACTAGGTTCATATCAAGCCCCTTTGAAGAAGCAGGTTGTGACATTGGCTGGCCGTGGTGGAATCTCTGTAGAAAATACAGAAGATGGCAGCTTATGAAGAGATGTCTGCAGCAGAGTAGGAAGTGTCCAGATGGTACCAAAGATGGATGGAGATGATGCCTGCAGGTTCAACCAAGGATCAGCAGAGGGAAATCCGGATACAGATTATACAGGAGGTACAGGAGAAGTGGAGAAGGGTAAGCAATGGCCTTGTCTCAACTCCTGTGGAGGGGAAATGCTTATCCCCAGTAGAGACAGAGAATGTTCTGGTGACTGGAAAGGCCTGTAGAGGAATGGGCCTTCTAAATAAATGGATGGCGTTCCTGGGACTATGGCTAGGTCACGAGCAAATGGAATGGCTGGAAGAATTAGTATGTGAGGAGGTCGCCCTGGAAGAGCAATATGTTTATTGGGTGGGACCTTTTGGGATATTCATCAGGAGCCCTGTTTTTAATTGGGGCTGGAAGAGGCACTTTGGGACATTGTACATGGGGATCCAGATTGTGGCTTGGGGACAGAAAAAAGACAGGTGTGTCTGTTTGCCAAACGCTGTCACATGCTGGCACTGGAGACAGTCTCTCAGACAGCTAACCTACTTTGGCCTTTGATCCAGCAGGAGCTAGAGCTGGAGGTGGATTATATAGACTTACTTGATGAAGCATCCATGGATGGGTTTTGGCCACCCAGCTGGGAGAGCTCATGCCAGTCAGGCATGGGACAGAACTACCTAACAGGTATTACTGGGACCCAGCTAAATGTTGCCATGGCTGGGTCAGAAAATAAAGGTATTGACTGTGGGGAGAATTTTGATATCAGAGTTTCAAAAACAAGGATGCCTTCATCCATGGAGTTGACTGGGAAGAGGAAGAACTGGTAACTATCTTTAGGGGGCTGAGTCTCACACATTTAGAGGCACGGGGACAGGGCCAAACCACAGCAAGGGAAAAGCTTCCCTGCTCAATAGAAAGAGAGGGACCTAATGAGCACTAGGCCCTACCAATTGACTGTGAAAATAGTGGAGAGCTTCCTTGGATGACCATTGTCCAGGAGCCAGCCACAGACCCTGGAGCAGAAACAGATCGTAGCCCTGCTCTTCAGCCTGAACAAGAGGCAGTAGCAGCTGCTTCTCAAGGACTGCCTGTAACTGTTACACACCAGGCAGTCTCAGATGGAGAGAGTCAGGAGGTTCCACCTGAGGATCCAGAGACCAAAGAGCCAGAGGGTACCCCAGATTGTGGTTTGTCTCCTGGTCTCCCTACATTGACTCCTCTACAGCTGCTTAAAGACACTGGTTGTATACCTGTAACCCTGGAAAGAAGGGGCCACTTGCCAGGCTTGTTGGGCGAGAGGTTGGCTACTGAACCACAACGGATTGAGTCGGAACTGCCCATTAATCCAGCATGGATGACACCAGAGAATGTCACTAGCCCATGTTGCAACTCCAGCATCACAGTTTATTCAGGAGAAGCTCAGGCCTGACAAAGGGAACCTTGTACTTTTAAATTTTACCCATGGGCCTGAGTACAGATCCAGAATAAGCAAGACAGGAGGTCTCCCTAGCCTGGAAGGAGAGGGCTTTGCTTGGTAAGGATCCACCCAAGTTTATGCTGAACTTACTAGCTGGGATGTATTGTTTCCCCTGGACTACCTTAAAGGGTCCTACATGGCAGATGTCTTATAAGTCTTCCCAGGGGCTTGGGAAAGTCACTAGGCCACTGGGAAGGAATGAGTATTCGCCCTGGACAAGGGAAGGCAGGGTACCCAGAGAGCCACTGAGGCTATCACATGGATGGGCTGTCTATATGAAGAGGACCGGTATACACCTGTATAGGTGGGAAGTTATCCGACAGGATAAACTTCCCATGCTATACTAAAAAGGAAAAGGGGAGAAATTGTCATGATTTCATTGTTTAAGGACTCGTATTGCCAGCAATTTATGAATATAGCCAAGGGAGCATGACATTGTTGCAGTGGGATTGTGTGTTATTGTGTGGTTATATGTTACCTGTACATAGTTATTATGTATCCTAGTTAGAATACATTATGAGGGAAAATGCTATACAGAACATGTGGAATTGGTAAAAAGGCTCTGCATACAAGTTAGCTGCAGATCATTGCACACTCACAAATACAGACCTTGGCTCAAGACAGATGTAAGTACTTCAAGTAGTCCTAAGCAAATACTTGAGTTTAACATAAAGATGTTTTCACTAGCCAGCTATAGATATCTGGTGAATTTGATCTCAAGAGCTTTGATAGCCCAAGATTGCAAGCCAGATGGCCTACATCACACATACACAAATGTACACGTTTGTGGTATTGAGAGTATAAATATAAATTTTTTCTCTAAGTGGCGGTTTCCTTTACAAAGTGGTACGGGACGTAAATTTTTTAAGGCGATTTTTTCAAAGTGATACGGGTCTCTCACTATGAATTGTGTATTTGAGTTTTCTGTTCTGTAGTCCTGCGGGTCGTAGGTATGATACTTAATGCGTGCGGGGTCATATGGATGAACGCCTATGGAGCTCATCTCCACCAGCTCAGTGAGTGCCTTCGGCGCTCATTCCCCAGGTAGTACAGGGTTGTAGGGATGAGCGCCTACGGCGCATATACTTGACCTATTTGTAATAAATATATCCAGGAATCAATATGCTGAAGAGCTAACAATCGCTGCTGTTTTTCAGCATACAATGTACATTTGGACTGTTGGTGACTTGAGGAGAAAGTGTCAGCAATGTGACAAGTGTGCAGTGTAAATAGGCTGCGTGCGCGAGGCTAAACCGTTTGTTTAGTTGTGTAATGCAGTATGTTAGAATGGTAATGTTATTATTTTGAAGTTAGTGTTGTAAAATGGCGGTGAGTGTGTATGTGTTACACGGGTCTCAAGCATTTTGCATCCTTCCTAATAATGTATTTTGTACCTCGTACGTTCCTGGCTAAAAGTCGTACATGCAGGCAGTGTTTTGCGTGTTTAGGGTTGGTGTAGCCTCATTTTTGTTTTTTTCTGCAGCCATTTTTTATCGCGATTCAGCAATTTTCCAGTGGCGAAACTCTGCAAATTCAACTTAAATTGGCGTGTATTTTTCGTGTTTTTGGATGTGTGCGGTTCGGCCTTTAAGGTAGTATTTTTTGCTGGTCGGATTTTATTTTCTCTAAGTGGCGGTTTCCTTTTCAAAGTGTAGTCAGCGCCTTCGGTGATTCCTGCCTAAGTCGTACAGGGTCGTAGGGATGAGCGCCTACGGTGCTCATCTAAAAGCAGTGCAAGGAGCACCATCCCTATGATCCCGCTTCGCAAGCCCGCAGTTTTAACATTGCATTACCAACATTTTTTGGCAAGCCCGCGCTGCTGGGAACTATATATGTGATAGCACAACATTCTCAAACTCTCAAATCGGCATAAATAACCACTTCATTTCATGTTAAATTCTGTACGGGCTTCAACCTCCAAACCCGGAGGTTGGATTCAAAAGTCCTGGGGTCTTGGAGGTTGAAGCCCGTCGGACTTTATGACAAGAATTTTACATGAAATAAACTATTTTTATTTGCCGATTTGAGAGTAGGGGAATGTTGTGCTATTAATTCTAAGACCTAAAATCACTTTCACTTCTAATAAAAGTACAGGATGTCTTTTTTATTTGCTTAATTAGTGCTACGTTTTGTAAGTAAGAGTGTTGCAGGACCTCTTTGGTGTAAGTAAGCTGCGGTTCGATTTTAGCAATTTATGGGCTTGACGGAAGAGTGATCGTAGCATTTGAATAGCGAGTTTATATTTCTTGCGGCCACAACTCTCGAGACCGCGCAAGATCAAAAGGCATTGACAGAAGTAAGCTGCGATTGAGCAAATCGCAAGGGATCTCAGCTCGACGCTGTTAACCGGATCGGAGGCCACAAATTGAATAGCTAAGTAGCTTGCAGCTACTTATTCCAAAAACGTACGATTAGAATGTGGCCCTTTTTTGCTTACATTTCTGCCTTATTAAAATCTGATAAATCTGATTGCTATAGTAACCATGAATTGTGAAAGAGTAACATTAGTGAACTGTAAAAATCATCTTTTTATTTCACAGAAAATGAAGATTCAAGACAAGGTTACGTTGCAGTTTACTGGTACATTTTTACATTTATTCTATGGAAATTAACCGTTTTAAATGGCTTGTGGCAATGAGAAATAACTATTGTATTTTCGTTGTACAGAATAATACTATCGAATAAAACTATAAATAATCAGCTGGAGATGAGCCCTGGTATATAACATGTGTTGTGATCCAATATCAGAATATCTAATCAATGTTACAAATTTATTTTGGAGCATGCTGTCTCAAATGTATTATTATTTTAGCAGTAAAGCATTAAAATATTAAACTGTCTGTTAATGCTATTTTTCTCTGTCAAAAATAAGCTCAAGTTAATAAGTGTAAATCAGTTTTCTGCAGAATTTTTACAGTATCATTGATCAGACTGATACATTTTTAATCTAAATATGTTGGTCTTATTTATCAACCTGACATTGAAGCCCAACATTTATTAGTAGAGTACTATGCAGGTAAATTGAATAACTCCATAACATTATTAGAATTTGGTAATACTATTCAGAAAAAAAATATTGTTTACATCGTCAGTATAAATATGTTTTTAGCCATTAAAAATCAGTAAAACTGTATATTTTATGCCAGGCTTCTTCCTTTGTTACACACAATAACAATGTCAACAGCTATTTTTATGGATGAAATAGAACTTTAAATGTTTAATCATTCTGTATATAACTAAGCGCTTACAGGACATCACAATAAAGAAAAATAAAATGTGCTCATTAATTTCACAAACTGCATCCTATTTGGAAGTTATCCATGTTTGTGTGATCAGCAAAAAGTGCTTATGATGTATGTACAAATTACTGACCATACCTCACAATCCATGCATTATAAGCTAGAAGTTTCCTTTCCTTAATAATTTATTTCTACAAAATATCTGGAAAAGGAGATACAACCCCAATTATTGATAGAGTTAATTAATTTAATTATTTACTTATAACCATACAGAGTGTGAAAACAAGAAAGCAAACACTCTCTGATGGTCAACAGAACTCAATTTGTGAATTACTAACACACCAAAATTAATACATACTTTTATTAAATATTTTAAAAAAATCTTATGGGGAATTCAAGCATTTAAAGTACAACTACCAGACCCTGCAGATTATTTGCAACAAGGTCAATTTTTGTTTCACCTTTTGTGTCATAGTATATAGTGCTGGAGAGTTCCAAAATGGGGATACTCTATATATGACACCTCTATAGGTATAGTGTTAATGGTGTCCCAAAATAATGGCGCACGCCAAGAACGCGCCGTCAAAAGTGCACCAACATAACGAATAAAGCACGCAGGACTAAAGCACGCATGAGACAAATGCTCTCGCGCTCGCGACAAATGTGGGCCGACAAAAGAGCGCATATGCCCAATAACAAATAACACATGGATGGATGGCAGGATGGATGGCAGGATGGATGGACGGATGGCAGAGCCAGGACTGGTCGCTGGTCCCAGCCACTGAATGGCAAAGCCAGGACTGGTCAGGGGTTGCATGCACAGAAGGGCACAGTCGGGGGGAGCTGGTTTGGGGTCTCTGGGCACATGTAGCTTCCTCTCTGGCTGTACTTCCCATATCTCCCCAGGATGTCTCTCTGGATACCCCCCTGGGGCTCCCCCAGACTCCCTATGCTGTTCCTCGCCCTGCTCCTTCTGCCGCCTGCAGATCCCGGACTTCACCTATACAGGAAACTACTGAGCGGGTACGCAGGGGTGCAGTGAATGTTCGGCGTGAACAAGGGCCGTAGCCAAACTGCGCTCAGTGTGTTTGGGTTCAGAGAGATCAGGGGGGCCCGGAGCCGGTGCTTCAAGAGCAGGTTCCCCGGGGAGGTGACGGTGCTGGACAGTGTGGTGCAGGTGAGAAAGGGGGGAATGTCATAACATTACATCATAACAATGATACAATATAACACAGCATGGCACAACACAACAATGATACAAATGACACAACATAACACAACATGACAACACAACAATTATATAGTATAACACAAGACACATCATGACACAAAGCAACTAAAAACAAGACAACATAACACAACATAACAATCATACAAATAACACAACCAACAGTGATAAAAATAATACAGACACGGGGACTACAGAACAGTAAATAGAGAATGGGTGTGTATATACAGTATCTCACAAAAGTGAGTACACCCCTCACAATATTTTATTATATCTTTTCATGTGACAACCCTGAAGAAATTAAAATATCTGCTACAATGTAAAGTAGTAAGTGTACAGCCTGTATAACAGTGTAAATTTGCTGTCCCCTCAAAATAACTCAACATACAGCCATTAATGTCTAAACCGTTGGCAACAAAAGTGAGTACACCCCTAAGTGGAAATGTCCAAATTGGGTCCAAGGTGTCAATAATTTGTGTGGCCACCATTATTTTCCAGCATTGCCTTAACCCTCATGGGCATGCAGTTTACCAGCTTCACAGGTTGCCACTGGAGTTCCTCTTCCACTCCTCCATAATGACATCACAGAGCTGGTGGATGTTAGAGACCTTGCACTCCCCCATCTTCCTTTTGAGGATGCCCCACAGATGCACAATAGGGTTTAGGTCTGGTGACATGCTTGGCCAGTCCATCACCTTTAGCTTCAGCTTCTTTAGCAAGGCAATGGTCATCTTGGAGGTTTGCATGACACATGTTGTGACTGCAATTGACACATTCAGCCTGACTTTGCTAAAGGAAAATACTACATTTTAAAAAGCTGCCCATGCTCATATGTTAAGAATACATTTTAATCCTTGATAACAATTATGGTGTAATGCAAAAATAGATATTTTAAACAGGGGTCAAATGCATACTTAAAAGAGTGTTCCTGTTATCGAACTCCATTTTTTCATTATATTGTCTTAGTTACTAAAATAACATTTTCATTTGATTAACACAGAACTAAACAAAGTGTATACTACTGTACCTTTTCCAATACTGAGCGGGCAAAGGTGACTGGATTGGAAATATTCTTGATACATGAAACAGCACCTACAGCAAGATTTTTGCCATCCATTATGATTGCATCAAGTTCCACCTCACCATCTGCATTCAGCACAGCACCGTGACCTGCAGGAAACAATTTGGTTTGTAAGGAGAGCAAAAATGTATACCCTAAAGGTCTTGGAATAAATCAGAGATACAATTTTATAGCCATTTACTACATCCATCCTGGCAGCTATTGTTTGCCTTCCTGTGAAAAATATTTGCTTTTATTGAGACAAGCTTTTAAGTAAATATAATACTTGTGGCAATGGAAAAAAATAATTTGATTGCTTTCTTTCAGTCATAAAGCTTTTATCTTGTTTTAAAATCATAAAGTCTGCAAGGCATTGGTTTCCTCTTGTGGCATTTACTGACTGCTATTCTTCACACTTGAAGTAATCATAGAGGAAAAGAGAATGTGACTCAAGGAAAGCAAAAGAAAACATGAAAGCTTTTGATTTCTAAGGCAAACATCATTGTCCCTGAATGTATCAGCATAGTTGTCTTACGACCAAGGTCAAATGTTAGTCGTTTTACATTTCATATTACATTACAATTTAAATATGTTTATATCAGGTTTCCCTGAAACACTTAAACTTTAATATTATTTGGAGAGATTTTAAATTATGCACTGCATTTTATATTCTTCACATTTTAGCATAGATATATGAAGAATTGTTTTTCAAAATGGTGAAATTAATGTTTAGTGTATAGTTTTAGTCAGTTATAAAAAATGTAGGTATTCTTGTATTCTGGGTCATTCTTCGTGTTTCATCATAACCTCCTTCCAAACTGCTCATTTAATTATACAACTATTCACACACACACACCTGTCCATCAATAATATCAACACAGACCCATTATCAGGGATGAATTGCACCTTAATGGCGAGGGAGCTTTTGTGCTAGGGGATAGGATGGTAGAAAGGCTGGAGACGTTTTAAACTAGTAGGTGGGGGGGAGGTACTAGATATAAGTAATGGGATTGAAAGTGTAGAGGGTATAAGGGATAAATTAACAACTCATATGTGAGGAGATGGGTGAGGGGTAGTATAGTCAATAGGGAGGTATTACTAAGTAACTCAAGTATAGTGGCAGGCACAACCAAATTACAAATTCCTAACATAATATGTATGCTTGTTAATGCCAGAAGCTTGCGAGGAAAAATTTGAGAGCTAAAATTATTAGCAATTAATGAAAATGGGATTTAATAGGCATTACTGAAACGTGGTGGGATGAATCTCATGACTGGACTGTTAATCTGGATGGTTATAACCTATTTAGGAAAGATAGGGGCAATGGTAAAAGAGGAGGAGGGATTTGTCTGTATTTTAAGCCTATAGTCAGAGAAGATATTTATGGCGGAACTAGTGATAACGTTGAATGTTTGTGGGTAGAGTTAAAAAGCGGAGCACAAATCCCAAAATAATATTAGTAAGAGTAGAGTATGCTATAAACCCCCAAATAAGGCTGAAAGTGAGGAAATACAATTATTGTTACGGATTGGAAATGCAGCTAAGTATGGTCAAGTTCTAATAATGGGAGATTTTAATTACCCTGAAATAAAATGGATACATTAGACCAGCAGTTCAGCTAAGGGGAGCAGGTTCTTGAGTAAACTCAGAGATCATTATCTGTCCCTGGTTGTACAAGAGCCTACTAGAAATGAAGCTACCTTAGATTTACTCATCATAAATAATATTGATATAGTATCTAATGTTGGAATAGGGCAACCTTTGGGAAACAGTGATCACAACACAGTCTCGTTTGAGATTGAATTAAAAAAAACTAAAATTTAAGGGGCCAACACAAACTCTTAATTTTAAAAGGGCAAGTTTTAACATTCTAAGGACAGCAATACAAAGTATAAACTGGGACAGAGAACTGATAGGTAAAAACAATGAACATAAATGGACAACATTTAATTCCTTACTAAATATACATACTTATCACTATATACTGTACCAAGTGGAAATAAAAGTAAAAGGAGTAAATCACATCCAATGTGGCTTAACAATCATTTAAAGATCAAGATACAGAGTAAAAAAACAGCCATTTAAATTATACAAACAAGAGGGGACAGAGACTGCTTGCAAAAGGGCTATTAGACTGGCTAAAATAGAAAGTGAAAAATGAATTGCAAAAGAGAGTAACACTATTCCTAAAATATTTTTTAAGTATATTAATGGGAAGAAGGCGAGGAACAAAGCTATAGGAACATTACAATGTGACACAGGCCGTCTGAAATTTGTGTCCAGGAAAAGGTATATGAGCTAAATAGGTTATTGTCTTCGGTATACACCAGGGTGGTACCAGTGGTTGGGACACTGCAACATAATGGGGCTACACTACCTTTGCCAAATAATTGGTTATTGCAGGAAGTAATCCAAAAGAGGTTGGAAAAAATAAATGTTAATAAAGCCCCAGGTCCTGATGGAATATATCTAAGGGTACTGAGGGAACTGGGTTCAGTAATAGCCAAACCATTATATTTAATTTTTCAAGTTTTACTCAACACAGGGTCTCTACTAGATGACTGGAGAAAAGCAGTTGGAATACCTATATTTATGAAGGGAGCAAGAGGAAATCCGGGAAATTATAGACCAGTGAGACTCACTTCTGTAGTGGGGAAGCTTTTAGAAGAGTTAATAAGGGATAATATACAAGAATATGTCTATTTGAACAGGATTATAAGTAGGAGTCAACATGGATTCATGAGGGATAGGTCATGTCAAACAAATCGAATTAGTTTCTATGCAGAGGTTAGTAGGAACCTGGATCAAGGCAACTCAGTGGATGTAGTCTTTTTGAATTTTGCAAAGGCTTTTGATACAGCGCCACATGGGAGACTATTGCGCAAACTAAGGGATACAGGAATTGAAGTAAATATCTGCTCATGGATTGAGAGCTGGCTAAAAGACAGGAAACAAAGGGTTGTTGTAAATGGAACATACTCCGATTGGACTAATGTGGAAAGTGGGGTTCCTTAGGGTTCAGTATTAGGTCCTCTCGTTTTTAACATATTTATTTCTTAGAGGTGGGACTGGAAAGTAGTGTCTCCATTTTTGCTGAAGACACAAACTTGTGCAAGGTAATTAAATCAGATAATGATGTGCTTTCCCTCCAAAGGAACTTACATAAAATTGAGGAATGGGCACCTAAATGGCAGATGAGATTTAATACAAATAGATGTAATGTTATGCATCTGGGAAGGAAAAATAGCCATGCAATTTATAATCTTAATAGCGCAAATATAGGGGTATCAGATACTCAAAGGGATTTGGGAGTGCTTGTCGACAACCACCTAGGTAACAGTGCTCAAAGCCAAGCAGCAGCTGCAAAGGCAAATACAATATTAGCAGGTATTAAGAAGGGTATAGAAGCAAGGGAACCAAATATAGTTCTGCCACTATTCAAATCTCTAGTATGTCCTCATTTGGAATATGGAGTACAATTTTGGGCACCACTTCATAAAAAGGACATTTTAGAGCTGGAAAAGGTACAGAGGAGGGCAACACAACTAATAAGGGGAATGGAGGGGCTAAGTTATGAAGAAAGACTAACCAAATGAAGCTTCTTTTCTGTAGAAAAAAGGCATCTAAGAATAGATTTGATTACCTTATATAAATACATCCAGGGTCAGTATAAAGATTTGTCAAGGGTGCTTTTTGTGCCTTGAGACTTTTAACTGACAAGAGGACAACCCTTAAGGTTAGAAGTAAAAAGATTGCACCTTAAAGAAATAAAAAGGGTTGTTCACAGTAAGGGTGATTAATCTGTGGAATTCTCTACCAGAGGAGGTGGTGACAGCGGATTCGATAGATAACTTTAAAAGGGGACTGGATTTATTTCTAATTAAAAAGGGAATTTAGGGTTATCCTGGATAATTAGAGAGAGAGCATTGATCCAGGGAGAAATCCGATCGCCAGTATCTGGGGTCAGGGAGGAATTATTTTATTTTTACCTTTGAGATGATTCACTCAGGTTTTTTTTCTGTTTGCCTTCCTCTAGATTAATTAACAATTAATTAACAACTAATTAATTAATAACTAACCCGCATATTGCAGATCAGAGGAGATCTTAAAAGGTTGAACTTGATGGACTGAAAGTTTTTTTTCAACCTTAATTACTATGTAACTATGTACTATGTAATTATCCTAACACTATTGTCATTTATTGCATCACTTAACCAGTGTCTACATTCACTGTTCATATACAATCAATTTTAGAATCCTAGTAAAAGTATTCAAAACCCTGAAGAGCAATAAAGTGCTATATTTCAGGTCCTGGCTCCAAAAAATTGCCTAACTACCTATGTGCACAGCTTCTCTCTTTTTCTTTTTCCACATTTTTCAGTTGTCACGATCTGCTTCTTCAAAGGGGGCTTGATATGAACCTAGTTCAAACCTACCCCAGCAGAATTGTGTAGTTCTTGTTCTCTGTCTCACAAAAGATGGCTTCTGAAGAGGGAAAGGTCCAAAAGGTACAGGCAGAGAATATTGGATACAGGTTACTAGTAGCCTCTGACAAGACCACTCCCAAAGTCAGGATACAAAACACAGAAATAGTCTCACACTGTGGATATGTGAAAACTATAACTGAACCTTTATTGAATGATCAAAACAACATATGTATATTCATCCCATACCACACCCTTGTGTACATTTGTGTATGTGTGTGATGAAACACATCTGCCTTGTAGCCTTGGGTTGTAATAACAATTTAGATAACACTCATCAGATATCTAAACGATAGGCCATATGTCCATGGTGAGCTAGGGTAGAAAATCTTGATGTAAAGCTCAAGTGTCTACTTAAGACTACTTGAAGTACATACATCTCTCTTGACTGTGAGGGTGCAATGATCTACAGCCAACTTCTGTGCAGGGCATTCTTACCAGTTCCATATATGTTATATATAACATTTTCCCTCTCATCACATATATAGTTGTGAGCGTACGGGTCGTTGCTCACGCTTGCGGGCTCGAGTAGCGAGCCCGCGGCCCTCGCGTAGCGAGCCGCGGCCCTCGCGTAGCGAGGTCACTGGGCAAGGGCCTCAGTTGCTGGCATGGAGCGCCGAAGGCGCTCCATGCCAGCAACTGAGGCCCCTCGCGAAGCGAGGGCCTCAGTTGCTGGCGAGGTCACTGGGCACGGGCCTCAGTTGCTGGCATGGAGCGCCGAAGGCGCTCCATGTCAGCAACTGAGGCCCCTCGCGAAGCGAGGGCCTCAGTTGCTGGCGAGGTCACTGGGCAAGGGCCTCAGTTGCTGGCATGGAGCGCCGAAGGCGCTCCATGCCAGCAACTGAGGCCCCTCGCGAAGGGAGGGACTCAGTTGCTGGCGAGGTCACTGGGCAAGGGCCTCAAACCCTCGCAAACTTCACGTCGATACTCAAAAAACACGACACACAAATTACGACACTCGCTAAATTTTACGAGGAACGCAAACAACCTACGAAACACGTTACCACACATTACGACCTCGCAAACATCGGACGCAACACGCCGACATACAAACATTTAAAACACAATACATACACACAGCACATACATAAAAACCTTACCTACACCAAGAGGGAGCACCCAGGACCTCAAAAATGCAACTTACACCTCAATTTTACTCGAAATAAAAGACTTTTGAGACTAAAAAAAAATCTAAGCGACAGAAAAAATGGCTGCCGAACAAAACGAAAACGAGGCTACAGCACTCTAAACTCGCAAAACACCACAACAAACTCGCAAAACACCACAACAAACTCGCAAAACACCACAACAAACTCGCAAAACGCCACAAACCACCTACGGATATTCATACCACACAGTGCACACATTCAGCATGCTTACACAGCAGCTCCACACCACTAATGCTGCAGCAACATCAACACAGATTGCCAGCTCTTCATCACAATGCTTCAAAATAGGTACAGTATATTCATTTAGTAATGTATTACATATTTCATTATTACACACCAAACAGCATTAGCTACCTTACAATTTCATTGCCGTCATTTTTTGACGGGCAATTCGCTAGTAATATATAATAACTAGTATACTTAATAACCATGTACAGGCAACAGGCAACATATAACACACACAATAATACATAATCACAATGTAACAATGTTATGCTCCCTTGGCCATATTCATAATTACTAGCAATATGAGTCCTTAAACAATTAAGTCATGACACCAGGGCTCCCAATTTATTCGTCTACATATTTTATTACACATTTTCTTCTCATTCAGACTTACCCCTTGAAACAGTATAATGTAAAATAAACCTATAACATGGCAATGATTTACCATAACAATATTCCCTAATAGTAAATAATAATACTGGACTGATATTACTGAAAAGAATATCCTAATTGTCTAAAATGAAAGTGTCATGCAATTGAAATGAATGCACTCAACTCAAAGCTTTATACATCATATAATGCAATGAATGTGAATTGGGTTGAAAGAGTAGAATGAAATAAAGCATAGGGGCTTCTGCTATACCCTACAAAGAATAGGGGAAGAGAGATTGTATCTAATATCGAAGAAATACTGAATACCCTGGCATAATATATTCAGGTCAGAGTTCAAAGCCATCTAGATAGCTAAATGTTTGTGAACTAAACAACCCTGATATCATAGGATACTTTCTGTTTTAACACCAACACAGGAGGCTTTAAAAAGTGTTTCAGATTCTACTAAATTAGTAGCCAGTGATACAACAATAATAAACAAAACAAAGAAAATAAAAGGTCTAGCTCCCACTGGAGCACTACATTTTTACTACCCAAGCTCATCCAGCTAAACTCGGGTGGAGCAAAAAAATAAAAAAACAGCCCAATATTTAGTTCAAACTTAATGGCCTTTATTCTCAGAACTCCAACTTTCCAATGTGCTTGTAGATCACTGATCAGCTGCTCAGGGAGGTCTCTCTGTGTCTTTTCGCTTCAGCTGTATACAAAACATGTCTCTCTCTGGGTGTATCTTGTCTTCAGCTCAAATACGGTCTGTAAATATTTCTCTGCGAGTGGGTCTTTTTTCTTAAGCACAAACAAAAACACTTTTCTCTGTGTTTGTCTCTTTTCAACGCAGAACACCAGAGAACTTGCAAACTCCACTCTGCAGTTTCCACGCTCATGCAGGCCTCAAACAAAGCCTACAGGCCTCAAATAAAGCCTGCCTCTTCAACTGCCAACCTCTCAATGCTAGCAACAGTGCATAAATGACCCCACCCATTTCTCCGTTCCAGTCTTTTGAAAGCTTGTGAACAGGTGGATTTAATCAAACTGCTCCAGTTAACTCTCAACTTTTCAGACTTGCTTCAGAAAAAAAGCTTTTAAAAGTCTGTGGCTTACACAAATCTCTGAGAGAACTTAGTCACACATCAGCTCAACATCATGGGGTTGAGCGACTTGAGCCAAGAGGCTGTATATGCTGTACATTGCATCTGCATTATGTTGACTGCCATCAATGTGGATTCTTCCTTTCTCCTTTTTCTGGTGACATTCACTTGTACCTGTTGAAGCTTCTGCTCTTCCAGCTTTTTCCCTACCTCCTCCATTTTAGAAGGTAGTTCTGGTCTCCAGAGCCATCATGGAGGAGATGTTACTGTAGTTCCAGGAGTCGATATTGCTGTTCACTTTTCAGTAACCTCTGCACACTATGTAACAGTTCAGCCCTCTCTCCATTATCATGCACATCCTTCTTCCTCTGTGCCACCTGTATTAAGGCATTCTGCAATGACTGAATGGCATGTTGCTACTTCTCTTTATGACAAAAATACAGATGCTGCTGATGAGTCTTGGGAAGCGGTTTTGTTATCAGCAGTGTGCTCAGATAGAGCCATAATTGTACAGCTCACCTTTAACGTGTTCTGCAACTCCGCAATATATCCCTTCTCATTAGAGGAAATAGCCTTCTCCTGCCCGATGTACCACAAGACCCCTGGGGTCTTCTGTTCCAGGATGTGCAAAGTCCATCTCACTAAAATTGGAACTTCTTTTGTATTCACTGGAAGCAGAATAAGTGGTGAAGCCTCTCAGGCTATGCATATGCTACTCCAGTCTCATGATCATTTGCAGTCACAGGCAATATCTGTAAGACTTTCTGTGAAGCTTTGGGATAGAGCATTGTGGTCAGATGGTTTCTTCTGCAGCTCCTGTGTTATAAAAGTGATCATAGTCTCATGATTCCCTAGGGCACTGTTAAGCTTCTGCACTTCACCTTGTATGTTTGTATCTCTGCTCTCCCTCTCTACTTACAGCTCTGCCATCTGTTGCCTCACACTGCTGTGATCACATCCTATCCTATAAAGATTGGCTCCTTTCTCCCTAGTCAACAATTCCATGCACAGCTTCATATGTCCTCTCAGTCAGGGGGATTCCTCTTTCCTCAGCTCAATCTCCAGATTCTCATCTTCGTCATCATCTAGCGGTGGTGCAGGTGGTGCAATGCACTGGTGTCCTGCACCTTATTAATGGAACTATGAAAAAACAGAATATCCATTCCAGGATAAATCTTATGCCTCTATTTTAATAGACCCCTAGTTGAACAAAACTATTGAATATCTGTGACAACAAAAATTGCTATTTGCAGTTATTTGGAACTATTAAGTAAAAGTTAAATT
This sequence comes from Discoglossus pictus, assembly GCA_027410445.1. Taxonomy (NCBI): domain Eukaryota; kingdom Metazoa; phylum Chordata; class Amphibia; order Anura; family Alytidae; genus Discoglossus; species Discoglossus pictus. Next base: position 286,283,126 of record CM050165.1, read on the forward strand.
AATCATATACTGGGAAAACCAGAGTCAAAATTATAGTTTATTCCTATTAGGCAGGCTTAACCCCACTATGGCAACACATTATGAGAAAAAGAACACCTTGAAAATAGTAGGATATAACTCCCAGAAGCAGTAATATATATTGTTGGTGTTGATTGGAAATAGAAAATGAACACAATTATATATAAAACTTAATCGTTGCTAATTGATGTTAAAAAATCCCAAAATTTGTAAGAACCAATGATTAAAACATATAAAACTCAGTAAGTTGTCAATCCTACTTGAGGATGTCAATCACAAAAGCCAATCGAATGACTGATTCATACATAAATGGTCAAATTCAGGATCCAAAAGTTCCTTAAACTGTTATATAGTAAAGAAATCTTTATAAATTATCCATTGGTCTAGTAAGATATCTTAAAATACTGAGACTCTGCTTCTTTCCAGTCCCACACATACTGGTGTAGCAGAAGTTAAGGACCCTTTACTTGCCCTATGCTGACTGCGACATATAGTCCAAATTTCTACCTACACTGCCCTCCTGTTATTTGATCCGAGAGATTCAATTATGCCAAATACTTTAAGCATTAACTATATACAATAGTATAATCGCTGCTTAGTGTTGCAGCATCAACTCTGACATCACAGTAAGGAAAAGGCCCAAAAACTGTCCTGACGCATGCGTCGGCTTTAGCTTCAAATTGTCTATTAACCTTTTCATTATTCTTAATTACAGAAACTCCTCTAGATTTGGAAAGAAGATCAAGGTCTGGCTGAAGATTTGATTAAACGCACAGACATTAATAACATCTCAAAAAGGAACTATCAGATATATTTAAATTTATCAGTTGCATCCAAGTCTTTAAATATTCAAATTATAAAAGTAAATAAATTAAAATATAACATTATCTTAGAAGTCCAAGATAAAATGAAATATGTATTAACATCAGTACTGTATACATTGTATGATCAGCTTTAATATGATACTGAATTGTAATTGTTAACAAAATAAATTTGCTTAAGGGTAGTGATGTCGCGAACATAAAAATTTCGGTCCGCGAACCGTCGCAAATGTTCGCAATCCAGCAAACCCGGCAAATCGCCATAGACTTCAGTGGGCGGGCGGATTTTAAAACCCACAGGGACTCTTTCTGGCCACAATAGTGATGGGAGAGTTGTTTCAACGGGACTAACACCTGGACTGTGGTATGCCGGAGGGGGATCCATGACAAAACTCCCACAGAAAATTACATAGTTGATGCAGAGTCTGGTTTTAAGCCATAAAGGGCATAAATTACCTAACATTACTAAATTGTTTGGAATAACATGCTTTAAAACATCAGGTATGATGTTGTATCGATCAGGTAGTGTAAGGGTTAGGCCCGCTTCACAGTGACAGACCAAAATCCCCGTTTAACGCACCGCAAACAGTCCATTTGCACAACCGCAAACTCCACCTTTTGCACAAGGTTGGATACCAAGCTAGCCATGTCCCGTTCCTTGTCCTCACTGATGTCATTGAAGGTCTCTTCCTCCACCCAGCCACCAAGGGTCCCCGAAAGGTGACAACAAGTCCCCTGGGACGCCTGCTGTGTTTGGTCTTCCACCTCCTCAAAGCCACCTTCCTCCTCTGACTCCTCTTCTTCAGACTCCTCTCACTGTGTTGCCTCTCTCTGCATTATTATAAAGGGTGTGTTAAGTAGTACTACTCTTAGTTTATTACCTGTTACAGCACCTATCAGGGGGCGTGTATAAGGCCTGGATTTTTGGAACCGGGAGATGGAAAAAGATACTTGGTTGGTCGTATCAATTCATATTTGGGGCACTTTGTGACATTAGCTTCTTACGCTCAAACATGTCCTTTACAGGCACCTGACTATGGGCAGATGAGCAGGAACTGCTCAAGGCGAGAGACGGAGTGGCGGATGGTTGAGAGTGGGCAAGAAGGACAGTAGTGGTTGATGTGGCTGATGATGCTGGACCAGGAGGAGTATGGCGGCTTTGAGTTTGTGTGCTGCTTGTACTCATGTGTTGGTCTGGAGTCACCCAAACATTAGGTCTCAACCTGTAGAGGATAAGGGAACCAGGCTACTCTAGACCTCATTCATCATTACAGGTTTTGACAGATTGGTACTATGCGTGCAAGCTACTGTGACAACAGATATGAGTGGCACTGTGCACTTGCAGAAGTTGGCAGAGTAAACGCTGTAGGTCTGACACACACGCTTGCAGACAACTAACTGCTATGCAATCTATTACAGTAGAATTTTTTTTTTGTTTGAAATGTACACTACTGTTACACCAGATATGAGTGGTGTGTTAAGTAGTACTACTCCTATCAGTTTAATCCCTGTTGTGTGCCTTTTTTGGGGGTTTGGTTGTTGAAGCCACAGTGCAGCACCAGAGGCCAGAAAAATGAGGCATGTACACATGCCTGAAAAATTAGATATTGTTGATCTTGCAGCGAGCAGAGAAGAAGGTAGGCCTGATTCAACGCCCCAGCCCTGCATACCCACACTCAGAGATTGAGGGGGGGGGACCTGAGAAGGCCACGGGCCGGAGATATAAAGGGGGGCCATCCCAAATAAGCACACAAGCGGGGACAAAGGTAGTGAAGGGGACATAGAGGCCCATGGACTGACGGTCGCCATCTTGTCAGGAAAAGGGCCCAGCAATTAAGCCAAACTGACCCAGCACAGGCAGCTACTTTAGACGCTGTACAATTACACCTTAATAAAGCTGAAACATGCAGCAGCAGGGATTCTAAACGGCCACACGGGGACAAGGAGGCTAACAGCCCCCCCAGTCTCTGCACCACTTTTTTTTAACAGATAACCCAAGGGGCTAACCAGGGACCTTGCCCACATAAAAAACAGAATTTTATTGGAGGAATTATTAGTGTCTTTACCCCCCAAGAGAGGACATAATATACGGTATCTTTAGACTACCTGATGGCCAAACCTCCTTTAGCCCCAATGCTATCCAAGAAACCTTTCAAAACTTCTATCAGACCATATATTCATCCAAATCCCGCTGCAGCGTATCTGACATAGAGTCCTTCCTACTACAGCAAGAAGTCCACAAAATACCTGTACCTCAATTGGACAGCTTGAACCTAGACATATCCCAAGAGGAAGTTAGATCTACAATCCAAGATCTTAAATTTGGCAAGTCCCCAGGGCCAGACGGTTTTACTCATCTGTACTATAAGAAATTTGAGCCCTTGCTTACCCCCGCACCTAACATCTTTGTTTAACGCTATACTAAATGGAGAACCTATGCCCCCTTAATAGTCTTTCCAAAAGAGGGTAGGGACCCTTTAGAGGTTAAAAATTATCGCCCCATACCCCTGATAAATGTGGATGTCAAGATCCTAGCTAAAATTATGGCCAAACGAATATCTAACTTTTTACTGGACTAAATACACATGGACGAAACGGGGTTCATTCCTTTCAGAGAGGCAGGAGATAATGCCAGGAGGGTTCTGAACGCCCAGTTCTTGGCTCAACACTATAACAACCCAGTTTGCCCTCTAGCCCTAGACATAGAGAAGGCTTTTGATACGGTGGAATGGCCATATATGTACAAAATGCTAGATAAGTTTGGATTTGAGGGACGCTTTCTCAACCTGCTCAGAAGGTACTACGACTCACCAGTAGCTAACTTAAAGATACCAGGGAACCATAAGGCCAAAATCCAAGTACAGAAAGGGACCAGGCAGGGATGCCCACTCTCCCCACTGCTCTTTGCTCTTGCCATTGAACCCCTAGCGCAGGAAATCAGAACCAACCATGCCATCCAGGGGGTTCAAGTAGGACACCATCAGTTTAAGTCTACACTTTTCGAGGACGATCTGCTTTGCACCCTGACCAAGCCCCTTCTCTCTATAACAGCACTCATGTCCACTTGCAAAAGGATATTTCTCTTTAAATGGAATCCTGCTTACTGGGGATACACATAAAAAAACTTCTCAATCCTAGAACAAGCTATTCCAATTAATGGCTTTAGCATTCAAAATGCACATAGCTACCTGGGCCCGGATGGATTTACAAATCTCTATTACCAAACTTTTATAGACTTGTTATTAGCCACACTTTTCAATCAAATTTTAGAAGGCTCTCCCATGCCACAAGAACTAAACCATGCAAATATGATATGTTTCCCGAAAGAACGACGAGACCCATTAGAACTTAAAAATGACTGCCCCATATCACTCCTAAACGGGGATATAAAAATGTTGTCCAAATTAATGGCAAACAGGATTTCGCAATTTCTCCTCTCCATAATCCATAAAGACCAAACAGGGTTTATCCCCCATAGACAAACAGGGGATAATATCAGACGGACACATAATTTAATCTCATGGTCATCCCAACATCAAATACCCACATGCCTTTTGGCGTTAGATATAGAAAAGGCCTTTGATACTTTGGAATGGCCTTATTTAAAAGCAGTATTACAGAAATTTGGGTTTGCAGGCAAATTTATGAACTTGATAGATACATACTACAAATCCCTGTCAGCCAGATTAAAACTCCCGGGAGATAGCTTACATCACATAAAGATTCAAAGGGGAAAAAACAAATTTTTAGATTTATTTGGAATCATAAAGCCCCAAGGATCTCAAAAAATAATATGTATAGACCAAAAGGAAAAGGGGGCCTATCGTGCCCGAATCTCAAACTGTATTACAAGGCAGCGCAGCTGGCTTTAATTCCTCTGGCGCATTCTCCCACACATCAGCCGCTCTGGGTATTTATGGAAAATGTAAGCATGTCACCTTATACATGGGATACAGTAATATGGATTCCAGGCCTGTATACTTTTTTGAGAAACTTGAAAAACCTGTTGATTAAGCACTCATTAAAAATATGGCCGGAGATGAACTGGACACAAAATCTGGACACTCGGGTATCAGATCTTACCCCTATCGTACCCAATCCCCACTTTAAGATACATCTTCCGGAAAGCTCTCTCAGTTGGTGGAAGTCTCAGAACCTACTAAGGGTTGGTCCATGCTGGCATGACGACAAAATAATGACCTTTGAGCGGGTGAGAGATAGATGCAATTTACCCCTGGCTGAACACTATAATTTTTGCAGGACACATCATTTTATATATACGATAAGTGTTAGGGGAACCCCCCAAAGAAACACCTGGCTACTCAAAAAATGTAGGGATTCCCCCTTTCAGCCTGGTATTATTAGCCTCATGTATGAACTATTTAATGAAAACTCATGGGCAAACAATCCAGACTATACCAAAGCCTGGGAGAGGGATTTGGGCACTGAGTTGGCAGACAGCACATGGGATAAAAGTTGGCGAGGCTTAAGTAGGGGATCTTTAAATTATAGTCTGCTTGAAAATTCAATAAAGGTCCTACACAGGAGATATATTACTCCTTTTAAGCTAAATAAATGGGATGCAAAACGGAGCAGCTCATGTTTTAGGAACAGTGGTAATGAGGCTACATTTATTCATGTCTGGTGGGAGTGTTCGGCAGTCATAAGACTATGGGAAGAAACATGCTTACTAGCTTCTAAAATGTTTAAGATTCCGGTTTCTGCTAATATAGAAAACTGCATGCTGGGTATTCCGCATGTCTGTCTCTCACCCGCTCAAAATAGGCTATTAAAGTTCATCATGTTGGCCACAAAGAACCATTTAGCCAGACAATGGAAATAAGATACCCTACAATTTCAGGTGGTTAGAAATAAATTAAACTTTATCCTTATAAATGTATGCCTTACGCATTTAGTAGACAACTCCATGGATACATTTTGAGATATATGGTCTCCGTGGCTGCAATTAAGGGACAGCATATCATCTGGAGACAATTAAAGAAATTTAGGTCCGGAATAGAGGCTCCCCTAAATTGGAGAGGATATTCTCAAGAGAACGGGATGGATGGAGGTGTGTGTGGATCCTTAGAGGGGCGGAGGACGGAGGTAAGTGCTATATTTGACATCATATTTATGTAAAAAAAAAGGATGTTTGTGGACCTTTCCCTTTCCCAACATGTTAAATCTAGTTATTTATTTTCCCAATTATAGTCGGATTCAAGACTTAAAGGGAATCAACTTAAAACAAACTGAATTAAAGCTAATAATAACTGAAAAGTAAAAACAATATATAGATTTTTAGGCTACAGGTACAACCAAATCCAGATAACATACTAGCCCTGGATATGGTATAAGCTCCAAGATTATGGAATGGAAAGGGGTAAACTGAGTATTAATAGAGATAAGGTAACTCAGAGATGTATTAACATGTATGGATATATATGTAACATGGAAATGGTTGTTTGAATATGATATATTACCTGACCTAATAAAATATTTTTTGAAAGAAAAAATACACATAGCTAGTAGTTGGAAAACCCCAAATTAAAACATTCAGGAATTAATAAAAAAAATCAACTATTTACTGCTCAACGAGAGATTAAACCATGTAGTCTTGGATAGAATCACCCAGTTCCAGACAATTTGGGATCCCTGGATAACATCCCCATTTAGTGCCCCCCTGATATAATAAAACATTTGTTAATGGTTGAAGCGACTCGGGGGGGAAGGACCGGAGTGGGGGAGCCCTGGAGGAGACCCTTCAGAAGCAACCGGCGGCAAAATCATCAGAGGAAAGGAGAGGTCGCCTACTGAAGCCTGCCCTAGGGTAACCCAAGGGCGATTGAGCAGGTTAGATATTGTAAATAATAAGCTACTGCTGGAGTGATGATAGATAATAGGACTTTGGTGTTAACTGCTGATATACTCTTTACTATTGTCCGTTTTACCATGTCTTAGGTTTCTCTTAAAAATTGCAATCACAGTAAAAAAAAAGAACATTTATTAACCAAAAAAGTCAAAATAAGGAGGCCTAGCCAGCTAATTTTAACAAAATGTCTCCATTGTAAATATGTATTTTTGCACAACTGTTGTGTTATGCAAGACTGTTCAATATGCTTTCTTTTTCATTACATGCCGTATGCCTTCTGACATAAAAATTTAAATTAAAACATTAGGTATTGTTGCAGCCGCTGCTGTTGCAGTTGCCAGAAAAATTGACCTTTGTTCCCCAGGCAGAAAGTGCCATAAAGCATTGCGTCTTCTTGAACCCTAGTTGGTGGCGGATAAGTCACTCAAGTCATCCGGCATTCACAGATAACATACAGCAGCGTGTGGACCATTTTTAGCCGAAGGCAGCTCATCTCATCAGGCCTTTTTCAGTCGAATGTATCGACCAGTGTCAGTCCCTTCGGGATCCATCCCTCATTCATCTTTATAAAGGTGAGGCAATCTAGACTTTTTTGCCCTAGGCGACTTCTCTTCTCGGTGACAAAACCTCCTGCTGCACTGAAGGTCCTTTCTGACAGGACACTTGAAGCGGGGCAGGCCAGAAGTTCAATTGCAAATTGGGATAGCTCAGGCCACAGGTCTAGCCTGCCTACCCAGTAGTCAAGGGGTTCGTCGCTCCTCAGAGTGTCGATATCTGCAGTTAAGGCGAGGTAGTCTGCTACCTGTCGGTCAAGTCGATCTCTGAGGGTGGATCCCGAAGGGCTGTTGCGATGTGTAGGACTGAAAAAGGTCTGCATGTCCTCCATCAACAACACGTCTTTTAAACGTCCTGTCCTTGCCGGCGTGGTAGTGGGAGGAGGATTACTTTCACCTCTTCCCCTGTTGTATTGCCCTTGTGCTGTGGAATCACCCTTATATGCTGTGTAAAGCATACATGCTAATTTGTTTTGGACCTGCTGCATCCTTTCTGACTTGCTGTAATTTGGTAACATTTCAGGCACTCTCTGCTTATACCGGGGGTCTAGTAGCGTGCACACCCAGTACAGGTCGTTCCCCTTTAGCCGTTTTCTACGAGGGTCCTGCGACAGGCACGACAGCATGAAAGACCCCATTTGCACAAGGTTGGATGCCGAGCTACCCATTTCCCGTTCCTTGTCCTCAGTGATCTCGCTGAAGATATGTTCTTCCTCCCAGCCATGTACAACACCACGGGTACCAGATAGGTGACAACGAGCACCCTGGGATGCCGGTTGTGATTGGTCTTCCTCCTCCCCCTCAATGCCACATTCCTCCTCTGACCCCTCTTCCTCACAGTCCTCTTCCAGCGTTGCCGCAGGTCCAGCAAGCGATGCTGATAAGGCTGTTTCTGGTGGTGATGGTGACCACAACTCTTCCTAGGCACGCTCATCTACGGCCTGATCCAGCACTCTTCGCAGGGCACGCTCCAGGAAGAAAACAAATGGTATGATGTCGCTGATGGTGCCTTCGGTGCGACTGACAAGGTTTGTCACCTCCTCAAAAGGACGCATGAGTCTACAGGCATTGCGCATGAGCGTCCAGTAACGGGGCAAAAAAATCCCCAGCACCGCAGAGGCTGTCCTAGCACCCCGGTCATACAAATACTCATTAATGGCTTTTTCTTGTTGGAGCAGGCGGTCGAACATTAGGAGTGTTGAATTCCAACGTGTGGGGCTGTCACAAATCAAGTGCCTCACTGGCATGTTGTTTCGCCGCTGGATATCTGAAAAGTGCGCCATGGCCGTGTAGGAACGCCTGAAATGGCCACACACCTTTCTGGCCTGCTTCAGGACGTCCTGTAAGCCTGGATACTTATGGACAAAGCATTGTACGATCAGATTACACACATGTGCCATGCACGGCACATGCGTCAGCTTGCCCAAATTCAATGCCGCCCCAAAATTTCTTCCGTTGTCACAAACCACTTTGCCAATCTCCAGTTGGTGAGGAGTCAGCCATTGATCCACCTGTGCGTTCAGGGAGGACATGAGTGCTGGCCTGGTGTGACTCTTTGCTATCAGGCAAGTCAACCCCAAGACGGCATGACACTGCCGTATCCGGGATGTGGAGTAGTATCTGGGGAGCTGGGGGGTGCCGTTGATGTGGAGCAAGACGCAGCAGAAGAGGACTCAGCTGAGGAGGTTATGGAAGAGTATGGAGTAGGAGGAGTAGAGGAGGTGGCAGCAGGCCTGCCTGCAAGTCATGGCGGTGTCACCATGCAGAGCCTCTCATTCCATGATTGGCAGGCATCATCAGGTTTACCCAATGCGCAGTGTAGGTGATATACCTGCCCTGAACATGCTTTGCAGACCAGGTATCAGTGGTCAGATGGACCCTTGCCCCAACACTGTGTGCCAGAGATGCCATTTCTTACTTTTGCACAATCGAGTACAGGTTGGGGATTGCCTTTTGGGCAAATAAATTTTGGCCGGGTACCTTCCACTGCGGTGTCCCAATCGCTACAAATTTTTTGAACGCCTCAGACTCCACCAGCTTGTATGGTAAAAGCTGGCGGGCTAAGAGTTCAGACAAGCCAGCCGGGCAAGGGAGTGACTTTGTGGCATTGGCTTCTTATGCTCAAACATGCCCTTGACAGACACCTGACTGTGGGGAGATGAGCAGGAACAGCAAGAGGCGAGAGACGGAGTGGCGGATGGTTGAGAGGGGGCAAGGAGGACAGATGAAGATGCTGGACCAGGAGGAGGATGGCGGCTTTGAGTTTGTGTGCTGCTTGTACTCATGTGTTGATCCCATTGGCGTTTGTGATGTGACATCATGTGCCTTCGCAAAGCAGTTGTACCTAGGTGGGTGTTGGACTTCCCACGACTCAGTTTCTTTTGGCACAGGTTGCAAATGGCATCGCTGTTGTCAGAGGCAGACACACACAAAAAATGCCACACTGCTGAGCTCTGCGGTGACGGCATTCTGGTGGTGGCAACAGCATGCGTTGATTGGCGTGCTGTCTGGCTGACCCCGGGTGCTGATGCATGCTGTCTGAATGTGCCACTAGCTCGTTGCGATGACCTCCCTCTGCTTCCAACTCGTCTCCTCCTTCTCTCTGTCTCCCCATCTGAACTTTCCCCCTGTTCTTCTTCTCTTCTAGCGGGAACCCACGTGACATCCACGGACGCATAGTCATCATCATCACCCGCCTCACTTGTATCTGACAACTGAACAAAGTAGGCAACAGCAGGTACATCATCGTCCTCACATTGTACGTACATGTGTGTACTGCTGCCTGACTGAGACATATTCCTGTTATCTACATCCTCTGGCAATAATGGTTGCGCATCACTCATTTCTTCAAACTGATGTGTACATAACTCTTCTGACTGATCAATTGAATCGGCTGTGGTACTAGTGTTGGTGGTGGCGGCAGGTGGCCAAGTGGTAACTTGAGAGGTGCCCGAAGCTAAGCTGGAGGAGGATGGTGCGTCAATGTTCCAAGCGGAAGCTGTAGAAGATTGGGTGTCCTGTGTTAGCCAGTCAACTACGTCCTCTGAACTTTTCAAGTTCAGGGTAACTGACCTCTGAACAATGGGCATTATTGTAGGGCCAAAGGGAATCACAGCACAACGACCACGACGGCCCCTGTGGGGTGTCCTGCCTCTGCCTGTCATTTTTTTCCGATTAGTGGTACTATGCGTGCAAGCTACTGTGACAACAGACATGAGTGGCACTGTGCACTTGCAGAAGTTGGCAGAGTAGACGCTGCAGGCCTGACACAGACGCTTGCAGACAAGTAACTGCTATTCAATGTATTACAGTCAAAATTGTATTATTTGTTTAAATGTGCACTACTGACTGTTACACCAGATATGAGTGGTGGCACTGACTGGGCAAGTGGGCACAGTATACGATGTGAGCCTAAGACACACATGCTGGCAGGCAGGCAAATTAAATTAGATTACACAGAAAAAAAGTGTTGTTTTTTTTAAATGTAGAGTGCTGGTACACCACTAGAGTGGATTGGTTGAACTTGGCACAATACTTGTAAGCCTGACACACACACTGGCTAGCGGTCAGGCAAATGAACTAAGATTTAACAAAATAAACTAGTAAACAAGATTGTATTGGTTGCACTGTGCACACACAGTATAAGCTGTGAGCCTGACACACACACTTGCTAGCAGGGGCTAGCAGGGAGACAGGCAAATGAAGTTAGATTAGACAGAAAGAAAAAAAATGATGTTATAGCCCTAAAAAGGGCTTTTTGGGGTGCTGTGTTTACAGCAGAGATCTGATGAGTCCTTCAGCACTGCACTGGACACTGAATAAACTTGTCTAGCTATTGATTTCCCTATTCAAACAGCATCATCTACACTCTCCCTCCTCTCAGTAAGACTGCAAGTTAGTTATGATTCCAAAATGGCTGCTGTCCATGATGTAGAAGGGTCTGGAAGGCAGGGTATGATGCGGATTTGCTGGTGTCTGCTGACTGTGAGGTGCAGGGTCAAAGTTTGCTCAATGATAAAGTATAGGGGGCGGATCGAACATCGCATATGTTCGCAGTTCGCCGCGAACGCGAACATGCTATGTTCGCCGGGAACAGTCCACCGGCGAACTATTTGCGACATCTCTACTTAATGGGAATCAAAAAAATCAACTTTGAAATCTTACTAAATAACTTACTAAAGCAAAAATGTGTATTCGCTTGAATACTTTGTATAGATAACACACTCTAGTGTAGTGCTTATTACTAGTTGCTATGGAATATGTTGGTGTGTTACAAATAAACTATAATAATAATAATAGACGCTGTGTAAAGAAAAATTTGATATATACAACTGTGTATTAACATAAAAATATTATCTATTGCCACTCTCGTTTCTAGAGAAACTGATCATATTTAACTATAATATAGTGTTTTTGAATTTAAGCGATAATATGACATAACTATAACTAAGAAAGTAATTAACATCTAATTTTTGCAGTCCACATAGGCTTTTAAGCAGAGCTATTACTATAAACAAATCTAATACAAATTAAAATAAGAACAACATGCCTGTGATCCCAAAAAATCATAAATCCCATAAAGCCTCCAGATTAAAGTATCCCAATATTTGAACATACCAACAATATAATCTAGACAAGCAACTTGCACGTCAAAAATGACTGGCAATACAATTTTGATGCTGGGAAAGCTGTTTGCCAAACAATGCGAGTCTCTGAAACTCAACCTTTTTGTGATCTACAAAGTACAACATTTATAATAATTTTTATTTTTTTTACCTTCAACTTGTATTTCACTAACAGGTAAACCATAATTTGTGAACAATATTAACTATTTTAATTCTTATGTATGCAAAAATAATATAACAATGGTTGAAGTTTTGATGAATACATATTGTAAACCATTTCATAATACTTTGTTACATGCAACTTATATTTGAAACAATGTTGAACCATTTTTTTTTTTTTAACAACACTAACATTTTTAATTCAGAGGTATGCATGAGTAACATAAGAATAGGTCAACTTCCGCTGAATAAGTGTTTGCAACCATTACATAATGCTTTGTAACATTCAACTTTTATTTCAAGTACTGGTAAACCACATAGGTATTGAATCCAGAGTAAGGCAAACAGTAAACCCCCCATTGAAAATTAGCCAATTGTATCAAAGAGGGAAAACAAATAATTCCTTCCTGACCCCATTAACTGGCAATCGGATTACTCCCTGGATCTATACTCTGTATTTAATTATACATTTCAATTTATTAACGAATGGTTATCCTCCTACTAACATAAATCCTTAATTATATACGATAGAACTTTGCACACCTTTTAAAATACAATGTTAACATCTGAAATAGTACCTTAAAATAGTAATATTTAACCTTTAATTGTACGGAAATGCCATCTAATTGTTTTGTGGAGCCAATCATGCAAAAAGGTAACTTCTAACACATTCCAATATGTTACTTTGTCTTTGCATTTTTTTTGTTACTCTTGTAGTTCTTGAAAATGGCACATAGAGTTTCCTATGTGAAATCGTGGTCCTCTAAAAAGAGACCGCCAGACATAAGTTTGTCCGCGGGGTATAACCACTTTTCTCTATGGTTTTTGCCATTTCCTAGAGATTCTTTAGTGGAATAGGGGTCCTCTAAAAAGAGACCGCCAGACATAAGTTTGTCCGCGGGGTATAACCACTTTTCTCTATGGTTTTTGCCATTTTCTAGAGTTTCCTTAGTGGAATAGTGGTCCTCTAAAAAGTCCAGGTGACATTAAATTTTTTCCTCACACTGTTCTCTATGTTTTTTGTTATATATTTTGTGAATTTTTTCTTTGATATAAGAGAAGTGTTCCTTTTTTAATGTTGTTATAAATGAAGACATTGCTGTATTTTTTTGTATGTCCAAGTGGTTCCCTTAAAAAGAGACAAGCAGATTTGTACTTTTGTCTATGGGATATAACAACTGTTTATTGTTGTTGTTTTGAACTTTTTGCTGTTATTCTTGTAGTTCATGAAAATGGCACAAAGAGTTTCCTATATAAAATAGTGGTCCTCTAAAAAGAGCCCCGGTAACATAAAAGTTCGTCCTGGAAGTAAAACCACTGTTCTCTATGTTTTTTGGCCATTTTATAGAGTTTCTATAGTGGTCCTCTAAAATGTTGTCCTCAAAATAAAACCACTGTACTTTATGTTTACAAAACCTCATAGTACACAATGTTTCTGGTAAAAAATGTGACAATCCTCTAATAAATCACACTGACTTGGGTTTTCTTGAATATGAACTTTAATTTCCTCTGGATTATTGCATCTTAAAAATGCAACATATAGTTGACCATGTGCAAACACAGGTTCCTTCAAAAAAATACCCACAGACTTAAAAGTTTGTCATTGGGATTTAATAATGGTCATGGCAAATGCCATGATAATGGGAAATTGTCTCCTTTGAAGGAAATAGCCAATCATTGAATTGATATTGGCCTTCAGATCTCATATTTATTTCTAATTTAAGGTGTGTAAATATTTTTCACAGTTTACTTCTCTTTATTTCACATTTCAACAATGTCAGTCCTATTGCCATGTGGCACCACAGGTAATGTTTGCCTGAAATCTTCTCCTAACAACATCACCTTTCCACCAAAGGGCAAATCATTACCCATAACTTATTTTAATAATCGATCAATACATTGCAGGGCATGACATGACATCATTGTTGCCTCATCTATTATAATTCATTTACTTTGTGAAATGTTTTGGCTTGTAATGAATGAATTTGAATATCTGACACTGATGTTTCTAGAATGGGAACTGGCAGTTTAAATCCACTATGCACAGTTCTACCACCTTCTAACAAAAGTACGTCAATTCCAGTTGTTGCAAATAGCAATGCTATTTGACCCTGTGCTCGAATGCATCTCATCCATAAATTATGTAGAGAAGAACTTTCCTGATCCACCAGGGCCATCTAGATAGAAATAACACTCTGTGAGCATGTCATCGTCTGTTGTATTTGTAATGCATTTAAAGTTCCAATTTGTTCTTGTGTTTTTTGGTATTCAATCTCAGTGTCATACTCATCAAAGTTAATTTCAACTATAATTCCTGGATCAGGCAGATTAAAATTTGCACAATTTAATCCATGACAAAGAAAGATTTCCTGAATTTCCTTTAATGCTTTTAATAGCGCCATGGTCTCATTGTAACATTTCAAGAAGTCTTCACAAATATGTAATTTAAATGTTTCCCACAAAGCTAATGCATCAGGTACATAGCAAAAGATGCAAATGAAAGCAAATTGTTCTCTTATTTGCTTTGGCATTTGACATAGTGCTGCTTCTTCTAGACATCTCTCGCATTCTGTATCATCTGCCAGGAACTTTTGATGTTTTGCAGCTAATTGGAAAGTATTATAAACTAGGTCATTGACTGTGCGTAATTGTTCATAACTTTGTGCACCGGGAACAAGTAAAAGAAGTAATCTTAAGCTGAAACGTTCAATGTCTCTTGGACTAACAGTATCAATTTGTGGGATAATTTTATGATTATCTTTTTTTTGCCGCCATTGACAATTTAAGAATACATAGTGCTGTGGAATCTCAATGTATAAAAATTGTCTGGCCTCAGTGTCCTGATAATTTAATTGAAAACAAGCAGTAAGTGTTGTTGCTCTATCATCACTGTGTGCTAAAGTATTTCTTTCATTCCCTGCAGTGAAGCAAACAAATTGACTTTGTGGCAAATGGAAAGCTAATCGACACACAGCATGTGACCGATCATGCATCTCAAATTTGAGAAGACGCCACATTGCTTCTGGAGCACTTACATAGCGAGCATCTAAATAAGATAAAAGTTTGTCATGTAAAACTGGATTGTCTTGTTCTTTTTGTGCGTGTTGCTCAACAGTTGCTGCATCATATCCTTTGAATATATATTTATACACATATTTGATGGATTTGATAGAAGTGCAAGCTTCCACATTGATGTGTGCATTGTACTTCATCAGCAAATGTGGATTGTATGGAACCACATATCTATTATCAACCTTTTGGCCACAGATAATAGCAGTTTGTCCTTCTCTTCTTTTATATAAACGGTATCCATCACAATTTACATAAGTTTGCATTTGAAATTGTTTTGGAAAATCTTTTGTGCATTTTTTATTTTCCATACATGGTGAATTAGGATTTATATCTCCACAAGGACCATGAATCATTCGGTGTGTTACAATGTCATAAAGTTTGGAATATTGTTGTGGATGTGGCAGTTAAGCACTAATCACTGAATCCACTCTATCTGCAGTATTCAATTTATCTTTTTCTTGTAGGATTAAAAGTATATGTGCATGTGGCAGGCATCTTCAATGGTATAAACAAAATTCCCACATTTCCCAGAGAACTGTGCTTTAGTTATATATTAATGTATTTAGTTTTATTTTGAATACTCTAGCCACTCAATCTGGTCCATCAGAAGTATTTTGGCAAAGTTTCAAATTTACCTTAATCTCTGGCCATTGTGGATTACATGTGAATGTAATGAATAAATCTGGTTTTCCAAATTTAGTCACAATGGCCATGGCATCGTTGTATCTTTCTCGCATATTGCAAGGCGATCCTTGGAAAGAAGATGGCTCTTCTAGCTGGAATGTCTCTGTTTGTAGCCAATTCAGCGACATAATCCATCAATCCACAATATTGTTCTATGCAAAGCTTGTTTTGTTGAAATTTGATAAAATTTAGATTATTTGCTTCGATTTGTAGATATGAATCAGTAATCCATTGTTGTGAGTTTCCCCCTACATAAAATAGGATTAAAATGATCACGAACAGCAGTTTGTGCCACTTTATATTCCAGCATAGAAATATTGTTTCTTAAACAAACTTTGCTATTGGGATAACTTTGCAGTTGTAATTTTGGTTGCCATCCTGGCTCACCATTTGTTATAAGACCTAATGTTTTTTTTTTTTAATTGGTATAATTCGGAAATTTTGGATCACTCATTATACTTTCTAAATATTCTGGAAATGTGTGTCTTTCTGGAAGTCTTACCTTTCCTTTCTGACAGCAACTAATAAACTCTCCATCAGTTTGTCTTTCTTTCAGAAAATGATAGGCCCCACAAAACTGACAAACCATATTCATTATTCCACAATAATGAGTGTCTACTGTTAGTGCTATAAATAAAACACTATCATGAGCTTCCTCATCATAAATATCACTACAACTTTCTATATCTACATATCTTTTCTTTGAAGCTCAAACACACTCAGTTTGTGTTTTCTTAGCTATTTTTCTTTTATTTAGAAGTCTCTGTCGGTCTTCATCTCTGAAGCATTGCGAAGTCTCAGGGGACTGTGCATCTCTCCATCTCTGCTTACCTTCCCTTGGCATTTTTCTTTTACGTTCATTCTTGCCTTCTGCGTTGTCCGCCATTGTAATCTGTAATTGTAAATGCAGGTGTAAGATATTGTTGTTGTTTTTTAATGTACATATTTTTTTTTACCTGTCATCAATGCAAAACTTAATGTTTTCATTAAATTAATTCACTAATCAATCAATGGGTTATTTTTAATTTGCATACATTAAAAGCTAAAGAGGTAAGCATATACATATCGATATATATACATATTAAATCAATAATTTAATGGAAAATATATTTTTTCTTTTTTTATAATGAATTATGAAGTAATTAATAAATGGATATACATTAATGAAATAATCTAAAACTGTCATGAATGCAAAACATAAACAGGTAATCATATGTTCCTAAAGAAGGGCAAACACAAAGAGCTATGAGCAAACTATAGATTGGCCTGAAAAGGATTTGTAATGTTTTGATTAAATTAATTAATCAATGAATCAAGTTATGTGGTGTAATTGTCATTCAATAAAACATAAATGGCTACGCATATATGTATTCATAATGTTTATTTTTTTTTATTATTGATTAATTTATAAAATAAAATATGTTAATTAATCAATAACTGTCATCAATGCAAAATAAACATACTTAATCCTGTTTTCCTAAAGAATGTCATCAATAAATCATATACCTGTCAAGTTATCAGGTGCAGAGATGAGGAATCTGTAAAACAACAAAAAAATCATGGAAAGTATCCTGTTTAATTGGGCATACATGCAAAACGTAAAGGCCTAATCATCAATATATTCATAAGTAAATGCATTCAAAAATAATATAATATAATAAACTGATTTAAATATTTAAATCCTTACAAAGGTCCTATCCCTGTTAGGCAATGAGTAGGAACATAGATATATAAGTGCATTAGAAAATGTACCTAATTTTGGGGCAAGTAAAAAATGTTTTGTTTTTTTTTAATTATTAATAATTAAAGGTTAATCAATGATTGTACATTAATGATCATTACTTCAGATATGTAAATGCAATATTAAATCTATGCATTGTAAAATAGACAATATTTATTTTTTATAATGATTACTAATTAATACATAATTAATTAATGGATGTTAATTCATGAATCAATAACAGTGATTAATGGAAAACAAAAAGCCTTAATAATTTTCTCCTCAAAAAGAGCATCATTAAATGATATACTTGTAAAGGTGATCTTATTGCAGATCAAACGCTGCAAACGTCACTCTATGTATTCAGTCAGCTGCACAGATGATTAAATTGTAAAATGAAATGAAAAGCATTTTTTATGTTTGAATGCAATTAATTCATCAATCATTAAGAGTATCATGTTTAATTGACATACATGCAAAACGTAAAGGTATAAGCAGGGATATATTCATAAATGAATGCACTATAAAATATTAAATGTAGCAGGTGTCATAATATAATAAACTGATTTCAATATTTAACTGCTTTGAGGATCCTATCCCTTTCAGGCAATGAGCAGCAACACAGAAATATAAGTACACTGTAAAATGTACATATTTATTGAGTCAGTTTTAAAAAAATATAAATATAATTACTAATTAAGTCATTAATGAACATTAATAATGAATTAATCAATTAATAAATATATTAAAAAGAGTTAAGAATGAATATATTCATAAAGTAAAGGCAGTCACAAATATACATTTTTTTTCATAATGATTACTAATCACTAAATTAATGTCCATTAAAAATTAATCAATGAATAAATATATTTAAAAGTGTTAACCATTAATGTATTCATAAAGTAAAGTTAGTGTAAAATATAAGATTGTGCAGATTGTTTTTAAATAATATATATATATATATATATATATATATATATATATATATATATAATAGAGTTTTTATTAATAATTAATCACTAAAATCAAATTAATATACTTTACCTATTTATAATTAATACCCAGCAATCAAGATCCTGAAGAGCTAACAATCTCTTTAGGTTTTCCAGCAGCAGAAAATGTCCAGTCCGACTGTTTATCACCTGAGGAGAAAGTGTCAGCAATGTGGCAATTGTGCCCTATTTATAGGCTGCGTGCGCGAGACAGAATCGTTGGTTTAGGCGGGAAAGCTGCCATTTCAGTAAAATGGCAGCGATATTCTATGTGTTACAGTGTATTTTTGTACCTCGTACGTCCTGATTGGAACCCCAGAGCAGGGAGGAGATTTTCAATGTGGCCGAACCTTGTGCACTGTTTACCTTATTATTACTGTCTCTTATTGTTCTCAGCCCTATAAATGTCCCTGTGATGTATCAATAAAGTTTTCCCCTTTAGTTGAATTATAAATTGTAGAACTGTGATACTTCTGTAAGGGACGACAAGATATCGGTATTCAATCATTATTATTAACTAGCGACTTGCCCATCAAAAATGACGGGGCGATAAAATTGTAATGGTAATGCTGTTTGCCACAGACAATTTTGGTGGTCTGAGATCCTTCGGCGCCCATTGCAAGGCTGTTGGTTGTATTTTTTTTCTGAGAGGCGCTTTTGCTGTTATTCTTTGGTAGTGGCTGATCTGCTTTTTGCGCTTATTGCAAGTCTTTGTGTGCTATGAGCAGAGTTGGCGCTCATTGTAAATATAACCATAGTTTTTTTTTCTTTTTTGTGTATATGTATTTTTGTATGTTAATAAAATAATTAATACATGAATATACTTTACCTATTTCAAAGTAATATATGCAGGAAGCATTGTGCTGAAGAGCTGACAATCTGTTTTGATGTTCCGGCAGGATACAATGTAGGTTTGCAGTGTTGTGCAACTGAGGTGTAAGTGTCAGCAGTGTGTGGTGTAAATAGGCTGCGTGCATGAGGGGAAGCCATTAGTGTAGCTGTGTAGTTCCGCATTCTGCAAGTTAGTGTTGTAAAATGGCGGCGAATGTGTATGTGGTACAGGGGTGTGGATGATTTAGAGTCCTTGCTAAAAGTGTATCTTGTACCTCGTACAGCTTTTTGGAAAATCTGTCTGCGCTTGGTGGTGTTTTGCGGCTTTAGGGTCGTGTAGCCTCGTTTTCTTTTTTTTCAGGTGCCATTTTTTCTCTCGTTTAGAGGATTTTCGTGTGTCTAAACTCAGGAATTTGGACTTAAATTCAGGTGTAACTTCACTTGCAGAGGTCCTGGGTGCCCCCCCCCCCCCCTTGCTGTGGGTAAGCTTTTTATGTATTTTTTGTGTATTTATTGTGTTTTTAATGTTTTCAGGTGCGGCCGTTAAGGTCGTATTTTTGCAAGTTCGTAATGGGCTCATATTTTTGTAGGCCAAGTCCATACATTTTGTGTTCTAAGTCCCACGGTTCGTATTTCTTTTGTAAGTCTGTATTTAGTGATTGCGTGTTAGATCTATTTTGTTAAAGTGCCGCTTGTGTGGGTGTTTGTAACCGCTTGTGAGGCGCCGTAGAGCATCCACCTCCGCAAATGCGGCCCCTTGCTTCGCGAGGGACGCAGTTCTTCCGAGCTTGCAAAGTGTGACGACGATTGGTAGTTTGACAACTATTATATGCGATAGTAAATTGGATACACTCACATAATTAATTATGTTCCAGTGTAAATGCCTGGCTTTTTATGTTTTTATTTTTTTGTCTGTATTCCGCATAGGGCTTCTGTCATAGGCATGCTAATATGTTAATACTCCGTGTTCTACTTTATGTGGCTATACTATACTTGTCATTGCAGTGACAATAAGCATTGCATAGCAGCACTGCCATCTCAAAATTGTGAAGTTCCTATAACTACAATGATAAATGATAACACATGGCCATGCATTATCATACAAATTACAGTATTGAGAAAATTGATAAAGTTTTAGCAGCAACATAACTTTTCTGAAAAGTTACAACTCCACTTTTAATAAAATTATCACTACTGATATTATAATAAATAAAAACACAATTTAATGGTAATTTACAAAATAAGAAATGGCAAACATCATTGTCAGTATTTGATTTGCTATACACTATATGCTTTCCTATAATATCACAATAACTCAATGTAATCAATGTCTCTGTCCATCTCTGACCTCATGGTTATGAGAAAATCTTGGCATATAAAGTGAAGCTTTAGGCAGAGACCAGTGAATCTTGTAACCACATCACTTGTCATCATTTCAATCTTTATTACATCTATTTTTCAATCCGTTTTCTAACCAAGTGCCAGTGTTTCTTGTGGTAGTCATTAAAAAGCACTAAATTCACTATTTAAGGAATAAATTATATTCGGTACATTGACAAGTATAACATTGCAATCTTGCCATCTCAGATATGTCAAATCCCTATAACTAAATGATAAGCGATACTATATGAAAAAGTATCATGTTCATGGAACTGTGTTACTAATACACTCAAGGATAAAATAATCTGCTTTAGGATTATTTTGCCAGCCTTCCTCAGGATAATGTATCTGTAAAAACATATGATGCAGTCTGGATGCTTGTGAATGCAGGGGCCCAGCAGAATCATTTTGTCCTCTGTTGCAACTTCTCTATACAATGTATGGTTGTTGTAGGGGCCAATAAAAAGCTAAAAATATACAGTATGCAGGTGATCAGAACACCAATAGGTCTAGAGATACTGTAAAATTAATTATATGGCCCTCTCTATGATAATTTATGAGTTTCCCCACTCTAGGCTGCTGTTGCTGGTATCAGAGGGCCCTGTATGGCACCTGGTGCTTTGTATCTTCTGGACCAGTAGTAGTTCCACCACTGATGTGATGGTCGGACAAAAATAATATTGATTTGTGATCATAATGCACTAAACTTAGTCAAATTAAATCAAGCCCTAAGTTAGTTTAAGATTAAATCCCTATAAATGCCTTCATTAAAGGATTAATCAGTTAAAAAGCTTTGGAATCTTCAAGGATTGCTGTATTTTTCCATATATTATGCATTGTTTAAGTTAGTTAGTTAAGTCAATGTACAATGAGATTTTTTAGCACAGTATGCTATGCCCCAAGGCCCTCCTTTGGCCCCAGTGGATCTTCTGTGCTGCCCGTGGACCCCTGTGTCCTCCACGGATCCTCTGTGGCCCCCCTTGGGTCTGCTGTGACCCCTGCAGATCCTCTGTAGCTGCCACAGTTCCCATGGGGCTGCCACAGGTCCCATGGGGCCCCCACAGGTCCCTGTGGCTGCTAGGGCTCCCTGTGGCCACCACATACCTTCTGTGAGGCCCTTGTGGCCCCTTATGACCCACTGTGGCCCCTCACAGGCGCCACGGGCCCCATTGTGGCCCACGGCTCCTTAGGGCCCCCTGCAGCCCCTTATGGCCCCAGGGGACCGCACCAGGGCCTGTGGCCCCACAGCACCTTATGGTCCCCGTTGACCTCTCATGGGTACCCTGCAGTCCCTTATGGCTCACTGTGCCCCCCACAGGCATCAGAGGCCCCCTATAGGCCCGGTGGATCCCAACAGTACCTTATGGCCCCTGTGAACCTCCTGTGGGTTTCCTGCAGCCCCTTATGGCCCCCACAGGCCCCAGTGCCCCCCCTGCTGGCCCTGTGGCCCCCATGGTCACTTATAGCCCTTGCGAACCTCCCGTGAGTCACCTGCAGATACTTGTGGCCCCCCACAGGCCCCCTGTGCCCCTTGCAGTCCCTGTGGCCCCCACAGTCACTTAAGGCCCCTGCAGACCTACCGTGAGTCACCTGCAGACTCTTATGGCCCACTGTGACCCCTCGCGGAACTCTGCTGCTAAGTCCCGCGGTTCGTATTTCTTTTTTAAGTCTGTATTTAGTGATTGCGTGTTAGATCTATTTTGTTAAAGTGCTGCTTGTGTGGGTGTTTGTAACCGCTTGTGAGGCGCCGTAGAGCATCCACCTCCGCAACTGCGAATGCCTTCCTTTGGCCCCAGTGTATCTTCTGTGCTGCCCGTGGACCCCTGTGGCCTCCACGGATCCTCTGACCGTGAGTCACCTGCAGACCCTTATGGCCCACTGTGACCCCTCGCGGAACTCTGCTGCCTCCCTGTGGCCTGCAGTGGACCCTTCTCACCCCAGGAAGTGGAGCAGCACCGGGCAGGTAAGACCCACATATTTATATATTCATTTTTTCTATAAATGTAATATATATTTTATATATGTACTGCATTGAGGTTAGAGGGGGTTCGGGAACGGACACATTTTATTTTTTTTGCACCGGGCCCCCTATGCACTAGCTCCAGTACTGCACTTTTCTAAATAGTTGTTTGCATAAATAATCACAAATTGCATATTTTACACTTAAAGCATCAGTACCTGCATCAAATACATTGTTGTCTTCCAGCACTCGCACTGCAGCTTCAACAGCCTGCACAGAGCTTCCTCCATTAGTAAGAATAGAAAATCCACATTTTACTGCATTCTTTACACCGATTTTACTGCATTCTGCAAGTTCATCTGGAATTGCCCATGCTCCACCATGGACTACTATAACAGGCTTCATGTGGATTAATGTTTTGATTCTGGGGAACAAGATATGATAAAATATTCATGAGAGATCTTCCATCTTTTCACAAGCAAAATGCATTTATTATTCATAAATATTGGTAAACCTGAAGGTAAACCTGAAAACAAGCCAATATAAAAGTAAACTAAACTTATAATTTATTTATTTCAGTTCTGTTCTGGCTAAGATCTAATTTAATGAAAATTATACTATATCTGTTTTCCATTAGTTGTATAGCAATAGGTCTGGGGTGACACAATACTGGAAAAAAATAAAAAGTAATGGCATTGCTCTTAGTGATCTAAGGTCACAGAAAACCACTGGATTTATTCCATCTGGCTCAGACCTTTATTTACCTCAATGTTATTTGTTTCTTTGATTTTTTTCTCACTGAGTTAATCAGAAACTAAGGCCCCCATTCAATTGAGATTTCGGGAGATCCGGAGGCCCGTAAGTGAGGTTGCAAGCTACTTTGCTATTCAATTGGCATCTTTTTGTGGGCTCAGAACAGCTTCCGAGTTACGTACTTGAAATAATGGCGATGGTTAACCTTGCAACTTACAGCCTCCAGAAGCCTTTGATCTTTCACTTTCTCAAGGCTAAAATCGCAAAATCGCTATTCAATTGCTCAATGTTCCCAAGCCCGCAAATCTATTCACACCCGGAAATGGCAAATGAAGGAGAAAATCCTTCAAGTGCTAGAGAGGACCCGCAGGGGGGTTAAAAACCTATTCGTAGCACTGTGAATGCAAATAAAAAATCAAAACTGCACTGTAAATAATGGGAAAGCGATGATAGACATTAATTAATTGCACAAGAGTCTCAAGCCTGCAAATCAGCAAGAAATTGTATTTATTTTTGTATTTATTTTTTATGTTTAATTTCGGGGTTAAATCAATCTCGGGTATCAATGAGTTAATACATATAAGGCCACCCATATGGACTAGAACAGTATTGGCATTCATTTTCATAATTATTTATTTTGCGGGTTTGCGAGTCTGATCACATATCGGACCCCCAAACTTAATGGATTGATATGTAACCTCCATGTTTTACTGTCGTAATAATGACAGTCTCTTTTTCTATTGGTTGATTTGAAATGGGAGGTTACGGGCTTGCTTAATTGATCATGTTCCCACCCTGAACTGCTCCAAACCAGTGCATTGTTTAGGGTTTTTGCTTGGGGGATTGTAACTTGCTGCCTTAAGCAATTGAATAGCATCGCAATCGGAGACCAACGGGAGCCCGCAACTCAGTCGCAGACCTTCAGGTGTCTGCGATTGAGTTGCGTGCTTCGAATTCAATCTGGCCCTAAGTACGTACAATAGATTGTAAGCTACAACTGTATGTATACCATTTGTACCACTTGCAACTAAAATGTCCTTTTCAGCAGAACTGCTTGTCCCAAGCATGCCTGAAGACCTGTGTTTTCATATAATTTTTGCAAGATATAATAGTGTATCAGTAATATAAAACAAGTTGGAAATCTTTAATATAATATATTTTGTCTCTCATTTGCCACTAAGTTTAATGATACATTGCATCTTGGAGTCACTAATTACACCAGGTAATAAATTCCAAAGTGGTAGGTATAATGAAGTACTTATGTAACAGAGAGCTTAAGCAAAGTCCATTTTACTTATCTGTAGTTGCCTCATTTGCACGTTTGGATGTTATCTTGAAACAGGTTATATATTATTTATGCATGTTTAAGCAATAGCAAAATACAAAAATGTAATGTAAAATGAAGGATTTAAATTATATTTGTTCTAGTTTTATATAATTTTGTTTATAAACCTGTAAAATATTATAAAATGGAAAACCTGTAAAATGTTATATTTTTATCAGCATTAAAGTATCACTGTAAAATGCATCATAAACTATTAATAATTAAATACAATGTTGTATTTGCACATTTAAAATACTCAGAATAAACAATTTTCATTTGCAACGTTATACAGGTTAAAGGGTCATGGAACATAGCAGGATTTTTCATTCTTTTAAAAGAGCACATATAAAACAATATATAAATGTTAAAATGTGTTTAAAAATTATTGAAATGACCAGGAAATACTTTAGAGAGCATACTTTAGTCTGTTTGCACCGTCCTTGCCCCTTTAAGAATGCGTGTTTAAGAGACTTGTTTGTCTATACAACAGCAACTGTTTTGTTGTTGTTTTTTTAAATATTATTGCTTTCTAGATTCTATTACATGTATAATTTTTTTTAGCATATATGTTTATATATTTCTACATTTATATATATATATATATATATATATATATATATATATATATATACTGTATATATATATATATATAAATATATTGTACATTAATGGGCAGTTGCATTTTGGCTTACCTGCTGTAACAAGTATGTTTGTGGCCGGTTCCTATTTTGAGTGCTCTGCCAAGATAACTCTCAAGCAGTAACCTTGCCCCAGCACAAGTAATAATGCTCACATAGAAGTTCTAGTAAAGCATAGCATTTTTCAGCGGGCAAAAGAAGTTCCTGCATTCCAGAAAACGACTGCTATTAATTATTTACATGTATGCTACCTTAATCTGATGGTGTGCTATTTCAGTGAAGGAGTAGATACCACAAGAATACACCCAGAACAGAAATATTGTTCTCACTGTCAAATGGATATAAATGGAATATGACCAATATATCACAAAATAAATAACATGATGTTTTTCATCCAAAAATTTATGTTGCTCATTTTTGTGTGGTAATTTTGCAGTGCCCATTATATACAAGTGTATTTATTGGAAATGAGTAAAATCAAAAAAGCATGAAAACAATTAGAGAAATAATTTTATACTGTTCCATGGTTTATTTCAATAAATGTTTTACATTTATATGTGCTGTGAAGCTCCTAAATGAACAAATAATTGATTACCAATAGATTATAGCTATCTCTCTCTATATTATATATATATATATATATATATATATATATATATATATATATATATATATATATATATATATATATATAATTGATCATGCATAGATCTTATATATGATTTGATAAAGATAGGTGCAACTCTCAAAAGCTAAAATGTTTGTCTAATAAACAAGGTATCACTTTATACTGCATTGCTCAGATTCATTTGGAACTAGCGACTTGCCCGTCAAAAATGACGGCATGATGGAGTTCTATTTCCCCCCCCCCCACCCCTCACTCCCCTATGTCTCCCCTGCTATGTCTCTCTCCCACTTGTCGCTTTCCCCCCCTCTCCCTCCCCTGTGTGTCTCCCCCTCTCATTCCCCTGTCTCTCTTTCCCCCTCTCCCCTCCCCTGTGTCTCTTCCCCCCTCCCCTCACTCGACTATGTCTCCCCTGCTATGTCTCTCTCCCACTTGTCGCTTTCCCCCCCTCTCCCTCCCCTGTGTGTCTCCCCCTCTCCTTCCCCTGTCTCTCTTTCCCCCTCTCCCCTCCCCTGTGTCTCTTCCCCCCTCCCCTGTGTCCCTTACCCATCACCCTCCCTTGTGTCTCATACCACCCTCACCCTCCCCTGTGTGTCTCCCACCTCTAGCTCCCATTTCTTCCCCCTCTCCCCTCCCCTGTGTCTCTTCCCCCCTCCCCTGTGTCTCTCTCCCCCTCCCCTGTGTCCCTGACCCATCACCCTCCCGCGCGTCTCATACCCCCCCCCCCCCCCCCCCCCCCCCCCTCTCGCGCCCTCCTGCGCGTCTCATGCCCCCCCCTCGCCCTCTTTCCCGCGCGTCTCATGCCCCGCCTCGCCCGCTCTCCCGCGCGTCTCATGCCCCGCCCGCTCTCCCGCGCGTCTCATGCCCCGCCCGCTCTCCCGCGCGTCTCATACCCCTCTCCCCTCCCGCGCGTCTCATGCCCCCCCTCGCCCGCCCTCCTGCGCGTCTCATGCCCCCCCCCTCGCCCTCTTTCCCGAGCGTCTCATGCCCCCCCCTCGCCCTCTTTCCCGCGCGTCTCATGCCCCGCCTCGCCCGCTCTCCCGCGCGTCTCATGCCCCGCCTCGCCCGCTCTCCCGCGCGTCTCATGCCCCGCCTCGCCCGCTCTCCCGCGCGTCTCATACCCCTCCCCCTCGCGTCTCATACCCCTCCCCCTCGCGTCTCATACCCCTCCCCCTCGCGTCTCATACCCCTCGCGTCTCATACCCCTCGCGTCTCATACCCCTCCCCCTCGCGTCTCATACCCCTCCCCCTCGCGTCTCATACCACCCCTTTTGATTGCTCCCCTGCACAGCTCCCTCTCTCCAGCGGCGTGCACGCACAGCTCCCTCTCTCACACAGTCAAGGGGCGTGCACGCACAGCTCCCGCTCTTCGCGAGGGCCGCAATTGCTGGCAAGGACGCTGCTTGCCAGCAACTGCGACCCTCGCTTCGCGAGGGCCGCGGGTTCGCTACGCGAGCCCGCAAGCGTGAGCAGCGGCTCGTATGCTCACAACTATATATGTGATACTGGACATTCAATGGCTACCCATCTATCTACTGTATCTATCTATAATTGTGTAATTTTATTTAAAACTTCTATATCCATTTAAAGTGTAGTCTGATCTATGGGCTATACTAAGTTCCATTAGTTCCAGGAAAACGTTATGTAAAATATTATTCCATTTTTTGTTAAAATCTGCATCTTGATATGCCCTTAATCTGATAAACCTCAATCCTCTAGGAATTACATTATGGTGTGTATGTTTTTTCCAATACATTTACATGAAACCAATTTTTCATTTCACTTGTGAGAAATTGTTCACAGTGTGAGAATTAGGTTTCAATATATCTTAAGGTTTTTTTTTAAGCATTTAGTTGAGGTATGTTAAACTGTTCTTGTTGAATATTATTCCTTCTAATTTTTTCATGTTAAACATAATTACTGGGATATGAAAATACTTTCTATTCTATATGTGTATGCGATCCTGCTACTAAATTCTGTAACAGAAAAAGACCCAACGATATTCGGAAAATGAAATAGAATACCTACACGTAGAGTCCTTATTTAAACAAAGCATTTTTCTTTTCTTTTTTCAATGTATATATATTCTTCATTTATATTATGTACATATGATTTATTTATTTAAACAAAGTTATTTTTATTTTTTTTCATTTGTATGCATTTACTCTGCATACTGTGATTTTTCACATTTACAACTGATGTTTCTTGACTACATTAAAATAAACTGCAATAATTCCTCACAATTCTCACAAATTACTAATCTGATATTTCACTCCTCTTATTTAAATATTTTCTTTTTTGCTACTCATTTGCATTTATTTCCAATTAGTTTAGATAAGTCATTGTCTGTTTGTAATGTATTAACATGTTTGTTGAAAATATCCTGTACCTGCTTTTGATTCAAATTGTAGGTTCCTATAAAACAGACAAGAGGGGAAATTTACTAACAAGATGCGCAGTGAGCCGCGATCTATGGTTGCTCATCGTTCATCCTCATTGCTCAGGTCTCCACGTGATTTACTAAATTTGCTGGTATTATAATTAGGTCTGGGATAAGTTGCAGTAATGACCACTGCAGCACTATTATTATTTTTTTTATTTCTATTATTGTTTATTTGTAAGGCATCAACATATCCCGTAGCGCTATACATGGGTTTAATAGAAGGCAAAAACAATTTTAACACAATGCAAAAGAACGGAGGGCCCAATTTTTGAGCTTAAGATCAAACATATTAAGTGCTTTCACTAAAACATCATGCAAGACTGAAAACTTACAATGCACCCCCTTACAAGCACTCAACACTTTCTGTTGGTGGCAGGCACCATATTGGTTGCAATGGTCGGCAATAAGTCAATAATGATGTATTACAAAACCTACGAATTTCATGATATAACGCTATTCCCATACACTAGATGTTAATTAAATCATTTATAGTCATAAATGGAACCATTTAATACATTTCTATTTATGTTTTTTGAATACATTTAATAATGGTCAAAATACCTTAAGAAAGTACAAATAAATAAATAAAGTTTGCCCTTGCTGGGCAGTTTATGTCTCATTCTTTTACTCAATTTTAACTATAAAGAACCTTGTGAGTAGACTATTTGTTCCTGCATTTGCAAAGATAGTACAGGTAGGGCATCGATAACCTGTATATGGGGAAGCCCACGCTTCTATGTTGCTGTGCCAATAATAGTAACATTGTATTCATATGCAGCAGCTGATTGCTTTTAAGTTTTGATATACATAATAGTTGCACAGTCTATAGGGGGAAACTCAGATCTTAGTGGTAATTTGTAGAATTGATTTATCTTCATAGGGACATCAGCAGTTGCTGAGCCATCCAGACATGAGACATTGGGGATTATAGATGCATTCCTCTTTGATTGATTTGTTGTTGTTCAGTCATTTAATTGTGTCCGACTCTCCTTGACTCTATGGACCGCATCATACCGGGCACATCTTGTGTCTGGTTGTGCTTATCCATAGGGATTTCATGGCAAAGATATCAGCTGTTCACCAGTTCCTTCTTCATTGGATCATAATTTGTCTGACCTCTCTGCTATGACCTGCCTATCTTGGGTGACACTATATGGTATAGCTCACAGCTTCACTGAAGGAGCTTTGATTTATATACTACCCACCTAATACCATTAACACTGTGCATATATTTGTATAGTCTCACACATGGTATTCATTTTATTGTGGCATAGTTTTTCAATATAATATGTATTTTCCTTTCTCTGATTTTTGTTATATGTACCTTGGTGTTATGCACCTGGTGAATAGGCATTTTTGTTTGTTTGTTTAGAAACAGTAGTAGGACAGCAGTGAATGTCACAGACATACAATAGAGCCATATAGGAAACCAAAACTTGCTGTCCAAAATTCAATAATCCCTAAGCACACCATCCTGCAGGTCCACAAGGTTCCCAACACAAAGTGTTAGGCTTATCAGAACCATGGCACACAAGGTAATGGCACAAAGAATGCAGGGAACAACATGTCAAGGCTGTAAGTGATCTACTCAATGATGTACAAAAGAATTTCAGAAATATTCATGGCTCAGGAAGTTTTATTCTGATTGAATTTACAGTATTTTACATAAACATTGCCTACTATTGTTATACAATAGTTTTTATATGTTAATATTTTGTCAGATGTCTAATACATTATCAAAGTTTATATTGAGAGTGGTTATTGTGTTGAGCCTTCAATTTATTTACCACTAGTATTGTGTGTAAAGACTGCAGTACACTGTATACCTTCAATATTTTACTTCTAAATTCTACAGCCATGTGAAAAGTTCTGTAACAAATATCAGTATAACAATTCTGACAAAACTTCCATAAAAAAAAAAGAAATTAGGCCTTTTTTGCTGCTGGTGGAGCTTGACTAATCCAAGGTGGCTGTTTTCATTTAGAACTAAGACAACATTTTAACTATGGATTTTAAAACAGAGATAGGCCAATAATATTGGTGAAAATCAGTTAAAGACAGCATTTTATATAGTCCAGATATTGTGCCAGGACTATATGATAGAAACATTGGCTTTTTTAAATATTAAGGGCCCTATTAAATTCTCCCTCGTAGTTCTCTCGGTGCTCGCAAAAGGCAATTTTCCTGCTGTTTGCGAGAACCGAATCTCTCGCAGCCTGCTTTGCGATATGACTGCGAGAAAATGGCCGAGAATGGGCTCCGAGAGAGCTACGTAGCCTTAAATCTATGCACGAGTCTCGCATATCGTAAGAATCCCTACGTGGACAAAAAGTCCACGCAAGGGATCCGAAAGCCTCTACGTGCTGCCTCGGAACAGCCCGAGACAGCAGTGTGAGGCTCCCCCCTGCACCCTATACACATCCCCATGCTGCAGGGATCTCTATCAGGACCCCTGCAGCACCCCCACATTAACCCCTTGCAGCGGGGGTCCCCGATCTGCATAGATCAGGCCCCCCGCTGCATTTAAAACTTTTAAATTCCCAGCCGCGGCTCCTTAAAGGGGCCGCGGCACACTATTACCCAATCCCGGCCGCGGCACTTAAAATTAACCCCCCTCTATGCTGGGGGTCCCCATCGGGACCCCCGAAGTGTCCCCACATAAACCCCCTGCAGCGGGGGGCCCCGATCGGCACCGATCGTGACCCTGCTGCAATTCATTTTTAAATTTCCCGCCTCGCGGGTCCTCAAAGGACCGTAAAGGTCCTGAAAGGACTCGCACTAAAAATATTAACCTCAGGCAACTATAATTACCCCATTAACTCATGGTGGTCAATACAGACGACCATAAGGCCCAAATTAACCCATTAACTCATGGTGGTCAATACAGACCACCATAAGGCCTAAATTAACCCATTAACTCATGATGGTCAATACAGACCACCATAAGGCTCTATTTAACCCCATCAGTCCCATAAGGGTATATTATTACCTCTATGGGCCTGTTACAACCCAACATTAACCACATAAGTGCCATGATGGTCCTCAAGGACCATCATGACACTAACAATAAACACTACACTATAACCCCCAATAAACCATTTAATCTAAACTACCCCCCCTCTACACTAATCTATTAACACTTACACTACCTACCTACACTACCTACCCCCTAATAAACCTCCCCAACACTCTAATTACAAAAAACCTACAGTAAAAAAAACAATAAAACCTACAGTACAGAAAAAAAAAAAATTACAACCCCACCCCCCACTACAGAAAACAAAAAAATACATTACAACCCCACCCCCCACTACATAAAATAAAAAAATTACACACCTGAAAAGGAAAGACAGATAAACACAATACATACATATAATACATTACATACAATACATGACATTACATATAATATATTAAATATAATATATTACATATAATATATTACATATAATATATTAAATATAATACATTACATACATTACATGCAATACATGACATTACATATATTAAATATAATATATTACATATAATATATTATATATAATACATTACATACATTACATACAATACATGACATTACATACAATATATTACATATAATATATTAAATATAATATATTACATATAATATATTACATATAGTCCAAATCAAATACCCCCTATCTATCTAACATACAATCTATTTAATTTAAAATAAATCCTAACTATATCAAATACATCCCCCTATCTATCTAATATACAAAAAATACTAACTACATACACAGACCCTTATTCTAAAATAAAATAAAATAATTACAGTCCTAACTACATACACAGACCCTTATTCTAAACTAAAATAAAATAATTACAGTCCTAACTACACAGACCCTAATTCTAAGCTAAAATCAATAAATTAAGACCACTTACCTTTAAGATGTTGCTTCAGATCACTAACCTATGGGTCAAACAAAACAAAAAAATTAGTACAAAACATTAACATCCAATAAATAAACATTCTATACATTCTAAATATTCAACTCACCTTTACAGCATGTCCCGTCACTGTTTAGCTCTTCCGGCGCGGCCCTGTTAAAAAAAAAACACAATACATGAATACATTAATACAATATATAAACAATAAATAAAATACACAAATAAACATCTAAATATACATTTAACTTACCTCCCCGCGATGTCCCCGGCCTTCTCTCCTTCAGCCCCGGCTGGGCCGCGGAACCATCCGCGCTCTAAAAAAAAAAAAAAATAACGGAGGTCTGCACTGGCAGACCTCCCCGACGCTACTGAACCTCCCGGAGTCGTTTCCGGGAGGAAATTGGCATTGGCGGCTTGTGATTGGCTGAAAAAGCTGTCTATCAATTTCAGCCAATCAAAAGTCGTCAATGTGTGAGCCAATCAGGATGGGATACACCCCAATATCCCACCCTGATTGGCTAAAACACTTGTCTATCTTTCTGGGAACCAATCACAACGCTCAGATGCCTTCAGCCAATCACTATGGGATACACCCCCACGGAGTGATTGGTAGAAGACATCTGCGCATCCTGATTGGCTCCTACATTGACGACTTTTGATTGGCTGACAGCTTTTTCAGCCAATCACAAGCCGCCAATGCCAATTTCCTCCCGGAAATGACTCCGGGAGGTTCATTAGCGTCGGGGAGGTCTGCCAGTGCAGACCTCCGTTAGTTTTTTTTTTGTTTTTTTTTTGAGCGCGGATGGTTCCGCGGCCCAGCCGGGGCTGAAGGAGAGAAGGCCGGGGACATCGCGGGGAGGTAAGTTAAATGTATATTTAGATGTTTATTTGTGTATTTTATTTATTGTTTATATATTGTATTAATGTATTCATGTATTGTGTTTTTTTTTTAACAGGGCCGCGCCGGAAGAGCTAAACAGTGACGGGACATGCTGTAAAGGTGAGTTGAATATTTAGAATGTATAGAATGTTTATTTATTGGATGTTAATGTTTTGTACTAATTTTTTTGTTTTGTTTGACCCATAGGTTAGTGATCTGAAGCAACATCTTAAAGGTAAGTGCTCTTAATTTATTGATTTTAGCTTAGAATTAGGGTCTGTGTAGTTAGGACTGTAATTATTTTATTTTAGTTTAGAATAGGGGCCTGTGTATGTAGTTAGGACTGTAATTATTTTATTTTATTTTAGAATAAGGGTCTGTGTATGTAGTTAGTATTTTTTGTATATTAGATAGATAGGGGGATGTATTTGATATAGTTAGGATTTATTTTAAATTAAATAGATTGTATGTTAGATAGATAGGGGGTATTTGATTTGGACTATATGTAATATATTATATGTAATATATTATATTTAATATATTATATGTAATGTATGTAATGTCATGTATTGTATGTAATGTATGTAATGTATTATATATAATATATTATATGTAATATATTATATTTAATATATGTAATGTCATGTATTGCATGTAATGTATGTAATGTATTATATTTAATATATTATATGTAATATATTATATGTAATATATTATATTTAATATATTATATGTAATGTCATGTATTGTATGTAATGTATTATATGTATGTATTGTATTGTGTTTATCTGTCTTTCCTTTTCAGGTGTGTAATTTTTTTATTTTATGTAGTGGGGGGTGGGGTTGTAATGTATTTTTTTGTTTTCTGTAGTGGGGGGTGGGGTTGTAATTTTTTTTTTTTTCTGTACTGTAGGTTTTATTGTTTTTTTTACTGTAGGTTTTTTGTTTTTTGTAATTAGAGTGTTGGGGAGGTTTATTAGGGGGTAGGTAGTGTAGGTAGGTAGTGTAAGTGTTAATAGATTAGTGTAGAGGGGGGTTAGTTTAGATTAAATGGTTTATTGGGGGTTATAGTGTAGTGTTTGTAGTTAGTGTCATGATGGTCCTTGAGGACCATCATGGCACTTATGTGGTTAATGTTGGGTTGTAACAGGCCCATAATGGTAATAATATACCCTTATGGGACTGATGGGGTTAAATAGAGCCTTATGGTGGTCTGGATTGACCATCATGAGTTAATGGGTTAATTTAGGCCTTATGGTGGTCTGTATTGACCATCATGAGTTAATGGGTTAATTTAGGCCTTATGGTGGTCTTTATTGACCCTCATGAGTTAATGGGTTAATTTAGGCCTTATGGTGGTCTGTATTGACCATCATGAGTTAATGGGTTAATTTAGGCCTTATGGTGGTCTGTATTGACCACCATGAGTTAATGGGGTAATTATAGTTGCCTGGGGTTAATATTTTTAGTGCGAGTCCTTTCAGGACCTTTACGGTCCTTTGAGGACCCGCGAGGCGGGAAATTTCAAATTGAATTGCAGCAGGGTCACGATCGGTGCTGATCGGGGCCCCCCGCTGCAGGGGGTTTATATGTGGACACTTCGGGGGTCCCGATGGGGACCCCCAGCATAGAGGGGGGTTAATTTTAAGTGCCGAGGCCGGGATTGGGTAATAGTTTGCCGCGGCCCCTTTAAGGAGCCGTGGCGGGGAATTTAAAAGTTTTAAAAGCAGCGGGGGGCCTGATCGGTGCCGATCGAGGACCCCCGCTGCAAGGGGTTAATGTGTGGGGGCTGCGGGGGTTCCTATGGACCCCTGCAGCAAGGTGTTCATGTGAGGACACTTCGGGGGTCCCGACGGGATTGAGGGGGGGTTAATTTTAGGTGCCGGGGGGGGTATTCGGAGTACCCCCACGGCAGGGCTTATGTGGGGGACTGCCGCGGAGGTCCCTTTTAGGACCCCCGCAGCAATTGATGAGGAGTGGGAGCCTGCGATATCATCTCGCAGGCTGTCACTCCTCATGTACATTTACGCAGTGTAGATACGTACGGCCCTGCTGCGTAGCTCATACGTTGCTCGCAGCAGGGCTAATTTAATAGCATTGGAACTTAGAGAAACTTTGCAGTACGTAGGGCTTAAGTAGAAGCCTCTTATTTACGAGGCTGGAATTTAATAGGGCCCTAAGGTTGTATGAAGCTTTATTTTTTAGATATGTTTGTATATAGTATTTTACTTGAAGCTAAAGCCATCTGTCAGAGTCATTTAAATGATGTATTTTTACTTCTTGAAAAGTCGTTATTTCACTAGTTCTTATTCTATGAAATAAGCATGAAATACCCCTTTTTGCCATCTTTAAAAAGATGGCATCTAGAATAGCAGACACTTCAAATTCTTCATGGCTATTCACAAAAAACAGTTGCAGAGATAAGAGGACTAGATGATGTAAAATTGATTCTGAGTGTAAGTTTTGAGTAAGGCTGCATGTAATACTGGATGCATATTTAAAGTAAGTGGTAGGGTCAAGTGATTTTAGATTCAATAGGAAAGGTACCAATTTATTTCGGGACGACTAGGATGAGGGCTGTTGAAGTCAAATATTTTGTGTTGAAAGCCAAACTAAATCCGGTTCCTGGAGAACCTGGAATTATTTTCCTGTACTGACAGCATAACACTTATGATCAATGATTCAATCATTATGCTTCTGTTAAGTAAAAGGCTGTATTTGATGAATATCTACGTCAGCTACAGGATCCTAGTATTAAGAGCACATAAGGCAAACAAGGTGTTGCTGTAACCCAAAGCTGTATATAAGAAGACATGCCGTTGGCTATTATGGGCAAATTCGGCCAAGGGTAGGAGATCAATCCAGTTATTGTGTTATGCAGAACAAAAGCATCTGATATATTGTTCAAGCCATTTATTAGTTCCCTTAGTGAATCAATTGGCTTGTGGGTAGTGCACTGTAGAAAATGTTATATACTAACAGCCCCATTAAATTCCAACTCATAGCCACAACGGCACGCCGCAAAGCCTGCGGGCTTGAAATTCTGCTGCATTACAGAGTTATTACATTCAAATATGCCGCAACCTATGGTCCGGAAACGCAAGCGAGTAAACCCTTCCCACACATGCATGCTCTTAAGAGGTGAGCCGAGGCGCTACCGACCATTACGATCCAAACCTGTAATCAAGTAATTTGACGAAGGCTTAATAGCCAATAGAAAGCAGGGAACTGCAATTAATGCAGCAGAAAGGGGTTTTAAAGGGCGCAAAAATGTAAATGATTGACTGTTCTGTAGCTGAGCAAGTGAACAAACAGGTCTGGGTGTTGGTGGGTTTGAGAGCAGGAGAGAGAGAGCAGGAGAGAGAGAGAGAGAGCAGGAGAGAGAGAGAGCAAGAGAGAGAGAGAGCAAGAGAGAGAGAGAGCGCAAGAGAGAGAGAGAGCGCAAGAGAGAGAGAGAGAGAGCAGGAGAGAGAGAGCAGGAGAGAGAGAGCAGGAGAGAGAGAGCAGGAGAGAGAGAGTAGGAGAGAGAGAGTAGGAGAGAGAGAGTAGGAGAGAGAGAGTAGGAGAGAGAGAGTAGGAGAGAGAGAGCAGGAGAGAGAGCAGGAGAGAGAGCAGCTGTAGCTGAGCAAGTGAACACACAGGTCTGGGTGTTGGTGGGTTTGAGAGCAGGAGAGAGAGCGAGAGAGAGAGCAGGAGAGAGAACAGGAGAGAGAGCAGAAGAGAGAGCAGGAGAGAGAGCAGGAGAGAGAGAGAGCAGTAGAGAGAGAGAGAGCAGTAGAGAGAGAAAGAGAGAGAGAGAGCAGGAGAGAGAGAGAGAGCACGAGAGCTTTGTAAGGTTTTTGATATTTCAACCTCTAATATATATTAACCCTTAATTTACAACACACAAAATTACTGATATCACATAATTCACACAAATAGCATACGTACACATAGCTATACATAGCGGTAGGCCACAGCACATCTACACATCCCATACCCCCCTACAATTACTATACTATACATAATACTTACATTCTTGCTTTACCACATACACATCCACATATACATTATAATTATTTATTCTTAGTTTAATTTCCTAAATCATAGGAGGGTAGAGGAGGGGAGGAGTAAAGTGAGGAACGTGAGGAAAGGAGGAGTGTAGGAGAGTGAGGACAGGAGGAGAGTTAGGAGAACTAGAGGTATGTAGAGAGGGAGAACCAGGTCAGGGAGGTCAGGTGGAGGAATGCAGCAGGGGAGAGGGATGTGCCCCCAGATGTAGGCCGACGATGTGTAGCGGCAGAGGGGTAGAGGGGCAGGGGCCTGAGATCGGGGGGTGGGGGGGTGGGTTGGGGATGAGGGATTAGCACCAGGGAGAGGAAAGGGAGGCCAGGAACCCCAGGCACAGTTGGGAGGGCAAGAGGCTGTGGCAAAGTACAGGGCCCCCAATTATAGCCCAGTGGAGATTGACATCCTCCTCAGGGAAATCCATGCCCACTATCAGATCATACATGATGGGAGAGATGTGAGGCCTAGCCAGAAGACAGATGCCTGGAGTCAGCTAGCTTCACTTGTTGCAGCATTAGGGATTGCAAATTGGTAAGGTCTGTTAAGGTAAAGGTGAAGAGGAAAATGGCAGAGGAGGCAAGAGCCTGGTGTCCGCCAGCCAACATCACGTATTATAGATGGGAGCAGACCCTGAAAGAGTGAATTGAGCCAGCAGCAGTAGTGGGCCTACCAGGACATGTGGACACGGGTGTGCCAAGAACCATGCAGAGTGAGTATAATATATAAATAATTATTTAGATAAATAATGTATAAATACGTTTTTACTCTATAACCCTACTTTATCCCCTTCAAATTATTCTGGCTCCTACACCCCTGCCCACACAAATACTGTAGATAACGGACTAAAGATATATGGGGCATCAATAACCATGTAAGTCCTTGTAGCAAATATATCATTTTCAGAATTTGTATCAAGGAAATGTCTGGCCAATACCTAAAGTTAAAACCGATTCTGAGTACAATTTACTATTAGATCAAGATTGATTTGACATTCAAAATAGAGTACATGTCTGAAGGTGTTCACTGCGGAATATGTGGATACAAACTCTGTAGGACTGCATGTGCGTGTCATATACTGTCCTAACCTGGATCATGTCTCAGCTGCATATTAACAACCATTGCTGGGAACATGTCACAGATTAGTCAGTCTCATACACTGCATAGCAGCTCCTGCAGAGCACGTGTCTGATGCACATGCAGAAGGCACACTGCACCTGCAGTACACATATTCCTATGAGCCATGATCCACAATGTTCATTATGCAGGCCGTGGTTCATCTGTGTAACACAAGATGATGATGTCATACATGATGTCAAGTATATGGAAACACATAGCTGTAAATTGTGTATGGAAACCAACTCAAATATATATTTTTTCCATTTCAGTACCCAGGAGAAGAAGGCCGACCACAGTGGAACAGGGGGAGGCTCCACTGGAGGAGGGAGTGGTTGACGAAGACCAGGACATTCCAGAGGGCCGGGGACCATTCACACTATCCAGCCATTCATGTTCACCATCATATCAGGAGTGGGAATCACTGCTTGGGCCCTCAACGGCATCATCCTGCCATACCCAGCTGTTCCACCCCCTCCATGGACATGTCCTAGCTCCAGCCATTGCAGCCAAGGCAGGCCACAACCACTCCCACACAATGGGGTCCCCCAACATGGCCTCTGACACAATGGGCTCCCCCAACATGACTTCCCACATAATAGGCTCCCCAAACATGGCCCAACACCCCAACCCTCTGCCAACACCTCAGGCCCTTCTTCCATCACCTCGGGTACTCATGCCATCACCTCTGGCCCTGCTGCCATCGCCATTGGGCCCTGCTGCCATCACCTTTGGCCCTGCGGCCGACATCTCTGGCCCCAGTGCCATCAGGTTTGGCACCAATGCCCTCACCTTTTGCCCTAATGCCATCACCTCCGGCCAGAATGCCCTCACCTCGGGCCCAAACATCAGCCACAAGGCCACCAACACCACCACCCCTAACATTGAGGGAAATCATGGCCCGTTTCCCCAGGGAGGACATGGCAAACAAGAAACAACAGAATGAGAGGCTCCAGTTGCTCAGAAGGTAGTGTAGGCTCGCTCAAACACACCCTCCTGGTGACCTCCAGATTGCTCCATTCTGAGGTGAGGGGGCACAATCGAAGGATGGAGAGATATGAAGAAAGGGGGATTCGGGACCAACAGCAACTCATCGAATTAACCAAACACTAGCCTTCGGTTGTACAACTGCAACCCGAGACGTTGACATCCTAATCTCAACCCTCACCACCCTCTCAACCTGATCCCCAGCCACCCAACATAGTGGCACCCCACACTCCTACCAAGACATGGGAGAGTGAGATGGGGCGCGGGCATGGAAGGTGGGGGCCCAGTGATGTGGAAGAGGAGGTCTTAGGACCATCCAGGAAGTCCTTCTCTTGATCACTCCTCACTGAATACTGATTGGTATAGATGTTGACATACTATTGGCTGGCTACAGAGTATTATGTTTAACGTTTCAACAATTGATGTTCAATGTGGCTTGACCTTGAGATGAGGTGACCTTGAGATGAGGTGAGGTGTAACAGAATATTGTTATGATTGATATCTTGTTCTTGTCTCTGTAGGTGTTAATAGCCAAATCTCATGACCATGAAGGCATGTTCTTCATCTTGGAGCAATACAATACCATCATGTGAGTGACCACTCAACCCAGTTCCAAAAAGGCATTCGATCAGTGTCCTTCACCCCTGCAGATGGATCTGAAATGCAATATATGACTACATATCTCTTCACTAATGAGCATGACTGGTGTGAGTTTCAGTAATAATGAATAGTGTTCCGGCTTTAGAGTTGCACTATCCCATTAAAATCTGCATATCCAAACCAGTAGTTATACATGCGTTTTTGATGCATGTCATCCCGTTAACAGTATGAAAGCGGATTAATGTATTTCATGTCATCCAAACAAAATGGATCATTTCCTTTATTTGACATCAGGATCAATGTGCATGTGTTTAGGGTTAATGTGAAGAGTGTAATCTGTCTGGCCTTGGTACCACCTACAGTACATACCAGTGTTATGTAATATTAGCATGGCACAACTATTCCATGTAGATAGTGATAGTACTTGTTGATGAAAGATTGTATTCACAGTGAAGCATGCCTTGTTGTATTACACATCCTCAACATATTCCGGGAAGGCTGATTGAACAGGACAGAATCAATATGGTTATCACTGTTCATAGATGACGTTCATGTTAATTGGTTTATTGTAGTGTACAGAGCAAAGACAATGTACTATAATACAGCTTATGATTGTTCTAATACCTCCTCCTTATGTTTTCCAAATTCCTATCATCATTTATATCATTTGGGAGTCAGCAGTAATGTATGAAAACACACTGTGTGTGGAATTGATTAGTATCACATGATCCATGATTTCTAGCATCTGTTTAATCTAGCAGATGGAGACCATATGGTTGCTGTTTGTGCATTAATGGTTATTTCTATTAAATGGAGTGTTATATGATGTTCCTATGTTACATACGATTATGGTTACTGTGGTGTCCTGACCACATGTGACCCTAGTAGATGCTATGCTTTATTCGTATGATGTGGTCTAACAGTTAACCCTTTAGGTGTCCTTTGATTGCCCACAGCCTTTTGCCCTTTCCGGTATTCGCCCAGACCACACACATGATATTAATGCACAGTCTTGTCCATTGCTGACTGAGCTCTGTGTATGAAATAAAGCTTTGTTATACCATTCTCACCATGTCAGTGTGTTTTCAATGGTTGTGGTTATGGGACATCCACATACATCCCATTTGTGTCACATTCCTGTATCTGTAAACTAATGAGCCCTAGTTTCTTTGCAATAGATTATTACATGTAATAATAATAAAATCATAAAATATCATAATATGATATATATCATATATGATAATAAAGGTTTAATACACATGACAGGTCCATTTTGTGATAGTGGGGAGTATCAACATTCCCCTGTATTTGATACTATGAATTGATTGATAGCAAAACACTTAATGGGAGGTCAGCCAATGATAATGGGTATATGTCTTGGCACATGGCCCCCAGCAATGGCGTGGGACTTTATAGGATGGCCATAGCGGAGATAATCTGTGATGGTGGTGAGTTGGCTGGGGCTCCACGTGCCTCTGCACACCTACCATGTGTCTTTGCGCCCTTGCTGATGGGTTAGAGTAGATTTGTGTGGTGTGTTTTCCCCGCCCCCCCTTCTGGCTTGCTGCTTTGTGGCAGTGAAGGGGCTTGTGTACTTCAATGAATTTAGGAAGTGGCACAAAATGGGCATGATGGGAGAATTGATCTACTATTACCCATTTTACAGACATTCCTCTGAATGGAGGGAGGTTGGTAATAAAGTCTGTAGTGATATGAGGACATGGATGAGCTGGGGTGTCTGACTGTTTGTACAAATTAATGGAAGAGACTTGGGGGTCTTGGATCCGACACTGTTAAAAGCTGCTTTTTTGATATCAGTAGAAACCTTAGGCCACCAAAAATAATGGGATAACATGACCAGACCAGCAGGGGGTGTAAGATTGATCTAGGACCTACTCACGATAGGATGGAGGCACAAACTGATACACCTCAGGAAACTATCCCCCAGAGGATGACTGATTGAGCAGAAGAGATATATTAGAGCAAAGAAACGAACACCAGAAATCTTGTTAGAGGTAAGATATTTTTTTGATGGGAGGAGTACTGACAGATTCATGATCCAGCGAAAAAGCATCTGCTTACAGCTCTTTGAACCAGGATGGTAACTGATGACACAGCTAAACCTTGAAAAGAATAGGGATCACCGGCTTGTGGAGCATTTAAGCATTAAGCAGACTCTAGAAATTATGAATTTTTGTGGTCAATGAGAATTGGTGTTGAAGTTCGTTCCAGCAAATGCCTCCATTCTTCCAAGGCTAACTTAATGTCTAAAAATGTCTAATTTTGAAAACATCCAAGAGGGAAAAGTATATATATATATATAGTTGTGAGCGTACGGGTCGTTGCTCACGCTTGCGGGCTCGCATAGCGAGCCCGCGGCCCTCGCGAAGCGAGGGCCGTGGCTCGCGAAGCGAGCCGCGGCCCTCGCGTAGCGAGGTCACTGGGCAAGGGCCTCAGTTGCTGGCGAGGTCACTGGGCACAGGCCTCAATTGCTGGCATGGAGCGCCGAAGGCGCTCCATGCCAGCAACTGAGGCCCCTCGCGAAGCGAGGGCCTCAGTTGCTGGCGAGGTCACTGGGCAAGAGCCTCAAACACTCGCAAACTTCACGTCGCTACTCAAATAACACGACACACAAATTACGACACTCGCTAAATTTTACGAGGAACGCAAACAACCTACGAAACACGTTACCACACATTACGACCTCGCAAACATCGGACGCAACACGCCGACATACAAACATTTAAAACACAATACATACACACAGCACATACATAAAAACCTTACCTACACCAAGAGGGAGCACCCAGGTCCTCAAAAATGCAACTTACACCTTGATTTTACTCGAAATAAAAGAGTTTTGAGACAAAAAAAAAATCTAAGTGACAGAAAAAATGGCCGCCGAACAAAACGAAAACGAGGCTACAGCACTCTAAACTCGCAAAACACCACAACAAACTCGCAAAACACCACAAGAAACTTGCAAAACGCCACAAACCACCTACGGATATTCATACCACACAGTGCACACATTCAGCATGCTTACACAGCAGCTCCACACCACTAATGCTGCAGCAAACATCAAAACAGATTGCAGATCTTCAACACAATGCTTCAAAATAGGTAAACTATATTCATTTATTAATGTATTACATATTTCATTATTACACACCAAACAGCATTAGCTACCTTACAATTTCATTGCCGTCATTTTTTGACGGGCAATTCGCTAGTATGAAATAAAAATTATCACATTTTTCAACACTAAAAATACATGACTTAATATGGACTTAG
Source organism: Discoglossus pictus (assembly GCA_027410445.1). Classification (NCBI taxonomy): domain Eukaryota; kingdom Metazoa; phylum Chordata; class Amphibia; order Anura; family Alytidae; genus Discoglossus; species Discoglossus pictus. The sequence goes on from CM050165.1 coordinate 286,326,427, forward strand.
GTTTTCTAACACATAATCACAATTTCTTGTAATTTTTTTTCTTATTTTGCTATAACAGGCTTGTCACTCTTAGTGGGATATTTTTCCAACAGGAAGAATATCACTGTGGACTAAAGTACTCTGGTTTTTCATGTATATACTGTATTTGATGTATATGTGTATATACTTTGTTTCCTATTCTATGTTATGTTGATTCTTCCTATACTGTATGCATTTACCTCATGATGTCAGATGCTGGTTCCACTCTCTCTGCATCTGCTGTTTACATTCAAGCTGAAGGTTGCATTTCATGTCAGTATTGCTTCCGACTTGATAAAGAGAGATCAGATATCTTGAACGCTAGACAATATAAATAGGGCGTTTTTCCAATACAAAAGTTATCACAGTATATTCTAATATATGTTCTCTTGCTCTCTACATATAATATTTTATATTTATAACACAAGGTAAACATAATATCAATACAGAATAAATAGAGAGCCCTATTTTTGTATTTATAAACTTGAATATAAAATACTTTTTCAAACATCCTATACAATTAAAAACTCACAAACGTACAATCTAAGTGTTTTGGAAGCTGAAAGATACATTGAACATATTAAGTATGAAGGTGATAAGCTTCATTAAATGTATTTTAGTTTTTAGTTTTTTAAGGTTCGAAGTGAAGAAGTATAAATGGAGAAGAGGAGAAGGCCTAGGAATGAACCTTGGGGTACACCAACACATATTTGATGATGTGTAGAAGTGGTGCCAGAAAAGGAGACATTAACTGTTCAATTGTAGGCATGATTTGAGCCATGGAAGAGTAGAGTCACGGATGCCAGGAGAGCAGAGAATTTGGATTATAAGAGGGTGGTCAAATGTGACAAAGGCATCTGAGAGATCTAGGAGAACTAGAATAGAAAAATGACCGTTCAACTTGTCGGTGAAAAAGTCATTAATTACTTTTGTGAGAGGTGTCTTTGTGGACATACAGTATTTCCCAAAAGTGAGTACATCCCTCACATTTTTGTAAATATTTTATTATATCTTTTCATGTGACAACACTGAAGAAATGACACTCTACTACAATATAAAGTAGTAAGTGTACAGCCTGTATCAGTGCCGGCACTGGGGAGCTATAGTTCATTGAGGGAACCATGACTGCCAACTGTGACATACTGAAGCAGAGCATGATCCCCTCCCTAGCATGTCTCCAGACCTAAACCCTATTGAGCATCTGTGGGGCATCCTCAAACAGGAGGTGGGGGAGTGCAAGGTCTCTAACATTCACCAGCTCCATGTCATTATGGGGGAGTGGAAGAAGACTTCAGTGGCAACCTGTGAAGCTCTGGTGAACTCCATGCACATGATGGTTAAGTGGCAGAAAATAATGTTGGCCATATATAATATATATATATATATATATATATATATATATATATATATATATATATATATATATATATATATATATATATGTAACAGTACATAGTACACACACATACTTAAACCACAGTTTTCTTTGTATAGTCCGCTTTCAATAATAATCTGGTTTTCAGGTGTTTTTCTCCTCTCACAAGTAGACGGATGGGGCGCTGAGCTGCCCTACTCTCCTAATGCCCCACACCAGAGACCCTTAACACACCTTTGGCGAGTGCTGTATATATTTCTTTTATATACAACCAACCTCTACCTGGGGTTAATTTACACAGTATCTTGAAATGGTATTAGTTCTTTACAAACAAACAGTCTCCAGGTAGTTTATTCCTGGTAAAGTAATATTTAGCAGCAAACAGCTTTCTCTGTAAACGCTGATATGTTGAATCTTTTTGCGGCAAATAGTTTCTGATTTCACAATCAACATCACACCAAACTCGTTCTGGTTAAAGGTCTACATAGCAGCTAGTCCCCCTCAGCAGCTATCTTCACATAGCACCTAGTCCCTCTCAACATCCAAGCCCACAAAGCATAAAACCCTCTTAGCATACCTACATAGCACACAGTCCTTGTCAGCAGCCATCCCCACACAGCATCCAACCCCTATCAGAAAGCACCTCAAATTTTGCTCTCTCTTCCCTGATACACATTGCCAGTGCGCTGAACTGTTCCGCACTGCCGCATCTTGGAGCTAGAGTAGAAATGCTCTTTTTTAAACAAGTACGGGACAATTTCCAGCCAGCAAAAAAAAGGCAAAAAAATATTGTCTACATTGTACGTCATAAGAGATTGGTAAAGTTAGATGTGGACATTCAATAATTATTTGTGAATGTTTTTTTGTGTAGACTGATCAATTAAATGAGTTATTGTATTTGGTATAAATTAATACGATGAAAATGTATTTCAGAAGTTTTGAATTGCGGGTTATAAAATGGAATAAATGAAGATATATGTTGAATAAGAGCAGATCACATATATAGTTGTGGACCAAGAACGTTGGTCACGTTTGCAGGTTTGTCACGCTCTGCGAGCCTCGTCAAGTGAAGTGAGCCATTTGCGGCCTGTAGGGCCACAACTGCAAGCCTTGCAAAGAGAGGTGAGCTGACAACTGTGCAGGACTTAGGCTGCAAGGCGAGCCGTTTGCAGCCCACAGGGCAGCAACTGCGAGCCTTGCGAACAGTTGAAACATGCGGGACTTAGGCTGCAATGAGCCCCAAAGGCATTCATTGTAGGGCTCACGATGAGCACCTGCAGCGGGACTTAGCCAACTTAGACTGCAATGAGCGCTGAAGGGACTTAGCGAGGGACGCAAACTTAGGACCATGGAGTGTGGTCCTCGCAAAATTACGACTTTAACGGTCGAATCACTGAACTGTAAAAACTTGAAAAAACAACAAATCTGCCTCAAATTAACTTACACACTCACACACAGCACAGTGGGAGAGCCAGGGAGCCTGTGAGTGAGGTTGCAAGTTAATTTGAGCCATAGTTCCCATTTTTTCACCATAGAAAATCGCCTATGCAAGAAAAAAAATGGCTACCGAAAAACGCTACACAACAAAAATGAGGTCAGTAAAAGTTAACCTGAGGCAATAACACAACCCAAGACAGTAACACTCAAGCACAACGCATATAAAAGACACAGTGTGAGAGGTTTGTAATGAGCGTCGAAGCGATAAGCGCCAAAGTGCTCAGAGGGCCCTCAGCCTCACATTGTGTGGCAAACAGCATTGCCATCTTACAATTGTACTCCCGTCATTTATGACAGGGAATTTCCTAGTTGTTTCTTACTTTATGTCATGATAGATATGTTGGCCATAAAAATTGAATATCTTTAATTTTATTGATATATATATTATGGTTTTAAATGTAAGGATGCTACATTTATATTTTTACAATATTATGAGACTATTTTTGACACAAGGTAGTAGTTATATTTTCTGTGAGAGAAAGAGTTTGTAAGAGTAAATTGCTAGTTGTGAAGACAGAAAATTAACTGTTTTCTTTGGAAGAGAGACATAATTTCACACAACAGAACAACAAAGTACATGGAAAGCCTCCAGGGGCTACATGGACATCCCCAGCCCATCCCTCTTTCACAATTTGAAATATTTGGAGGTATGCTACACCCTCTGTACTCCTGTACTCTCATATTGGCAACAACAATATATACTTTTTTGCTATGCCTGGTATTTTGGGAATTTGAAATAAGCTTGCAGGAAAATTGCAGATTTTTTATCAGAAACAATCATAGAAAATACAAATAGGGGGAATTTACTATGCAATATCTCAAATGAGATGAGGTGGGAAAGGTTGAGATAACATGAGAAGGGCTGCTTTTCCCCAGAGGAAATAATACATAGTAAATCATAAGATAATGTGAGATGCTTATTACATTCCTCCCAAAGTGCAAATAGTTTTAAGACATACACTTTTAACATGCCATATTCCTATGTTTGTTTTAACTGATGAGCTGATTATATAAAACATGTATAAGTATAGATTGTATTTGAACAAACAAAATGATCTATTTGGAAATTGTTACATACTGTACATATTTGTGGATTATCATTTCTGAGAACTCAACCTCTACTATTTATGTTGAATTCTAGGTATTGGTACTAAAGAATAATGGATATAACAAATTGCCTATCTTACAGCATCTAGGCATCCATCTTCCATAACTGATTCTGTGTTTCACCTTTGCTAGGACTAATGCATTTTAACTAGAGAAAAGTTTGGAACAAATAAGAGATTGGAGAGTCTACACATGTAAGTATATGATGGATAACTCAGTTAATTTTAAGATAACTAAATTAGTATGACTAAGAGCATTATTACGAAGTGAAAAAGTCATGAAGCTAGTTTTAATTATAAAAAAAACTAATACATTTGATGCTTCTGCTAGACCCTGGAGGCATTCATAATAGGTTTGGGGAAGAGTTCTATGTGAGAAGGCTTTCAACAATATTTCTTCTAAACTGTGTTATTCTGTTCACATACACAGATTGTGAAACTGAATACACAAAAACTTAAATTCCACACTGCTCATTGTCGCTTAGAGGTACCACTGCCTCTCATCCCCCTTCTACCTTATCTTACACTCCTGTGTTTCTCCATGCTCTTCCCCAATATTTTTCACATTATTGTTTTATTTTCTTCCCCTTCTTTTAAAAATTCATATTTTTAAAGCAAATACCGGTATGTTTATGTCCATGGCTTACACAGCTGCTAATGTGTATTCACATACTTCACAAACAAGTGCTTTTTTTGTAAAGAACAGGGGCCCATTAAAATAAATGTTGTTTTAAACGTTATTGTCTTTTTACCTCTCTACATAGAACTTATCAATCTAGTTTAGCGCAAAACAAAATACATTATAGCTTATAATGTGTGCCACTAAAAACACATTTTTTGTTTTTTTAAGTATTTTGTGCCATAAAACTTGTATTTTTGTTCATATTTAAATTATCTCTTGAAGCTGTCACAAAGTATGTAAGGTTGTTGGTCATAATATTTTATTCTCTGGCATGTAAAAACAAGAGAAAATAAAACTCCTTACAGAAATGTTAAGTGTATGGAATAAACTACAAAACATCTAGAGAAGGCTTGCACAACCCAGGGCAGTTTAATCAATCACTTTTTTTTAATCATACTGGCAAGAGAGCAAGTCTATAAAAATAAAGCAACTTGCTTATAGCTGTGGGTGATTCATTCTCCCATTATAGCCAGGGCTGCTCTTGCTGTGGCCTTTTTATTGTCTATATTAATTTCCTCAGAAGAGTAACACAGGTAATCTGAAAAAGCTATATTTATTCATTAGTGACTCCAAGCTGCATTATTTCACATCAATTGCAAGTTTGGTAGCTTCAAAACATAAGGTTCTCTATCATGTGAAATATATATTCATTTACACTTTTGGTATGGAGCACTTATTTGCGGTTTGTCGGATGCACAAAACTATTTAGTTCACAAACCTCAACTATAACAAAACACGGGAGTTTACTTTCCAGTGATACCTACATCAACTCCACTGCTATTCTTCAAAACATTCTTAAGTTGGAGATCTTTGTCAGTTTGGAAGGAATTGGCATATGTCAAATCTTTGTATGGTTTACTAAAGAAACAGTATGAAGATGAACACTACAAAGTGACAAAATGTAGTGTATTGATTGTCTATCAGTTAACCAATCAGAATGCAGGGTAGTAGTCTTCTCTGATTGTTAATATTAATTGGATTGTGAGAATTGTAATTCCTTTAAGCTAATTGGCTAAATTTCGATTGACAGCTGTTTTAGCAAATTAGAAGTAGAGGAATCCATATAAAAGGTGTTGGAGAAGACCAAAATGTATAATTCGTCTATAAGAATAATTAACTATAATTTTAGTTTAGGCTTATAGTTTTATTTTAATATTGGGTAGTCTTATGTACATAGAGAGATAAGGACCCTGATGTTAGGGAAGTTTAGGTTTAGAACATACATGTCCTCATGGATCCCTATGATGTATAGAGGAGGAAAGGGGACAGTGTGTTTGCCAGTATTTTAGAAAATATCTTTATATATCTATTCAAAGAAGACATAAGGGTAATAATTCATACATAGGGCAGGGTCCACATTCTCCTTCCAATAATTCAGGAGTGAAGTCTTATCTTTAAACAGTCATTAAACAGTTTTGTTAAAGGTGAAAGTTGGCAGCAGATGTACAAAAACGTTTTAGTATTTAATAATAAACCCATCTGAACCAGTACGTTTAACTACCTTTAAGCTTGTTATTACTTCTATCACCTCCTTGAATAATATAGGAGCACTCATTATGTACCCCATGGATGACAAGGGAAAGGTGGGATCAATAACCTATCAGTTATGCTGGGGTCCAGAGCACCCTTTTATGTATTTAGTCATATGCCCACTCTAAGTGGTGGTCTAGACTATACACCAGATACAAATGTTTTTGTCAACTTTACAATGTGCTGTGGCAGCAGATATGGCACAGTTGTGGAGCAAATTTGTAACACTTTTACTGCGTTTTTTGTATTTTTATGTATAGTGTTAATAATAGTATAGGTCTTTTTATTTCATTTTCAAAAGAATATACATAACACTTTCTTCTGCATGGTAATTTGTGTTTGTAAAAATGTTTATTCAAAAAAAACAAAGGTTGAAAATCCCCTTAACAGATCTGTATAACAAGCTCATTGTACAATGTTTAGTGTGAGCTCTTTGATGTTTCTGTTAATTAGCAAGGGTTGCAGTAGCACTCTGCTTATGTTTTATGGTTCTCTCAAGTCCAGACACATGAAAGCAATGAATATCATACAGTTATGCACCTAGACTTAAAAATAATCTGAATACACAAGCAGAAACATACTGAAATCCTAGAGTGTTGGCAGCACTCACAGAACAGATCTCACCACAACTGGTCCAGTGTAAGTGCACAATCACCCATCACAAAAAAAAAAAAAAAGAAAAAGAGGCAGATACAGTGAAACTGTTTCAAGAAGTCACTGAAAAAAATATCAAGTTACAAGAAGCATGGTCGACAAATTACCAATCACATATAATAGTTGTCAAACTGTGTTTCGTCGTCACGCTTGCGACAAATCGCAGTTTCACAAGTACAATCAATCTCATCACCCCCGCACATGTGCAATGCGTCGGGAGCACACGCATGCGCATTGTGTCAGAGCAGGCGGCCGTGAAAAGGGAGGAAAAGACACAGGGGAGGGAATGGGGGAAAGACACGAGTGAGGGGGAAAGACCCGGGGGGGGGGGGCAGGGGGAAAAGAGACACAGGGGATGGGGACAGAGACACAGGGGATGGGGACAGAGACACAGGGGATGGGGACAGAGACACAGGGGCAGGGGGAAAGAGACACAGGGGAGGGGCAGGGGGAAAGAGACACAGGAGAGGGGGGGAAGAGACACAGGAGAGGGGGGGAAGAGACACAGGGGAGGGGGGGAAGAGACACAGGGGAGGGGGGGAAGAGACACAGGGGAGGGGGGGGAAGAGACACAGGTGAGGGGGGGAAGAGACACAGGGGAGGGGGGGGAAGAGACACAGGGGAGGGGGGGGAAGAGACACAGGGGAGGGGGGGGGAAGAGACACAGGGGAGGGGGGGGGGGAAGAGACACAGGGGAGGGGGGGAAGAGACACAGGGGAGGGGGGGAAGAGACACAGGGGAAGGGGGGAAGAGACACAGGGGAGGGGGGGAAGAGACACAGGGGAGGGGAAAGAGACACAGGAGAGGGGAAAGAGACACAGGAGAGGGGAAAGAGACACAGGAGAGGGGAAAGAGACACAGGAGAGGGGAAAGAGACACAGGAGAGGGGAAAGAGACACAGGAGAGGGGAAAGAGACACAGAAGAGGGGAAAGAGACACAGGAGAGGGGAAAGAGACACAGGAGAGGGGAAAGAGACACAGGAGAGGGGAAAGAGACACAGAAGAGGGGAAAGAGACACAGGAGAGGGGAAAGAGACACAGGAGAGGGGAAAGAGACACAGGAGAGGGGAAAGAGACACAGGAGAGGGGAAAGAGACACAGGAGAGGGGAAAGAGACACAGGAGAGGGGAAAGAGACACAGGAGAGGGGAAAGAGACACAGGAGAGGGGAAAGAGACACAGGAGAGGGGAAAGAGACACAGGAGAGGGGAAAGAGACACAGGAGAGGGGAAAGAGACACAGGAGAGGGGAAAGAGACACAGGAGAGGGGAAAGAGACACAGGAGAGGGGAAAGAGACACAGGAGAGGGGAAAGAGACACAGGAGAGGGGAAAGAGACACAGGAGAGGGGAAAGAGACACAGGAGAGGGGAGAGAGACACCGGGGACGGAGAGAGACACCGGGGACGGAGAGAGACACCGGGGACGGAGAGAGACACCGGGGACGGAGAGAGACACCGGGGACGGAGAGAGACACCGGAGTCGGAGAGAGAGGGGAGATACAGGGGAGGGGGAAAGAGACACAGGGGAGGGAAAGGGGGAAAGAGACACAGGGGAGGGAAAGGGGGAAAGAGACACAGGAGAGGGGAAAGAGACACAGGAGAGGGGAAAGAGACACAGGAGAGGGGAAAGAGACACAGGAGAGGGGAAAGAGACACAGGAGAGGGGAGAGAGACACCGGGGACGGAGAGAGACACCGGGGACGGAGAGAGACACCGGGGACGGAGAGAGACACCGGGGACGGAGAGAGACACCGGGGACGGAGAGAGACACCGGGGACGGAGAGAGACACCGGAGTCGGAGAGAGAGGGGAGATACAGGGGAGGGGGAAAGAGACACAGGGGAGGGAAAGGGGGAAAGAGACACAGGGGAGGGAAAGGGGGAAAGAGACACAGGGGAGGGAAAGGGGGAAAGAGACACAGGGGAGGGGGGAAGAGACACAGGAGAGGGGAAGAGACACAGGAGAGGGGAAGAGACACAGGAGAGGGGAAGAGACACAGGAGAGGGGAAGAGACACAGGAGAGGGGAAGAGACACAGGAGAGGGGAAGAGACACAGGAGAGGGGAAGAGACACAGGAGAGGGGAAGAGACACAGGAGAGGGGAAGAGACACAGGGGAGGGGAAGAGACACAGGGGAGGGGAAGAGACACAGGGGAGGGGAAGAGACACAGGGGAGGGGAAGAGACACAGGGGAGGGAGAGAGAGGGGAGACACACAGGGGAGGGGGAAAGACACACAGGGGAGGGGGAAAGACACACAGGGGAGTGGGAAAGACACACAGGGGAATGGGAAAGACACAGGGCAGTGGGAAAGACACAGGGGAGTTGGAAAGACACAGGGGAGTTGGAAAGACACAGGGGAGTTGGAAAGACACAGGGGAGTGGGAAAGACACAAGGGAGTGGGAAAGACACAGGGGAGTGGGAAAGACACAGGGGAGGGGGAAAGAGACAGGGGAGGGGGAGAGACAAAGGGGAGGGAGTAGAGATACAGGGGAGGGGGAAGAGACACAGGGGAGGGAAATGGGGAGGCACACAGCGGAGGAGGGAACAGACATGGAGCAAAGGGGGGGGGAAAGAAGCAGGAGGGAAAGAGACTCAGGGGAGGGGAAAGAGACAAAGGGGAGGGAGAGGAGGGAAGAAATGAGACACAAAAGAGAGGAAGTAGAGGGGGAGAGGCTTGCAATGAGCACTGAAGGCGCTCATCGCAAGGCCAGTACAATATAGAGAGGGGAGAGGCTCCCATTGTGTGGCAAACAGCATTTCTAGGCTTCACTTTTTATTGCCGTCATTTTTGACTGGCAAGTCGCTAGAGCAGAGGTATAATCAGTGTGGTGCAAACTGATTCCTGGGGACCATGAAGCTAAAATTAAAATAAGAAATGTTTCTAACCCTAATGATGTATTATCTGTCCAGAAGTTTAAACAATTATCATTAAAGTATAAAATGCATTGCACATTGTTTATTACATATCTGCTTTCGGATGGGACTCTAAAGAAGAGCTCTTGGTATTACAAATCTGATTGAATAGGCTATATTATAAATAAATGGACATCAGAGATCCACAAAGTGGAATTATTACAATAATACTTCAAAACATTAATAGTAAATTATACATGAACATTGGCACAATCAATGTGCTTATTTCATGACATCTTGTCAAGTGTCTTTGGGATATTTGCTACGAAGCGTTACATGGCTAGATCAAGCACATAAGAAGCCTTAGTTGCACAGTGACACTAATAGGACCATATGACATACTTTAAGCCATTATTATTTCTAAGATTATTCTTGCAACATGAACTGATTATGTCATTCACTTTTTGTTAAAATATAAACCTATGTGATATGTGTTCAAAGATCAGATGTGATTATGTACACATATGTTGTATGTGCTGTATATATGCTTCACTTATAGTACCAGAAGTCACTGCTTTGAGACCAACACTTTGCAATGTTCTGTTTCAGAGTTATCTGACAACTAGTGATGTCGCGAACATCAAATTTTCGGTTTGCGAACATCGGACACGAACTTCAACCAAATGTTCGCGAACGGGCGAACCGCCATAGACTTCAATGGGCAGGCGAATTTCAAAACCCACAGGGACCCTTTCTGGCCACAATAGTGATGGGAAAGTTGTTTCAAGGGGACTAACACCTGGACTGTGGCATGCCGTAGGGCGATCCATGGCAAAACTCCCACGGAAAATTACATAGTTGATGCAGAGTCTGGTTTTAAGCCATAAAGGGCATAAATCACCTAACATTCCTAAATTGTTTGGAATAACATGCTTTAAAACATCAGGTATGATGTTGTATCGATCAAGGTTGCATACCAAGCTAGCCATGTCCCGTTCCTTGTCCTCACTGATGTCATTGAAGGTCTCTTCCTCCACCCAGCCACCAAGGGTCCCCGAAAGGTGTGTACTGTTAAGTAGTACTATTCCTATCGGTTTAATCCCTGTTACGTCCACTATTAGGGGACGTGTATATGGCATTGATTTTTAGAACAGGGAGATGGAAAAAGATGCTTAGTCGGACCTCCTACTTCAAATTTGGGGCACTGCGCGTGCAATCTAAGGTGCCACCAGATATGAGTGTAACTGTGCACTGGCAAAAGTTGGCAGAGTAGGCGCTGTAGGCCTCACACACACGCCTGTAGGCAGGCAATTGCTATTCAATTTATTACAGTCAAAAAAGTGTTGTTTTATGTCACTGAGCACAATATAAGCTGGGAGCCTGACACAGGCAGGAAACTGAAATTAGATTACAGGGAAACAAATGGTTGTTTTCAATGTATGTTACACCACCAGGAACGAGTAGCGAAAATAAGCACAATATAAGCTGTTAGGTGTTAGCCTGTCACACGCACATGCTGGCAGGCATAGATTACACAAAAAAAATTATAAAATAAAATAAATGATGTTCAAAGTTGCCTCAATGTTAAAGTATAGGGGTCGAACCGAAAAGCGCATGTGTTCGCTGTTCGTGGCGGACGCTAACATGCGAAAATCGCCGTGAATAGTTCTCCGGCGAACTGTTCGGGACATCACTACTGACAACAGAAAAAAAAGAATAAGTTAAAAAAGTCAATAGGAACAGGATGTACCAAATGGTGGCGATGAGGTAGAGATATTCTTCCAAGATTATATGAACAAGGGACACAAAAAATACTAAATTAAACTAAATCGGAGCTTGCCATTAGAGTCCAGCTCTATGGAGCAGTATGTCTTTCACAGGAAAGCTCTGACAAAGGAAAGCTTTTGACACAATTTCTCACAGTTATCTATTGCTCTTTCTGTAAAGTACTGCTTTCTTTTTCTCTATCAGTTTCTACCATTTTCTCTCTATTCTCTGTTTTTCTCTCTCTCTTCCTTATGTTATCTTAGAGAAGCCTAGATGCTTCAAATCTCTAGCTATTAAAAAGCTGACACTTTGTGTCAGAATTGAGACTTAATTTCTCAAATCTGACACAATTAAGGGGTTAATACTGCTACCCCATAAGCCAGGTGATCCCCGGGATAACCCCTTACTACCCTTGAGCTCTGAGCCCAGGGATGCAAGGCTATTCCACCTTCCTATCTTCTTACTAACATGAACGTGGATTCCCCCTTCCTACACGCTACCTCCTATGAGCCTGGGGATTTCTCCTTCCTACATGCTATTAGTCCAGGAATTACCCAACCCCCATATCAGTGGGGTTCTCATGGACCATCATGACAACCCATGAGCCAGGAGATCCCTGTGATATCCTCTCACTCCTCACCACATACCCTGAGCCCAGGGATGCCCAAAGGTAATACACCTTCCTACCTTTTTACTAACATGAATCAGGAGTCCCCCTGGATTCCCATTTCCTACACACGACTCCTTATGAGCCATGCTATGAGTCAGGAATCACTGAAAGAAAATTGAACCATGGGGTTCCCATGGATGCCCATGGCATCTAATATTAACCCTATACCGTGGAGGTCTTAAACATGGAGCTCTCTATGGACACCAATGGTACCTAGTATTAACCTCCATACCACTGGGGTTCTCATGGACCCTCATGGCTCCTAACATTAACCATGGTACCCTTCCTACCACCACAGGGTTCCATAAGGACCTCCATAGTCCCTATTACATAGTATACAAAAAAACTGTGCAGATATTTAAAAACTTACAGCTGTAAGGGGTCAACATATACATTACCTATCTTTGCACACCCTCTAGTGATGATTATCAAAGCCCTCGTCCACCCTCCCTGGCCCTGGATAAGTGTGAACATACATGTTGATAGAAGATTCAGATTCTGTCTTGTTTGATGACAAAATGAACAGTTGTCATCTTCTGCCCAATGAAATTGGTGGCCACCTATAAAGCCCACATCTCTAAAAAAATAATTACTTCTAATGGAGCTCCTCTTCTGAGGAGCTCCTGCGCCAGCTAATTGTGCTTAGCATCTGTGCCTTAAATACATTTTTTTTTAAATAGATACTTTTTCATATATTATATATACATACAAAATAACATGAAAACATACAAATTTATCAACACATCAACCCACATACATATATTATTTTACATAGGTATGGAATAGCAAAGGTTTTTATACATACCAATAATTTTGTCTACTTATTGTAAAGCTAAAATTCTATGGTTAGATTTTAAAAATACTTCTAGAGTAGCCATGCATAACAAGAGAGTAATCTCCTATTATTACTACTCCCCTTGTAGCATATTATATTCGTCCCACATGATCCACTTTGTTAATATTTTTTCCCCTTTTTGTTCTTACACACTGTAAAACCTTTTTGTAACTCTTTATCATGTTCAAGTCTTCGTTTAATATCTGACCACATTGGAATTGTTTTAGTTTTCCAAGATTTAACAATATGCCATTTACATGCCATTAAAATATGAGATATCACAATAGCATATTGAATTGTCGGTATTTTGGGAAACGTGAAATACAATTTCTGGACACATATTTACCTGAACATTTGTAATTAACTTAATATAATTAACACATTGATTCCAGAGGGATTGAATCTTAGGGCATCTCCACCACATATGGGCTAATGTTCCTTTCCCTCCACATTCTTTCCAGCATTCATCCGAATTTAATGAATTAGTTCTTTTCATAGTAGTTGGTGCTAAGTGCCACGTCTGTATTAGTTTAATATATAATTCTCTGTACGTCATGCAGATGAAAGTTTTTGACAAATTTACATGCTTTGAACCATTTTTCTTCCGTCCAAGTGTCCTCCAGCTCCATTTCCCATTTCACCATTTTATTAGTTTTATATTTTTCATCTCTGATATTAAATCATTTATTACACCTAGAAATCCCATGTATAACATTCCTTTTAACGATAAGATGTTCAAAGGGTAGATATTCCCTGTGACCTTCCAATTGAAAGCCACACTTACTAAGTGTAATTTTAATATTCTCGTAATCAATCCAGGTGATTTTAAGATTTTTATATTTTTTCAGAAGATTTATATACGGTATAAGGGTCTCATAATCATATAGATCTCTAATAGACAGAACCCCAACAGTATACCAATTTTGTAAATGAATATTTTTTATTGTTGTATTGTAATAAACTCAGAGGGGCAGCCAATGATGGATATTTGGTCAAAACCCAATTGTTTCTTTGTTTGTGAACTATTGTAATATTATCTTTTAGTATATGTTTAATAGAGGATTTGAAGCAGATACCTACATGTTTTATTCCATTACTTTCCCAATTTAGTTCATATTTATTCCCGAAGTGAGTCTAATTCAAATTATTTTAATCCCAATGCTAAAGTCTCGGTTTTTTAGTTTGTTAATTTTTAGATAAGAAACTTTATTGTATGTGTCTAGTATGTCGAATAGGGCTGACAGGGAAGTCTCTGGTTCAGATATTGTTAACACCATATCGTCAGCATACAGTAATAGTTTGTATTGATTTTATCTAATCCTTATGCCCTTGATTAATTCCTTATTACGGATTAATTCCCCCAAGGGTTCTAAAGATAAGATAAAGACCAATGGGGACAAAGGAAAGCCCTGTCTAGTCCCATTCGACAGCCCAAACCTTTAACTACAGCACTGAGAATTCTATAAAGAGCCATAATCGCATTTCTCCCAAATTCATCAAAACCAAATTTATCCAATACAGATTAGATATATGTCCAGTTTACAATATCGAACGCCTTTTCGGCGTCCAAAGATATAAACAGTGATGGAATGTTTTCCGTTTTAACAAACGTAATTAAATTAACCAGTCTCCTAATATTTTCTGGCCCTTGTCTTGTTCACGAATCCGACTTGGTCATAATTTATCAATTTAGGAATACTTTTGTTTAATCTGATAGCTAATATCTTGGCATAAATCTTGGTGTCGGAATTTAGAAGTGTAATGGGTCTGTAGTTTAAATAGTTTTCAGGGTCTTTATTCTGTTTAGGAATATTAATGATGTTTGCTTATATCATTTCTGAAGGCAAGTTTCCTGTGTCCTTAACCTCGTTGAACATACTACATAGGGTCGGACTGATCTTGTTCATAAATACTCTATAGTAAGTATTTATAAAACAGTCAAGGCCTGGGGCTTTATTCTGCTTTAGTTCAAGGATTGTTTGTTCAACCTCTTTTAAATGGATTTCTTTATTAAGATCTAACAGTTCTTCCTTGTTTATTTTCGGTAAGTTTATTTTACTCAAAAATGCATCTATATCTCTCTTTGTAAGCTTTAGAAACATTTCTCTGCCTTCTAAAGTATAGAGTGAGCTATAATAAGACTCGAAAATGTTTCCAATTTCTTTAGGGTGAGTTATTTTTTTTCCTTGACTATCATTAATAGATCTTATTTTCTGTTTAATCCTTTGTTTTTTAATTTTACTTATTATGAATGTAATGGCTTTATTGCCCAAACTATAATGATCCTGATGAGATCTATAGATAAAATTGTCTATTTGGGTTTGAACTATCTTTTGTATCTGTAATATTATTTGTTTGATTTGTACACTTTTGTCTATATTAAACACAGTTTTGTTTTCTATTTGTAACTTATATAAATCAATGTACAGGTCCTTAAGTGATCTACCTCTAGAATTTTTTTAATATGCACTTCTAGCCATACACAGGCATCTGACATATGCTTTATGTGCACACCATATAGTTATTTCTGATGTAACTGAATTTTTAATAATAGAGAAAAAACTTTGAATCTCTTCTTTCATTTTGTTAACAAATTCTAGTGACTTCAATAAAGTTACATCCAATGTCCACTGTCTATTCTTACTATATACCTGTATATCTTTTATTCTCATGCTTATCATCGCATGGTCCGACCATATAATATCTCCAATCTTGACACTTAAAATTTTGCTCAATATATCAATATCCGTAAAAAAATAGTCTATCCTAGTATAGCATAAATGCCTTCCAGAGTAATATGTATAAAATCTTTTTGCTCAGGGATTAAGACTCTCCAGCAGTCATTTAGTCCATTTTTCAAAATCTCCATTGAAAATTGGTTTGCTAACCTTTTAAAAAGGTTTGGCATATCTTTTCTTTTAGCTATTCTGTCTATTGTGGAATCCATGTGCATGCTAAAATCACCACATAGAATTAATCTTCCCTTTTTAATCTGAATTATGTGCTTCAAAAATTTCCTTAAATATATAATCTGACCAAAGTTAGGAACATGCACATTTGCAATCGTATAAGTTATCTTATTGATCTTTCCTTGCCATATAATAAATCTACCCTCTGTATCCAACATTTTAAACTGTTCCTGAACCGTCAATTTTTTTACAGAACATGATTGCAACCCCTCTTGCTTTAGACTTATATGACGCGGTTAGAGGGTAAGAAAAAGATTTACTTGCCATTATCCGAGACTTTCTCTCCCTCCAATTAGTCTCTTGTAGAAAGACCATGTCTACAGCTTCTTTATTGAAGCTTAATGAGGCAATTCTTCTTTTAAATGGTGTGTTTAGACCTTGACAGTCTGAGGTATAATTTTAATCATTGTTACTTAGTTCCATTTTTGCTCTTAATAATAAAGGAGAAATCTTAGTTTTTGCTTTAAACATCTAATATTCCAAATTTTACCATTCCTTATTATATTATCATTTTCCAACATGACATTCATACATACACTCATACTCATTACTGCAAACCTTTTGTTATGCAGTTTCATTTTACAGGGCTAAACTTGCCAATGTAAAGGAATGAGGGGTGCAATAAAAAGGACCTAAACTGGTCCTTTTGGGGAGAGTCAGATTCCAAACATATTATAAGTAATTTGTTCTTAGATAGCTGCTACTTTTATCTTTTATACACCTTGTAAAATTATGTTGATTAATTCATATGTTCAGCATATCGATTAAGAAAAAATGTAAACATTTGCAGTATTAAAGGTGTTAATATATAAACCTAGATTCTCTAGAGGAACTTTAACTTTCCAAATGTATGTATCAATCTTTCAAAAAGTATAAAAAAAAACATATAAATACTAATGCATAAGCTTTCATTTTACTACATAAAAAAATGTTCTTATTGCACCAATCTCCACTCTCTCTCTATTTACATAGAATCTTTAAAACCATGTTTGACTTTCCATAATTGTATATCTATCTTGCCAAGGTATAAAATTACAAACAAATATATAGACTTTTAGTGCTTAATCTTCTTATATTACTGAACAAGTCTTATCTGGCTTGCCTCTTCTCATAACCAAAAGTACTCTTAATACATTGCACCCCATTTTCAGTGCATATCTATTTTTAACCTCTAAAATATTCTTATAAATTCATTTATATATGATACCTATATGTGTATGGTAATTCAATCTTACCCAATTACAAAAATCCAAGTGTTTCTAAGTGAGCAAGGTGCTAATGCATTTTCTTCATATATTACTAAGCAATTATTTTCTATAATACTACTTCACTTCAAATACCACAAAAAAACACACACAAAAACCCTCTCAGTGCACTACAGCCCACTTAGTGTATTAACCCAGATTCTCTAAACTGTCCTTAACTTTCCAAATCTGTATATCTTTCTTTCAAAAGTGTTAAAGTGCAAATAAATATATAAAGTGCAGATGTATAAGCTTCCTGTATTATTAAACTGTTCAAAAAACTACTTATTTAAAATGTTACTTAATTTCAAAGGCCACATTATTCCAAAAAAAAGGAACACACAAAAAAAAACACTAAAAGTGCTATAAGTGAGTTACACCCAATTTTCAATATGTGTCTACTTTTAAACCACTAATGTAATACTTTTCACTACATCTATGTATATTACAATTATGTATAATATTGCCATATTACCCATATCTACTTTTTATGTCATAACTATATAATATTAATCTTATTTTTCTTGTATAATATTTGTATTTCTGAGACCAGCATGTTTATTATTATGCACTATTCAACAAAGACAAAAAAAAAAAAAAAAAAAAGGCAAAACAGGTGTATAATAAGATTGTCTATTTGTTTTGTCCATTTTTAATCTGCCATTCGGGTTTCTTCATAATCAGGTAACATTTTCGAAAGCCTTTTGATACATTCTCCACCTCCATTTTCCACAATAGAAGTAGCGATTCCCCTTCTTTCACTGAAGAAATTCTGTGCCATTGTGCATCCTTTGATATCATAAGACCTGGAAATCTCCATTTGTATTTCATATCATGTTTTCTCAGGGTGGTTGTAATATCCATATAAGTTTTCCGTAAGGCAAGTGTGTCTGGTGCTATATCAGAGAATATTTTTATTTCATTATAGGGAGGAGGAAAACTTGAAAATTTGTAACTAGCTCTCAGAATCTCTTCTTTGTCTGCAATACGCTGGAAACTAATCATAACATCTCTTGGTTGTCCATTTGCCAACTTAACTGGAAGTGGAATTCTATGTAAATTATCAAATATGTTCATATCCTGAATAATACCAGGTGTGAATATAGAGAAAAATGATTTCAGATAGACTTTGAGATCTACATTTTGAACCACCTTAGGAATTCCTCTTAATCTTAGATATCTTCTTCTAGATCGATTTTACAGATTTACCATTTTATGTTCTAACTCTATAACTTTATTTTCGAGCGATGTCATATAAGTTATTACTGAAGCATGATCTATCACCAATTTATCAAATTTGGATTCTATATTTTCAATTCTCCCATTAATCTCTTTAATAGCCTTATCGTTTTCACCAATTTGCAATTTGAGATCCGCTGATAGTTTAACCTGGAACTCACTGAAAATTTCTCCAAGTAGTAAGCACCCCCTCCTGGATTTCATTTGGCTCCCTTGATGAAAATGATTCATTATTGCCTATTGAGCTCTGGTTGCTTTCTCGTTCAACCACTTGACTTTCTGAAAGAGATTTATTTAATTTACTGGAGTTAGGGGTGAAAAAGGTTTCCGATTTCTGAGATGCAAATTTTTTGACCTTTGGCTTAGATTTATTAGCCATATTTCAGCTCAACTGGATACGCTATAAGAATAACTCTTCTGTTAAGTTTGTTTTAACTCTATGAGTTATATACTCGTTGTAGGGTTTTCAGTAATGCTTACTTTATTGATCTCATATTAGGAACCTACTATTTTTGACTCTGAGTCTCTGTTACATGCTATAATAACTTTTCCTGACCTTTCAGTTAAAGTTGTTCTTGTAAGGCTCCTGTATCAGGGCAAAATATTTCTATCTCTATAGAATTCTTTTTAGTAGTAGTTATTTACTCTCATTCAGACTTCTTCCTTTACAGTGCTAGAGCTTTGGTAATTTCTCCTTATGATTTCAAAACCGCTTCAGGGTCAAGAGTTGAGAGTCTTCAGAAGCTTTCTATACATTTATTACTCCCAGCAGATTCTTTGGCTCTGTAATACACCTTCCAGTGTATAGATTGGTCTGAACAAGGATCTTGATTGTCTTACTTTTCTCAATGTCTACCACCTCCATTTTATTTGTGAAGTAGGTTTAATTACTTCACACTAAGGCTCCAGACAGTACTCTTTGATGTCTGTGATGTCTATAGAGTCCCCAGCTCTATTTCTGATTTTTCCTGTATAAGGATTTGGCCTCCGTTATCTCTTTTGACCATCCACTAGTACATCAAGGCCCTAAATATAAGGCCTCAAATGAGCTGTTTAATTCTTTGATGATAGAGTTTTCCAGCAAGGTGTTAATTTTCTAGCCCGTCAGATAATTTAAATCATAGCCACAGTCCAGAAAAATAATTTGTATAATCTGAACCAAGTTCATTAACTCTCTTTGTGAGTACTTATCCCTGCATATAATGTACAGAGACAGTTATATGCATATTAATTAATAGGATTTATTAGTGGGGTCCTATATTAAACCACCCTTAAATATAGTGAGATCCTAAAATGGCCCTTGTGCAGCACAGTCCAGTATTCAGTCCAGTTTTCGGACGTAACGGACCATAAACCAGAGGTCCTAGACACATGCAGTCTATTATGTATATGTACTCCAATGGAGCTCTCAACTCCCAGCTGTCAGGAACTCACCTTTAAACACGCTGCAGCACTTGTCTCCTACATCTCAGCTTCCTTCGTGAGCAAATTATGTAATGTCTGCTCTGTTGCATCTTCTGTGAAGCCCTACTCATTCCCTGACTCTCTGTAGGTCCCACACCAGCCCAGTGACGTTACCGCTGAAGCCCCAACCTCCGGAGACTCGGCATCCCACGTGGATGAGTTCCGACAGCTCTGCCTTAACTGCAGCTTCCACAAACCTCTGCAAACTCTCCTGCAACTCTGCACGACCCGCGCCAAGACCTATGGAGCGGCCACCACCACACAGCCGAGGAGCAGGCAATGTCTCACTGTGCCACGGTATCCACCGTCCCACCTGGACAGGACTAGTAGAGTCTGCCTGGTCCAATGTGGGGGCTCTTATTGCAAGATGCACAGTTCATCCTTAGTTCAATTCAGATAGGCCTTGATAAAGCTGTATCCTTTAGCTCTCCCCCTCACCCCGCAGACATCTCACTTGTCTGCACTACTCATTTCCGGTCACGCCCCCCCCGCAACTCTACACCCTATTGATAAGTTTAAGGATTCTAGTTAATTAAAATATGTGTCAATCATATTTCAGCCAGTTAAAATCAAGTTTTCATAGTCTTTTCAAGGCCCTTGTAAGCACAAAATCGAGTGACGTTCACCCATAAAACATGGCCAAGCTATCACATAATATATAAATCTAACCCCCAAGAAATACTATCTGTGGGCTTGAAATGTCCATAAAATCTGAAGCTAAGTGGCTGTCCCATAACTATTTTAAAAATTGCAATCACATCCACATCACGCTCCAATGACTATATATCCACCCTCAAAACCCATTACCTCCTATGATTATGGACATTGTGAAAAATCTGATTACCTAGAACTTGTTACTATTGCACATTTTAACAGGAGGGAATGACTCCCCAACATGTAATGATTCATAGATCCTGAAGGCATACTATAATTTCCCTCAGTGGACAGATTTGCAAGCACTTGTACTCCCCATTTATCCACTTATCACTTAAACTTCATGTTTTCAAATAAAATAATTTTAAATATCTTTCTTTCAAAAGATTTATATATCAAAGAATATAAAAATATGTAAATATATTGCATGTATTTTATTTATATATATTTTTAGGCAAAAACTACATAAATTGCTATAAACCTCACCCAATCACATTTCTGTTCCAATGGAGATTATATATATATATATATATATATATATATATATATATATATATATATATATATATATATATATATATCCCTATTCAAAACAAGTAACATAGCAAGTACAACATTTAATACACATCTCTTACTCTGACAGTAAATTGGTGAAAAAGAAAAATGTAAACTCAAACAATATTTCTTGCCACCTGTCTGACATTTATGAAGTGCATGTCGGAAAAATAAATAGCAAATTAGTTTCAGCAGCTAGCATTTATTCTAAAAAAATTTAGTAGTTGCTATGGTGATTTCCGATAGTTCCAAGCAGATGCTGTGAGCGTTAGTTATATTCCTACATCACACCTGTCAAGAGTGTGCCAAACCAGCATGCTTTTTGTTATACTCTGCTATTTTCCTACCTTGAAGTACAGTTCTCATTACAGGTCCGGTAAAATAATTACAATATTTGTGTTGTATTTTCATTCCTACTTTTGTGACTTCTGAAAATTCAGTAAACTAAATAATTTCAGTGGTATTAATAAGTATTTATTTTGCTTGCAGAGCCTGAGAATCATCATAGTTACATTTTCTATTATCCAGAAACAAATATTTTTGCATCTCAAACAGCTTTGCATATGTTAAATTTTTTGAGAACAATACTGAAGTCATAAAGCATAAATGCATGTTTCTAGAAAATTATTGCACATTAACATTAAAAAAATAGGTTAAAAAATTATACTTCAGGAAAAAACATCAAATTTTCTGACTATGGGCCATATTCAATTGAACTTTCGGGCAGTCCGGGAGCCCGTAAGTGAGGTCGCAGCTAGTTTGCTATTCAATTTACGTCTTTTTGTCAGGCTCAACACGGCTTCAGAGTTACGTCCTTGAGAAAATGGTTAAACCCGTAACTAAAAGCCTATTGATCTTTCACTTTCCAAGGCTAAAATCGCAAATCGCTATTCAATTGCTCAATTTCCCCAAGCCCCCAAATGTTTTCACACCCGTAAATGGCAAATGAAGGAAAAAATCCTACATGTGCTAGAGAGGACCCACAAGGGGGTTAAACACCTATTCGTAGTACTGTAAATGCAAATAAAAAAATCACTACAGCAGTGTAAATAACGGGGAAAGTGATGATAGACATTAGAATTAATTGCACAACAGTCTCAAGCTTGCAAATCGGCAGGAAATTAAATTTATTTTTATGTTTAATTTCAGGCTAAATCTATCTTGGGTATCAATGAGTTAATACATATCAGGCCACCCACATGGACAGAGTAGAACACATGAATAGAACAGTATTGGCATTCATTTTCATAATACTTTATTTTGCGGGTTTGCGAGTCTGATTGTATATTGGACCTCCAAACCTAATTGGTTGACATGTAACCTCCGTGAACTGCTACGACCCAGTGCATGTTTTACGGTTTCGGCTTTGCGACAGTAACTTGCAACATTGAGCAATTTGCATAGCATCGCAATCAGAGAAGAACAGGAGCCCGCAACACACTTGCAGACATTCGGCTGTCTGCGATCGAGTTGTGGGCTTCAAATTGTTTTCTTCATAACTCAGCAATATTTATGAAATGTTGCATGTAAGATGTTTTGCAAATTGAAATATTTATGTGCCATCTAAAATATTATAAAATTGAGCGTTATAAGTAACCACACAACAAGAAAGCAAATGTAGCTCTGCCACAAATGGCATTTTATTTCATGTTTATACATGTGATCACATATAATAGTTGTCAAACTGTGAGTCGTCGCCATGCTTTGCAAGCTCGCAAAGCAGTTCTGGCCGCAAATGCTGACCTCGCAAAGTGAGGGCTGCATTTGCGAAGGTGGAGGCTCCAACGTCCACTGCAAGTGTGTGAGGACCCACAGACACGCCACAGCTGTACCGTTTGTCCAGTCACAGTCTTTACAAAGGTCTTTGATTAGTTTATTGGGGTGTGACAACAGGTATTTATTAATATACTAGCGAATTGCCCGTCAAAAAATTACGGCAATGAAATTGTAAGTGAGCTAATGCTGTTTGGTGTATAATAATGAAATATGTAATACATTAATAAATTAATATACTTTACCTATTTTGAAGCATTGTGTTGAAGAGCTGTCAATGTGTTTTGAGGTTGCTGCAGCATTAGTGGTGTGGAGCTGCTGTGTAAGCGTGGTGAATGTGTGCAGTGTAAAACTGTGCGTGCGCGAGACAAACCCGTAGTGGTGTACTTCCGCATTGGCGTGAAATGGTTGGCTATCTGTGGTATGCATCTTCGCGGATTATCCGTAGGTGCTTCGTGGTGTTTTGCGAGTTTCTTGTGGTGTTTTGCGAGTGTGTTGTGGTGTTTTCCGTGTTGAGAGTGCTGTAGCCTCGTTTTCGTTTTGTTCGTCGGACATTTTTTCTCTCGCTTAGCGATTTTATTAGTGTGTAAAGTGTTTTATTTTTATTGAAATGAAGGTATAACTTGCTTTTTTGAGGTGCTGGATGGTTCCTCTTGCTGTAGGTAAGCTTTGTATGTGTGTGTGTTGTGTGTATTTATTGTGTTTTAAATGTTTGTATGTTGGCGTGTTGCGTCCGATTTTTGCAAGGTCGTAATGTGTGCTAAAGTGTCTCGTATGGTATTTGCGTGTGTAGCCTCGTTTTCGTTTTGCTCGGCGGCCATTTTTTCTGTCGCTTATGAAATTTCTTAGTGTGTAAACTCTTTTATTTTGAGTGAAATCAAGGTGTAAGTTGGTTTTTTGAGGTTCTGGATGCTCCCTGTTGCTGTAGGTAAGTTTTTTATGTATGTGCTGTGTGTATGTATTGTGTTTTGAATTTTGTAATATTTGCGATTTGCGTCCGAGTGTTGCGAGGTCGTAATGTGTGTTAACGTGTGTCGTATGTTGTTTGCGTTGCGAGTAAAAGTTTGCGAGGGTCATAATTGGTGTGTCGTGTTGTTTGCGTTGCGACGTAAAGTTTGCGAGGGTCGCAGTTGCTGGCATGGAGCGCCGAAGGCGCTCCATGCCAGCAACTAAGGCCCTCGCCCACTGCCCTCGCTTTGTTGTAAAAGGCATTGTTTTTACTGCTGTTCTTACCTAAATGTATTTATTGAACTGTCTTACCCTACACAATATTTTATTTTTATTAATTTTGTTGATTACCTTAAATTAACTTACACTGAACTGTTAGTTTTAAAAACTAAATTGTTAGGAACACTGGCAGGGCTAATCTTGACAACAGAGATATGTTACACCCACACATATACAAATAATTATAAAATTAAAGGAAAACAATACTAGAGTGTCAAAAATAAGATGATATGTTGGTAACAAGAATAAAACAATGTGTTAGATTAACAAATCTGTAAACTTTACGTGCTTTATGGAAGATCGGAATGTATATTTCCTGAGGGGAATATTATCACTGCAGCCTCTGCAAAGCATGTCACTATTCACACCATGCTTAGTGAATCCTCTCCAATGTCACAATTCCAAACAATTACCTCCCAAAGATCCTCAAAGTGCCTTTGCCTTTCTCAATTTGTGAAGCAGTGACACTGTGAACCTGTTTTGTTGGAAGTCGCTCTACCCTTGTATATGATATGTAGGGGTGAACCTCGCGAACTCTCAAGTGGCCTTTCAGAAATCATGTAATGCAACACAGCATTGATTAACAGCTGATTTCAGCAATGGGTAGCCTAGTATATTATATCTTAATGATGCTTCACTGACAGATTGTAGTTTGGAACCATTGTATGCCTAAATTATCTTCGTTAACTGAGGGTCTCTGTTTATCTATACAAATAGGGGTGGGGGGAAACAGCACACACCAACTCCTGGTATGGACCAAACTTGGTTTATTCAGTACAAAATGTATACATATAGATGTCTACTCACATACATATACATATATATGTTTCACCTCTAGACAAGAGGTATAAATAGCACATAACCGTGTGCCCTGGTATACTTTCCACCTCTTGGGTCTTGTCACACTGAAGCCATGTAGTCCAACAACTTCTGAATATGGAGGACTCTTATAAGTTGTTCTCACATATACTCTCTGGCTCTGTGTGTGGTAACCCTTCAAGGAGGAACAACCTCGTAGACCACAGAATGTCAAATCACCCACAAAAGTCACTGCCACAGATTAATAGACTTGTAATTGCAACCTGTAAGGCTTTGAAATCTAACCTCCATATTTTGGTCACGTAATGATGATGATTTCTTTTGCCATTGGCTCCATCTAAACTAAGGGTTGACTAAATGATCATATTCACTGCCGCACATTCAACGCGCGCAAGAATGGTTTACGGGATTGCGATAACCGGACTGTAGCTCTGGAACGCAGCAGAATTTCATGCCAAGAAGCTTTGCGGGCTTGCCGCTGCTGCTACGGACTTCGAATTTAATGGGGCTGATAGCCTTACATCACGTTTGTATAAATATATTTATCCACTGTTTTACTGAAAAGTAAAGAACTAGTGTAGTGATTCTTTTAATATTATTCTTGAAAAACTACATGTAAAAAGAAATGTTTTAGAACATTAAAACAAAGTACAGTCTTCAGTTAATTTGTTTTATATGCAATTGTGCTTCAGTAGAATCTGCAATTTTAGTTTGCATGCAGATGATCATTCTGTCAGCACAATGAGTATTCCAACTAAAACTTCCAGTGCTAATGGAAATCTCACTTTGCAAAGCCACCCCTGAGGTCAGATACTGCAAGAAGCAGCTCAGTTAAGAAAATGGAATCCTGAAGTCAATAACAATTGTAGTGAAAATATAGTTTTTTATTTAAAGGACATTATTATCTGGTATAACTATTAATTAATGTATCCACCATAGTGTAATCTATGCTGTTGTTACATAAGCTTACATTACATATTCCACTGCTAGCTTGTTGTGCTTTCATACTACTCTGCATTACCATTGATCACTTTAATTTCCACCCCAATGCTTTATTTTTTTGCACATGATTATTATTATTATTATCTTTTATTTGTAATGCGCCAACATATTCCATATCGCTGTACAGGGGATAAGAAGAGGAAGTATACAGTATACAATATTAAAAACTGCAGAAAAAGGAGGGCCCTGTTTTGAGCTTCAAGTCTTGTGAAAAGTTCTTTATTCCAAAGCATCCTACAAGAATGGAAACTCGCTACTTACAATCTAAAGGATTAAATGGCGGGCACCCATGGGCATTGCTCTCTTCCTGACCGTAAACTCTGATTCAAAAAGTAAGATGCCTGTTGACACCACATACAGTATAATATACAAAATTAATCATAGTTTTATTTCTGTATTCATTTAAAATTCTATATAATGCTATAAAGCTTGTGATAATATAATAGGAACTACTAAACACTTCCCTCTAGTGGCTAATTTAAATATCACATGTCTGGAGCTGTTCAATATTAAAATTGATGGTCTATTAAAGAACTTAAAACACAAGGTAAAAGGGAATCATAAACTATGTATCAACAGTGTTAAAGAACTATTTTGGTTGATGAAATAAAAAGTGTCATAAAACAAAACTATGAGATGTGACCTTCATTATCCTTTATTTATAGAAAGATAAGCTTTCAAGTAATACATACAATCTAGGGAAATCTATTTAATAAGCGCTAGTACTGAATACTAAAAAAATCTGTTAGTGAGACCTTACATCCATTAGTATCTTGTATTTATAAAAGAACAGCATATTCTGCAGTGCTATATAAATATACACAAATAAATATAAGGCATTGATATATACTGAAACAGATGGAGTGTTCATAAGAGCTTACAATCTATAATTAACAGGAAGTGATAGAGGTAGGTTAGAATGAAGAGAAGAGGCAAAACAGTGCTCTGGTCTTGTACTCACCATCTGCTCTTCCCCAGTAATGTGGTAGACACCTTCTGACCTCAGGGGCTCATCTTCCAGTGCCATATGGTTATGTCTCTGGCTGTGCATTTCCATAAGGTTATCTTGGCAAAGATACTGGGGTGGGTTGCCAGTTCCGTCTCTAGTGAACTGCAATTTGTCTGACATCTCTGCTATGGCCTGCCCATCTTGGGAGACCCTATATGGTTCAGCTCCCAGCTTCATTGAAATACACAGGTCCCTTCACCACAAGGTTAACGGTTAATATTTATTTTTATCGATATGAGTTTTTTTTATTTGAATATATGTGTATTGCTATATAATGGAATAGCCATGTTGATAATACCAGTTCATGAATAAGAACCAAATTAGGTTTAAATTTGCAATTCCGTGGTAGCTAAGAAGGAGGTGAATCCATGGAACCGGGCACAAATTATAGCCTGGACCGTGACCTGGGGTCCAGCTTCAGATAACAGAGAAATGGTTGATCACTGGAGTAAGTGACTGGCATGCTTGCTTATTATTGCATTGAAAACAATATATATGCTTATAATGTGTTGCCCCTTCAGGACTTGAGACATTTCCAGCTCAACATATGGCAGATGAAACTGACCAGAAGATACCATTCAAGGTAAGTAAACTGTTCTGAGTGCTTTACAATAGACTACAGTATTTAAAATCAATTATAAACAATGAAAATAGCTTTAAATGAAAAATGCATTAACAGCTTCTTCACTTGATTTTGTCTGCTCTATATGATGTTGCAGAGCAATATCCATCAGTTCCCTTTTGTTAATTGATGTTTTACACAAAATGAATGTAAATTGGACTTTGAATTGAAATGATGATTTTTTTATTTCATCAAATTGATCTACTACTAGTACTTAGTGGGATTAAGGATTCTGATTACAAAAACATGCATTAGATTTCTGGAATCATGAAGCACTCATTAACAGTACATTAAGTCGTACAGTCGTGAATGGTAATTTTTGCATCAGAAAAGCATCAGTCAAAGGTGTTGCTATTCGTTGGCACACAAAAAAATATGAAGACATTTGCAGCAGTATGTATATTTTGACTTGCCTTTCGGGGACGTGATATATTTTTGGACAAAAGGACGGTCGTTACAGCTCTCAGATAAACAAGATGGTATATAAGATTGGTCTGTTCTTCTGCTATAAGTTTTTAAGATCTTTAATTCCACCACTTGAGCTCTTTGCCATCAGATAGAGGGATAGCTTTTAAAAAAAAATTCCTTTCTGAAACTGATGGTGAATTGATGGAGGTAAATGCAATTTAGTTAGGGGTCTCAGAGTTTTTGAAGCCTTCCCTGAAAGAGATATATATATATATATATATATATATATATATATATATATATATATATATATATATATATTCGCACAAACTCATTCAAAAGCAAAAAGCTAACTATCTCAGTGATAGAACTTCTGACTACAGTGTAAGAGTTTTTGAATATACATCTGCATCCTGCCTCTCTTTTTAAAATACTTTTTTGAAAAGTTAACAGATTAAAACTAGCAGTAAAAATGTAAAAGGGATGGATGAGTATAAGATATCAAAGGAAACTCCATCACAATGAATGACGAGTAGAACGCACTCCGTGATCCAACATAATCATGTTCTTCACAACAGTGGTGACACTCATTTTTATTCTGCACTACATCCTTACTCAATTACATGTTCCTCAGAATAATACAAAAACATATAATACAAACATATATAGATGCTCACCACTCTCCTTGAACCCTTTTTTTGCAAATAATGCTGGAGAAATTGTGAGGCTCCCAAATAAAGCATTGGGAAATGGTCTCCTTATTTTACAGCCTATACATTTAGCCACTGGGTATATAAAATAGGGTCCATTTTTGTTTTTGATTTTCTTACACAGTGCTCTCATCATTCCCATTCTTTACTGGGGTATTGAGCTGTAATTACGTTATATCCTTTAGGAAAATGACTATTTTTTCTATCCATTTCAGGGCATTTAGCCAAATTTATGGCATATTTTAGCCCGCCAAGGTCATAGACCTAACTTTCCATGCTATCCCTGTTATATTAGCTTGTACAATTTTATAATGGTGTGAAATGTATGATGTGGACTCACTTTTTACCGATGACATGTATTGATCTAATTTTACTATTTTAGGTAGTTGTTTTACTGTATTGAAGTTCAATTAAAGTCAAACCGTAAACCTATTCAGTTCCAGTGAACAACCAGATCAGGTACAGTGACCAACTAGGTATCTCTCAGAGGAAAGTGATGTGGGAAAGTAATATTTTGGCTCACATATTGCCATTTAAATGAAAGAGAATTAGCATGAGTGGATCCAGTTGGTAACTGAGGATTCTGGATATAGTTCCACTGATTTTGATTTGAACTAGGAATATGTGTTTCTCCTAGGAAAACGTTTTGTGGTTTGCAAGTTACTGGTGGATAACACTGAGTTTCTTGACTTATGCTGTAAATTATTGTATGATGTTGGAAAATATTGCTAAAAAAACTTTCATAGCAATTCTGAGTATATACTGACTTACAGTAATGTCTTCCCTGCAGTTTAAAGCAGAATATTTATTTTGAAGGTAAACAGTGTTTACTTGTTTTGCTTCAATTATAGATTTTTCATTTCCATTTTATTCTTTACTAACAGTTGTCGGTATATTATATATAATTGTTTCTATAAGTATCACCTGCACCAAAACATTATACTGCTTCTTGGAAAATATGGCCTGCACCTGTAGCTCAGAAACATAAATCTGTCCAGTTAGTGAAAGTAGATTAAAGGTATGCAGATCTTCTAATACCAGCAGTGTTTACATAATGTGCACATATTCCTCAAGTATGAGGCTCAGCACACAATTAACAACTCTGGTTTGTCAAATACAAACGGTGTAGGATGGAAATTGTTGTAATCTAGGACAACATTTAAAAGAGGATTGAATAAAACAGGGTTAGAAATTGTAAGAAGAAAGGCATAATCTGGGTTATGAATGGTAGTAGGCAGTGTACAATGAAAAATTCTCTCTACTTCACAGATGTGCTCTCTTAAATGGATCTCAACCTTACAGAGCAGGTAAGTATGGTAAGTGAGCTAGCAAGGATATGTCTGAGCTGTGAGTTTAGCCAATCCAGCTATGGGGCTGGATAGGTTTTGCATTGAAGCATGTTTACCAAACTCCTAATGCATACCACATTCCAAGTGAGACTAGAATGTGACTAGCTGGTAACTGGAAAATAGCTCATGACCAGGTTATACCTAGCTGTGACAGTGGGAGCATTTTAGTGAAGCTATACCAGTGGGACCTAAAAAAAGCAACTGCAATGAATGCACAGCTGTCAAAGCATTGGTCTTCCCAGTAATAATTAGCACTGAACGCTACATTCGATTTTGAGTTAATCAGAGATATATATATCGCATGATGAACACTTATTCTTTTGCATTGGTATGTCATGTCAGACTCTCTGTGACCTCATGGACTGTAATACACCAGGCACATCTTTTATGTCCATGGTCATGCTGATCCACTTGGTTTTCATGGCAGAGATACTGGAGTGGGTTTCCAGTTCCTTCTTCAGTGAGCCACAGCGCCTGATATTTATTGGTGGTCTCCAAATGCTGACCAGGCCAACCCTGCTTGGCTTCAGGGTGGTGTGACCTCTTGGTTCCCTGACTGGAATCAAACCCAGGTCAGAGCAGTGAAAGCAATGAATACTAACCACTGGACCACCAGGGAACCCTTGATGATCACTTAGCAAAGGCCAAGTTTATATGAGCATGTGCAGAAAATGGTAGTGAAGAGTAATTACATATATACAGATGTTTAATAGTTTACATTCATTATCAATACACCTTATATTCTCCATGTTTTATTATACAACATATTTTGCCTCTCAGATCCTATTATAATAGAATTAAAGAATGTATGGCCTTAAGTAATATACATCTGCAAATTAATTTATAATATGTGGTGACCATACACCTACTGATGGTATAATCATTGAAATACCCACTTCACCTTGATAATGTTGTCAAAGTTGAACAGTATGGTTCTGAGAATCTACTAGTTTTACATGCAATACATTTTCACAAAGTCTATATAGCAAGGACTTACCAAGATAATGAGGAACATGGCTTAATAGATACTGATTTTTAGATGTTTACTTTTTTGTCTCCTTTCTAACTTTCTCTTCTTCCTCAGCAGTACACCATGGTATTTGTGTGATTTCTTTTTACATTTACCATTCAAGGAAAAGTACAAGAAGTTGTCCTATGTGCTTTGAACGTGAGAATACGTTTTGAAAACTCAAAAAAAAATCTATGAACTCTTTGATTGACACGCTCGTAGAAAAAACAAGCCAGACTTGTATCCCTAATGGGTATTTAGCCAAACATGTGATTGATTTGCACATCTGATAGAAGTGTTGTGTAGGCCCATGTAAATTCAGTACCTCAGAAATCTGAACTCAGAACTGGTACACAGTATCTTGTGTATTTTTATTTTATTATTACTCACAAATGAAAGTATGAACCATGAGTATTCTGTAAACACTGAGAACATAGTAAACACTAGCCCTAACTTTCTCCCAACACATCACCCTATAAATATTTGTATCCCTTTCCAAAAAATAAAGTGTATGTGGGTGGCTTTATTACCCTTTTCTATCCACGTCATTCATCAAAAGAAGAGCTTTCTTTAAATTAGGTTAAATATTTTTATTTTTTACAATGCAAGTTTTTTTGTATGGGGCTGTTTCCTTGTCCAGAATGGATGAGTGTGGTCTTCAATGAAGAAAGAGGCTTTTTTTAAATGAGGTGAAAAGAGCATTCATTGGCTTCCAGCTAGTCTTAACCACCATGTATGTGTCAGTTTACTAGGGCATTATAGGTGATCCAGGGCATTGTCTGGCAATGCTGGATCCCTGGAAGATAAAGTATTAAATTACTTTTTTTTTTTTATTGCTGGTGCCCTGTTTATAGAAGAGGTTCAATACAGGAAGGATAGGTAAATAGGATGATAAACTCCGCACATACTTTTCTTTATAAAATGAATCCCTTCCCCTCTTCAAGGGAGGTTACACATTTCGTTATAACGTCTTTATGTCCTCCAAATACAGGATATCTTTGGGCCCATAGAGGGTGATCACAGACAGGCCTGGATGTAAAGTGGAGGAGCCCCTGTGAGTGCATATGTAAGTTGTGCACGCTCCAATTTTTCCATTTTCTTTCCGGGTATATTACTTTCTTGCTGTGTGAGCAAATCACAGACATTTCCACATAACAGCCATTTTTACAATATAGTGGACCTTTCCTGTTGGCAACCCGTGCGCAGTGCCGGCCAGCGGCCACTAGATGGCACAGCCGAGGGATCTGTGAATTTTTTGTTTTATGGATGTGATATCTATATTTTTATATTTACAGTAATGCTGCAAGCAGTCAATATAAAACATGTAACATCAAAGCATTAAGAGAGGAGAATTACATTATTATTTCCTTTTTTTGTAAAGTGCCAACATATTCCGTAGCTCTATACAGGGGAAGGTTCAAGTCAAAACAATATTAATCCTGTCTTTGAGCTTAAAATCAAACGCACATTGCTTTCCCTAAAGCATCTAGCAAGATAGAAAACTTACATACGTACAAAATAAAGGGATTAGAGATTTGATCCTTAACCTTTAAAAAAACATATGCTTACTTGCTTTCCTTAAGCACTTTTCAATAAGAATGTTTTTTTTTTTAATACACTTTAGGGTGGTCTTAATTTTTTTACTAAAATCGTTTAAATACAAATACTCTAAAATACTGCTTTTATGCAAGATTAAAAACTTTATCATCAATTATTAGAATTGCAATGCATGGGAACCGTCAAATACATGACATTCATCCAAATGTTAAAATGCTCGCTTTTACACAGCTAAATTACATCACTCAGACCATTATATGAACTGGTATGACACTACATAAATTCAAATGCACTGTGTCCAACTTTTTGTAAAGGAGTAGTGATGCATGTTATTTTTTTTTTAGTTATGCAGAAAAATATTCAAATTCCAGCTATGAAATAAAGCTCACAATGGTGAAAGCTGATCCGAATTTAGGCTCAATGATTCATGCCTACCTGTGCCCTCCACCATCCAATACAACAAAAGCCACATATTGTTCAGTACAAAGCCAGGATCCGTTGTGTATGAGCAAGAAAGCGCCAGCACTGACAGCTGCAGTGCCAGCAAGTAGCCACTAGATGGTGCCGTCAGGATTTATGGAAGGCCTATAATTATTCCCCACTCTGACATGGCGCAACTCGACGGTGCTGAATCGACAGCGAGGCAATCTCTATGTTCAGCACAGGCACTAGGCCCTAAAGTGCCTCGGGCGCGCCGAACATAGCTCAAGGCCTCTTCTGTCGTCATGCCTTATATGCAATGTGCACCAGTATTCCGAAAATTGGCAGCACCATCTAGCGGTTGGTGGTGGCACTGCTGCTGCCAATCTTTTGCGTAAGGGAAGAAGAAAAGGACCCAAAGCCACTTGTTGCTAACCCCTAGAATCAAAGGTTGTTTAGATTCAATAAGAGGCTTGGTTGCACATTCCAAGAGTATACATGCTACACATCAATATCACATTACAATCAGCCAAGTACTGAGCATCTTATGCCAGTTCACCTGCAGTTATGGTCCTTATGTCAGTGAATAGAGGGCAACTCATTAAGCACTACAGATAGCAATTATAATCTCTTATGGTTCCTTAGTACAAACTTTTTGTACTTTTATTTGGACATGGTATATTCTCTACAGTGCTGGTCATTTCTAAGCTACATTTTCCTCAATGGATCTCACTATTTGAAATGAAGCCACTAGTAGATCAGATGGCAAAAGGTAGGATTCCTACTAGGCTGTGGTTACACCATTTTGCTTACCTTTATAGGCTTACAATGCGTACTCTGCATGCAGCTCCTGTGATCACACCACCACCCTGCCACGCTCCTGGGGTGAGCTACACGCCATAGGGGAAGCCTGTGATCACACACAGTCACAGCAACAGCTCTCAACTCTCCCCCTCACTTCTCCATGTGCTCAGAAGTAGGAGGGGCAGCTTTGTCCTGGGACTGCAATGTAACCTGATCCTGCCCCCTAGAAGGCTGTTAACCCCCTGCTTCCCTAATGCAACTCCCAACAAGCACACTGTATACATAGAAGGCAAAATCAATATTGATTTAAAATTCAAAATTAGGCGCCATTCTTAGCAATGCATCCTTAGGCTTCTGCCTAACTCTCCTAATTATAGATACGGCCATTGTCACAGATGTTTGCATGCATGCGCTAATTATTAGTGAGTGTCATGTAATGGCAGTACAGATTGACGTACATATAGAACAAAAATTACATGTAGCTAGTTCTCGCTAACAGTTACATTTTTTTACAGCGTGTAATAGCAATATTACTTGTATCTTTGAATTTTCACATGTAAAAAATATGACAAGAAATCAAGACCATAGTGCATAACCATCACATATTATAATTGTCAAACTGCAAGACGGTGTCACGCTTTGCGTTGTGCGTACGACTTAGGCGATGAGGGCCAAAGGCGCTCATCGTCTGCGAGCGTCGCAAAGCGAGCAGTAGAGGCATTGAAACACACGGGACATAGGCAGAAAGAAGCACCAGCGGAGCTCCTGCGTGCCTCGCAAAGCAAGGCGAGCAGTTGAGGCCTTTAAAAAATGCAGAACTTAGCCTCCAAGCACTTAGGAAACACGAGCAAGCAGTTGACGAACGCAGGACTTACAAAAAAAAAATACGAGGTTGGAAAAATACAAAAATAATGACCAAACCGTGCAGATCGAAAAACGCGAAAAACACAAAAAATAAAATACAAAAAAAAACATCACACACAGCACGGGGGGACAGCCAGGACGTCTGGGAGTGAGGTTACACGCAAATTTAAGCCAAATTTGCAGAGTTTCGGCACTCGAAAATTGGCTAAGCGAGAACAAAAATGGCGGCTGCGAGCAGCATAACACATACACAAATGACGCCATTTTACAATACTAGCTTACAACTAATAACATTACAAATCTAAAAGGGCACTTTACACAACTAAACCAACGGTTTGCCCTTGCGCACGCAGCCTTTTTTACTAATGCACAGCTGGGACATTGATGACACTTTCTCTTGAGGGCCGCAACAGTCCAAATGTACATTATATGCTGCAGGAAAATCAAAAGAGATTGTTATTGATTGCTAGATATATTAATTAGAAATAGGTAAAGTATATTAATTTATTAAGTAACTTATTAATTATTATTTTTAAAAATATAGACATATGTATCTGTCTTTGTGATGAGGTGGTCAGAGGAGC
Source organism: Discoglossus pictus (assembly GCA_027410445.1). Taxonomy (NCBI): domain Eukaryota; kingdom Metazoa; phylum Chordata; class Amphibia; order Anura; family Alytidae; genus Discoglossus; species Discoglossus pictus. Next base: position 286,361,696 of record CM050165.1, read on the forward strand.
CAAAGTACACCAGAGGAGAGGCTCGCAATGAGCGCCGAAGGTCCTCAGGGTAGAAAAAGCTTGACATTGTGTGGGAAAAAGCATTGCCATGGCTTCAAATTTTATTGCTCCATAGTTTTTGACGGGCAAAAAATGACAAAAAATTACGGCAATAACATTTTAAGCCAGGCAATGCTGTTTGCCACGCAATGCAGACTTTCGGCACTCATTGCAGCTAAGTCCCACGAGCCTCCACCCCCGCAACTGCGTCTTTCGCAGTATGACAACTATATTAGTGATTAAGAGAAAGAAAAAAAAAAATCTTACAAAAAACAACACTGGGTATCATGGGCAACTAAAATGATTTATAAAACAGAGCTTTTATTCCATCAAAATGTATTTTATGCTTTTTTCATATATATATATATATATATATATATATATACTGTATATATATATATATATATATATATATATATATATAGTTGTTATTTACTGTAGGTCTAGTCAGTATCTAGCTGGTAAGAAAAGAGCCAGCAGAGCCATTACCATTTATACTCTGCAGAACCAATGAAACGTCACTATTTATTGTAGACAATACCATGCAATGTTGAACACAATGTAAGAATTATATACCACAGGATTCATTCACATCTTGCTTTAATCTATGCAGCTAATTAATACTGATGTTTATCAAAATACTGCACCCATGTTTCTGCTATACATCTGAGCCTATTTCTATATATCTGTCTGTGAACTTGAGGAAAGCAAATATTTTGTCTTCTATTGGGTGGTTTAGAAGTCATTTACTGCCCTTTAATTGTTCTGGCTGTGCCATATTGTTTGACTTCAGACTAAATGAATAGTTTGCGAGTAATATTTGAGAGTGCGTGGTAGACTGGTACATTTATAATGACAATATATGGAGAGCTTATATCGTAAATATTATAACAGTGTACAATGGCAGTTATTATGCAGCTAAAATAAGGACATCAAGATCACAAAGTTTTATTATAAAAACAATAAAACATTTTCTACTGTCAGAATAAAGAAGTGATAACAATGTAATGCATCATCTTTCAGAGCAAATATTTCTCAGTGAATACACATGAACAACATTAAGGGAATCAACTAAAGTGAATTACATGATTATAATTACGATGGTGAACACTCTAGCTAAGTAAATAGCAACAGAGTATAATAATTGTGTGCTACAATTGATTAATTGTGGTAAATGGTATGACCATAGCGTGGTATATTGTATGCAAATTAAGCAAAATAAGCATTAACTGCTTCTGATTTCTTACTTTCATATTTCAATAGCACTCATATATTCTCATCATTAAAGTACAGAATACATACATAATAACTAAGCTGAATCATTGTTTGCCTCATGTTAGTGCAAGCAAACCTTGGGGACCAATCATTCTAAAATTGGGCACCTGGATAGAGATTGGTTATTGTATACGTAACACTAAATGTATTGTAAAATCTGGTAAATGTAATCCAGAGTATTTATCAACATATATGTGGTAATATTCAGATTACCGCCATAGGTGGCAGCACTGGTTTAGGAGTGCTGGATCCAGTATCAGAGTTAGAGAATCGAGGGGGCCAGTGCAAAAAATAAAAATCCCCCCCTCCAGTTTCCAACTCACTCAGCGACACATTCACACCCACCACCAGCTCCACTCCCAAATGATCCCTTCCCTCCCCAAAACCTCTTCACATATCAGTTTTTCTGTTGTCCCTAACATCCCTTCCATGTCATCTTCCCTTCCTAAGATCCCTTTCCATAGCCGTTTCCGCTACCATTGTCAATGCTGCTCCTGCCTGCACAAAGCTAAATATTTAGTTGCTCCTCCTGTATAACATGACTTCACTGATTCATAATTGCAGGCACATGCCTGGCCACCCCTCCCCCATGGCAATCATGAATGCTGGTCAATGAGGACCCCCCCCCCCCCAGAAGATCCTTGAAGTTTTAGGACAATTCAACATTTGGGAGTGTTAGGACAGTACAAGACCCTATTCTATTAAAAGTTAGTAAATTACTTCAAACCATAAAATTTGGCTGAAAGTGCTTTTTTATCTAAACTTCTAGGGCCCTATAAAATGTCAAACCCGCAGTGGCCATCGTACAGCCCGTAAGTCTAAAGGGTTTGGAATTTGCAGGAGTTACGGTGCGATACAATTAGAAAAGCCTGCAACAACATGGCCGGAATCCAAATTCACAAACCATGCTTCGGCACATAGCATTTCCGTGCATGAACATGATAAATTATCCCAACCTAGAGTCATGGGTTTAGACGGAGCCAATAGTATCAGAGACCATCATCATTACATCACTAAAACATGAAGGTTAAATTTCAGTCACTTATGGTTTTTAAGTCCGAGTTGTGATAGGACCCGCATTCCAGAAATAATGCAATATGAAAAAATTAATAAATTTAATATTCTAGTCAATGTGAGTTCTGTTATATGTATTAACACATTGATTGCCAGGATCGATATAACATGGAAATTAAACATATTGCAGAATTGCGAGCATGAGAATGCTGTGCTATTATTTTTAATACATTTCATCGCTTTCCCAATAATTTAAAATACAGTAGTGTGTTCATATTTGCTATTACAGTGCCACGGACTGGAGTTTAACCTCCTTGCGGGTCCTCTCTAGTATCCGTAGGATTTTTGGCTACATTTGCCATTTACGGGTGTGAAAACAGTTGCGGGCTTGAGCACTTGTAGCAATTTAATAGCGATTTGTGATTGTAACATTTACGGGATCAAAGACTTAGTTCAGACCTGCAGATCATTTGCGGTTAGCTAAAAGAGGCCAATTTAATAGCCGTAACTTTTGCGGGCTCATTTACAGGCTTCTGGAATGGGGAATTTAATAGCGCCTGTTATGATCTGCTTCTTAATTGGGTATAGCAAGAACCTAGTTCAAGCTTACCCAGCAGCATCTTACGCTCCTTACCAACTCTGTTAGCAAAAGATAGACCAATGGTTCTTGAAGAGTCTAGGTGTGGACTCTACTTGCCTATATAAATCCCTTTAATGTAAGATATATCAGGACAGAGCAGCCTTGGCAAAACAATAAATTGACAGAAACACCTTGTTTTATGTCTCCTCAAAAACAAAAACTGTTTAATAACTGCCTCTCAACATCAGTTTCAGATTACCTCACAACATTCTAAATTATCCATTGGCTACAACTGTATTGTAAAATGTAATGTAGAGATTAAACAGATAACATTACACATTGTCAATTATATAATACAAATTGGTCCCAAGAGTCTGTTCTTCACAGGTTCCCTAGACTTATTCTTTTATCTGTAACCGCGACTTAAAATCTCAGTCTCCATACGTAAACCATGCATTTGACAGTAAGATTTCAGGGGGCGTGATTATATGAGCTTGCAATATTAAACTAAGCGTGCAATTTACTTTTTAGGCACAGCCAACAGAAAATGAGAATGTCATTATGATGTCAGTAAATAATAGAAAATAGATGAAACCTGCAACTGGAGATTAAGCATTAATGAGATACAATAAATAATGTTTGCCCATTGGGCTGGCACTCTAGCCCTCTAGACAGTTCACATTTTAGGTATATGTCTGTTTGAGCACAGGTGAGCTAATCAGAGGCTCAGCAGATGGTTAAACAGAATTACTGAGCCTCTGATTAGCTCACCTGTGCTCAAGCAGAGATATACCTAAACTGTGAACTGTGGGTGTGCCCTGAGGACTGGAGTTGAGGAGCACATCTCTAGACAATGCATTAGAGCATATAGTTCATGTGGGTTTCATGATATTATATATTATATAGTATTTATTGTATATTAGATAGGGGTGTGTATTTTAGATAGATAGGATTTATTGTATGTTAGATAGGGGTATGCATTTTAGATAGATATGATTTATTGTATATTATATAGTATTTATTGTATGTTAGATAGGGGTATGTATTTTAGATAGATAGGATTTATTGTATATTAGATAGATTGGGGGATGCACTTTAGATAGATAGGATTGATTGAATGTTAGGTAGGAGGGTATTGTATTTTCTTTGTATTGTATTGTATGTATTCTATATGTATTTCCTTTTCTTGTGAGTAATTTTTTTTTGTAGTGGGGGGGCGAGGGTTTGTAATGTATTTTTTTTATTTTCTGTAATGTTCCTTTTTTATTTTTTGTGACTTAGGTTTGTTTTTTTCTGTAATGTAGATTTTTTTTGTAACATAGGTTTTTTATTTTCTGTAATTAGAGTGGTGGGGGGTTTATTAGGGGGTAGGTAGTGTAGGAAGGTAGTATAGGTGTTAATAGGTTACTGTAGAGGGGTGTTAGTTTGGATTTAATGGTTTATTGGGGTGGGTTTAGTGCTGTGTAGTGTTTGTACTTAGTGTCTTGAGGGTACTGGAGAACCCTCATAGCACTTACGGGGTAATGTTAGGCTTCTAACTGTCCCATGAGGGTCTTTAAATTCCCTTATGGGACTAATGGGGTTAAATAGAGGCTTATGAGGGTCTGTATAGACCCCCATAAGAGACCGGGTTAAAATAGTGTAGTGCTTACACTTTGTGTCATGAGGGTCCTGGATGACCCTCATGGCACTTATAGTGCTATTACATGCGTTCATTAGTGTGTTATAGGGGTGTATATAATTGAGGCACACAGTACACTCACATTGTGTGACAAACAGCATTTCAACACTTTTTTATTGCCCTGTCATTTTTGACGGGCAAGTCGCTACTTACACATAAATAACTAAATAAATCAATATTTTTTAATTGCATATGTTTGAGTTTGAGACTGTTCTGCAATTAATTATTGACATGCTTTCCTGTGCTTTTAAAGTACAGTAGTGTGTATTTAATTGCTGGTGCAGCTATTAAAAAAACACCTTTGTGAGTCCTATTTACTACTCGTGATATTTGTTTCCAAATTTTGATACTTTTTTCTAGTTGCGGGTTAAGCTAGGTGAGCTAGACATAAAGTTCGAATAAAATATGAATTTTGTGTAATTTTAAGTATTTTGCACTCGTAATGTTTGAGATGTCCAATAATCAATGGAGAGGCTAGCCCTAAGTTGCGTCTTTCCCTTTTCAGTAGTGATTGTGGAAGGGTAACTCGCAATCAGGATGCCAGTAGCTAATAGAATATGTGGCAACTTTACTTACAACTTTAAGTATGTGTAACATCTGTAACATCCAACAGAATGTGGCTACCTGCCCCAAGGACTATTATAATGGCCGTAAGAGCATTTGAAAAGAATATGTCACTTGCTGGCTTGTGTTATCATGTGATGTTTTCCCAAAGCCCAGGTAGAATGCTTTGGGCATTTAGGATCCATTTTCATCAGGTCATTTGATACCTGGGGGATTTATGTGATGTTTTTTGTGAACACTTATTTTGTGTGTAGAGTGTGTGGGCTAACAAAAAGAATAGGGGTTAGTACCACTTAAAGGGTGACCAGTAGACACTTCCAGTAGTCAGCCCTGATACACAATTCGCTCCCAGTCCTAGGGCTAGACTAGGGTCATGGCCTGGTTCGAACTCTCAGTACTCGGTCTGTTAGTCTCCATAGACTTCAATGGGAGATCCACTATTCTGATTAAGTCATGTTAAGTATTCTTACCAATGCTGTCAAAACAGCAATTTAAACACTTTGTTTCAATAGGGAAGGGTCAAGTGATGTCAAGTGTTTTGCAAATGAACCCATTTGATCCTCTTTCTTGTGGCTAACCACAAATTAGGAAGTACATGTTCACTCTAATAAGGAGTCCAAATTGCTATAATTGTTATGTAAGTCAAAGGCGACCCACAAGTTCCCCTGAAGTCACTGGGCCTTAACACTATCTCCTCCTTGCTCTGGAGGTGCCCCTGAGTGATCTAAGCAGCCCCACTACTGTCCAGTGGGTCCCCAACAATCAACCAACATGCTTCCCCAAATGGGTTAGACCGGTCACTCAGATACTATCTTTCCAGCATTCACACTACTTAATCAACCCCTGCTGTGCCCACTCGGCACCTACGTGGCTAAGGAGACAGGCTGGCAGCAGGTCCTTGGAGACCGACCTAGCCCATGTTGTGTAGTTCAAAGGGGACAACAGGTGACAAACTTGTGTTTACCAAAGGAAGTGTCCCATTGGTGATTGGTGCAAACACTGTATAAATATATGTACTGAAAAAAAAAAGTTCATTCTTTGTTTGGAACCCATATGCATGGTGTGCCTTTATTACTTTTTTTAAGCAGAAATACATTCCTGCAAATTGTCCTGATACCCGACAACTTGTCCTGAGACTGCAACTTGGTCTAAAAAATCTGCAACTTGTTCTAGCCTTTAAGCTATTTTGTGTGTGTGTGTGTGGATAAGGAAAAGATAAAACCTGAGGGTAATATTGGTCTTCTTGGCCAACAAAGAGCAGGTTGTGACAATTGTTTTTATGGATTGACACTTTTATCTGTGGTTTATCTCATGTGTTCTTTCCACACAAGAACATATTGTTTATGGCATTTTTTATAAATATTCATTATGACATAACATTGTATTTCTGTTGAGGGGTCTTTATTCTACCAATTTATTTTGGGGTGTCTATGCTCTATTTATTTTTTGTTATGATTACTATTTTTATGATGAACTTTTTTTCACCTTGTGAAATATGCACTACGACATATTGTTGTTAAGTCGTTCAGTCATGTCCGACTCTCCATCTGTCAGTCACCGCCATTCTGAGCTCAATCTTTCCATTAGATTTTTCTAGGGAATCCTGTCTTCTCATGATATGGCCAAAATATTTGAGCTTCAGCCCTATGATCATAGCTTTCAGTGAACAGTTTGTCTTGATTTCCTGAAGTACTGATTTATTTGAGTCCAAGGGATTCTAAGCAGTTTTTGCCAACACCACAATTCAAAGGCATCAATTCTATGGCGCTCAGACTTTTTTATGGTCCAGCTCTCGCATCCGTAAGTTACTAATGGAAAAACAATAGTTCTAACTATGCAGACCTTTGTTCATAGTGTAATGTCTTTACTTTTTACTAGTTTGTCCAGACTTGCCATAGCTTTCCTCCCCAGAAGCAAACGTCTTTTAATTTCATAGCTACATTCAACATCTGAAGATATCTTGGATCCAAGTAAAATAAAATCTGTCACTGCCTCCATTTCTTCACCATCTATTTTCCAGTATCTGATATTGCTGTTTGCCATGATCTTTATCTTTTTAACGTTGAACAGCAAGCCAGCTTTTGCACTTTCTTCCTTAATAGGGCCTTTAGTTCCTCCACACTTTCAGCCATAAGAGTAGTATCATCAGTGTATTTGAGATTGTACCAGCAATATTGATTCTGGCTTTGGACTCATCCAGCCCTGCTTTAAGCATGATGTACTCTGTGTATAAGTTGAATAAATAAGGTGACAATATACAACCTCGTTGCACACCTTTTCCTATCTTGAACCATTCTTTTGCACCATGTTCGGTTCTGACTGTGGCTTCTTGGTCCAGATACAAATTCCTCTGGAGGTGGATGAGATGATTTGGTACTCCCATCTCCTTAACAACTTGCCACATTTTGTTGTGATCTACACAGTCAAATGTTTTAGAATAGTCTATACAGGGAGTGCAGAATTATTAGGCAAGTTGTATTTTTGAGGATTAATTTTATTATTGAACAACAACCATGTTCTCAATGAACCCAAAAAACTCATTAATATCAAAGCTGAATATTTTTGGAAGTAGTTTTTAGTTTGTTTTTAGTTTTAGCTATTTTAGGGGGATATCTGTGTGTGCAGGTGACTATTACTGTGCATAATTATTAGGCAACTTAACAAAAAACAAATTGATACCCATTTCAATTATTTATTTTTACCAGTGAAACCAATATAACATCTCAACATTCACAAATATACATTTCTGACATTCAAAAACAAAACAAAAACAATTCAGTGACCAATATAGCCATCTTTCTTTGCAAGGACACTCAAAAGCCTGCCATCCATAGATTCTGTCAGTGTTTTGATCTGTTCACCATCAACATTGCGTGCAGCAGCAACCACAGCCTCCCAGACACTGTTCAGAGAGGTGTACTGTTTTCCCTCCTTGAAAATCTCACATTTGATGATGGACCACAGGTTCTCAATGGGGTTCAGATCAGGTGAACAAGGAGGCCATGTCATTAGATTTTCTTCTTTTATACCCTTTCTTGCCAGCCACGCTGTGGAGTACTTGGACGTGTGTGATGGAGCATTGTCCTGCATGAAAATCATGTTTTTCTTGAAGGATGCAGACTTCTTCCTGTACCAAGGTGTCTTCCAGGAACTGGCAGTAGGACTGGGAGTTCAGCTTGACTCCATCCTCAACCCGAAAAGGCCCCACAAGCTCATCTATGATGATACCAGCCCAAACCAGTACTCCACCTCCACCTTGCTGGCGTCTGAGTCAGACTGGAGCTCTCTGCCCTTTACCAATCCAGCCACGGGCCCATCCATCTGGCCCATCAAGACTCACTCTCATTTCATCAGTCCATAAAACCTTAGAAAAATCAGTCTTGAGATATTTCTTGGCCCAGTCTTGACGTTTCAGCTTGTGTGTCTTGTTCAGTGGTGGTCGTCTTTCAGCCTTTCTTACCTTGGCCATGTCTCTGAGTATTGCACACCTTGTGCTTTTGGGCACTCCAGTGATGTTGCAGCTCTGAAATATGGCCAAACTGGTGGCAAGTGGCATCGTGGCAGCTGCACGCTTGACTTTTCTCAGTTCATGGGCAGTTATTTTGCGCCTTGGTTTTTCCACACACTTCTTGCGACCCTGTTGACTATTTTGAATGAAACGCTTGATTGTTCGATGATCACGCTTCAGAAGCTTTGCAATTTTAAGAGTGCTGCATCCCTCTGCAAGATATCTCACTATTTTTGACTTTTCTGAGCCTGTCAAGTCCTTCTTTTGACCCATTTGGCCAAAGGAAAGGAAGTTGCCTAATAATTATGCACACCTGATATAGGGTGTTGATGTCATTAGACCACACCCCTTCTCATTACAGAGATGCACATCACCTAATATGCTTAATTGGTAGGAGGCTTTCGAGCCTATACAGCTTGGAGTAAGACAACATGCATAAAGAGGATGATGTGGTCAAAATACTCATTTGCCTAATAATTCTGCACTCCCTGTAAGGCAGACGTAAATGCTTTTCTGGAACTCTCTTGCTTTCTCAATTATCCTTCGGACATTGGCAATTTGATCTCTTGTGCCTCTTCCTCCATGAAACCCGGCTTGCACATCTGGTAGTTCCCGGTCCATATATTGTTGGCGCCTAGCTTGTAGGATCTTAAGCATTACCTTGCTGGCATGTGAAATGAGTGCAATTGTTCGATAATTGGAGCACTCTTTGACACTGCCTTTTTTTGGGATTGGGATGTAGTCTGACCTTTTCCAGTCTATTGGCCACTGTTGAGTTTTCCAAGTTTGTTGGCATAAGGCAAGCATCACTTTCACAGCATCTTCCGGTAACATTTTTAATAGTTCAATTGGGATTCCATCATCTCCTGCAGCCTTATTATCAGCAAGACATCCTAAGGCCCATCTCACTTCACTCTCCAAGATGTCTGGCTCCAGTTCATTGGACAAACTATTGAGGTCATCACTGCTTTAAAGATCCTTCCTGTATAGATCCTCAGTGTAGTCCTGCCACCTCTTTTTTTATCTGATCTGCTTCTATTAAGTCCCTACCATTTTGGTCTTTTATCATGCCCACTTTGAAAGGTTTCTTTGAGATCGCCAATTTTCTTGAAGAGACCTCTCGACTTTCCCATTCTGTTACATTCTTCTATCTCTTTACATTGCTCACTGTAGAAAATCTCCCTGTCTCTTTGTGCTATCCTTTGGAATTCTGTATTCAGTTGGAGAAATATTTTCCTATCGCTACCACCTTTTGCTTTCTTTCTTTCCTGGGCTACTTTCAAAGCCTCATCAAATAGCCAGATTGCCTTTTTAGTTTTCTTTATTTTGGGGATATTCTTTGTTGCCTGGATTATGTTGCAAACTACTGTCCACAGTTCTTCAGGCATTCTATCTTCTATGTTTAGTCCCCTAAATCTATTCTTTACTTCCACTGCATATTCACAAGCGATATTGTTTATTTCGCATCTGCTTGGTCTGATGATTGTCCCTCTTTTCTTCAGTTTAATTCTGAACTTTGCAATAAGAAGCTCATTGTCTGAGCCGCAGACAGCTGCAGGTCTTGTTTTTTGCTGACAGTATAGAGCTCATCCATCTTTGGCTACAAAGAATATAGTCAATATGATTTTCTGGTGATGTCCATGTTTAGAATCGTCTCAGTGGCTGTTGGAAGAGGGTGTTTGCTATGACCAGAGAATTATCTTGACAGAATTCTACTAACCTGTACTCCAAGGACAAACTTGAAAGTTTTTCCAGGTGTCTTTTGGTTCCCTACTTTAGCATTCCAATCTCCAAGGATGACTGTAACATATTTTCTTGGTGTTATATCTATGACGTGTTTAAGATCTTCATAGGACTGGACAACTTCAGCCTCTTCAGCATCCATGGTTGGTGCATAGACTTGGATCACTGTGATGTTAAATGGCTTGCCTTGAATTCAAATGTAAATCATTCTGTCATTTATAGGGTTGTAACCAAGCACCGCTTTGGCCACCCTTCGATTGACTATAAGGGTTACTCCATTTCTTCTGTGGGATTCCTGACCACAATAGAAGATTTGGTGGTTGTCTGATGTGAAATGTCCCATTCCAGTCCATTTAAGTTCACCAATTCCCAGGATATCAATTTTTAGCCTTGTCATCTCATGTTTGACCACGTCCAGTTTACCTTAGTTCATAGTTCTAACATTCCAGGTTCCTATGCTGAATTGTTCTTTGCAGCATCAGACTTTCATTTCCCTTCCAGACACATCTGCAGCTGGGTGTACTTTCAGCTTTGGCCCAACCACTTCATTAGATCTGGTGTTACTCGTACTCTCCCTCTGCTCTTCCTCAGTAATGCTCCAAAAAGAATAAACTGTTTCTGACGTGTAGACAGCTTTGATCAATATTTAAGTGTGAGTGCAAATTATTTTTATTAGCTTCAAATAAATTTGTATATTATTTTGTACCATTATTATTATTATTATTATTATTATTATTATTATTATTAACCTTTATTTGTAATACGCCAAAATATTCCGTAGCGCTGTACAGGGTATAAGAACAAGAACAAATACAATATTAACAAACTGTAGAAAAATACATAAATAACAAACTTCTAGAAGTAGGAGGGCCCTTTTTTGAGCCTAAGATATTTGTAGAAAGTGCTTTTCTCAAAGTGCCCTACAAGATTAGAAACTTGCTACTTACAATCTAAAGGGAATGGAAGAGGCAAAAACCTGGGAAGAGCAGATAAGGAATAGCAAGGAAGAAAGTGAAAGTCTGCTTAGGTAGGAAGGTATGCAAATTTGCAGAGTTTTTTTTTTTTTTCATTAAATGGGAGAGGGAAGGGATCATTTGAGGTGAATGGCTCTAGTATGCAATTTGTTATCTGCCCATAGTGGTCAAATAATATAATGTGCAAATGGGAAAGTCAGGTGATTAGACTGCTACATAGCTGAGACAGTTGGGTGGGTGTGGGGGAGGGTGTGAGGGAAGTGGTATCTTGATTCAGGAAGAAGTTAGTGTGGCAAAAATTATAGGTAGGGGAAAAAGTAGTTCCAGGTTAGAGGCAGGATTTGTTATGTAAGAGATGGAAAGGTGTGTTCTAATCCTAGCTATGAAAGTTAGAAAAAAATTAGTGAGTGAGTAAAAGGATTATCAAAGGAATACAGAGGGGGTAGTATGATGAGATAGGAAGGCAGATGGGTGTATGGCATGGTAAACAGACAGAAATGGAATGGATATTCCTTAAACAAACAGATCACAATTATAACATTTGAATTAGTGTAACAGTCTAAGTGTAGATTTGAAACTATTGTAGCAGAAGAGATTGTCATAGAGAAAAATAGTTCCAGGTCAGAGGCAGGGTTTGTTAGGTGAGAGACATCTTCTGATCCTTAGCAGAAAAAAGTAGTACCATTATTTATATTTGCCTATCTAATCTACTATACTATGAGGAGCTCTACACAAGTCTTCCTATCTTTTTGTGCGTGGCATCCTCACTTCAACTATTTTTTAGCAATTGAAGAGGTATATCCAATCAGATTTTTCCTATCATTACAGAATGCTAATGATGCAGGAAGATGAGAGGAATGTTTAAATTGCAGCTAGAAAAAAACGGCCTGCATTTTCTACTGTATTTTACACTAGACATCATAGGCTAAAATACTAATCTGGCAAGGAAAAATAGCCATGCAATTTATGATCTTAATGGAGCAAATCTAGGGGTATCAGATATTGAAAGAGATTTGGGAGTACTTGTGGACAACCGCCTAGGTAACAGTACTCAATGCCAAACAGCATCTGCAAAGGCAAGTCAAATATTAGCATGTATTAAGAAGGGTATAGAAGCAAGGGAAGCAAATATAATTCTCCCACTATACAAATCCCTAGTACCCCCTCATTTGGAATATGGAGTACAATTTTGGGCACCACTACATAAAAATGACATTTTAGAGCTGGAAAAAGTACAGAAAAGGGCAAGAAAACTAATAAAGGGAATGGAGGGGCTACGTTATGAAGAAAGACTAACCAAATTATTATTTACTCTAGAATAAAGCGTCCAAGAGGGGATATGATTACCTTATATAAATATATCCAGGGTCAATACAAGGCTTTGTCAAGGGAACTTTTTGTGCCAAGAGGTTTTCAACTGACAAGGGGACATCCTTTGAGATTAGAAGTAAAAAGATTTCGCCTTAAAGAAAGAAAAGGGTTCTTCACAGTAAGGGTGGTTAATCTGTGGAATTCGCTACCAAAGGAGGTGGTGACAGCGGAGTCGATAGATAACTTTAAAAAGGGATTGGATATATTTTTAAATAAAAAGGGAATTAAGGGCTATCCTGCATAAATAGAGCGGGAGTATTAATCCAGGGATGAATCCGATCGCCAGTATCTGGAGTCAGGAAATAATTTTATATTTTTTTCTCTGTTGAGACAATTGGCAAAGTTGCACTGTTTTTTTTTTCCTGTTTGCCTTCCTCTGAATCAATTAACAATAAATCTGCGTATTGCAGATCAGATGACATCCAAAAAGGTTGAACTTGATGGACTAAAGTCTTTTTTTCAACCTAAATTACTATGTAACTAATATTACTACTATATATATATATATATATATATATATATATATATATATATATATAAATATTCCAGGTAATTACCTGGATATTGTAGGCAGGACAATCTTCCCCTCATTCCTTAAAAGCCTACCACTTTCTCATACCTTTCCCCCATTTCTGTTTCCTTATCTAGCCCTCTCATTCCCTGCTGATGGCTTCCTTCCTTATCAACTCTTCTGTCACTTCCTACTCCCTCCTCATGTCCTCTCTCTGAGCTCACTGCCTCTTGCCCCTCCTCTCTCCCTGCTCGTCTTCCATCACCACCTGCCTCTTCCTCCTTCCCCGATGTCTTCTGTTCCCCGCTCGTTTCTTCCTCTTGTTCCCTCACTGCCCTCACTGTCTCGCTGGTTTGTGGACGACTTTCGGCTGCACAGTATTGCTTTGCTAGGTAACAGGGATTCCCTGTGCAATTGCATCCCTGTTGCCCAGCAATTTCCTGACTTGCATCAAATCCTGTCCGTTGCGAGATTTTGAGCCTTCAATTGATTTAACATAATCTCTGTTACTACCTCTCTCAACTGCCTAGACCCACAGCCACCAATAAATTGTCTTTAATCTTTTCTCTACTTTATTAATATTTACCCTTTATTTCTGCTCTCCTAAATGTCATCATAACTACCACAATGACTGTATACCCCACTGTCCTTTATCTCCTCACTCGTATAACTTTCCTACCTTTATACCATCACTTTCACTATGTATCTTAATTATTCTGCACATCTATTGTTCATACCAACTGGTTTGCAATCCATATTCAACTTGTTACTGCTATCATCTTTTAATTATTCTACACTTCATACTCATCATTGTCTCTAGACCACCGCGCAACATCTATAAGCAGTCATTTCTGCCCAATCATCGTCCCTCAGCCTCACCAAGCAAGCCCACTCTCTAAGGTCTCACAATTAGAAGCTACTCACTCAATTCACCCTTCCAAGGATCGTCTAGGAAGACAGATGCATTACCTAGGTGCAAAGGGCTATTTGCAATAACTTTAATTCCAAAGGGTGCAACTTCAATGATTGCAGATTTCTCCATGTATGATCCATTTGACATAAAGCACATGCCAAGCCTATTTCCTCCTTGGCAATGCATCAAAAATGACAATTAACCTAAATTTACCTGCTTTCACCAGAAATATATCCAACCACCCATCCCTTCACCTTATCACTATTCTCACTACAGGGTTCCCAAAAGGTTTCAAAACCAGGGTTTCAGCATTACTTCAGGTTTCCTTTGCTAGCAATAATCTACTAACTGCTGTGAGGGAACTTGAGGTGGTAAGAAAACTCCTAACATAGACTATATACTGGGAATATTTTCATCCATGCCTTTCCTGATTTGGAGAATTAATCAGAATGGAATAGTAACCAAGAAGTACTCACTAAAAAAATGACTGGTTATCGATTTATCAGCACCCCACAATAATCTAATAATGAGTATAAACTCCCTATTCCTCTCTGAAGAATATTTGCCTCAATATGTCAGGGTTGTCGATACCTTCACAACAATTCTCAAGTTAGGCACTAGAGTTGGCTTTCTAAATCAAGCATAAAATATGCTTTCAAAAGGCTTCCAATCCAACCTGACCTTTGGCACATCCATGCCATCAAGTGGGGCAATGCCTATTACTTCGCCAACAGACTCACTTTCGGATCCAAGAGCAGTCCCAATATTTTTGATTTATGTGCATAAACTTTATGTTGGTTACTGTTCAATGTATTAATTTGCCAAAATGTAATCCACAACTTGGACTATTTTCTATTCACCATGTACAAGTCCCACTAAAAACTTAAAAAATATTCTACAAGCTCAACATCCCATGAAAAAATAAAAACTTAAATTTATTTGTAGATCTGACTAAGCCTGAAAACCACAGTTCTACCATCACAGTAAGAGAACAATGCATTCTAGATCTATCTTTTTGGACCACCTTCCTCACAACATGGAACAGTAGATATTTATTCCTTGCTCATCCATCTAGAACTTCACCACGTCTCTTAATCTTTACTACAGATGCTTACTTTAAAGTACTCTTCAACAGAGAGATCATTACTTCCCACTAACCTAACAACATAGGAGTCAGCACCACCCTGCACCTTCTAATTCCAGCTCTGACTAAATTGAGCAATGAACCTATTAGGGTTATAACTACCAATGAAGTCACATATGGAATATTCAAAATTTTCTGATCCAACGACAATGTCCCTCATCACCGTCATCCTTACGTTCAGTAAAATATCCCTCATTCACCTTCATTTCAACCACAGGAATTCAAGTCAACTCCTCTAGGATTCACCAATCTTATTCTGAAAAACTATCTGCTGCAGATCCAGGAGTCAAACCACTTCTTCAACAAGTTTGTCAAACCAGGATAGAAGGCTAAGCTCCCAATACCAGTCAAACATACAACAGAGAAAATATTCTAAATACCATATCTCTCCACCTATCACGTTGTCCATAATTCTAGCCTTTGCAGCTCATTGTTATTCAAGACTTCAACTTTAATCAAACACCATTAAAACATATCTAGTTGTGGTCCAACTTCACTGCTTTCAGTCTTAATTATTCAGCAAGCCCTATTTATCAGCCCTGTCAACAAAACATTTGCTTAAAGGCTTTTCTCAACACTCCCAACCACCTAAATCAACAAGACTTCCAATTAGCAATGATGTATTCAAACAATTGATTGCTTTCTTGTCAAACAATCCATTTGGTGCTAAAACCTCACTTGCTATCATGGCAACATCAAAGTTATTCATAAGGCTCAGTGAATTCACTATTTCCAGATCTCAAACTTGCTACCTCACGAAGCAGAATAACTCTTTCTCAGTCACTTTAGTTTCTGTAACCTATTACCCTATACAAGATGAAACATGCCCAGTAACCATCCTTCAAACTCTTCATGAGTCTCTCCGAGACAAAAACTAATTCCATTGTTTACTTAGCATCTCAAGCCAAAATATACACTACAACATTTATACACTACATCCTGCTCATACTTACCATATTAAGATACAACCCATTCCAATGCTGAGGCCACACTTTTCAAATTGAATCAGCCTCCACTATTAGAAAACAAAATTCCTGACCCAAATCTGAAATTAAAGAAGCCTTCCAAAGGCTCAGTCAGTAATTTCCAAGCTAGGTTTTTGCCCAAGCTAGGTTTTTTGCGTAGCTTCTGGCCACACCACCAGCTACATGGGGAGAGGGGTCTGGTCACAAGTGTCCAGGTAATCCTCTCCTCCTCATTCCTTAAAGGCCTGCCCCTTCCACCTACCACTGCACATTCAAAGACCTCACACACCCACCCTACCCTTTCATTTCCTTCATTAACTTGCCCTTCACCCATTAACAGATCAAAATTGGTGTACACACCACCAGCTACATGGGGAGAGAGGTCCGGTCACAAAAAAAAAAAAAAAATATATATATATATATATATATATATACAAAATATAGATTTTAAATAAAACTTAAAACCTGCTGTAGAAATGCCCCACAAGGAAGAACAAATAACTGATAGCAAGGCCTAAAGAAAGGATATAGCAAATAAAAACGTGGAAAACGAACTGTGATAATACAAACTCAACCCAGAAACGTACCGTATTTATCAGCGTATAACACGCACCGGCGTATAACAAGCACCTCATTTTAAGAAGGAAATTTCAGAGAGAAAAAATAAATTTCAAATAAAGAACTTTGAAGCAAAATCCTCAACCTCAACCTCCCTCCTCATCCTCAACCCCCTCCTCAACCTCCCTCCTCAACCCCCCCATCCTCAACCCCCTCCTCAAACCCCATCCTCAACCCCCTCCTCCACCCCCCTCCTCCACCCCCCATCCTCATCCTCCTTTCTCATCCTCCTTCCTCAACCCCCCTATCCTCAAACTCAACCCCCCTCCTTAACCTCAACCCCCCTCCTCAACCTCCCTCCTCATCCTCAACCCCCCTCCTCATCCTTAACCCCCCTCCTCATCCTCAATCCCCCTCCTCATCCTCAACCTCCCTCCTCATCCTCAACCCCCTCCTCAACCTCCCTCCTCATCCTCCCTCCTCAACCCCCCATCCTCAACCCCCCCTCAACCCCCCCATCCTCATCCTCCTTCCTCAACCCCCCTCCTCAACCTCAACCCCCCTCCTCAACCTCCCTCCTCATCATCAACCCCCCTCCTCATCCTCAACTCCCTCCTCAACCTACCTCCTCAACCCCCCATCCTCAAACCCCCTCATCCCCCCTCCTCAACGCCCCCATCCTCATCCCGGTATATGCTAATGACGGGGCGAGCATGTGACGTCACATGCGCGCCGGGTCAACGAGCGGAGCGGAGGACGGAGCAGGAGCAGGTAAGTGGGAGGGAGGTATTTAGGGGGGTTTAGGTTGAGGAGGGGGGTTATGAATGAGGAGGGGGGTTAGAATGCAGAGGGGGTTTAGAATGAGGAGGGAGGTTGAGGATGAGGGGGGAGGGAATATCGGCGTATAACATGCTCCTATTATTTGCCTCCTATTTTCAGGGAGAAAAAGTGTAATAACAAATACAGATTGTGATTATGTCAATAATCAGGTTGTACCTATATTTCAAATTCAAAATGATGAAGCAAGTCATATATATGTATATATATATATATATATATATATATATATATATATATATATATAGTACAAACAATGAATAGTGCATTAGTGATTTCATTTGAATGTCTAAAAAATAAAAATAAATGGGTTATTAAACATATTTCCTGCTCAAGCTTCTCAGGAATACAGTTGATGTACTGCACTCTGCACGGTGGAGGGCTTCTATCACTCTACAGCCCACCATATGTGAAACAATATATTTATACTAGTGAATTGCCTGTCAAAAAATGACAGCAATGAAATTGTAAGTGAGCTAAGGGTGTTTGGTGTATATAATGTGGCTGATGTAGCGTCGTTCGTTTTCTATGTCGTTTTTCTGAATATCCGTAGCTGTTTGGTAATGTTTTGCGTGTTTATGGTAGTGTTTTGCGTGTTTAGGGACCTTTAGCCTCGTTTTCGTTTGGTTCGACGGCCATTTTTTCTCTCGCTTAGGTGATTTTCGGGTCTCTAAACTCCGAAATTTGTGGTTAAATGGAGGTGTAACTTCACTTGCAGAGGTCCTCGGTGCCCCCACCTTGCTGTGAGTAACCTTTTTATGTGTTTGTTGTTTGTATTTGTTGTGTTTGTAATGTTTTTGGGGTTGCGTGGGTTGTGTCCTTGTTTTCTAATCCCGTAGGTGTTTTTCGGCAAATACGTAGGTGTTTGGTGGTGTTTTGCGTCTTTAGACTGCTGTAGCCTCGTTTTCGTTTTTTTCGGCGGCCATTTTTTCTCTCGCTTCAAGAATTTTTTAGTGACTAAACTCTACTTTAGTTTTCGAGGTTCTGGATGCTCCCTCCGCATTTGCGGAGGTGGAGGCTCTACGGCGCCTCACAACCCCTTACAAATGACCACACAAGCAGGAGTTAAAAAAAAATAAAAAAACACAATGACTAACTATAGACTTACACAAAAAAATACGAGCCACGGGACTTAGAAAAAAAATTGCGGACTTTCACAAAAAAAATTACGACCTTAAAAATCCATTACGGACTCGCAAAAATACGACCTTAACGGGCAACCGGCGCACAGCGGCAAACATTAAAAAACACAAAAATAAAATATAAACCTCACACACACCAAGGGGGGACACCCAGGACATCTGCAACACAGCTTAAACCTTGAATTCGGTCAAATTTACAAAATGTAGACACTCTAAGCAAAAGAAAAAATGTCTACCGAAAAAACGAAATCGAGGCTACACAACCCCTAAAGCCACTAAATACCACAAAGCAAATACGTTTTTTACAAAAACACGTACGACCTACAACGTACACCATTAGCAAGGACGCTTTATCATACAAACCCGCCTACCACATACACATTAGCAGGCATTTAACAACACTAACTTACACAATGCGGAAGTACCTAAATACCCTAACGTCTTTACCTTGCGCACGCAGCCTATTTACACTACACACTGCACACATTGCTGACACTTACACCTCAGCTCCACAACAGTGCAAACCGACATTGTATGCTGCAGGAACATCAAAACAGATTTTCAGTTCTTCTTGCATATATTACAAATAGGTAAAGTATATTAATGTATTAATTTATTACTTATTTAATTAGCATAAAAAAATACATATACACAAAAAAAACAACACTATCACAATAAACGCAAAAGTCATTCACTGCGTGCCTCACAACCAGCGCCAACGCTGCTCATAGCACACAAACTACACCAAGGGACAGCCTTGCAATAAGCGCAAAAAACAGATCAGCGACGACCTTGCAATGACAGCAAAAGCGGCCAATTATAAAAAAATACAACAACCAAGAGGCACGCAATGAGCGCCGAAGGATCTCAGACCACCCAAAAAATGTATGGCTGTGGCAAACAGCATTACCTGCCTTACAATTTTTTTGCCGTCATATCCTTTTAATAAATACTGCTCTATAGGCAGTATATGTTATGTTCAGGTTCTAATTTAATGTTATATATTAGTGAGCATTCAAAATATTTAGAGATGCAATGTCAGAAAAAAATGTTTAAAGAGCATGCATCCAATTAAACAAAAACAATTCATTAATTTTGTGTTGCCTAGACACTATGTTACCATCTTCTAATCAATCTTAGCTAGTGAAAGCGTGACAGCAAAGCTATTGATCTTTTCTATCAGATACAATCTGGGAAGAAGTCTTTGCTTGGAGCTAATTTATCGAGCATGATATCCTGTAGTTGGCAAACAAAATTGTAATCTAACTATATATCAGTAAAAAAGTTAATATATTGTAATGAAATTCCTCCTTTTTTCATTTTAGTTTTACAATGTAGTCGACGTAGCTATTTTTCAAATGCAATCCAAAAACGTACAGTATTCAGGTACGGTATAATACTGATCGATATAATATTAACAATTTATTACAGAAGCTAATGTAAGATCTGGTATAGGTAAACTGTGATTCATAAATATATCCCTGCTTTTTATATATTATTTTGTTTTCTCTGTTGTAATAATAAACATAATTATTCATTATCATTCATAATCATCCATACATTGAAAAACATTTTTGGTTTTGTAAATAGTATAATAGGCAAAGAAAAGATCATAACTTTTAATTAACAATCCATTCTGATGCCTATGCTGGTAGAGGGAATCCATAATAATTTGGTGAAGGTAGCATTTGTGAGAGAAGTAATGACATCCCTACAACAGAAGGGTTTTCTATTTACTTTAAGCTGGTTTCTAAACATGTGCTTGGGAATTGATAGTGTCATATATTAAAATCAGACATAGTGCTTCAGTGAGATAACAAATCTATATTTTAACTCCTTCGTCCATCACCTCACCTTCCCCTGCTCAATAGATCATCGCAAACTTCAAGCTAGCAGGAAGTTCTGAGGCAACACACAATGGGACTCTCCAGAAACTCTGATGACATTGTTCAGTCATCTTCAGCACAGCAGTAAACTCTGCTAAATGTGCTTTACTAGCTTCAGGAAAGATTCACCAATCACTTTAGAGAAAAGATTATCAATTGTTTAGCTTTCTTTTGTGACATAAATATTCACTTTATATTTACAGCTCTATATCTGTGATTTTAGAAGCAAGTAAAATAAGTTTGAACTGCCAGAAGTCAAATATAACAAATGTTGGCTAATTAAATAATCAAACCTCCAACTGTGAGTTGTCCTTTAAGATATAACTCATCATACTTTTGTAATAAATGCTTATAAATACATTAAATAGAATTGTAATGCTTAAAGACTAATGCTGTTACCCTGCAATGCATATGGATTATAAATTGCTATTCAATAAATAGAAGAGAGAAAAAATATCCTGTTTAGTGTACTCAATCAGAAATCAGCTTTACGTTTTTATTAAAATTCCACTAATATTTGTAAAACTCAAACATAAATTAATAACTTTCTAATAGATATTATAGACAATTATAATAATATGAAAAGAGGAATGCATAGAAACATATAACCACATTTGACATCAGATATAAACCAAAAAAAGGTGCATCTATCTATTATATCTTCCAAAATGATTGGCTTATGTAAGCCTCATTATAGCCTTATGCTTATCCTAGAAATGCTTTAATTTCCCTTATTGTGTTTGACCTTACTACTTCCACTGGAAAGCTGTTCCACGTATCTACTATCCTCTATATACAATAGTAATGTCATACATTACTCTAACTCGTTTACCTTACAATGTCAAAGTATTACCTCTTGTTCTTGCATTCTTCTTTTTCTGAAAAGATCCCTATTAATTTATATTAACCCTTTGAAATACAACCCCAGGCTTACAATCTTCCAGCAGACTCCTTCACACACATATACAATGATATGTGCATTAGGATGCAAAAACAGGATAGAAGTGCAGTGACGTTTCTAGAAAATAGGTTGGGTATTTACTCTCTGGTGAACATTTTTCACAAATACTAATTCTGTGTGATGATTTATTTTATGCAAATAATTTCAGGTAGCTTCAGCTGTAGATAAATGCAGACTTTTTGTAGCCTTTCATCAGATCAGATAGCCCCAAATAGAGCATCAGTGAAAAGAACATACTTCTACCACCTATGTCTTAACCAGAAGATCTCTTTATTGAACAGGGTACAGCATATTTATAGGGAAAATGCAATGATAACTAAACACATTAACACAAAGTAATTAAACAGTGGTGCCATGAAACACTATGGCTTAGTAACATAAAAACCATCACTAGATCAGAAGGACAAATTAACCTAATTACTCAGAGATGTTGCAAAATATGTGACTGGTTCTTTGCATCTCTCAACAAGAGGCCATTTGAAGCATTTGTGTCAGTTCCACAAAGGACCTTTTAGATCTGCAGTTGCACACAATAGTTTTGTTTTCAATATTTTTTATTGTCAAGTACAAACATTGTAACAGTCCTTTTTCTGATCATTTGAAATTTAACAATTTGTTAATACAGTTTAGTCATTTTGTATAATGTGGTTCTTATTCATTATTGAACTATCACAATGTTTCTTCAACTTTTCCGTTTTCGTAAAACAAAATGAACATAAGGGTTATACATCATTTTAATTATGAAATGAAAGTTGGATTACACCAGTTCACACAGTACACCACAAAACTATTTATAAAACAATACATACAAATCTCGGCCATGTTAATATGAATATAATCACTACAACAAGCTGTTACCACCAACTCATTGAACCCATTTTACAGTACAATAAAATAATCATAAATGAACATGCTAACACTAGCACATTGAATCCATTAGCCTAGAGGCCCTAAGCAAAGAGATCACCCCACACAGCCCTGAAGGGCACATGGTGTTTTGTAACAATGGAGCTCTCGAAAACTGCTCTACCTAATCTAACATTTGAAAATCATGTAGAAAAGATTTTCTTTTATTTGACTAAGATCTGACTGAGATATGTTTATTTTTTCCGTCGTTCAGTTGTTTTCGACTCTCTGTGACCTCATGAGCTGTAACAAACTAGGACATCTTTATGTCCATGGTCATGCTGATCCACTTGGTATTCATGCCAGAGATACTGGAGTGGGTTGCCAGTTCCTTGTCGAGTGGGCCATAGCATACAGCTCCTGGTATTCTTAGGTGGTCTCCTATCCAAGTACTGACCAGGTCTATCCCTGCTCAGCTTCAGGGGGGTGTGACATCTGGGAACACTGATTTGGAATTGAACCCATGCTGCTGTGCTGAAAGCACCAGATCCTAACCACTGGATTACCTGGTAACACGACTGAGTTATACAGTGAGGGAAAAAAGTACTTGATCACCTGCTGATTTTGAACATTTATCCACTGACAAAGAAATGATCAGTCTATAATTTTAATGGTCGGTGTATTTTAACAGTGAGAGACAGAATAACAAAAATAGAAACAAGAAAAACGCATGTCAAAAAACATATTAATTGATTTGCCGGTCAATGAGTGAAATAAGTATTTGATCCCCTATCAATCAGCAAGATTACTGACTTCTCTCTTAAAAGAAGTGCTCCTAATCTCAGCTTGTTACCTGTATAAAATACACCTGTCCACAGAACAATCATATTCTAAACTCTCCACCATGGCCAAGACCAAAGAGCTGTCCAAGGATGTCAGGGACAAGATTGTAGACCTACACAAGGCTGGAATGGGCTACAAGATCATCGCCAAGCAGCTTGGTGAGAAGGTGACAACAGTTGGTGCGATTATTCGCAAATGCTCCATGCAATATCTCACCTTGTTGAGTTTCAATGATCATGAGAACGGTGAGGAATCAGCCCAGAACTACACGGGAGGATCTTGTTAATGATCTCAAGGCAGCTGGGACCATAGTCACCAAGAAAACAATGGTAACACACTACGCCGTGTAGGACTGAAATCCTGCAGTGCCCTCAAGGTCCCCTGCTCAAGAAAGCACATGTACAGGTCTGTCTGAAGTTTGCCAATGAACATCTGAATGATTCAGAGGTCATCTCCACCATCGCAGTGAGCGCCTTTGCCACTCACTGCCTAAGTAGTACAGGGTCATAGGGATGAGCATCTATGGCACTCATCTCCACCAGCGCAATTAGCGCCGTGGCGAGATCCGTGGTTGCGGCCGGCAACTGCGGCCCTCGCTTTGCGAGCCCGCAGTTTTAACATTGTCTTAGCAAAGTTTTTTGGCAAGCCCGAGCTGCTGAGAACTATATATGTGATAAACTGTCCATCTTACTATGAGACAACTATAGTGGCTATACAAGCAATAGCTAAAACTTACAATAGCCTAGTACATTTTTGATCAATTTAAAAATGAACAACATGACTTCCACCCTCTATAGAACAGAAAGCAAGTGGTTTCTTTTAAAAAAAAAAAAAAAACACAATGGTGCTTAAAACATTTAAAAACACATGTTTTTATTCAAGTAGCTGAAGTTAAGCTGTTTTCATTTGGTTTTGTATTTGGCTGAATAAAGCCCTTAATTCGCAACCACTTCATCAAATTGGTACCTCCATTGTTGATCCCTTACAAAAAACTTGTGTTTACCATGCTCTCTTTACCCTCCTGCAAGGTAACAGTAGTTGTAATCAATGATGCTGCTTTTTCTGTAGGGATTATGCTTGTATGAGTAAAATATCAACACAAAAGAATGACAATAGCGCAACACAAGGGTAATCTCTTTATTTTGACTGGTGCCCTAGAATTATATCTTCTACAGCAGTGTTTCACAAACCTCTCCTCAAGACCCACCAGGTCAAACACTGTGTGAATACACAGGTGAAGAAATTTGAGATTCCACAGCTTGTTGAATACTAGTTACTTCGACTTTGTTCACATCGTGTTTGACCTAAATCATGGCCTGTCTGGTGGGTCTTGAGAAGAGGTTTGAGAACCACTGCTCTACAGGACAACATAATTGTTTTATTACAAAATATTCCAAAGCGCTGTAGGATAAATGCTGTGTTTTAAAAGTATGAGTCATTTATAAAGAAATACATGCATTTCAGGTCACTAACACTAACAAATAGAATAAATAGAATCTTGATAGTCTAATTTTCTAAAACACAGATGGTAACATCATGTTTTTAAATGTAGTACAACTCTTTTGTCACTTTACCTTTCAGCTGCAGGTTATGTCTAATTTGCTTATTGTGCATTGTTTCTCTGTGTTTTTTTTTAAATAGAAACATAATTATTTGTGTCAAATAGGACAAAAAAATAGGATCATGAAGCTAATTTTCTTGTTTAAGCTCTGATACTTCAATATTGGCCAAATCTGCACAGGTGGAATATAATAGAACCATTCAAATGAATATGGATATAAAAACTTTGCTGATGATACCTTGTCCCCACCAAAGATAAGCTTTATTCTACTGAAAGCATGTTTTAAGGAACAAGGATAACCAGTGCCCCTCTATCATTGTAAATACCTGCAAATTACGTGGAAATTTACACAAGGAATCATGTGAATTTATTCTCAGTAAACTAACAGGCTCAATTACCAAAGCCCCCATAGACTGACCCAACACACTATCTAGTTGTAACATGACCAAGCTGTAAACAAGGCCAGGTTTTCCATAAGATAGAGTGTGCAGGTTTTTGCCTGTAGGGGGTGCCATCATCTGAAAAAAGTGTTTAAATTGGTTAGAAAGTTTTACATTTTCCACAGTGCTCCATTCTGGAAATATTCAGTGTTTTGGGGGCACAAATATTACCACTTCTCTGTGATTGGCTGAACTGTGCTGCCAATCTATGCACTTTTTTCTCTACTGTACCTAGCATGTCCCCTAACTCAATTTCTGCCAGTACAAACAGAGTAGCTTTGCCAATAAAAAGCTTAACTGAACACATGGGTGTAGGAGCCAAAGAAAATTGGGGAGGTTTCCGCATATAGTAAAAAATATACCACACAACTGCTTTACTACAGCTAAATACACACATTTGCCCCCCTTGTCCCGCACAGTTCCTACACCTATTACTAAACAACATATTTTATACAGTAACTACCTTTTATTTTGGCATAATAACGAATATCTATCAATAATAAAATACCCTGCTAAGCAACTAGTGTATCGGCTCTACAAATAATAAAATATAATACAAATAATAATAATAATAACAGCAAGAGAATAGTAATATATATATATATATATTTAACGACATAAAGATATTTGTATATATATGTATGTGTATATGTTCATACAGGTCAGAATGTCAACAAACAATGGAAATGTTTCCATTACAATGGATATTACCAACATGCAAATGGATATATAAATAAATGCACATGCGGTATCATCTATTAGTATGTGTATAAATGTAATCACAGATACATTCTGTGCCTACAACACATTTTAGAAAAGTTTTATGAAAACTTTAATATGAAAATGTACATGCTTGTGTGTGCACCTAAAGATTATTTGCCTAAAGGCACCTGAGAAAATCCAATCCTGATTACACCTGATGAAAATTATTTTGCATACAAAGGCCCTCATTCAATTGCGATTTGGCCAATTGAATAGGGCTCTAAATAAGCACAGAGAATATTTTTTTACATACGTTTTTAGATAGTGAAAACCTTGCTTTTGGATAGATGCTTACTAACTAAAAACTTATTTTAAAAAATATGTTATGTGCTTATTTAGTGCCCTATTCAATTGGCCAAATTGCAATTGAATGAGGGCCATGCTGTACATGCTTGTGTGTGCACCTAAAGATTATTTGCCTAAAGGCACCTGAGAAAATCCAATCCTGATTACACCTGATGAAAATTATTTTGCATACAAAGGCCCTCATTCAATTGCGATTTGGCCAATTGAATAGGGCTCTAAATAAGCACATAGAATATTTTTTTACATACGTTTTTAGATAGTGAAAACCTTGCTTTTGGATAGATGCTTACTAACTAAAAACGTATTTTAAAAAATATGTTATGTGCTTATTTAGTGCCCTATTCAATTGGCCAAATTGCAATTGAATGAGGGCCAAAAAGTTTTCAGCTCTAGTGCAGAGATACATGTACCACAGTTAAAGTTAGCAATCAGATATTTTTTCCAAGATCTCAATGTGTGTTTGCAACCATTTTAGTAAGATTGTATCTGCAATTTTGTTGCTACTAGAAATACCTTTGAAAATTTGATATTAGGCATGATTAATACCTGCTGACTATGGTGGATAATTGTTTTGGGAAAACAATTAATTTAGAAATTATCAAAAGATAGGTAAAATCTAAAGAAAATTGTTTCCAAAAATATAGAGTTTTATAACACCTCTAGATGTCAGTGCAATAGTATGCAATATTTTTTGCACATTGTTACAAGGGAGCATTTAAAATATTTTTTAAATAATTTGCCTTATTTGGTGTATTATTTTCAAATTACAATATAATGAGACTTCCATCAACCACTAAAAATAAACTAGTGTCTCAGTTACAGATGACATTTACAGTTTTTATGTAGGGTAAACCACATCGTTAAAAAATAAAGAGGCTATTTAACTTAAATTGTTGATTTAAAATATTTAAACTTAAAGACTAGCAGCCTTATTAAATTGTGATTCTGTAAATTTAAAAGGGCTCTTTTTAAGCACACAGCATATTTTTATTAGTTAGTTAGTTAGTGAACTTCTATCCAAAAGCAAGGTCTTCACTAACTAAAAACTTCTGTAAATAAAATATGCTGTGTGCTTAAATAGAGCACTTTTAAATTTACTGAATTGTACAATCATGTAATACTGGCTATATACTGTAAGTAATGTAGTATGTTTAAAGAACTGCTATAGTTTGGTGAAAAGTACAAATTGTATTTTCAAAGCAAGTAGCAAAAAAAAAAATGTAAGCCATGAAGACAAAAGAATTTTAGGCAATAAACTTACATTTAGCAAAGGCTGCTGTGTGTTGGCAGTCAAGCTGGATCCTGCGAGGGAGAGTTATGCTGCTGTTACTTGCTCATCTATTAAGTCACATGCTTGAGTGACTATTTTTAGTGGCAGTCTTTGAATAGAACTGTATAGAAATGAATCTAAATGTGAGGTTCCTCCTGTTCCTCCCCTGTGTCTACTTCTGTTAGGAACAAAAGTACATATTTGCCATAATTAAAGTAAAATTCAAAGCAATACGTAAAAACCAAAGGCTATCGGGGTTTGTTCCTAAGAGCAATTTATAAATATGATGTTTTATTGCTCCTTACATACACATTCAGCATTTTATGAATAAAAACATTTTTGTTATGCTTTCATAAATTGGTTAGATCAAAGGGCCACTTCATTTGTTCACCTTTCTTGACTTTAAACGCATAAATATCAGTATATACAATTTATTTTTTTTTATTTTTTTTTTAAATGTTGATCTTTTGTGAGAAAACTTACACTGCAAGTAAGTCAGCTCCAGGCTGTGAAAGAGACTGAAAACGATGGTTGGTGCTCTCACCTAAACATGATGGGTAAACTAGATAATTTCAATGTCAGTTTTCTCATAAAACATAATCACAGACTAAAAAGTTATTTATACTGATCCTTATTATTAAAAAATGTATGACCAGACACTAAGGGCCTCATTCTATTATCGGCCATAAATCGGCCGCAAAGCTGCGATTCCTTGCGGGGCTCCCGTTACCTTGCAATTCAAATAGACGGCGCCGCAAGGATATCCCCTTACGGCCGGCCACATATCTTGCAACCGGCCGTAAGCTCAGAAATCTTTAAATGCAAAAATAAATTCAAGACGGCACTGTAAAGCTCTGTAAATGCTAGGGATCATAATGGGGGACATGAGGATTAATAGCAACCCCCTCTCAAGCTTGCACATCAGCCCAAATCCGAGATTTAATTAACTGTTTATTTTCCGTCCGCAGCGTGGGTGGGTCTGAGGTGTTCCAAGCCCTCTGGACTTTTTCCACGGATATTTGACATAAATTAAAAAAAAATTATTTACGGATTTGAGTGTAGGGGAATGTTGTGCTATGAATGCTAACGCCTACAATCACGTTATAGTCTCCTCAGAGTGCAGGATGGCTTTATTATGTGCTTAATTGCGTGCCTGCGGGACCTTTTTGCTGCAAGTAAGCTGCGGCTCGGTTTTAGCCTTGCAGAGAGGGTACCGGAGCAATTGAATAGAAACCGGGATTTGCTTGCGGCCGAAACTCTTGCGGCGTTTAAGATTGAAGGCTTTCCTCCGGCGCGTGCGGCCGCAAGGGATAACAAGGCGCTGGCCGCAATGCCTGCCGGCCCCCCCGGTCCTAGCGGCCCCACAGCTCCTATAATAGAATGAGGGCCTAAGTATGCTATGGTAGGTAGAATGGCCTTATAAATCCCCTCCATTGTATTTCCACCACACAAGCAGGCTAGCAGACCTGTTTTTCACACATAATTTCTCAGTGAACATTGTTCCCACTGCTGCTAAGGATTTTGGGTAGGGGCATGCAAAAGTTACATTTAAATTTACCTCTAGCCCACTTTACATGAGGTCCGTGTGCACACTGTTCTCAGGCAAGCATAATATATATTGGACTAGGGTTAAGTGTCAGAAACATATTCACAGGGTGCAGTTTCGCCCTTGTATGGGTTTTTATCAGTGAGACTTTGAATGTGGCAACTGGTCTTTCTCCAGCATCACTTCTCCGTTGGCATAACCAACCTTGCACTATGTTCTGATGGCTGCCTGAAAGCAATACAATGGCCTCTATCGGCGCACCTTTTCACCTTTCATACATTTCAGTGTACCTTTAACCCAGTTTATACTCTATGTTTGTGTAAAATTTTAAATGCTGATTTATGATGGACCAAATATGACCATCACAGGTCTGGGGTTCTCCAATTTCTTTAAAAAATTTTACCTTGTCATCCCTTTATCACAAATAAATAACAATACATGTAAATAAACAAGAATATGATTAGTAGTATAACTTATCATGTATCTTCAGATGTTGTTACTGCAGACTCCAATTTACTGTTGAATAATATGTGATTTGAAAACACATGCCTCTTCTATAAATACAACGCAATGCATATTTTGACTAGTATGTCTATCTTTGTCTATTCTCTTTGAGTGTTATTGAAAAAATAGTGAATTAGCCTGTTTATTTTTTTATTTTATCAAGAATTTTAATATTAAGATTTACTATGTAGTTCTAGACTGAATATAATCAAATTATTCTGATTACATTTTATAACAAAATTACAATATAAACCAAATAAATGATTTTACTAATAATAAACTATTCCCCGTTAAGTGTTACCATGCTGTGTCATCACAATGTTTCTTGGATCAACCACATTAAAAAAACATAAATGTTTACTCAGGGGATATTTGCTATCTGTATCAGCAAATACATGCTGTTAAATGTGATCACTGTATATTCAAAGGGCCGTAAATAGCTTTTTTGTTATAGATAATAAACAATGAACTAAGGGGAAAGTGAAGATTTGCTACAAAATTAAATTAATATGCTCCCCTTCTTGACTTGCAGGCATTACCACTTAGCTAAGCAATTATGAAGGTGAAGGTTAACTAACAGTTAGGACTTTACATATTTACAAATATTTAAACTTGCATAGAAAATAGTCTTATTATTATTTTCATTTAATGATGGGGTTTTTTACAATTAAAAAGGTCACACACAGTAACTCTGCAACTCTTTATTAATTAAAGAGTTTTTCTCAGTTTTTACTCAGATTTTCCACTTCTATTTCTCTGAAAGAACTCTGGTGAGATATGCCTCTAGTGACCATAACACGAAGATTGCAGTGACCCTATTGCATCTTAAGTAATTACCTAACCAAGCACATGTCATGATTTTCCATACAGCAAAGGAAGATATGATAGACTGAGAGGATCACAAGAGATTTGTGATTGAAACACACACACACATTAGATTATTAGGTAATGATAGGAACATATCCAGAAAATGAAAATATTGTTAAGTATGGTTCTAATTTCTTCTCTTCTTTGATGTTCATGGCAGCATTATTTATGAATTAATATCCTAGCTATATATAGAATGAGAAATAATACACATTTTATAGTAAATATTTCTACTGCTTTATTTCTGTACTTTTTACAGCTACAAAATGTAACCCATGTCTCAATCTTCTCTTGTTCATACATCCTGATGATAGTGTTTTTTCACTTGTATTGATAGAAGACCAGGATGCTGCTTCACAAACCTGTTTTGTAAACCAAGCCTGGTTTGCCAATGATGGGAAACATATCTTCTACATAGCTTGTGGTTCTTTCCATTTTGCACTTTGGATACAAAAAGGTCCATACATGTAGTTTCAGAGATTTTGTAAATCTCTTTGAAAACCTGAGAAGTACATTTTTATTCTCTTGGATTTATATTAAACCGGTTGAGGAAGTCTGCTTCCACATTTCTTCTCCTGGTAGAAAGATTGCTGATATCCAAGAAAGATTTGCCTAGGGCATATTGAGATAACGTTTTTTTTAACAAGTGTCTATTTTTTATTCCTCCTTATTGACTTCATATGCCCAAGCAATACACTTTTCTCCAGGTTATTTTGTTTCATCCAAAAAAAGAGAGAAACTCACACCTGAGTACAGAAATTACTCAATAGTGCACCTACCCGGCTTGCAGCATCTTTTAGCCCATTTGTGGCATTACAGGGGATGAAGGATATATATATATGTACCCACCCCGAAGGGGAGGTTAGAACAGGAATTTCAAGCAAGTCTCGTCTGCACAGAAAAAAGAAGCAACGCACAGACATTTGTTTCAACCATAAATTGCTTTCATCAGTGTGAAGCTACTGATCTTCATAGGCACAGTAACCAAGAGGCCCTCAAATGGCTACCCTATTTTAGTCTGTCCACCCCAGAAAACTTTTCCTTAAGTGAAAACTTATGAATGTTGTCTGAAGACAGTCTTGTTTATATAGATTAATTTGAGAAAGACTTGATGGATATATCTGAAATGCAATTTTCCCATTGAATACAAATGGGCCATTAGGCTTATAATTGTTTGCACAGTGAAGGATTTAGATTTTCTCCAAAACTTTACTTTCTCTATCAGAATTTTTATCTTTTTTTTAGATATCTTCGTCAACATAGAATTGAAGACTAATTGAAATTAAGTTATGGACTCATGAAGAATGTTTGTCTTTATTGATAATCCATCCTTGCTTTGAGAAGTACTACAATACTCATTTTATTAATCAATAAAGATTCTTGCTTTGGATGTAGTACAAATATATCATCCTCATTATAAAATATTCTGTTTCTGCCCTTTCTTAGTTCTAGAGATACTTGTATCTTGGTAAAAGTTCCGGGACATGACGCTAAACCAATTGAAAGGCATATGAATTGCCCATGAGGATTGTTGAGGATTCAGAAACAAATTGTTTATCGACAAAGTGATGCGATGATGTGCATCATACAAATTGATGGCAATGATCCAGTGCCCTGAAAGAACATATGGTATTATTGATGACATCAATTCAAGCCTGAATGTTCTGATGTTTAGAATTCTATTTTCATCCTTTATTCATTCCCTGTTTGAATTATTTGTCAAAATCAGTTCTGAATACATTCCTTGCAGTTCTTGGATGAAGCCTCTTTGAACTACTTCCTTATAAATGTAATATGGCTTGCATTTTGATTGGAAGATCAATAAGAAAAAAATGTATGTATGTTATGGACTGTACCCAAGAGTCAAGACTTTACCCAATCAGAGACCAAACCCTTTTGTAATAGCTTGGGGAGTCAGTGCTTAATAAGAAACCACCACCCTTCCTTTATATTTGAACAGTATGTTTCTTTATCTTGAACAACTTCGTTTAACCACCTCTGCACTGGGAATAGGCATTTTAGTCTTCACTTTACTGATGCATACTGCCTCTTTATCATTGTGTACGTTATGAAAAGAATTGTCTTCTTCATTTACCATTCTTGGGAAACATCACTTGGAATGTAGCTGCTTCTCTATTTATGGTTAGATCAAACTTCCTGCCAAATTAATTTCACCATGAAATAAAAGAACACAGAGTCCAAATACAGATGTTGTCTGAATGCCATGTATCGAGCCATAACACTCTCCTGGCTACCAC
Source organism: Discoglossus pictus (assembly GCA_027410445.1). Lineage (NCBI taxonomy): Eukaryota > Metazoa > Chordata > Amphibia > Anura > Alytidae > Discoglossus > Discoglossus pictus. Next base: position 286,394,565 of record CM050165.1, read on the forward strand.
TAATCTTACTTACTACCATCCTGCTAGTCTGAATGCAGCTTTATCTGCAAGATACCTATTTTTCATATGTATATCCATTTTTTAAGTCATAGAATAACACAGAGATGGAGAGTCATTAAGAATCTTAGCTACCTTAACTATGAGAACATCTATTTTATGGGCATAGTCCCAGTGCTTTGAATCCTTTGCTGAGAATGGCTAAAATCTATATATTTTTCCTTAAATAGTAATACTTATCTCTACTCTACTTCATTCATGAAGAACCATGAACTTATGGAAATGTCATCTTCAAACCATTGCAAATTAGAATGATATTCCCTGTTTCATGTATAGTTATAGCATTTCTGATTACTAAGATCATATGATTTTCAAGATATATGAAAATTCTGCAGGACCCTCATCTACTTCATTAGGAAAGATCACTTTTTGCACAAAAGAGTCATCTCTATAAGATATGGATGACATACACATTCCTGCAGAATCATATTCATTAAATACTTTGGATTTCTTATATAATTGGGAAGCTCTGTTAATTCTTCTTTTCACTACCATAACAAGCCAGTCTAAAAACTCACTGGGAAAAAACAGCACTTCTGAGATATGCATGTTCAAGCATTAAAAGCATTGATTTGTAATGAAAAGGGGATTATCACATCCCTAGAAGACCTTATTTTATTCTGAGCACAAAAAGCACATCATGTCTTGTTTATGACTAAAACAAAACAGAAAGCCATAATATATAAATGTTTCTACTCAATATCTAAGGTTTCAGCAAGTTCCAATTCTGATTCAGTTTCAGTGGGCCTAAAACCATTTCCAGACTTTTAAAGAACTACTGTGATCAATTCAGTTGTTGAATGTTGATCCACAGTTCTTCAGTATAATATATTGTCAGTAATTCTACACACACAAATCAAATAGGCATGCCCTCTTAGTGGTAATGGGTATTGGCAAGTGGCTACTCATATTTGCCTTTTATATTACCCATCAAAACTCAATGATGTTTGGTTGGCTAAGATGATTGACATTCATTTGTAATATAATCCCAAAGAATCTGATGCTTGCCCATTATAAAAATGGCTGTGGCCAGATCATAACTGGCTGACATTCTTTTTAAAGATTCCCATAAGATCTGATACTTGCCCATAACAAAGATTAAAATTAAAACAATACCTTACATTATTTTAATAGATTTCCAAAGATGCTTATTTTAGGCTATAAATAATAAATTACTGACAACAAATTAGGGCTTCAAATGTATACATACCACTATTAAAAGTAGATTCCTGATGATATTCATGTGCTCTTCTGTACTTCAAAAGAGAAAGGAGCATATATATATATATAATTTTATATATATATATATATATATATATATATATATATATATACTGTATATATATATCATCCCAAATGAAAAACTTGTATTTATTGATCCAAGCTCTAGAAAGCTGGCTGGGAGTCCAATATGAGTCACCATGAATCTTGAACTCTGTTGCAATCAACTAGGGATGTCCTTTCCTTAAACATTAAAAAAAAACTCTGAAAAACATTTTTCTCTTCCCAGAGTTTTTGATAATATACCATCATTTCCCGAACTCTCTGTTTAATGTCATTATAATTTTGCTCTTCTTTAATAGCTATTCAATATTATAATATATCCTGTGTAGTGAAGGTAAAGAATAGATTTAAGATACTATACATAGTAGACAGAATGCCTGAACTTTGGACAGATGAGGCTTTGAGAGTAGCCTGGAAAAAAATTAAAGTGAAAAGCAATTGAGATAAAAAAAGATTTGCCCAACTGAATGCAGAATTTCAGAAAATAGCAAGAACATACAAGGAGGCATTCTATAATGAACAATGTAAAGAAATAGAAGAATGTAACAGAATGGGAAAGTTAAGAGATTTTTTCAGGAATAGGAACCTTTCATTCCAAAGATGTATTTAACTGAAGAAGATATGGAAGAAATACACAGAAGATCTATACAGGACATATCTTATTAACACTGATAATCTAAATAGTTATTCTAATAAGCGGGGGCTGCAAAAGTATGTTTTCATTATGCCAACAAATTTTGAAAACTCAACAATGGCAACAAAATGGCAGGGCCAAATAGTGCTTCAATTATCAAATAATTGCACTTATTTCACATGCCAGCAAGGTAATGCTTAAGACCCTGCAAGCTTGTTTCCAACAACACATGAACAAATTTCAAAGGTTCAGAAAAAAAACATTTACCTCTGCTTCATAGACTATTCTAAAGCCTTTGACTCTGGATTATAACAAAATGTGACAATTTCTTAAAGAGATGGAAGTACCAGACCATTTCATCGGCCTGCTGAAGAATCTGTATGTGGACCAAGAAGCCACAGTCATAACTGAACATGGAACAGCATAAGTTTTCAAGAATATGTTGTGAATCAGGCACAGCTGATCAAATCCAAAGCCAGAATTAACATTGCTGGGAGAAATATCAACAACCTCAGATAAGCAGATGATACTGCTCTGATGGCTGAAAGTGAGGAGGAACTAAAGGACATATTGATGAGGGTGAAATAAGAGTGCAAAAGTTGGCCTGCTGCTCAATGTTAAAAAGATGAAAATCATGGCAAACAGCAATCTCAGTTCCTGGCAAATAGCTGTGGAAGAAGTGGAGGCAGTGATATATTTCATTTTTCCTGGTCTCCAAGATCTCTGCAGATGGTGACTGCAACAATTAAATCAAAATATGCTCTCTTTAGGTGACGAAAGTTATGGCAAGTCTGGACAAGTTATTAAAAAGCAAAGATATTACATTATCAACAAAGGTCTGCAATGGTATTCCCAGTGGTAACATACAGATATGAGTGCTGGACCATGAACAAGTACAAAAGCCATAGAATTGATGTCTTTGAATTGTGTTGTTGGAGAAAACTGCTAAGAGTCCCTTGGACTGCAAGAAGATCCAAACAATCAATACTGGTGCCAGGAAAGATTAAAGGTACATGAATAAAGGAGACAGCAGAGGCAGAAATGGAGAGATGGGGTAATTGTATCAATGAGCATGAGGTTAACGGAGCACAGAGGGTCAGTGGATGAGAGCTGTGACTGGTGTGCTGTGGTCCATAGGATCATGGAGAGTCAGGCATTACAGAAAGACTAACTGAAAGCCTAAGAACAACATAGAATGTTAGTGAGGGAGTTCTTGTGGTCCTTTATAATTTATGCTAAAAATAGCCAACTTTATACTTGAAAATATATTTATTTACATGTGTACTTTTCATTTCTATATCAACTGAAACTTTTGCTTTGTCATTTTAATGTTAAGTATCATGAGGTAATCATTTAATTTTGAATGCTACATACAATACATTGTTCATTTTATTGTGTGTACAAAGTAAATACAGTTTGAAATAGGATTAATATTATGGTTAGTATTGGTATTTGGCTGCAGGCATGTTATTATGAAAAGGGTATCTAAAGTATGTAAATGAGTAAACCTACAGCCCTATTAAATTGCTACGAATCCACTGGTGTTTAACCCCGTAATCCGCAAATGGAGCCAAAAAGCCAACGGGTACAAAAGAGGACCCAAAAGGGGGTAAAAGTCCTGTCAGTGGCACTGTAAATGCTAATATACACATCCTACTGTACTTATAAAGAAAGGGAAAGTGATGTTACGTATTACAATTAATAGCACAACATTCTCAAGCTAGCAAATCTGCAATATAAAATACTTTGTTTTCTGTTTAATTTCCGTGTTATATTGATCCCGGCAATCAATGTGTTAATACATATAATGCAACTCGCATGGACTGGAATATCATATTTACTGATTTATTAATATTGCACTATTTCTGGAATGTGGGTTTGATCGAAACTCGTAATTGAAACCCGTAATGCTTTGAAATCTAACCTCCATTTTTCAGTGACGTAATGATGACGATCTCTTTTACCATCGACTCCATCTAAACCCATAACTATGGGTTTGACTGATTGATCATGTTCACGGCCGCACATGCAACATGCGCAAGAATGGTTTACGGGCTTGCGCCTACGGCCCATAACTCGCGGCATGGTTCAATTTAATAGCTCTGCAACGCACCCAAATTTCAGCCTTTGCAGGTGTACCGATGCCGCTACAGGCTTTGATTTTAATATGGCTACAAGTATTCAATAAAAGAATTCTAAGGTTATTTTAAAGGTTTCTGGTTTGCTGCCAAGCTCAAGATTGTTTAGCTCACAGCTTCATTGAAGTACACAAGCCCCTTCACCATGACAATGTAGTAATCCACAAAGGGGCTGACCTTTAAATTACAGTTATTCAAGTGGTGGATACAGATTGGATAGGGAACAGTTTTATAAAAATAGTAGGACAGAAATGGTTGCTTGAAATGTGTGTTTTTGACAGTATACAAAGGATGTTTGGGCTGTTTATAGCTATACGCAGGAAGTACAACGTATACAAGATATGTAGGAGCTGTTTTTAAGTGGTATAATAAATGCTTAAATTCTGCTTTTTATTTGTTTTTTTTTAGTTAATTTGATATTATGTACCTAAACACTCTGGGCCTCATTAAATTCCAGCCTTGTAAATAAGAGGCTTCTACTTAAGCCCTACGTACTGTACAGTTTCTCTAACTTACAATGCTATTAAATTAGCCCTGCTGCGAGCAACGTATGAGCTACGCAGCAGGGCCATACGTATCTACACTGCGTAAATGTACATGAGGAGTGACAGCCTGCGAGATGATATCGCAGGCTCCCACTCCTCATCAAGTGCGGCGGGGGTCCTAAATGGGACCTCCGCGGCAGTCCCCCACATAAGCCCTGCCGTGGGGGGTACTCCAAACCCCCCCCCACCTAAAAATAACCCCCCCTCAATGCGGGGGTCCCCGTCGGGACTCCCGAAGTGTCCTCACATGAACACCTTGCTGCAGGGGTCCATAGGAACCCCCGCAGCCCCCACACATTAACCCCTTGCAGCGGGGGTCCCCGATCGGCACCGATCAGGCCCCCGCTGCATTTAAAACTTTTAAATTCCCCGCCGCGGCTCCTTAAAGGCCCCGCGGCACACTATTACCCAATCCCGGCTGCGGCACCTAAAATTAACCCCCCTCTATGCTGGGGGTCCCCATTGGGACCCCCGAAGTGTCCCCACATTAACCCCCTGCAGCGGGGGGCCCCGATCGGCACCGATCGTTACCCTGCTGCAATTCAATTTTAAATTTCCCGCCTCGCGGGTCCTCAAAGGACCGTAAAGGTCCTGAAAGGACTCGCACTAAAAATATTAACCCCAGGCAACTATTATTACCCCATTAACTCATGATGGTCAATCCAGACCACCATAAGGCCTAAATTAACCCATTAACTCATGGTGGTCAATACAGACCACCATAAGGCCTAAATTAACCCATTAACTCATGATGGTCAATCCAGACCACCATAAGGCCTAAATTAACCCATTAACTCATGGTGGTCAATACAGACCACCATAAGGCCTAAATTATCCCATTAACTCATGATGGTCAATCCAGACCACCATAAGGCTCTATTTAACCCCATCAGTCCCATAAGGGTATATTATTACCATTATGGGCCTATTACAACCCAACATTAACCACATAAGTGCCATGATGGTCCTCAAGGACCATCATGACACTAACTACAAACACTACACTATAACCCCCAATAAACCATTTAATCTAAACTAACCCCCCTCTACACTAATCTATTAACACTTACACTACCTACCTACACTACCTACCCCCTAATAAACCTCCCCAACACTCTAATTACAAAAAGCAAACAACCTACCTTATAGAAAACAAAAAAAACTACAGTACAGAAAAAAAAATACATTACAACCCCACCCGCCTCTACAGAAAACAAAAAAATACATTACAACCCCACCCCCCACTACAGAAAACAAAAAAATACATTACAACCCCACCCCCACTACAGAAAATAAAAAAAATACACACCTGAAAAGGAAAGACAGATAAACACAATACAATACCTACATATAATACATTACATACATTACATACATTACATTACATACATTACGTATAATATATTAAATATAATATATTACATATAATATATTAAATATAATATATTAAATATAATATATTACATATAATATATTACATATAGTCCAAATCAAATACCCCCTATCTATCTAACATACAATCTATTTAATTTAAAAAAAAATCAAACTATATCAAATACATCCCCCTATCTATCTAATATACAATACATCCTAACTACATACACAGACCCTTATTCTAAAATTAAATAAAATAATTACAGTCCTAACTACATACACAGACCCTAATTCTAAGCTAAAATAAATAAATTAAGACCACTTACCTTTAAGATGTTGCTTCAGATCACTAACCTATGGGTCAAACAAAAAAAAAAAATTAGTACAAAACATTAACATCCAATAAATAAACATTCTATACATTCTAAATAATATACTCACCTTTACAGCATGTCCCGTCATTGTTTAGTTCTTCCGGCGCGGCCCTGTTAAAAAAAAAACACAATACATGAATCCATTAATACAATATATCAACAATAAATAAAATACACATATAAACAACTAAATATACATTTAACTTACCTCCCCGTGATGGCATTGGCGGCTTATGATTGACTGAAAAAGCTGTCAGCCAATCAAAAGTCATCAATGTAGGAGCCAATCACGATGCACAGATGTCTTCTACCAATCACTCCGTGGGGGTGTATCCCATAGTGATTGGCTGAAGGCATCTGAGACTTGTGATTGGTTCCCAGAAAGATAGACAAGTGTTTTAGCCAATCAGGGTGGGATATTGGGGTGTATCCCATCCTGATTGGCTCACACATTGACGACTTTTGATTGGCTGAAATTGATAGACAGCTTTTTCAGCCAATCACAAGCCGCCAATGCCAATTTCCTCCCGGAAACGACTCCTGGAGGCTCATTAGCGTCGGGGAGGTCTGCCAGTGCAGACCTCCGTTAGTTTTTTTTTTTTTTTTTTAGAGCGCGGATGGTTCCGCGGCCCAGCCGGGGCTGAAGTAGAGAAGGCCAGGGACATCGCGGGGAGGTAAGTTAAATGTATATTTAGATGTTTATATGTGTATTTTATTTATTGTTGATATATTGTATTAATGTATTCATGTATTGTGTTTTTTTTTAACAGGGCCGCGCCGGAAGAGCTAAACAATGACGGGACATGCTGTAAAGGTGAGTATATTATTTAGAATGTATAGAATGTTTATTTATTGGATGTTAATGTTTTGTACTAATTTTTTTTTTTGTTTGACCCATAGGTTAGTGATCTGAAGCAACATCTTAAAGGTAAGTGGTCTTAATTTATTTATTTTAGCTTAGAATTAGGGTCTGTGTAGTTAGGACTGTAATTATTTTATTTTAGAATAAGGGTCTGTGTATGTAGTTAGGATTTATTGTATATTAGATAGATAGGGGAATGTATTTGATATAGTTAGGATTTTTTTTAAATTAAAAAGATTGTATGTTAGATAGATAGGGGGTATTTGATTTGGACTATATGTAATATATTATATGTAATATATTATATTTAATATATTATATGTAATGTATGTAATGTCATGTATTGTATGTAATGTATGTAATGTATTATATGTATGTATTGTATTGTGTTTATCTGTCCTTCCTTTTCAGGTGTGTAATTTTTTTATTTTCTGTAGTGGGGGTGGGGTTGTAATGTATTTTTTTGTTTTCTGTAGTGGGGGGTGGGGTTGTAATGTATTTTTTTGTTTTCTGTAGTGGGGGGTGGGGTTGTAATGTATTTTCTTTCTGTACTGTAGGTTTTTTTGTTTTCTGTAAGGTAGGTTTTTTGTTTTTTGTAATTAGAGTGTTGGGGAGGTTTATTAGGGGGTAGGTAGTGTAGGTAGGTAGTGTAAGTGTTAATAGATTAGTGTAGAGGGGGGTTAGTTTAGATTAAATGGTTTATTGGGGGTTATAGTGTAGTGTTTGTAGTTAGTGTCATGATGGTCCTTGAGGACCATCATGGCACTTATTTGGTTAATGTTGGGTTGTAACAGGCCCATAATGGTAATAATATACTCTTATGGGACTGATGGGGTTAAATAGAGCCTTATGGTGGTCTGGATTGACCACCATGAGTTAATGGGTTAATTTAGGCCTTATGGTGGTCTGGATTGACCACCATGAGTTAATGGGTTAATTTAGGCCTTATGGTGGTCTGTATTGACCACCATGAGTTAATGGGTTAATTTAGGCCTTATGGTGGTCTGGATTGACCACCATGAGTTAATGGGTTAATTTAGGCCTTATGGTGGTCTGGATTGACCACCATGAGCTAATAGGTTAATTTAGGCCTTATGGTTGTCTGGATTGACCACCATGAGTTAATGGGGTAATTATAGTTGCCTGGGGTTAATATTTTTAGTGCGAGTCCTTTCAGGACCTTTACGGTCCTTTAAGGACCCGCAAGGCGGCAAATTTAAAATTGAATTGCAGCAGGGTCACGATCGCTGCCGATCGGGGACCCCCCCTGCAATGGGTTTATGTGGGGACACTTTGGGGGTCCCGTTGGGGACCCCCAGCATAGAGGGGGGTTAATTTTAGGTGCCGCGGCCTGGATTGGGTAATAGTGTGCCGCGGCCCCTTTAAGGAGCCGCGGCAGGGAATTTAAAAGGTTTAAATGCAGCGGGGGGCCTGATCTATGCACATCGGGGCCCCCCCTGCAATGGGTTTATGTGGGGACACTTCGGGGGTCCCGTTGGGACCCCCAGCATAGAGGGGGGTTAATTTTAGGTGCCGCGGCCGGGATTGGGTAATAGTGTGCCGCGGCCCCTTTAAGGAGCTGCGGCGGGGAATTTAAAAGTTTTAAATGCAGCTGGGGGCCTGATCTATGCAGATCGGGGGCCCCCCCCTGCAATGGGTTTATGTGGGGACACTTCGGGGGTCCCGATGGGGACCCCCAGCATAGAGGGGGGTTAATTTTAGGTGCCGCGGCCGGGATTGGGTAATAGTGTGCCGCGGCCCCTTTAAGGAGCCGCAGCGGGGAATTTAAAAGTTTTAAATGCAGCGGGGGGGCTGATCTATGCAGATCGGGGACCCCCACTGCAAGGGGTTAATGTGGGGGTGCTGCAGGGGTCCTGATAGAGACCCCTGCAGCATGGGGATGTGTATAGGGTGCAGGGGGGAGCCTCACACTGCTGTCTCGGGCTGTTCCAAGGCAGCACGTAGAGGCTTTCGGATCCCTTGCGTGGACTTTTTGTCCACGTAGGGATTCTTACGATATGCGAGAATCATGCGTAGATTTAAGGCTACGTAGCTCTCTTGGAGCCTATTCTCGGCCGTTTTCTCGCAGTCATATCGCAAAGCAGGCTGTGAGAGATTCGGTACTCGCAAACAGCAGGAAAACTGCCTTTTGCGAGCACAGAGAGAACTACGAGGGATAATTTAATAGGGCCCTCTATATGCAAATCTCATGACTCTTACTAATTGATAAAGTAACATATATTATAATTTGGGGATTTGGAACGTGTATTAATTTTGAGGGAGATAGATATAGCACTTTCTCTCTGTCTTTGAGTTGCTTGTACCAGATCATGTGCTGTTAATGCTAGTCTTAAAGGCATAATACACATAGCAATTTTGCATTATGAACGCATTTATGTTTAAAGGTATGTCTAATTTTCCCTGTTTTTTACTTTTTTAATCTAACACATGCTGCTTATATCAGAAACACACAATACATTGAGTCATTCTATACACATACAGATTTATTTTATTCAAAAATAAAATATGTTTTCCACACCCCCAGAGCTGCTTACATAGGCACAGAGTACCTAACAATAGAAACACTATATTTGGGTATGGTTTTTAAACCCACAGAGCAATGTCTGGCCTCCTCCTTGCTTTCGTGTGCAGGGGACTACATGATTTATTTTTGCACAAACTGACACAGATTGGTACAATGTATTAGCTGCCTGTGATTGGCTCAAATGAATTTTTAATGTTATGCTACTTTAAGCAGGGATTTCAAGAGGTGTTCAAAAAATTGGACTTAGCAGAATGTTGGGTAAGTTTAATGGGGTTTTTTGTTTAATTTTAGGGAAAGTTTAAAGGTGATGTTTGATTTGGTATTTTTTCGTGCAAAAAATGTTTTCATACACTACAGATTCTCCAGATGCATTCATAATCCAGGAAACTTAAATATGCCTTTAAATCAAATGAATAAGGAACAAGCAGATAAATAAAGCAACACATCCACTTTTTTTAATGTTGACTGAAAATATTTGCATATGTAGGGAAGAAAGATACAGAGATTCTACACCATAGAGCCCTCCTTTCTTTCTTCCTTATAAATTAAAAAAATACAGGAGAGGTCAGACTGTGCATGCTCATGGGGCTCATCAGTAATTAATATCAGTTGTCTTTCATCAATAAAAGATTGGTATCTCTTTTTGGGGTGTATAGGAAAGGCCGACTGACAGCTCAACATGGCAAACATAAATGCAATTTTAACAGAATTAAAATAAAGTTTAAATTATACCATATTTGGGATCTCACAAATGATCCACACATCAGTGACTTTTAATATATGATCCTTTATGTTTTCATAAATAACCTATAATAATAATTGTGCTTATGTGTATGTTGACAACAAACTCCAATTATTTGTACAGTTGTGGCATATAGCATCATAGATACTAAGATTTAATGTTTAGTAATCAAATCTAATTATTGGTATGTCGATGAACATCTCTGTTGGCAATGACATTTGTAAAACTAGAATGCAGTACCCGAAGCAAGTTTTCAGTTTTGGTCACTGATTCAATAAATATGTTACTTCTAATATTAATGTATGTATTACTGGTACTGAAGCAGAAAATATGTAAGAGAAATCCATCTGCATGGTGCAAATGTTATTAAAACAACCTTATGTGCTCCTCTGGCTTCCCTTGTATGAATATGTAAGCCAAACTCCCTGTCACAGATGTTCCCTTTTTGATGTCTACACACAGCAGATGCAAAGCGTATTTTGCAAACTCGTTGAATGCCATGTTCATTAATTGTTGATCTGTATTTGCACTAGCTTGCTAAACATGATCTTCTGGTCACTATTCGCATTATCAGATAGCTATCTTGGTTCAAGCCACTTAGTGTTCCTTTCAGCACCTTGGACAGCTCCTGGAGAATAGCTCATTCATTTTCTGTCAATCTGAGGACGTGATAAGACAACACAACCAATACGATTTCACTTTCTGATTTTAAAACCTCCAATTATTATTGTGGAGGGGAGGAAACCATTCCCATTGCAAGCTTTTTAATGTGCAGTGCTTATATTACACAATGGTGGAATATTGTAATGGCATAGAGAAAGAAGAAACCTCAGCAAAGTGTCAGTGTCACGTCCAAACATTAAGTGGTTTTGTTTGTACATTGTGTATCTCTAGTATTCAGAAGTGCACCTGTACTAGTTATGTAGTATCAAATCCTGTATTCCTCTCTCTTACTAATCAGAATTCAATCCCAAATATTCCTCTGTCTCTCTCCCATTCCTCCTCCCTTCTCCTCACATAAGGTGGATAGGCACAGTTGCTGAACAGTTAATTAACAACCTGAAGTATCTAAAAGTGATTTTATAAAGAAAAACAAATTAGGTAATATTTTACAAACTAAATAGCAATATATGATTGTCATTACTATTTAAAGACTGTAAGATATATATTAGAAAACTACAGATCTATAACACCATAAATATAACAAATAGTAATAAAGCTTGACTAAAATCTAGAGTGATTATGTAAAATATTTTTTTTTTCTTTCAATAATTTGGAAAAGTATACAAAATATATTTTAAATAAATCAAATACGAATGTTATAAATATAATAACATTTACACTTAGTTTATAACTTTAGTGTTTGTATGCATATGTTTATGAGTATGTGTGAAAAATAGGCTGGACATCAAATATTACGTGAAGTGACCATATAAAAAAAGCAAAAAAGATTTAACATTTCATTGGGACATAAGAGTCACATTTCACAATTTACCTCTACCATATTATCTACCTTAGCCACCCACAGTACATAAGAATGCTCGGGATACAGGAAGTAATGCCCTTAACCCTTCCAACTCCCACCATTCTCAGTTACCCCAGTGCTTCCTGAGTGCTTTTTTAAATGCATAAAAAAGCCACACTGATGTCCACAGGTCAATGCATGAAATAACATATATCATTCTAATACCTATTTGAAAAGATAAAATAAAATATGTTTGCCAACGAATCTGTTCCATCAGTATTTGTATCCTGTATATGAAACAGGCTTAAAGAGCCACTTAATTCATCACAGTTTGGACCACATAAAAAAAGATATCTTAAAAACATGTTGAAATACTTTTTGAATTTTTGAAATATGTTCTTTTTTCACAGAGACATTTATAAATAAAATCCCTGTTTACATGGAGACTCTGACATGCCCCCAGACACACTCACAGCAATTGCTCCTTGCCATGAGCACAAGCAGACAGAGTGTAAACCCTTCACAATATCATCTGTTCAGGGAAATTACCACTGGAATCTACAAAAAAAGACAGTTGGGGGTTAACTTGTCCTGCTGCATATCTGGAGTTCAGTGAAAACTATAAATCTTTGTCCTCATAGGTGTTCACCTGCCGGTGCTGCAGATGTTGCTGATCATGGAACAGTCAGCAGTGTGTTTGTAAACAGACCTAAGACCATAATTCTTTTAGGTGTTATTAGTGTAATTAGAAAAAAACAATAGATCATTGTAACATAGAATCTTGTGCTTTCACACCACAAAGAGCACTTTTATTGAGATAAATGGTCCTTTAAGCAGTAATCACTGACAGTCCATAAAATAGATGTAAGACATAGTTTAGGAATGTGGCCCAATAACAATCTGTTGTTTTCATTCTGTTCACAAATTGGTTTTCATGGTTATACAGCCTTTTATGTTGTGTCTGCCATATATTTACCTAATCCCTGTATTTCACAATTTGGGATATGTAGTTTTGAAGATAAATAATATTTAATACAATACGAGTGATTAGGCATAAAGGACCACTGAAGTCCAGTATTTACAATATTTTGATGGACTTGACTTGTTAATTGTAAATTATAAACAGTCCCTATTTACTCTTAATCAGGAAGAGTTCATCAGAAGAGCATACTAATTTCAGGGATATTTTTAATAACCCCTGATGAAGAGAACAAGATATGTGAAATACTAAGAAGAGGGGCGTATGGCTCTGGGCATTTATGCACTATATGGAAAGTAACTGCATAGATATCAACTTAAACAACATAACAGAAATAAACATCAGCCATTGGAGAAAACACATTGCTAATGGAGAGGTGCTTTATAGAATTCTGCCTTTCAGACCTAAGATGGGCAGAAATCATTATTTTGTTTTTCTCATTTTCTGAGTGAGCATTTTTGCATTATAAAGGTTCTCACATAGTAAATCTTATTGTGCTATGGTTAGTATTTGGCATTTTCACCATGAATTGATAATTTTGACATTTTTTATTTTTTTATGTCATATAGTGTTGTATCTCTTTGTTATTTTCAGTATTAATGTCTGTTTAACCTGCATTTAATCAAAAAGTAAACAAATAAATGTTTTATATTTAGTAGTATATAACACTATGGCAAAAGAGACAGTTAGGACATTCCCTTCTCCACATATTTTGCTTAGTTCTAAAAAGTGATATAAAAAAATGAATTTGAAAAGCAGCATGACTATTGTAGCCCATACATTTTTAATATTTGAATTCATTATAAGAAGTACTAATTGTATATTGTGCAGGAAAATCATACACTGGGAGTAACTAATAAATAGCTCTCTCCGCATACAGCAGTTATGCATTCCAATTACACCCAAGAAACTAATAAAGATCTATACATAAGTAACCTAGTTAAATATCCAAGGCAGATGATTAACTTTTACCAGAACTGAGCAAAAACTTTTTTGAACTAAATGATACATTTCTAAAGCCAAATGTATACAAACTTAAAAAAAAAAAGTAAACATAATTAAATATTTCATGGCCTTCTTTTAGATCAATCCTAAAAAAGAGAAGAGATATAGTGTTAATATGACTAAACTAAGTGCACACTAAATAGACCTAATAATTATTATCAGCCATTGGAATTTATACGATTAAAGATCCGTTGTTGTTTGTGAACGTATGTAGCAAAGTAACGATAATAGCCACTGTGCAAGACAGGAGCATTAAAGAATAAAAAAAATAATAATAATTTGAGTAGATTATGCTAGATTATAGAGGCTGACATGACAGTTGGAGCTAGGGAATAGAGTGCCCTGGTGCAAAAAAATGTGTGCTCTCCCCCCCCACAAAATAATATTTTGAGCACAAAATCACGAATTGCTTTATGATTGTAGTTCTGTTGAGGGGGCCTGGGGCATCATGGGGTCCCTATTGGGGCAGTCGTTGATGGACCATGTTGGGCAGACCTCATGGCCCCAGGGTGCCACTAAATAAAAAAAAATCACAAAACCAAAATAAGGAAGGAGTAGGTAGGGCCCCCAGATCTGGGCCCTGGTGCATAACACCACTGGTAGATCCGCCCCCTAGTTTGAGTACAATATGCAATTTTCTGTGCAGTTTGTCCTGAACTAAACAACTAAAAGTGTGAGCTAAACACTTTCTTTTTCCTTCCCCCTTCCCTTCACTGCAGAAAAGAGGTGAATATCTTTACTGAGGTAATTTATTCTGCCTAAAGAAAAAAAAACAGGCATTATGCCATTATTTTATTATTTTATTATTATGCAGTGCTTATTGAATATATTAAATATTGGTGGCTCAGGTATATCAAATAAGAACCAAATGTAATGGACAGGGTGCTCAGATGAGATTAGGATAATCAGGTGTGCCCTACAAAAGGATCTTTTTTTTCTCCTTTAAAATATGCAGTGCTTATTGCACTGAATTTTACATTTGTATATTTTTAAATGTTATATTTTGCACCATTTTCTTTACCACCGAATGGACTATTTAAAATGTATGTCATTCTAGAGACATGGGGCCACATTCAATTGCAGGGCTCCTGTTTGTCTCTGATTATGATGCTAATCAATTGCTCAAGGCCGCAAGTTACTGTCCCAAAGAAACCGTAAACCATGCACTGGTTCGTAGCAGTTCCGGGGCGGGAACATGATCAATTAAGCAAGCCCGTAACCTCCCATTTAAAATCAGGTAGAAGAAAATTAGACTGTCAATTATTATGGCAGTAAAAAATGGCAGTTACATGTCAATCAATTAGGTTCGGGGGTCCAATATGAGATCAGACTCGCAAACCCGCAAAATAAAGAATTAGGGAAATGAATGCCAATACAGTTCTAGTCCATGTAGGTGGCTGATATGTATTAACTCATTGATACCCGAGATTGATGAAACATAAAAATAAATGTAATTTCCTACAGATTTGCGAGATTGAGACTGTTGTGCAATTAATTCTAATGTCTATCATCGCTTTCCCCGTTATTTACAGTGCAGTAGTGATTTTTTATTTTTTACAAACCGGTGTTTAACCCCCTTGCGGGTCCTCTCTAGCACTCGTAGGATTTTCTACTTCTGACATTTACAGGTGGGAAAAACATTTGCGGGCTTGGGGAAATTAAGAAATTGAATAGCGATTTGAGATTTTAGCCTTCGTAACTCTACTGCATCGCCCAAAACCTCCATTGAATGGGGGCCATGCTTTCGAAATTGTTTATACAAGGGTTTATAGAGCCTTAATAATATATAGACTGTCATTATCATCTGTTTTGTTATAGGGAGCCGATTTTAACATAGACATTTCTGAGTGCAAGTTTTATGTAAGTTTATAGAACCTATTTTATTTTTTATACATATGTTAAATGAATAATTGCCAGACTTTCATATATGATTTAAAGCAACATGAGACACAATTTTTTTTCATTCATTTAATGGGGCATGCTTTAAACATTACCATCGCTGTTTTTGTATGTAAAAGTATTAAATATAATCTATTTAAAATGTATGCTTCATGTTATCAAGTCCATAGAATAAATCTGTTAAGGTTTCTTAATTCTCAGGTTGAGCACCTCTGACATCATTGTTAAAATGGCATTAAAACTAAAAGGAAATATATACAGCATATACTGTACACAGTTTAGATTTCATTGCCAGACATATAGGACTCATAAATCCATATTATTATTATTATTTATTTATATCTCGCTAACATATTCCTTAGTGCTCAAAGGGACAAGCTCTATGATCTTAAACATTTTAATCTCTTTTTTTCTGCTTTGTGAGCATTATTTGGAAAAAATACACAGTGTTACATTAAGAAATATATTTTTCAGGTACAGCAAATAAAATAAATTCTCCATTTCAAATTGGATTTGGGGATGTCTTTAAATATTTGTTTTAATCCACCTTAAGTGAAGGAAGAGGAGAGATGCTGTTGGAGAGGTAGGGGAGTGGTTTGGAGCTGGATGCTGGTCCATGAAAGAGAGGGATACAGCATCTGCTGGGGATACTGAATCTGACACTACACTAGCCCTGACAGTGTGATAAGAAAGCTCTAGGACTTCAGACATCAAGGGCGTTGCATAGGTTGTGTTGCATTTAGCTTCCCAAAGCAGACAGAAGGAGTAAAACTCCAAGCAGTGCCATGGAACAGGAGAAATATTTGCCAGAGCTGATGGCAGAGAAAGATAGCCTGGATCCATCTTTTGTTCATGCAATGCGCCTCCTGGATGAAGGTAAGGTCTATACCTTTCAACCTGTGATGTAAATATTTTATTTTAGTCATTTCCTCTTAAGATTAATTTGCCCCATTCAGGATAAGATAACATAAACATATCATGCAGAGTGGAGGAATTACATTACAGTTACATGATTCAGATGATAACATAATGTGGATCATCTATGTCTTCCCCTATAGGGATGAAGTTATTATCAGCACCTTAGCTAATCACTTCAGATAAACTGTCAACTGCAGCAATTTCATGTAAATGAGAAAATTCCTTATATTCAAAGTAATCTTTTTCCACACTAAATATACAAAAAAAAGTATGTGGCACAATAACTGAAGAGTTTAAGACTTTTTTTTTTTACATACCAATATTTTGGATCTGCATTTGTTTCACTTTTTTTAGTGAAATATCATTAATTTGAAATTTCAGCTCAGACAGTCATGATTTCCATTTGGATGACTCATTTGCTCTGATTGTGCTTTATATTTTGGGCAGGTGCATTTTTCCGTGACATGATTAGTGTGTAAGTTTCCTGCACATCTGTTGTTATTGAGGTTACTATATTGCACACTTGTATTGTTTGCCTTCAAATGCATGTGCAAGTTATCAGCACCTTTATTTCATTTGGTACACTTATTGTTTTTAACATATTTATTTTCTTCATTTTGTTTTTCAATTTTGTTTGTGAAAAAATAGCAGTTATTAAGAGTACTGATTAATGAAGTTATATGGTGTTATATTATAGTAAATAAACAGTAGTTTCCTACTGAAGTTTCCCATTCAAGTTCCAAAGAATATGAAAAAGATGAACTGCTTCTGCTGGATGTGTTCCATAACTTTTACATGTTATTCATATGGGACATGAGCAATAATAATAATTCACATCATATATTATGAGTAAATATAGCATAAAAATGGAAACATGTTAAGATATATTTAGTTCATTGTGTTTGTACTATTATTTTTGCATCTGCATATTAGAAATATTATATTGTTGTGAATTGTTTATATTCCAGTAGGGGGAGCCACATTATTTGATAATATTGTAAATACATTTATAGACTGCTTAAACACAGAACACAATTCTAAAAAGAAATGTAAACATGATGCTCACACAGAAAAGATTTGTAAGATAGGTCATAGAGTGTTCCTGAAATCCTATATTCTATATTCAGTATGATATTAAAAAATATTTATTTTCTGTTCAGTTGTGTATATATTCTAAAATATGCAAATCATCATGTTGTGTTATCATTGGGTACTAATCCATGGAAGCACTTGAGTAAAAATTAATTTTGTAGTATTAATCATTGTTGGTAAATGATTACAAAATATAGGTGACAGGTGGCATGCTTAATGTGTATAGCAGCATGCAGAAAACTCACTGCAATGTAATTAGGAATCATTGTGCATACATAAAATAAGAATATGTGCAGTTGGTCATTTACAGCCTTATTAAATTGCGATTCGGCCAATTGAATAGGGCTCTATTTAAGCACAGAGCATATTTTTTTTACAGAAGTTTTTAGTTAGTGAAGACCTTGCTTTTGGATTGAAGTTCACTAACTAGAAAGTTCTGTAAAAAAATATGCTCTGTACTTAAATAGAGCCCTATCCAATTGGCCAAATTGCAATTTAATAAGGCTGTTAGACTTTCCTTTTTTTAACCAAAAAGATGGAAAATATATGTCAGATTTTTGGGGGTGTACATAAATTACAACTGACTTGAATCTCTGTTGTGGTAGGTCTTGGATAACTCTTGGTGTAGTTTCCAGTTCCTGCTATCCTGTCAGGTGAAATTTATTAAGACTTTTCCAGGATTTCTCTGTGAATTCTCACTTTAATGCCCAGTGTCCTAATTAGATATTGCCATTGCATCAGTAACCTACATTTTGTTTTCTCAGAAATACAAACATCATCCTCCATTTTCTCTGGAAAGTTGCTGCATTTCATACATTTTTACTCTCCCCTTGTCATTGACTTTCCATACATTTAAATGCCCCTGTTGTGTATTTTCTAAATACAGCTTAATTCAGTAACTTTGGGCCTCATTCAATTGCGATTTGGCCAATTGAATAGGGCTCTATATAAGCACATAGCATATTTTTTTACAAAAGTGTTTAGTTAGTGAACTTCTATCCAAAAGCAAGGTCTTCACTAACTAAATATTTATGTAAAAAAATATGCCTTGTGTTTATATAGAGCCCTATTCAATTGAATGAGGCCCTTAGAGTCTTACTTTTCATCACCGTGACAAGTGACAATATCTGCATATGATAGAATTCTAGCTAATGGATTGTATCAAACATTTAAAGATAATATCATGTGCCTTTTTTAAGTTCAATTTTTATAAAGATTCCATCATACAAATGCATACACATTTGTCATATTAATCTGTTTCAGCAACATTGGAGCAAACTTCATGTGGACATATAGTGAAACAAATGTAAATTAGTATATGGTTAACTGCTAATACATGTCAGTGTAATTAAGATATTAGAAGTAGCATTGTTAACAAAATAATTTTACACAATAACATGATTTTGAAATGCATGATTAAACCTATCACTTTCATGATAATCCACAGAAAAATCATATGTATAAAAAAACATAAATAAGGAAAAAATAATCCTATGACTGTGTACAAGCTTTTATTATTGAGGAAGAGACAAGACTGAAATGGTTGCAGTCTTAAAAAAAATAGTTTTTATGTTTTTATTATTTTAGTTTTTATATACATTTATTTCTGCTCTCTTTCTCATTTTAGGACCCTCCATGACACATCACATTATTGCAATATATTTTTCCTGAGAGTGGTTGAAAATACAGATTTTATTTAAAACCTTTTTAAACTCAAATGCACTATTATTGACTATTCCACCATAAAGATATATTCTTATAATAATATATTTGCATTATTGGTACTACATCGTTGAATTATTATTAGACGTTTGCAGTCTATACTTTGTTTCCAGTCTTTTATTTGCCTTTTTTCCATGCAGTTTTGAATGTATTATATGGAAATTAAGTAAAGGTCTAGTTATATTTTTTTTCCAGATACACGCACATATTTTAATCTAATTGCATTTAAAAGTGCACAAGAAAGTCTGAAAGGTGACAAAGTCTAGTAGAAAGCATCCCATTTATCTTATAGTTTATATAAGAATTTGAAAGTTACAGGAAGGATAAATAATAAATAGTGTGAGATTGTCAGATCCACAGGAAAAGGCTAGAGATTCTGCCTGGAACCCAGATCTACCTATTGACTACCCCTCAGGTCAGGTCTCTTGTCATCTACTGACAAGGGCGGACCTTGTGTGTTAAGAATACGCCGCGCAGAGCCAGCAGCAAAACTGCAAGTGGCCGCTAGATGGTGCTGTCACTGTTTGAACGTAACCGGGAAAGGGCAAACACAGCGCCCGGTAAAACACTCCTCACCGACCACCCACATCCAGAGCCCCCGAGCCAGGAGGCCACCTATCCCAACCACTTGCCCAGAACACCCCATCCGGATATAATAGACCTGAGTGTTCTTCATCCAGACCCCACTCTGTGCCCTCACCTTGAGCAGCCTCACGATCCAGAGCCAGGAGCCCCCATCAGATCCTCACCTCGAGTAGTCCCCCATCCAGAGCAAGGAGGGACCTTGTGTCTGGAGCCCCCAGCAGACCCCATCCAGAGCCAGGAAGGACCTTGTGCCTTGAGCCCCCATCAGCGCCCCATCCAGATGCAGAAGCCCGCAGCAGCCCCCATCCAGAGCCAGGAGCCCCCAGCAGCCCCCATCTAGAGCCAGGAGGATCCTTGTGTGTTATGAATCCATTTATGTTCCTCGGGCAGCGCCTGCAAAACAGTGACATCGCCATCTAGTGCCAAATTGCAGTTTTGCTTCTGGCGCTGAGTGGTGTATTCTTAACACACAAGATCCCATAGGACATTCACTCAATATTTGACATTCAACATTTACTGTCTACTATTTAACAATCCACTCAGACCTTAATCTCCTGCTGTACCTCACACACATCGTGCCCCATCATACATTTCCATCCATGGCTTCCCATAAACCCTGGCATTTGTTTAACATAAGAAATACCATACCCCTCTCTTTTTCTATATCTTGTATCTAGCTATCTTTATTATGCACTGTTTATACACCTATATATCCATTTGGACATCAACATACAGCATCACCAGTAACTTTTTTTATAAATATAATGCTGTAAAAGTAAACATACTTTTTTGTGTGTTTAGTGTATAATAACTTGTAGTGCAAATATGTCTTCATTTCAGTTCATTTACGTTCTTAATTTTATATTTCCTTCCTATTTACTATCTCCGCTATCACATTCTGCAGTGTGTCTCAGGGTTTCTCTAGAATAGTTTAAAATGCACAACTACTCTCCTATAAATCTCTTAAATTGTAAGCTAAGTAATCATCTCTGTAAAAGTCTGAGAACTCCTTGAAATCCACACTCTAATCACAATGTGGATCAGCTATTTTGCTGGAATAATCTCCTTTCTGAGCAGTACTCATTTTCAATCTGTGCAGCCCAGATAACTTCATGTGTACTTGAGTCCCCTACTGCCTCATCATAGGAGGCTCAGAACATTCCTTTTCTATGGGATTGCACTTGTTTTATGTTATTCTTTACATATAATTGAAATGTGTCCATCTGTTCTACAGTAACGATTATATACATTTTGCTGATGTTGCCTGTGTTATTATATAGCACCATATTATTCATTCATTTTTTAAGTCGAAATATTAATTAACTCTTAAATTTTCAAAATTTTAAATATTTATCAAATTAATACTAGTATTTTGGATTTACTGTATTTTCTAAATTAAAGTACAATTAAATGGAGATTTTTATTCTGTTATCCAAAAGAGTATTGGTGCATTTCTATAAAACATTAAAAGTATTGGAATGCACATTTTATCACTTAATTATATAAGCGACATTATATTTGTAAAACTCGGGTAATGCATGCAAGTGAAAACATCTTACCCAAACAGAAACATTTGTAGGTAACATATTAAACATTATAATATTACAATCAATGAGATCCCATACCAAAGTTATTTACACTACAGAGTATCCGAAATTATTTTACTGACTATAAACAGGGATTATTTTACCATCAGCTATACTTGTGGCTTGAAGATAACACACAGTATCAGCGTAATAAAATTGCAATTTGGCCAATTGAATAGGGCTCTATATAAGCACATAGCATATTTTTTTACAGAAGTTTTTAGTTAGTGAACTTCTATCCAAAAGCGAGGTCTTCACTAACTAAAAACTTCTGTAAATAGAATATGCTATGTGCTTATAGAGCCCTATTCAATTGGCCGAATTGCAATTTAATAAGGCTGTATATATGTAAGGCAATGCTGCTCTGCTTTTCCTTTTTGTTGTACAATATCACTTGTATGCATTTAATAAATCACTAAATTAGTGTTTTTTTTAATTAAAGGACTACAATCCCAAACTTTCTATTACACGCATTTTTTTGCATAAATAATATATTTTAGTTTATGAACCTTTGCATGAAAGCAGCACAGTCATTGATAGAAAATATGTTGAAACTGTTCTTTGAGACAAGTGTAAGCGAAGACTGATACCTGGGGTTTCTTACCGAGATTGGCAGTCAAAAGTATAGTGATAAAAGCACAAGGTTATTGAAGTTCAGATTCACAAGGACGTCCATCCTTCTTGTTTCCTGTAATGTATTTGGCAGTTGGACCTGCACCTGTCTCATGCACATACAATATCCAATTAGGAGATAAGGAGAATGAGACAACACTGAGTTTTCCTCACTAACAGCCTTATTAAATTGCGATTCGGACAATTGAATAGGGCTCTATATAAGCACAGAGCATATTTTGTTACAGAAGTTTTTACTTGGTGAACTTCTATCCAAAAGCAAGGTCTTCACTAACTAAAAATTTCTGTAAAAATTATGCAAATGTGCTTATATAGAGTCCTTTAAAATTGGCTGAATCACAATTTAATAAGGCTGTATATTTTGAAAGGTGTTATCTATGAGGATTTAGCTTGTTGCAGTTCTACAATTTCAACACCTTGTCATTTCTAATCAAATGCACACTGTTTTACCAAGAACAGTATTTAAAATGACTTGGCAGACTTCACTCATGTAAACACAATGCATCAGGCTAAAAGGACACTGATGTAACACCTTTGCTATCACATACTTAAGATAGCTTCCTTTAAATATTACCAAAGTATTTATTTTTATTATCCATAGATGCTATACGGATAAGCATGTGCTTTTAATCCTAGTGTAAACTAGTTTTCAGTTAATAAAAAACTTCTGATTACCTGTAATTACGTTTCATGGCATTAAACCAGCTGAGTCATGAAGATCTGTGGAACATTATTTGCTCCCTCTTCTGGTAGAACCTGAAATTGCTAAATAATAGTAATTTTGTTCTAAAAGCAGTTTGAAACAAGAATAAAAAGAACATCATTTTAACACCTACAGTACTTATTTTAATGGAAAGAATTGTTTAAAACCTACTTTATTAAATGAACAATAGCAACTAATAGCTTTAATATGGTTGATAGCACCACTGCAGTCTGTCAGGTTACCCAAAAATATGCAGTCCCATTATTTATCTTAAAGAGACGTTCTTTGTTACATCTAAAATATATTTTTGTTAAAGAATCACAGTATGTCTTCTGTTGACAAATCACAATAAAATGTTTGCAGTTAGTCTCACTGAGGTCTGAACAGGTTTTATTTTAACTTGTTTTTCATGCAAAAGACAACTATATATATATATATATATATATATATATATATATATATATAGAGAGAGAGAGAGAGAGAGAGAGAGAGAGAGAGAGAGAGAGAGAGAGAGAGAGAGAGACTTCATTATAACTTCTTATACAATGACCTACTTTTGTGGAACTATAACATGCAGACTCGCTAGTTTTATATTACAAGAAAAGTAAGATATAAGATTTTGAAGCTAGATTCACATGTTTTGAGATTTTTTGCCTGAATCCACTGCTGCTATTTTTAAGATTTCTTTTTGACAAAATAGTTTGTAAACTTTTCAGTTTTTGGTGCCACTGAGCAGCAATGTACCATTCTTTGATGTCAGCCCTGTCTATGACTCCGACATCAATGCTTATAGTGCCCCTTGGGTCTCCAGACAAAGCAAAATGTCAGTCTTGATGTCTAGCTATACAACATAACCAGTAATTACAGAATCCACCACCATAATATGCTTATATATGTTTATGAGGTCACTTAATCACTTCTCAAACATATGTGCTTTATCTTTATCTCTTCACCAATGAAAACAGATGCAGTACATGAGCTAACTAGTATTTATATAGTGCAATGCCAATTGGATTCATATAATATTTGAATAGATTTTTGTCAAAATATTTTGCATGTGTATTATTTGGCAGTTCTAAAATTATTGAGTAGCTATAGTAGGTGATACCTTAGTAACAACTTATCTACTAAGACCTAAACGCTTTTGTACTACAGCCGACATGTATATGTTGTATTATTTGGTAAAGGAGACTTAATTTGTTTTCCATATGCATGTGCTACTTTTAATGCCAGATGGACTTATCTAAGAGGCTTGGAGAACGCATTGAGAAAGGAGCTCCAGAATCTATTTATCATATAAGGAAGATTTACTAATGACATCATGTAGACCTTTTATAAGATCTCTCATCTTGTCAAATAGTGTTGAAAATATATTTTTTTCATTCTGTTGGAATCCTTGGATATCTAAAATAGTTTGGGATACAAGTCCAAAAATATTCTATATGTAAAATGCCTGAAAGAAGAGCTAAGAAAATCACATACACTTTACAAAAATAGAATAAACATATAAATAGTATGGTAAACCTTGGAATTTAAATAACAGACTTATTAAATTGCGATTTGACAAATTGAATAGGGCTCTCTATAAGCACATAGCATTTTTTTTTACAAAAGTTTTCAGTTAGTGAACTTTTATCCAAAAGCAAGGTCTTCACTAACTAAAAACTTTTGTAAAAAAAATATGCTATGTGCTTATAGAGAGCCCTATTCAATTTGTTGAATCACAATTTAATAAGGCTGTAGGTCTGAATATTACTCAAGTAAAACATATTGTAATAGACTATAGTGTAAGGTGTAACACAAAAAGGAAAATCACAAAGTAGTAGGTAAAACCTATCTTGGACTGAGTGAAGACAATATCGGATCATAAAAACACTTCCACAGCAGAAATATAATTTGAAAGCAAAATTAGCTGCTGTCTACAATGAATGAGACATATATATTATATGCATCTATCTATCTTTATAGTATGGGAGGCTGTCGAAGGACAGCACATAGATAGAACCATCGTGATCGATGTGTGCACTGTAAGTATAGTATGTTTAACAACAAATAAAGAACATATATTGCTCTTTTTATCATCACTATTATCTTGATTTCTAAATATACTCCAATGAATTAAATAAGCAAAACTTTCAAAATATACAATCCAAGTTTTCAGATATTTACTTTTGAAATAAGATGTACTATTGTATTCTATTTCTGATTTAGAAATTGCTGCCATTTTCATGAATTTTATACATTCAAAGACATACAAACATATATAACAACTCTAAGGTTAAGTCTGTTTGTCTGTCTACCTAGCTATTAACCTGGTTGCAGTAAAAAAACATGTGTTTTGCATTTAAAGGATTATTTATGACACATGCATTCAGCCGCTTCCCTGATCAATGCATTAGTGTCTTAATGAGTGTCAAGTCTAGTTTCAGCAGTTAATTTAAGGACAACTATATATAATTTAAAAAAATATAGTTTCTAATATTTTACTTTTTACATGCAAATAATCATGAGGGTGCAAAACCCCTATGGGAATGACCTTAATTTAGTCTAGCTCTCAGAGTCCAGCTCTGCCAAGCCACAGATGGGAAAGCTGGCATCATGCATAGGAGTACATAGGAAGTAAATGGGTGGTTCCAGACGCTGACAGAGTAGTTTGTGTGCTGGCTTCTTAAATTTAAAACTAAACTGTATATGAAAATTACATTGAGGAGGATGCAGTTAGTTAAATAATCCTTTTTTAGAAAATGTTTATAAGGTATAAATCTATTTTTTTTTAAGAAGCTGTCCTAAAATGTGTTACAAGCAGGTCTGTTTGCCTGGAGAGGTCATAGCAGGGAAAGACAATGAATCCTATTAGGACAGCCTCCCGTGCAGATCTGCTCCAGTCTATAATGCTAAAGGTCAATGCAAGTTCTTTTTTTTTTTTTTTGGGTATTTTCTATGAGATGACAGAAGCACGGTGAATCTGTATGCATTGCTGATTGTTTTTCAATGATTTGGGCTATTTATTTGTGCACATTTCATTTGTGAGGCTAGGGAATATATTGCAATTATGCATATTATTTTGAGTTAATAAATTGTGTTAACATTGGTAATGACTAAAATAATATATATATATATATATATATATATATATATATATATATATATATATATATATATATATATTACTATATTACATAGCTTAGGAATTGCTAAGTAAAATAACTGTGCTGTTAGAAAATCCTGTTGCAATTCCACAGGCCATAGAGATCCAGAAGTTGATATTTCTGATTAAAGCAACACATTGTTTTGTAAAAACCTTTAATTTACAATTTCGATGCATAAGCGTGCCTCTTTATGAATTGATTGCCACTAGGTCAAGCATACTCCTCTGGTTGCTCATAACATAATTACAGCCACCTACATTAGTATATGCCCACAGAGAAGCTGAAGTATTTTTATTTGGATCAACTCACAAGATATTCTTATGTGGTTTTGGAATAATTGATTTCTCTCTTGTAGCTGTTTAGAGAATGTTCTCATTTTATTAAAAAGACTATCAACATTAACACTGCTTTATGCTTAAATGTTTAATTGCGATGACAAGACATCAAGCAATCTAGCATATGTAAAAGGTTGATCTAGCCGTCATAGACATTTATCTAATCAGACAGCACAAAAATGTACTCTCAATATTAATTCTAATGACATTTAGAAGATTACATTTCATTTCTCAATTTAGTTATATCTTAGCTTTGGTATAATACACTGCTTCATTGATTCTAGTGCAGCACAGAGACTCCCATATCACTTCACATAATTTTGGTTCCCAAACTGGATGGCTACCTTGTAATGGTGAAGGGGCTTGTGTACCTCAATGAAGCTGTGAACTATACCATGTAGGCTCACCCAAGATGGACAGGTCATAGCAAAGAGATCAGGCAAATTGCGATCCACTGGTAACTGGAACTGGTAACCCACTCCAGTATATTTGCCAAGAAAACCATATAGATAAGAAAAAACAGAAACACACAGATGTGCCTTGTGTGCTGCATCCATATAGTCATCAAGAGTCGGACATGACTGAAGGACTGAACAACAACAAACTTTGGTTTGGGAATCTAAGCTGAATTTACCCCTTTCTTCTTATGAAAAATCAATGTTTCCTTAAAGAAAAATGAATATTGTGGTCAAGTTTGTCAAGCAGAATGACTGACTACATTCATATTTTATGACAACTTAAATTATAACATAAGCATAATAATATAAATATCAGTGGATTTGCTGCATCAAAGCATAATAAATGCATCTGTGTATAAAAAGGAGTGTTAGAATCTGACTGACTACAGAATGACTGACTACATTCATATTTTATGACAACTTAAATTATAATATAAGCATAATAATATAAATATCAGTGGATTTGCTGCATCAAACCTTAATAAATTCATCTGTGCATAAAAAGGAGTGTTAGAATCTCTTAAATAAGTTACTTGTGGGTTAACTGCTGGGCTGTAGGATTTCTGAATGCAAAGAAAAATTAATAAATCTTTTTCTGCACGCAGCTGCACCAGCTGTTGTCGACATCACATATTATAATTGTCAAACTGCGAGACGTGGTCACGCTTTGCGTTGTGCGCATGACTGTAAAATTTGCAGCACTTAGGCGATGCGCATAGCGAGGCGAGCAGATGCCATTAAAAGTAGCAAGACATAGGTGGTGAACGTCAAAGGCGCCCATTGCCTGCTAACCTCGCAAGGCGAGTAGTTGAGGCAATGAAACACGCAGGACTTAGGCCAGAAAGGAGAACTATAGGAGTTCCATGAACATTTGCCCCACAATTTGGAATATGGCATAATGGTACAAAATAATTTATCTGCGCAATGAAACTGAATGGTTTAATTACTCAATGTACTGAAAAGGAGATATTTATTTACCCTATTTATTGTTCCAACATTAAAGGACATAGTGTAAAGAAATATTTGGCAGGGAGGTGGGATTGGTGTAGAGTCAATTTTGTTTCTATTTTGCTACTTTGTTTTTCATTCTTTTATGTTATTCTTACATCTGTTACACGTATCATGCCTTGCACTTCTTTTGAACAACTGAATCATGATCTCCTCACATGTAACATTGCCCGTTCATGTTGAACCATTCACTTTCTTTACCTTGGATATGTTTTAGAATTGTCAATGAGGAGTGTATAATTTGTAAATGTAATGGGCGAAAAAAATACACATTATTTCAAGTTACTTATGATTATCAAAAGTCTGATGTAGTTGTATATGTTTATGATTACGTATGTTGTATATGCTTGTATAATTATACTGTAGACCCTCCAAAAGATGCAAATGTTGAGAGTCCACTGTATATGTTTAAAATAAAAGTTAAAAAACAGTGCGCTGTTATAATTCCATAGCTATCATGACAATATGTGCCATTAATATTTACATAGCATCTCACATGCATCCCTTGATAACCTAAGTTTTTTTAAGACCCTAATCACCTCATTTCAGATTAGACAATGCTTAGTAAGTCATCTCCCCATTGCTTTTATTCATTTGTGAGTTACTGAAATAATTTCTCAACATTTTTTGATGTGGGGACCAGCTAGATACCTTACAATGCCCCTGGTGGCTGACTTTCAAGAACTTATTTAACATGGAGATACAACGTGTGGCATGCTCGTTTTTAATCTTTAACACTGAAGGCAGAATAGACGCCAATCTTTTGGTTGCATGGTAATCACATTTGCCTTCTATCACAAAATGCTGCTCATTAGTCTCTAGTTCCATGTATTGATGTTTCATAATAATTTTAATTTGAACATGGAGTGTCACTATTTTCATAAGCGTTTGAGGGTACCTGCATCACCTTTTAATCTAAAAGATTCTCTACCACTTGGTAAATGATCTTGGCTCACAGCAAACACATGCAAATATGTATAAGTGGTTCCAAACAATGATGTCATGCACATTTATCATTATTTGGTGTTGTATTTGTCTAAGACATCTCTATAATTGGTCAGTGCTTCATGGGAAAGTTGGTGATTGCTCCCGCCATGAATGTAAAGGTTGGCAAAGAAAGAGATAATAGTTGTTCACTCTGTAATTCATCTTTGCAAATGTTGTATCACTGCAAAAAAAACATAAAAAAAAGTATTATTTAACAAATAATATTAATTAAAACAAGAATATTATAACATATTTATGGTGATTAAAAAAAATATGTCCTTATTATATATGAAAATAGCTATTCAGTTTGATAATATTAGAATTTTTTATTGTTTGGCCCCTCAAACCATATCAATATTATGTATGAAGATTATTTTTAAAGGAGGTTAGCGCCTGTCTGTCATCATAAGACAAACTGGTGGTGTCATGTTCTAAGGACGGAAGGAAGGAAGATCATCCTAATGTACTGTGGGATTACATTAAATTTGGCTGCTGTTTTTACACATTTTGTCATTATACTCAGATTTCCTGTTTGACAGGGATTTAACGAAACATTGTAATTACATCCCACTCTTAAATAAAAATTACCTAAAAACACATTGAACATTTTCACAGGATTGCATTGTGTATGAAGCAGCACAGTAAAGTTCCATTTATTTATTTGAAAAATCTGTTTCAAGTTGTTTTATTTTTCCTTGATTGCAATATTACTTCAACTAATCTGTTTAATAATTTAGAAAATGATGTGTGTATTATGACCTAGATACACTGAGTTTAAAATTGCTGGAATGGTAAGACTGGTGATGATTTCCTACTATAATAAAGTCATAATGCATAAAAGGTTGTCATTTATTACCAAGAGTTTTAGAAACCGGAGATTAGGTTCTAGTGTGTATGTCAAAGAAATCTCTCACCTTAATGAATAGACCAGAAATCATTTCTATCTAAATTTATCTATAATATAGGGTAGTGTGAAATATGATGGTAGACACACTGTTATGAAACAGGTTTAGTGAAAAATCACAGCAATCACAGCTCCAAGTCGCTTTGGATAAGTCTCTATGAGCTTGCCACATCTTACCACTGGGATTTTTGCCCATTCCTCCTTGCAAACTGCTCCGGCTCCTTCAAGTTGCGTGGTTTGCTCTTGAGAAAAGCAATCTTTAAGTCTGACCACAGATTTTCTATTGGATTGAGGTCTGGGCTTTGACTAGGTCATTCCAAACATTTACATGTTTCCCCTTAAACCACTCAAGTGTTGCATTAGCAGTGTGTTTGGGGTCATTGTCCTGCTGGAAGGTGAACCTCCGTCCTAGCCTCAAATCACACACAGAGTGGTACAGGTTTTGCTCAAGCATATCACTGTATTTAGCACCATCCATCTTTCCCTCAACTCTGACCATTTTCCCAGTCCCAGCTGCTGGGGATGGTGTTCTTTGGGTGATGTGATGTGTTGGGTTTGCGCCAGACATAACGTCTTCATTGATGGCTGAAAAATTCAATTTTAGTCCTATCAGACCAGAGCACCTTCCTCCATACATTTGGGATTCTCCCACATGCCTTTTCGCAAACTTAAAATGTGCCAGTTTGTTTTTTGCTGAAAGTAATGGCTTTCGTCTGGCCACTCTGCCATAAAGCCCAACTCTTTGGAGCGTACAGCTTATTGTCATCCTATGTACAGATACACCAGTCTCTGCTGTGGAACTCTGCAGCTCCTCCAGGGTTACCTTAGGTCTCTGTGCTGCCTCTTTGATTAATGCCCTCCTTGCCCGGTCTGTGAGTTTTAGTAGCGGTCGTCTCTTGGCAGGTTTGCTGTTGTGCCATGTTCTTTCCATTTGGTTATGATAGATTTGATGGTGCTCCTGGGGATCATCAAAGATTTGGATTTTTTTTTATAACCTAACCCTGACTTGTACTTCTCAACAACATTGTCCCTTACTTGTTTGGAGAGTTCCTTCGTCTTCATGGCAGTGTTTGGTTAGTGGTGCCTCTTGCTTAGGTGTTGCAGCCTCTGGGGCCTTCCAAAAAAGGTCTGTATATGTAATGACAGATCATGTGACACTTATATTGCACATAGGTGGACATCATGTCACTAATTATGTGACTTCTGAAGGTAATTGATTGCACCAGAGCTTTTTATGGGCTTCGTAACAAAGGGGATGAATACATACGCACATGCCAATTTTCTGTTTTCTATTTCTAAAAAATTGTTTTATGTATATATTTTTCTCATTTCACTTCACCAACTTAGACTATTGTGTTCTGATCCATCACATAAAATTCAGATTAACAAAACATTGAACTTAAGGCTGTAATTTAACAAAATAGGTAAAAAGTCAAGGGGGTTGAATACTCTTGCAAGGCACTATATATATATATATATATAAATATATCTATCTATATATATATATATATACCAGCGACTTGCCCGTCAAAAATGACGCAATAAAATTGTAAGCCAGGCAATGGTTTTCCATACAATGTAATGTTTTTGCTTCTCTGAGCACCTTTGGCGCTCATCATTGCAAACCTTTCCTCCCACCTACTGTACGGGACGCTCATTGCAGGGTTCATTAACCTGCAAGTTTTGTGCTTGGGAATGCCATATGTCTCTTTCCAGCATCTCACCCCTGTCCCTTCCCTGTGTGTTTTTCTTCTGTGTGTCTGCTGAATGTTTGTGAGGCTGCGTTCCTGGCATTGTTCAGCCTAGTTTTCATCCAGTTTCAGATTTTTTTAAGTTTTAAGTTCGCCATTTTTTCTCTCGCTTTCGAGTGACGAAACACACCAAATAAGGCTAAAAATCGCTTGCAACCACACTCCCAGGCTTCCTGGCGCTCCCCCTGTGATGTGTGTGAGTGTCTTTTAAGTTATTTTTAATTATTTTTTGTGTTTTCCGATTTCCGCGGTTTAGCCGTTAGCTTCGTATTTTTCCGAGGTCAGATTTTTTTTACCCCCGAGATTCTGAGGTTGGATTTTTTTATCTAAATCCCGCGTTCCTCAACTGCTTGCAGCATAAGCCCTGCATGCCTCAACTGCTTGCCTCGCAGAACAAAGCTCATCTCGCATCAGCCTTGCAAGGCTCACAAGCGTGGCGACAAATCGCAGTTTGACAATTATAATATGTGATTTTATAAATATATATATATATATATATATATAGTAAATAAAAAGTACATCTGTTCATCCGAATGTCTAAAGCAAGTTAAAAAACCTGCTTCCAGCTCAGAGTTCCGAGAAAAACAGTTATTACACTGCATTCTGGGAAGTTGAGCTGGTACACTCAAATATGGCCACAAATGCCTCGCTCTTCATTCCGTAGCCATCATCAAACATGGCTTCCTTTAAGCTTATGCATGCTGTATTACACAGCTTTAATGCAAAGCCAAGGTTGGAATAAACACAGGCTGAGTATCCAATCCATGTACAGCTGTTTCAAGCTTACTGGCTATCATCAGCATGGAGCGGGATCTCAGCCTGTGTTGTGGAAATTATGAGTAGGTAGTTCAACTAAAACAATCATATATAATATGGTGGGCAAAAGAGCGATAGAAGCCCTCCACCGTACAGTAGTACAGTAAATAAAAAGTACATCTGTGTTCCCACCCGAATGTCTAAAGCAAGTTAAAAAACCTGCTTCCAGCTCAGAGTTCCGAGAAAAACAGTTATTACACTGCATTCTGGGAAGTTGAGCTGGTACACTCAAATATGGCCACAAATGCCTCGCTCTTCATTCCGTAGCCATCATCAAACATGGCTTCCTTTAAGCTTATGCATGCTGTATTACATAGCTTTAATGCAAAGCCAAGGTTGGAATAAACACAGGCTGAGTATCCAATCCATGTACAGCTGTTTCAAGCTTACTGGCTATCATCAGCATGGAGCGGGATCTCAGCCTGTGTTGTGGAAATTATGAGTAGGTAGTTCACCACAACAATCATATATAATATGGTGGGCAAAAGAGCGATAGAAGCCCTCCACCGTACAGTAGTACAGTAAATAAAAAGTACATCTGTGTTCACACCCGAATGTCTAAAGCAAGTTAAAAAACCTGCTTCCAGCTCAGAGTTCCGAGAAAAACAGTTATTACACTGCATTCTGGGAAGTTGAGCTGGTACACTCAAATATGGCCACAAATGCCTCACTCTTCATTCCGTAGCCATCATCAAACATGGCTTCCTTTAAGCTTATGCATGCTGTATTACACAGCTTTAATGCAAAGCCAAGGTTGGAATAAACACAGGCTGAGTATCCAATCCATGTACAGCTGTTTCAAGCTTACTGGCTATCATCAGCATGGAGCGGGATCTCAGCCTGTGTTGTGGAAATTATGAGTAGGTAGTTCACCACAACAATCATATATAATATGGTGGGCAAAAGAGCGATAGAAGCCCTCCACCGTACAGTAGTACAGTAAATAAAAAGTACATCTGTGTTCCCACCCGAATGTCTAAAGCAAGTTAAAAAACCTGCTTCCAGCTCAGAGTTCCGAGAAAAACAGTTATTACACTGCATTCTGGGAAGTTGAGCTGGTACACTCAAATATGGCCACAAATGCCTCGCTCTTCATTCCGTAGCCATCATCAAACATGGCTTCCTTTAAGCTTATGCATGCTGTATTACACAGCTTTAATGCAAAGCCAAGGTTGGAATAAACACAGGCTGAGTATCCAATCCATGTACAGCTGTTTCAAGCTTACTGGCTATCATCAGCATGGAGCGGGATCTCAGCCTGTGTTGTGGAAATTATGAGTAGGTAGTTCACCACAACAATCATATATAATATGGTGGGCAAAAGAGCGATAGAAGCCCTCCACCGTACAGTAGTACAGTAAATAAAAAGTACATCTGTGTTCACACCCGAATGTCTAAAGCAAGTTAAAAAACCTGCTTCCAGCTCAGAGTTCCGAGAAAAACAGTTATTACACTGCATTCTGGGAAGTTGAGCTGGTACACTCAAATATGGCCACAAATGCCTCGCTCTTCATTCCGTAGCCATCATCAAACATGGCTTCCTTTAATATATATAAATATATGATATAAATGATATAAATATAGTACAACAAAACAGCATATATTGCCTTAACCATAGGATTCTCACCCCTCCTGTGCTCCTTATACAGTCTGAACTGTCGCCTGATTTACCATGGCTGTGATTAACAGTTTTCATTTAGTCTCTGTTGACATTACTTAACCACTAACTTGACATGTCACATACTGCATTATCTCCAGTGTTCTTGCTTTAATCTTCAAAACTATGTTTGGTCCTAACATTCCATCCCAGTATTATGTTGTGTCTTACTGTTTACCCGCTCATTAGCTATACTCAATTAACTTTATCTCCTTAACAATGGAGATATTTTTTTACCTTTTTCTATTTTTTTTACTCAAGCTACACTTCTTTGTGTATCTGCATCAATTTATCCTTAATACAAGTAGCAAAACACAGGTGACCCAAGACACTACACACTAATAATATATAAATATGTATTTGTGAATCTATTCTAAAAAAATATCTACTATTTTTCAAGAACTACAGAAGCAGATTTTCCAATATATCCCATTAAAAACTTAATAAAGCATGAGGAGACTATATTTCTCGGTATATTACATGTGAAACAGAAACAAATTATTTTTCCAGTGTCTACTCATGGTGGGGAGCTGATCTTGAATCATTGTCTTCTCATGTTGACATTGTCACAATCTGTTTCTTCAAAGGGGCTTGATAGGAACCTAGTTCAAACCTACCCCAGCAGAATCATGTAGTTGCTGTTCTCTGTGGCACAAAAGATGGCTTCTGAAGAGAGCAAGGCCCAAAAGGTACAGGCAGAGAATACTGCATCCAGCTTACTTACTGGCCCATAGCAAGACCACTCCCCAAGTCAGGATACAACACACAGAAATAGTCTCACACCTTGTATATGTGTAAACTATCTCTCAACCTTTATTGAATGATCAAAACAACATATTTATTCTCTCCAATACCACACCCTTGTGTACATTTGTGTATGTGTGATGTCAGACCATCTGGCTTGCAACCTTGGGCTATCAAAGCTCTTGAGATCAAATTCACCAGATATCTATAGCTGGCTAGTAAACAAACCTTTATGTTAAACTCAAATGTTTGCTTTGGACTACTTGAAGTACATGCGTCTGTCTTGACCCAAGGTCTGTATGTGTGAGTATGCAATAATCTGCAGCTAACTTCTATGCAGAGCATTTCTACCAATTTCACATATGTTCTATATAACATTTTACCTCTTATAATATATTATAACTAGGATACATAATAACCATGTACAGGCAACATATAACCACACAATAACACATAATCCCAATACAACAATGTCATGCTCCCTTGGCCATATTCATAAATTACTGGCAATATGAGTCCTTAAACAATTAAATCATGACAGACATAATGAAATCATATTCATACATTATTTAGTATATTTTGCATGTCGCAGCTCAGCTTCCCAGAATGCAGTGTTTTTTCCTGGAATTCTGAGCTGGTAGCAGGTTTTTTAACTTGCTTAAGACATTCAAATGTGAACACAGATGTACTATTTATGTACTATTTTATATACTATATGTAGCATTTATTACCTTTGTAGTACCCTTAGTATTTGACTAAATGTAAGCTCTGAAACAATTAATAATGCCTTTCTCTAAATTCAGCAATGTATACAATAACACCTCTAACCCAAAACAAATTGTTCTGTGAAAAGGACAAGCAAAGGCCGAAGATAAGGTGTTAATTGCGTATTAATTGTAAAAGTAAGTTGATCTGACGTATCATGCATGTTTGACTGTATCATTTTCTAGAGGGTAGTAATGGAATATACCATTTTCGGTATGTGGAAATGTTATAAAAGGAGTTGCTGTTTATCTAATTGTTGCCAGCAGCAGACATTGTATATACTATTCTGTTGCTGCCCCACGCGTGTCCAAAACAAAACCTAAAATAATGAGAAATCTGTGTTTTCGTATCATGACTGGGTTTTGGAGTAGAATGTCGGTTTGTGGATATGTTTTTCTTCTACAAAAAAATTATTGATTGGTGTTTCATTTTCTAAAAAAGATTTTTCATGTATGTAAAATAGTTTTTTTTGTTTAATGTGATTCTAGAATGGAATTGTTTTAATTTATTCATTTAACGTTTACTCTTGTTTTTAATTAATGAATTAACCTTTGCCATTTAAATTGCGTCTAGTGACTGATTTTTATTGTATGTATTGTTCAGATTCTTATGTGTGTCAGTTTCTTGGGTTAACGTGTGCATCCTATAATAGACTGCACAAACCTCTAATTAACCTGACCACTCAGATTCTGACAGGTTTATTCTTCCAAACTGACATGAGCTGGCTATGGTAAGATTGTTACATTATTAAGCTGTATATAATGCATTTAAACCACATGCTAGACTTAAAAAATCATCTTGTTTCTCAGTATTTTTATTAATGTAGTATTTAAAATGTGAGAGACACTTTTTTAATGAGTTAATGAGTTATACATATAAAGTATGTTTTATATATATAAAGTATCCCAGCACAAACAATAAAATCACCTTTAGTCAGCAGTATGTACTATATATATACAGTATATGGGTGTACTTAATCTGCAATGATGAATAGATAACTCAATTGGTTGAGAGTCCCCCAGACCATAACACTGCCCCAAAGGCTTGTGTTCTTCCAACAATGGTTGCAGAGTGTTTGTTCTGAGGTTTCCTGCCTGACACTCGAACGTCCTTACAGATGATGGAGCAGAAAATGTAACTCAGACGACAAGGCAACCCTTTACCAAACAGAAGAGTTCTAATTTCTGGACTGTCTTGCATATCACAGTCGTTTCTGGCAATGAACCCTCATCAACATGAGTGCAGTGTTATTTGTTAAACTTGTAGTTTCCCCATATGCAACAGGGTTCGCTGTACTGTCGTTTTAGACTCACGTCTGGTTGCTCAACTGTAGCGTGTTGGTTGCCCCTCCAACACATTTGAAGCCTACGTTCACCTCTGTTATCAATGGTGCGTGATGCTCCACAGTTTTGATGCTGTTTATTTGCAAAAGTACACAGCAGCATGCAAACAGTTCACAAACTGCACTGTTTCAGAAATACTGTCACCCTTGGCCGAAAGCTCTGTGCTCAAAGGATGTTAATCTTCAGCTCTGTGGATATACAATTGAAATACTTTCCAAACAGTTTTTTTGAGTTAAAGTAGATGAAAGTTTAGTTTGTAAACAAGTCCACAATTATTGATTGAGAATAAAATGTTTTGAACAAAACAAGTCAAATATCAGATTTGAAATAAGAACTTAATGAACTTTATTTTTATTATCACATATATAGTTCTCAGCAGCGCAACCTTGCCAAAATCCGTTGGTAACGCAACGTTAAAACTGCGGGCTCGCAAAAATACTCACACAGCAAGGGGGGACAGCCAGGACGTCTGGGTATGAGGTTACACACCAATTTAAATACAACTCAAAGATTTTCGCCACACGAAAATCTCTTGAGAGAGAAAAAAAGGCCACCAATAAAACGAAAATGAGGCTACACAACCTCTAAATACACTATTAGGAAGGACGCTAAATGCTCCACACCCGCCTAACACATACACAATCGCAGCCATTATACAACACTAACTGCAAACTAATAACATTACCATTACAAAATGCGGAACTACACAGCTAAACAAACGGTTTAACCTAGCGCAAGCAGCCTATTTACACTACACACTGCACACATTGCTGACACTTAGTGCTAATCTACATTGTATGCTGCAGAAACATCAAAACAGATTGTCAGCTCTTCAACATATTGCTTCCTACATATATTAATTGCAAATAGGTAAAGTATATTAATTTATAACTTTACAAATTAATTAATTAACATTACAAAATGCATAGACAGAAAAAAAAAATACAATCACAATAAACGCTAAATGCGCTCAGCGAGCGCCTCACAAGGAGCGCCAACGGTGTTTAGAGGAGCACAACTACACCAGGGGAGAGGCTCGCAATGCACGCCAAAAGGCCATCAGCACAAAGCTTGCAATGAGCGCCAAAGGAGCTCTCATAACCAAACATACATCAACCAAGAGGCTCGCAATGAGCGCCGAAGGTACTCACACAGCCAAAAGACTTACTTTGTGTACCAAACAGCATTACCTGCCTTACAATTCTATTGCCGTAATTTTTTGACGGGCAAGTCGCTAGTAGTGATATATTGGTTATGGGATTTTTAAGGGCTTCACATTCTACAGAATCCTATATAAGATCTTAAAATATCTCTGTTGTGATATTTTTCTATATGGTCTTCTGAATAATTAAACTTGATAATGGGTAAAATGTGTGCAGAAAGTAAGAAAATAATGCATTTTGATTTTTTATCAATCTTTTATAAAAATTATTCTTCACTGCAGGCATCTATTTTTTGTATCAGCTGATATGTCCTTATAAACCAATTACTATCCACTACACCTACTAACAGCTATGGCTGTGAAATCAAATTTTCCTCCCACCTTAGGAAGTTGAGCACTAGAAACCAGAAAGGTACATCCCACAGTAGTATAATTGCATTTAAAAGATAATATACTAAGAGACTGTCTTATATCATTTGTATTTTAAAAGCATTTAGCATATTATTAGTATAGCTCCTCAAAATGATATATTTTTTATCTGTGACCACCCCGTCACTTTACTTATACCTGGGCTCATGAATAATAACAGTATATATCATCCACGTACATATAATTGTTAAATTATACAATGTTTTTTTCTGAAAAATGTCATGAATAAAACATATTTTAGATGCACATTTTATTGCAAACAACTAAATGCATCATCTGGAATTCTCTGTTAATGAAAGATCATTTATGTGATAAGGTAATAATATTCCTTTATTCAAATTGTTGTTATATGCATATGGGCCATCAAACACTCATCAACCCAAACTACAGTAAAATGCTTTTAAATCTATTATGGAAAGTTACCAGCAATTTCAAAAAGAAAACAGTTTCTGCATAAATATTTCAACCCTTTGTGTTGCAGACCATATTTAATACATGTTTTAAAAGCTGGCATGTCTTGTAAGAGTAAAAAGTAACTTTCTAAATGGAAATATTTCAAGAATATTTAGATGATTGATATTGTGGCAAAATGAATAATAGTTATGTAATTGATTTGTAAATCCTTCAATTTTGCTATAAACACAGCAAAGCTTTCAAGTAACAAGTAGACTTTATGAGAATGCACTTACTGTACTCTTACTTTGAAGTTTGAATTGTTCCCTTTCAATTAGCCTTTCTGATCCACCCGTCAAGCTGCTGCTTGTATCTCTTAAATGTTGTTATTGCTGATTGTTGTTCTTGTTGTTCAGTCCTTCAGTCGTGTCTGACTCTCGGTGACTGCATCGCCCAGCCACCTTTGTTTGTGTTTCCTTTTTGTGCTTATCCATATAGTTTTCTTGGCAAAGACATTGGAGTGGGTTGCTATTTCCTTCTCCAGTGGATCGCAATTTGTCTGACCTCTCTGCTATGACCTGCTATTGCTGACAACTGTTATTTATTCCATGGCTGCCAAGTCAAGGTATCTGGGCATGTGCCGACCCAGGCCTCACTCAATTGCGATTCGGCCAATTGAATAGGGCTCTATATGAGCACATAGCATATTTTTTTTACAGAAGTTTTTAGTTACTGAAGATCTTGCTTTTGGATAGAAGTTCACTAACTAAAAACTTCTGTAAAAAAATATGCTCGGTGCTTATATAGAGCACTATTCAATTGGCCAAATCACAATTTAATAAGGCTGATAATCAGTAATGATTAGGCTTTATTATATTATTCCTTGCCGATTACTCCTTAAAAATTATTTAAAGCTAAAAACAGTTCATGGAAACACCAGCAAATAATTACCCATTAAGACTTAAAGGTACAGTGGATATAAAAAGTCTACACACCCCTGTTAAAAATGTCAGGTTTCTGTGCTGTAAAAAAATGAGACAAAGATAAATCATTTCAGAACTTTTTCCACCTTTCATGTGACCTAAAAAAAAATAATAATAATAATGTGGTTGCATTAGTCTGCACACCCTCTTATAACTGGGGAGGTAGCTGTGTTCAGAATTAAGCAATCATATTCGAAATCGTGTAAAATAGGAGTCAGCATACACCTGCCATCATTTAAAGTGCCTCTGATTAACCCCAAATAAAGTTCAGCTGCTCTAGTTGGTCTTTCCTGAAATGTTCTTAGTCGCATCCCACAGCAAAAGCCATGGTCCACAGAGAGCTTCCAAAGCATCAGAGGGATCTCATTGTTAAAGGGTATCAGTCAGGAGAAGGGTACAAAAGAATTTCCAAGGCATTAGATATACCATGGAACACAGTGAAGACAAGTGGAGAAAATATCATCAAGTGGAGAAAATATGTTACAAGAACTGGAGCTCCCTCCAAGATTGATGAAAAGACGAGAAGAAAACTGGTCTGGGAGGCTAACAAGAGGCCTACAGCAACATTAAAGGAGCTGCAGGAATATCTGGCAAGTACTGGCTGTGTGGTAGATGTGACAACAATCTCCTGTATTCTTCATATGTCTGGGCTATTGGGTAGAGTGGCAAGACAAAAGCCTTTTCTTACGAAGAAAAACATCCAAGCCAGGCTACATTTTGCAAAAAACACATCTGAAGTCTCCCAAAAGCATGTGGGAAAAGGTGTTATGGTCTGATGAAACCAAGGTTGAACTTTTTGGCCATAATTCCAAAAGATATGTTTGGCGCAAAAACAACACTACACATCACCAAAAGAACACCATACCCACAGTGAAGCATGGTGGTGGCAGCATCATGCGTTGGGGCTGTTTTTCTTCAGCTGGAACTGGGGCCTTAGTTAAGATAGAGGGAATTATGAACAGTTCCAAATATCAGTCAATATTGGCACACAACCTTCAGGAACCTCATCTTTCAGCATGACAACGACCCAAAGCATACATCCA
The DNA here is from genome assembly GCA_027410445.1 of Discoglossus pictus. Taxonomy (NCBI): domain Eukaryota; kingdom Metazoa; phylum Chordata; class Amphibia; order Anura; family Alytidae; genus Discoglossus; species Discoglossus pictus. The sequence continues at coordinate 286,435,634 of CM050165.1, forward strand.
AATCAACAAAGGAATGGCTTCACCAGAAGAAGATTAAAGTTTTGGAATGGCCCAGCCAGAGCCCAGACCTGAATCCAATTGAAAATCTGTGGGGTGATCTGAAGAAAGCTGTGCACAGGAGATGCCCTCTCAATCTGACAGATTTGGAGTGTTTTTGCAAAGAAGAGTGGGCAAATCTTGCCAAGTCAAAATGTGCCATGCTGATAGACTCATACCCAAAAAGACTGAGTGTTGTAATAAAATCAAAAGCTGCTTCAACAAAGTATTAGTTTAAGGGTGTGCATACTTATGCAACCATATTATTTTATTTTTATATTTTTTCTTCCCTCTACCTAAAAGATTTTAGTTTTTTTTTTAATTGAGTTGTACAGTTTATAGGTCACATTAAAGGTGGAAAAAGTTCTGAAATGATTTATCTTTGTCTAATTTTTTTAAAGCACAGAAACCTGCCATTTTAACAGGGGTGTGTATACTTTTTATATCCACTGCAATAATTATGAGTTTCAAAGTAAGTTTACGGTAATAAAATGTAATTTAACAATAAGTAATAAAGTACTTATTACTAACTATAGTTTTAATGACTTGTTTATAAACTGTTAAAAGCAGGACTGTTTATTTGACAATAACCTACTAGTAGGGATTATAATAAGAAATTAACATCTAAATGCTTCTAGCTCATTTCTCAAGACAACAGTAAGAAATCTTTTAACTATAAATTCAGACTTTTATATTTTCATGAGTTTCTTAACCTTTGTGACACTCTGAAAAATAAATGTGTCACTTATTCATAGAGTTCTTAAATAAATTGTCAATCCATTAATTCTGATTGGTTAGAAATGTAACCGTGGAACTGTTGAGCAGGGTGATATCAAATATTAAATTTTGATTGGCTGAAATATGATCAATATTTCAACCAATCAGAATTTTCTGCAGTTTATTTTTTATTTTTTGTAATGTTTTTGTTTTTTTGACTGATAGGAACTATGGAGATCCTTATATAGGGCTAGCTTACATGGGGGTCCAAAATAGACCTCTGTAGGTGTAGCAAGGGTGTTGTGTGAGTCCTTGAGGACCTCCATGGCACAGGAGTTAATGTAGGTGCCATGGTGGTTCATATGGACCTCAGTGGGACAGGGGTTAATGTTAGGTGCCATGGGAGTCCATGAGGTCCAAGTAATGGTTAATGGCACCATTGGGTTCCGTTGAGGACCACCATGGTATAGGGTTAATGATAGGTGGCACAGGGTCTGTTAAAGGGCCATTTGCCTCTTTGTAAGTGCTCTACATGGTGTAAAAGTGCACAAGATTAAATGTTAAAATTATCTATTTTTTCATACAGTAATAACATAAAAAATCGAACATTTTAAGCTTATATTTTCATACAAAGTGTATCCTTCCTGGCTGTTCCGAGTTATAACATATAGCAGCGCCACGCAGTGTGGTGATTGTTTACTTTGGACTCATTTTACACTGAACTGACTAGTTAACCCATAGCTGATCTGTTTAAGTGAGTCCAGCATTCTATGTCTACACAGATAGATTTGTTAAGGTTTTTTTTTTTTTTTTGATCTCTACATGGACAGATCTCTTTCTCTACATGATCTCTTTCAAACTGTAAATGTAAGCAGTCTTACCGTCGACTTGAATGGGATACACACCCCTGCAACCTAATTGGCAAAAGCAAGGCAAAAGCAAGTGGGCCGTCTATTGTAGATTTAAACACATATTTTATTTTATTTTATTTCTGAAAAATTGCAGGTATTTCAACATGCTTATATGTGTTCATGTATTGGGTACCAGTCAGCAGCATTACTATGAAGACTACTGAGCTTCAGACTCAGAGGTTCCTGTGAGCATGCTGCAAGCACATGCTTGGGCTAGAGAGCAATGGGAAAACCATCCTTGGTGCATGTCACTTGGTTAAAGGGGATTCTTTGAGAGGAGCCATAGAATGGCTCCCTAGCTAGCCAAGAAAAAAGCTCCCACAGTTTCGAGTGAACTTTTCCTTTCTGCTACAGCCCACATAGAATGAGGCCCTTTTTCGATAACCTCATTCAGATAATGGAGTAGAAACTGCATACAAGCTGGTGGCACAATTAGATTATACCTGTATATGATTCATAAATATAATGGATCACTTTCAGACAAATACTAGATATTTTTGGTCGAAAGTATATTCATACCATAATGTAGAGTTTCCTTTTGAATCTCAATTTTTCTTCTGAATATTACACCAGTTGGGATGTCTATTCACAAAAACGTATTTGTTATGAACATAATCACAGCTGCTAGATCCTAAATACAAGCCTCGCAGACTAGATTAATAGAGTATCTAATATCTTATTGATGAACATGCTGATGTGCAGAGGTCAGGGGGGGACATGGCTTTATATCTCAATAGTGAGCATGGTATCTGATGAGGGGAATATCTCCTAGGAAATTATTTTTGTGTGTTGTCCTTGCCCTATATTCATATCTGGCCTGGCGACATATATGAAATAACTATCTGTTTATCACTTTTACCATAGCCGATATAGCCATAGATAGGGATGTTATGACCCTCAGTAAGGAACAGTGAAAATTGTCAAGGTTCAAACTAACTCAAGGCTGGACCCAATAGCTACTGGTATAGACAAGTACTACATTTGGCCACAACTTACTTGGAATTAGTAATAGCAGAATGATGTTAATTCTATATTTTGATGGAAGTTAATGACAACTTACTCCAAAGTTTTAAACCGTGATGGTATAATCAACAGTTTTTGTTTTCTCCTTTTTATTTGATATAGTACAATTTGAGAGTGCAATATTTTCTGATGTAATTGCTAATTAAATTATTGTAATATTCCAACTGGCAATAATGCTGTTTGTAGAATGAAGTACCTGACCATGTGATTGTCTTTTTGATAAGTTTATTTTTTTGTTTAGGCATTTTATTGCTAAGTTATCAACTTCTTTTTTTTTTTTTTTTTTTTTTAGTATGTACTGTACTTTTTAATTTGGCTGCAACCTCCCTTTCTGTCTGTAGTTGTATTTCTTAATAGTTCTAAAAAGAAAAAAAGGCAAACATAACTTTCCTATTCACCTACAACACTTTTAAGAGTCTTTAAAATGGCTCTTTATTTTATAAAAACATTTATCCTGCTTGATGTAATTTACATAGTTACATAGGGCCTCATTCTATTATCGGCCGTAGGAGATGCGGGGCCGCAAGGACCGGCCGCAAGCTATTCGGCTATTCTATTCCCCTCCGGCCGGGGATTCTGGCAGGCTTGCGGCCGGCGCCTTGCTATCCCTTGCGGCCGCTCGCGCCGGAGGAAAGCCTTTGATCTAAAACGGCCGTAAGAGTTTCGGCCGCAAGAAAATCCTGGTTGCTATTCAATTGCTCCGGGAACCCTCTCTGCAAGGCTAAAACCGAGCCGCAGCTTACTTGCAGGAAAAAGGTCCCGCTAGCACCAATTAAGCACATTATAAAGCCGAAATAAAGCCATCCTGCACTCTGAGGAGACTATAAAGTGATTGTAGGTGTTAGCAAAAATAGCACAACATTCCACTACACTCAAATCCGTAAATAAATTATTTTTTTATTTATGTCAAAAATCCATGTAAAAAGTCCAGAGGGCTTGGAGCACCTCAGACCCGCCCACGCTGCGGCCAGAAAATAAACAGTTAATGTAAACTCGGATTTGGGCTGATGTGCAAGCTTGAGAGGGGGTTGCTATTAATCCTCATGTCCCCCAATATGATCCCTAGCATTTACAGAACTGTACAGTGCCGTCTTGAATTCATTTTTGCGTTTAAAGTTTTCTGAGCTTACGGCCGGTTGCAAGATATACGGCCGGCCGTAAGGGGAGATCCTTGATGTGGGCCGTATAATTGAATTCACAGATAACGGAACCCCCGCAAGGAATCGCAGCCTTGCGGCCATTTTATGGCCGATAATAGAATGAGGCCCATAGTATTTAAGGTTGAAAAAAGACTTTCAGTCAGTCTGTCAAGTTCAACCTTTTAAGATATCATCTGATCAATTGTCATATAAGATTCATATTTTACTTGTAAGCAGCTGCCAGAGTATCATATTCTCAGATTTTAGACTCTCCCCCCTTTTTTCCTGTTTACTCTCATGCAGACTGCCATCTTTGACAAATGTGACATGAGGCTACAACTGTCTCATGCTTTGACTCTCCTCTGAAGCCTCTCCTCTGGGGTCATAGCGTTAGTTCACAGATGTCAAAACTGGCAGACTTCATAAGGGTGAACAAGGAAGGGTTAAGATCTTGGGACTCTTTGACATAAGTGAAGTGTACTCTTCATATGGCAGTTGCATTAAAGGTGATACAATTAATTAAGTTAACTAGTTAAAACATTTTTTTTTATTAAAGTTATTTTTTTTATTTAAAACATTTCTTTAAAAAAATTCATACCAAAGAAGATAATGTTTGTACACATAAAGGTTCTCATGCTTTCACACAGCATAGCTTCATGACATTTTTGTATGCAGTCTCAGGTGCCGGACTACTGATCAGTCTACCTCAATCAATGCATCAACATCAGTAAAGAAGCCGTACTAGCAGGAATTCATTTTAAGGGTATATAACCCATCTTTAATTTATAAGTTGTAGATAAATGCACAAAGCATCCTATGAATAAAAGATGGGTTGTGTATTCTTAAAATGAATTCTTGCTAGTGTTGCTGCCTTACTGATGGTGATACTACAGCTCAAGACATTTTATTAAATGAATGTTGAATGCCCTATGCAAGTCATGTGCCGAAAAAAACACAAGTCTTGCATTTTTCTATGAGGGTTATATGACAGTAAACAGGGATAATAATAGTGCTGTCTTAAAATATTTATATCTTATAGCTTAAAAATATTCACACACGTGTAGGTATTTATGATTGCATAAAAGACCTATAAATCCTGTGATCGACTAATGAAAATCTAGATCACAAGGTGGTGGAATTGCGGGTTTTGTGGGATGTAAGTGTGCAGTTTATGAAGGAATTTGCGACTTTGTAAAATCTTTTTAGAAAATAAATACATCTTGCTAATATACTCTAAAATGCAATATATCAGTAAATATGTAAGATTATATCAAATAGTAATCCTTTCAAAAAATTAAAAAGTTCAAATAATTAGACCTTTTGAGTCCACGTGTTAGATAGTTGAGCTGGAAAGTTGGGTATTTTAACAGTAAATTATCTATAAAGCACCTAGCTTTGTGTAACCCTTTATCTAAGGCCATTAAATAATTCTCAAAGAAAGGGTGATATGAAAGAAGAGCATGGACAGTCAGATAAATAATAAAAGTCACAGACTTTTAATTATTTAAGTCTTATAATTATTCTTATCCACACCAACTGGGCATGCTCTTCTTCATTACCCCCACAGTAAGAGTTAATTAATGCCACTAGATAAAGAGAGTTAGAGAGAGGGAGGTCTTTTACAGATAATTTATGTGCAAAGCACCTACAGCCTTCTTAAATTGCAAATTGGCCAATTGAATAGGGCTCTATATAAGCACAGAGCATATTTTGTTTACAGAAGTTTTTCGTTAGTGAACTTCTATCCAAAAACAAGGTCTTCACTAATGAAAAACTTCTGTAAAAAAATATGCTCTGTGCTCATATAGAGCCCTATTCAATTGGCCAGATCACAATTTAATAAAGCTATTAACCTTCATGTTCACTTAATTTCCAATTATAATTTTAATAACTATCTTTTCATATCTGCAAGAACTGAGAGTTGTACTGTGTCACTTTAAGTAAAGTTTGCAAGTTTTAAATTCCTGTGATTTAATAGATAGATAGATAATAGATGCATGGATAAATAGGTATTGTGTATTTAGATACTTTTATTATACTCTACATTGCACATATAGAACATGTAAATGTGAGTTACAGGCCCATAACACCATTAGTTTGTTTTGGTGATGGTAACTATAAACCATAATTATAAAGACTGAGTGCTTTATAAATGTAATCATAACATATTGTTGTAGTAATAGACTTAGCAGTTCATTGTTACCAAGTATTTACTTTATTTATATATTAGTGTTACACTTATTTTTCTAAAGTTAAAATGTATATGTAATAGACAGACTATTGAAACACAGTTTATAACTGATTATTGTACATCTAATTACTAATTTATTCTGTAAATATACATCTGTATATTGGTAGAACAGATTTTTCTGGAAAGAATATTACTATCATTATATATACAAATAACAATTTTCCTCCATATCAAAGTTTCTGTCTCTTTTTTAAGGATACATATTTGACATATTTGTAGACATTGCATTTTACATTTAACTATATTCTTAGGTATATTTACAGTGCCTTGCAAAAAGTATTCACCCCTCTTGGCATTTTTCGTGTTTTGTTGCCTCACAACCTGGAAATAACATGGATTTTTTGAGGATTTGCATCATTTAATTTACAGAACATGCCTACAACTTTGAAGATGTTTTTTTTTTATTATTTTGTGAAGCAAACAACAAATAGGATAAAATAACAGAAAAAGTCAATGTGCATAACTATTCATCCCCCTAAAGTCAATACTTTGTAGAGCCACCTTTTGGGGCAATCACAGCTCCAAGTCGCTGTGGATAAGACTCTATGAGCTTGCCACATCTTACCCCTGGGATTTTTGCCCATTCCTCCTTGAAAAAATGCTCCAGCTCCTTCAAGTTGGATGGTTTGCGCTTGTGAATAGCAATCTTTAAGTCTGACCAACACTTTTCTATTGGATTGAGGTCTGGGCTTTGACTAGGCCATTCCAACACATTTACATGTTTCCCATTAAACCACTCAAGTGTTGCTTTAGCAGTGTGTTTGGGGTCATTGTCCTGCTGAAAGGTGAACCTCCGTCCTAGCCTCAAATCACACACAGAGTGGTACAGGTTTTGCTCAAGAATATACCTGTATTTAGCACCATCCATCTTTCCCTGCTGAAAAAACATCTCCACCGCATGATGCTGCAACCACCATGTTTCACTTTGGGGGTGGTGTTCTTAGGGTGATGTGTTGGGTTTGCACCAGACATAGTGTTTTTTTTGACGGCCGAAAAGTTCAATTTTAGTATCCTCAGACCAGAGTTCCTTCCTCCATACATTTTGGCAGTCTTGCAAACTCAAAAACGTGCCATTTTGTTTTCTGATGAAAGTAATGATTTCTTCTGGCCACTCTGCCATAAAGCCCAACTCTATGGAGCGTACGGCTTATTGTCGTCCTATGTACAGATACTCCAGTCTCTGCTGTGGAACTCTGCAGCTCCTCCAGGGTTACCTTAGGTCTCTGTGCTGCCTCTCTGATTAATGCCATCCTTGCCCGGTCCGTAAGTTTTGGTGGGCGGCCGTCTCTTGGCAGGTTTGCTGTTGTGCCATGTTCTTTCCATTTGGTTATGATAGATTTGATGGTGCTCCTGGGGGTCATCAAAGATTTGGATATTTTTTATAACCTAACCCTGACTTGTACGTCTCAACAACATTGTCCCTTACTTGTTTGGAGAGTTCCTTGGTCTTCATGGCAGTGTTTGGTTAGTGGTGCCTCTTGCTTAGGTGTTGCAGCCTCTGGGCCCTTTCAAAAAAAGTGTGTATATGTAATGACAGATCATGTGACACTTAGATTGCACACAGGTGGACATTATTTCACTAATTATGTGACTTTTGAAGGTAATTGGTTGCACCAGAGCTTTTTATGGGCTTTATAACAAAGGGGGTGAATAGACACGCACATGCCAATATTCTGTTTTCTATTTCTAAAAAATAGTTTTATGTATATATTTTTCTCATTTCACTTCGCCAACTTAGACTATTGTTTTCTGATCCATCACATAAAATCCAGATTAACAAAACATTGAACTTAAGGCTGTAATGTAACAAAATAGGTAAAAAGTCAAGGGGGGTGAATACTTTTGCTATTTTCAGTCTATATACTGCACTCTGTATGCATTTATATTAACACAGGTTAAATTAGTGTACTAAGGGAAATGTGCTTTTTTACATAATTTTTGCATTTCAATTTTAAATACATATTATAGTAAAAAATTGCTAGGAGACATACTCCTAACATTCATTGGCATGGACTAAGCGTACAGATGGCAAGTAATTAATGGATAACTTCTCTGCTGGCTGTGTCTAGATCATTAAATTGCTACCTAGTGTTCAGTATTTGGATTCCAGAAATATCATTAATTATATCAGCGGTTATCCAAAAAAAAAAAAAAAAAACACAATCCAAAACCTGAGAATACCAAAATAATAAAGAATGACTAGATGATAAAAAAAAGTATCATATTAATTAACAATATGGATATGCCAATTATTTATATCACATTAAAAGATGGGTATACTGTTATCAGTGAAATGTATTCTTCACTGTGCATTTAAAATAACTGTTCGCCAACATTAGTTATGTATGCATTAAAAAGCATAATACCAGAAAGGCCAGAGGCAATAAGCATGGTCAAGGTGCCAGCAGAATAGGATCATAAAAGAGCCTGGAATTGTGGCAGGCAGAATACAGAGAATATCCAGTAGCAAGCCTAGGAGAAAGGAAGCCACAAGTCACAGAACTCAAAACCACAACAGGAGTAAAATACCAAGGCCCTCATTCAATTGCAATTTGGCCAATTAAATAGCGGTCAAAATAAGCACATAACATATTTTTTTTAAAGAAGTTTTTAGTTAGTAAGCATCTATTCAAAAGCAAGGTTTTCACTAACTAAAAACTTCTTTAAAAAAAATATGCTAAGTGCTTATTTAGAGCCCTATTCAATTGGCCACATCGCAATTGAATGAGGCCCCAAGAGTCAGTCAAAGACCACACTAAGCTGTAGTATAAATACATTGAACTGAGTAATGTTCTTCAGTCAATGCAGCCTCATATAGGCCCTGTGTTTCATTTACTGGTTCCAGCAACAAAAAATAACTGGACTGGATATGTGCAGCAACCACATGGAGTAACACCTAGATTGGATCAACAGTGTCTGGGTCACACTATGCACAATCTGTATCTCCAAACCTCAAAAGATCTGTGCATCTGATGTAAGGCTTTGCTTGATCGTATGCACAAGATCTTAACATAGAACGGTGCACTCTAGTACACTGCGAGAACAAAGCTGGGAGCCATAGAGGGGACTGCAGGACCACAGAGTTTACAGCAGAGAGCCACAGAGTGGACTGCAGGAACATGACATAATGCTTAGATAAGTATACAGTATGTCACTTCAAACACACTGATGCAATTTTCAACTTGTGTGTCACGTGTTGCACATTGACACCATATTTTTTAAGATTTATTATAAAAATATATATTGGTGAAATATTGTGTTTTTCGCTATTTTAATTAAAGGGGTTGTGTTTTTTAATTTATAAATCACTAAGGTATTGTGTTATATATATATATTAGTTGAACACTCTGTCTTGCATTTTCTATTTATATATTTTTTAAATAAACAGTTTTTCTAAAGGCATTTTCAGAAAGTTCCAAATCAAAACTGCTTATACCAAAACATAATCAGAACTAAAATGCAGTGCTGTGTGCTGAGTTGACCTTGGAAAAATATAGGATCAAATGCCTTAATACAGTACATGATCTCCATAATGCAAAATATTCTGGTGGAGAGATATAAATATCTCACTATCTATGTAGTAATAATATATTCACTGGACAGTGCAAAAGCTAGACACTTAGGCCCTCATTCTATTATCGGCCGTAAATCAGCCGCAAAGCTGCGTTACCTTGCAATTCAAATAGACGGCGCCGCAAGGATATCCCCTTACGGCCGGCCGTATATCTTGCAATCGGCCGTAAGCTCAGAAATCTTTAAATGCAAAAATAAATTCAAGACGGCACTGTAAAGCTCTGTAAATGCTAGGGATCATAATGGGGGACATGAGGATTAATAGCAACCCCCTCTCAAGCTTGCACATCAGCCCAAATCCGAGATTACATTAACTGTTTATTTTCCGGCCGCAGCTTGGGCAGGTCTGAGGTGCTCCAAGCCCTCTGGACTTTTTACATGGATATGTGACATAAATTAAAAAAAAAAATGTATTTACGGATTTGAGTGTAGGGGAATGTTGTGCTATGAATGCTAACACCTACAATCACTTTATAGTCTCCTATAAAGCAGGATGGCTTTATTATGGCTTTAAAATGTGCTTAATTGTGTGCCTGCGGGACCTTTTTGCTGCAAGTAAGCTGCGGCTCGGTTTTAGCCTTGCAGAGAGGGTTCCCGGAGCAATTGAATAGCAACCAGGATTTTCTTACGGCCGAAACTAGGGATAACAAGGCGCCGGCCGCAAGCCTGCCGGAATCCCCGGCCGGAAGGGAATAGAATAGGCAAATAGCTTGCGGCCGGTCCTTGCGGGCCCGCATCTCCTACGGCCGATAATAGAATGAGGCCCTTACTGTTTTATGCAATATTCATTGACTGATGTCAGGCTTACTTTCCCCATATGTATTTCCATTTTGACTATTTAATAACATGCATTTGCCCACATAACTTACTATTCTGAATAAAGTAATGTAATCAACAAAAACATACTTAATTTTCCATTTACATAAATGCAGTAAAACCTATTTTTACATTAAATGCAGCGCCTGGGCTAATTGTGTAAAGTAAGGTCAAATCAACTATATATATATTATGTGTAAATCAAAATGAAGAAATACTGGATGGTTTTCACATCTTTAACAGAGATGAGCACACTATAGGAAATATATATGGTGCAAATGAATTCAGTGCATATGATGTTTTTTTCATTTAGACATTTTACACTTCTTTAAAAAAATTTGAGAAGCAGGAAGATTTATCCTACTACTCTCACATGCTAGTCATGGAAATCTGCCACTGTGACTGCCCCTCTCCCATTCATCTGTTTCTTTTCTCCAACCAAGGCCTCCATCCCATGGCGCCCGTAAGAGACAAACCAAGTGGAGTTCTCTTGTAAATCACTACTGAGCTATCACATCATGCACATAAGTCTAACCTCAGCAACATGCCATCTGAGTGAAATGCCCTTAATGTCTTAAGGTCCAACTACCTGTACCATAACTATTTTAATAATTGCTATCAAATGCATCCCATATGTATATCTGATCTCCCTGAAGTTAAACTGAAAGTCTTTCCGACTGAACAAAAGTTTAAAAAAAAAAACTTACTCATTCTTTCAACCAGCCTTGAAGGCAGAAAAATGTCTCAGAGATGCCTGGATGCCTGAAATCTGTTGCTATCTGTCAAAAATCTAAAAGGTTAAGTTGATTTTTATAGTGCGGTGGGTGTATTTTCACAAGCCAAAGATGATGAACAATAGCTTTCATTCAGTAAGATGAAGACGGGTTCTTCAATCAATATGGAAGTGACCTCTTATTCATGGCTGATGAGTAATAACCAAGCCATCGATGACCATCACTTGAGGGAATCAATAATATGAGTAAAGTATATTTTTCCCCTTACAAATTTTTAATTAGGCATTTATCTTTAGTAAAATTCCTTTTTTAGAAAAACAATATTCATTATTAAACTTATTTTAAAAAAACAGCTTATAGATTCCCAGTTGAGATGCTTGTCTCCAACCCATCAAGAGGAGCAACCCTGACTGTGAGACAGTTTCATAGTTGCAAAAAAGATGGTGCTATTGCTACCAAAACAATTTAGCACACTTCCAGACAATGAAAAGTATCTGCTCCTTTGTAAACACAGTTAAGAATGAGCTTACTTCCTCTTGCAAGGTACTATGTATTATTCTAAAAATTATTTAACAATAAATTATTGCACTCACAAGGTGATGTTTTCAACTTGTGTACAATTTTGTTCCATGTGCTGTTGTCTACTTATTCCCTAGCTTTTTCTTTATAAAGTAGTAAGGAAAAAGAGGGAGACAGTCCTTTAATTCTTAAAAATATGCTTACAATTCCATTTGGTAAATCAGTTGTCTCACTGTATCACATATAATAATTGTAGATATACGGGCCGTTTGTCACACTTTGCGAGCCTCATGAAGCTAAGCGAGTCGTACGCAGAACTTAGGCTGCACTGAGCGCCTAAGGTCGCTCATTGCACTGCGAGCCTCGCAAAGCGGGTCTTAGGCTGCAATGAGTGTCGAAGGCGCTCATCGCAAGGCCAGTATGACATTGCGCACGAACAGTTGAAACACATGGGACTTAACTGCAATGACTTAGCGACGCAAATTTACGGCCCATATGACTTAGGACTCGAATTACATAGATGGACTACAGGGCTCTCAAAAATAAGACTTTAACATCCGAACCACTGAAATGAAAAAAAAAAAACACAGATATGCCTCAAATTAACTTACACACACAGCACATGGGGAGGGCCAGGGATCCTTTGAATGAGGTTGCAGGTTAATTTGAGGCATATTTTGCCTTTTTTCATGATCGAAAATCGCCAAAGCGAGAAAAAAAATGGCTGCTGGAAAAATGTAAACAAGACACAAACAAGGCCGAAGGATGTAAAAAGAGACCGAAGGACGTAAATACGAGCCCTAAGCACTAAGACTTAACGCAAACCAGTAACACTTGATACAAGGCAGTAACATTTAACTCAAGCCAATAAGACTTAAACCAAGGCAGTAACACTTAACCCAAGGCACTAACTCCTAACCCAAGGTAGTACACGGAGGAAGAGGCCCGCAATGAGCGCCGAAGGGGCTCAGAGGGCCCATAGCTTACAATTTTACTCCTGTGATTTTTGACGGGCAAGTTGCTATAGTATCATATAATAGTGATAGGCTAATTACAAGTTAATGTAACCATATCTTACATTATTACTTGGTTAACAATAAATAAAATAAAGCCATAAGCTCTATATGAGTACTCACAAATATAACAGAAAATGTGAAATACTCAGCAGTATAAAAATAATAATAATTACTATAGTAATAGCTTTATTTCTAGTGGGGTGATACCTCTTCAGTTTCTCTATGGAGAATACTTTTTTTAAATAGGAAAGAGATCTTGGCACTTTGGTAAATAGGTTTCATCAAATATCACATAAGAAGAAAGAAGTCTTACCTCACTAGTGAAAAGGACTTACTTTGAAAAATATAACCCTAAATAATGTCCAATTCATGCAAATTTTGCAGGAGTATCCTGTTTAAATCAAATCATTTAAAATAAAGGGTACAATATTCTTATGTGTAAGTAGAAAGCTGTATCTTAGGAGTTTGTAAGATTGCTTACAGCCTTATTAAATTTCTATTCAGCAAATGTAAAAGGGTTCTATTTAAGCACATAGCATATTTGTTTTTACAGAAGTTTTTAGTTAGTGAACTTCTAACCAAAAGCAAGGTCTTCACTAACTAAAAACGTCTGTAAAAAAATATGCTATGTGCTTAAATAGAGCCCTTTTACATTTGAGGAATCGCAATTTAATAAGGCTGTTAATGCATAAAAAATAGTTATAGTAGTTTTGTTAGTAAACTCCAAAGCCAATAGGGCAGAGAGCTTGGGTATTGCAGATAACAGACAAAATGGTAATGGAAAAGGGAATAGATCATGGGGACAGATGAAATTGAGAAAGATTTGCTAAATTCTAAATTTGTTAAATAAAAAAGATAAATTCATCATCCATTGTCAATATACAATTACCCCCTTCTGAGTGAGTTTATAAGATGTCTACAGTATTTATACTTAAAGACTAACAGATCAGTAAATCCACTATTTATTATTGAAATTAACCATTTTTATGTATAGAGTATATACAGTATAAGGCTTGCAAATACTTTATATATTTCTAGTCATCAGCTTGGCATTGCAGTGATTTTTTGACAAAGAACAGTGCATATGTTACACACATTGGGAGAATAATTACGAATTGTCAAAGGAATACAAATGTCTGTCTCAATAGCCCTTGCGTGCATATGGGAATCTCTTACAAATGAAAACCTTGAGAAAGCCAAATAGATTAAATTATTTCTGTCAGTAGTTCATCTTAATTCCCACATTCATGTAGCTAAAACTGTTCATAACTAATTTTATATTACTTAAGCTGTCTATAAAGGCAAACAAAATAAGATATGTACATCTTCAAATTTCAATGACATACAGAATGACAGCCTTATTAAATTGTGATTTGGCCAATTAATTAAGGCTCTATACAGTATAAGCACATAGCATATTTTTTTACAGAAGTTTTTAGTTAGTGAACTTCTATCCAAAAGCAAGGTCTTCACTAACTAAAAACTTCTGTAAAAAAATATGCTCTGTGCTTATATAGAGCCCTATTCAATTGGCTGAATCGCAATTTAATAAGGCTGTAAATGCCTTGATTATGATAATTTAAAGTATAATTGTGTGATATGGGTTAGGAGAGACAAAAAGTAAATTGTTTGGTGGATAGTACCGACTTGTTACAGGGATTGTTCCTCCAGAAAAGGACATTAATATACATGAAGGCTGATTCAGCAGAAACATCTGTATCAGGTAATGTGTCTTGGGCATTTTCTCAGGCAAATGGGTATTGTACTTCCTCCAGTTGTTTAATACTTGTATGTTTTTTTTCTGTTTGCCTTCCTCTTGATCAATTAACAACCAATCTGCATATTGCAGATCAGAGGAGATCTTAAAAGGTTGAACTTGATGGACTAAAAGTCTTATTTCAACCTCAATTACTATGTAACTATGTAAAAGATAAAAATAAATAAATTAACAGTTTAAAGGTACACCAAAACTGCTGTCTACTAACAGGTAAAACATCATGTCAGAAATTATTTTCTTAATATATCAAGAATCGACTAAGATATTGTCATTTTTAGTTATTACTTTTATAGCTATTGAAACCTTCCTCCAAGAAAATACACAGATAGTGAGATTAAGTTGGTGACAGTTACACTGAATATATTTTTGATTTCTATATTCAGTCTTTATCATGTAGAAAAATGACTGAGTGGTAAGAGTAATTAACTCTGATAAAAGAGCTTATAAGTTCAAATTCCAGTTTTCCTCTTTTCATATTGATATAAATTCATGCACATTCTCCAATGTGGTTTACATAATACAATTTACTGTATATAAAAGGGGAAATGACATTAGTGAAACCAGAGACCTAAGGATGAATCTGCACAGTCTTTCCATCAAACACATCCAGGAGAGGAAAACTTTTGAAATGAAGATGATTAAATTCTTTAATACAAAGGATACCAGACTTAATATTGACTGGGGATTTCTAGCTCACTATCAAAACTTCTTGTGATCCTGACACATTCCTTCACATTGCTTTATTGTTTGTTTTTTTTAACCCTCAATATGTGCAGATATTTACAGACATAGCGTATTACTCTTCTATCTCCTTATCTCAAACCTGGTCTATAGACACACATACTTGATGTCTGTCTGTGTCCTACTCTAAATATTTGCATTGTTTACAGTGATCTTGATTACTTGTTTTACCCAGCATTGCTACTGACTTGATTAAGAGGTACACTATTCAAAGCTTAAAAAGGTATCACAAACTGCAATACTCCGATTATTCATCTATAAAGTAGGAGGTAGGTACACTGATGAGATCCATTTATGATCAAACAGCTGTCTGTGGGTACGTCTCCTAACTCCTGCACAATCCATGCTATGCTTTAAAGATGTGCGATACTGATTGAAGCCATGTTTAAAATGTTATTTGATTAAAATGTGAAACTTTGGCCGTTTCAAGTCCCCGCAATAACTGTTATTCTCAGAATTCTGAGCATGAAATATGTTTTTTTAACTTATTTTGGATGTTCAAAAATGTGAACACAAATGTACTTTTATCTACTAATATATATACACATTTCAACTATTTGTCTCATGCCACATCTTTCAAGTTGATATCAGTTTTATGTTTTATCTTGTAACCTAATTAAAATTATTTTACAAAAAAGGAAGGAGAAATTGTAATATTTGTGACTGTGACTGCTAATGGATTAAATATAACAGTTTAACTAATATAGGAAATCCAACATAGTTACATAGTAACATAGTAATTGAAGTTGAAAGCAGACATTTAGCCCATCAATTTCAACCCTTTTAGAACTCCTCTGATCTGCAATAAATACTTCCTTACACATAAATGCACTTAAGTATACAACTAATTTAAGGATGTCATAAGCAGTTTAAAACTGCTAGCAGCATATGATTATAACACAGGCAATGTAGCAGCAATATTAAAAATGAAAACTATATTTCTACATGTTTTCAAACCTTTATCTTCAGTAGTCCTTTTAACATCTGATCTGACAGTTGCAGATATAAAAGAAAATTGAAACAGTATGGTTATACAGATAAGCTTTTTCACTGGTTAATTTCCTTATTATATCGTTATTGTTACAGTGATCCGAAGATGCAACCTATGAGTACAAAATACCAATTATGTTTTAGAAAAGAAATAAATCCTTCCTGTTCCCTTTATTATTGCTCTGGCTAGGTATTTAAATAGATCCACTTATCCCTTAAAACACCCTTCCTTCCTTCCTAAAGCCAATTATTATATATTTTTTGGCTTTAATAGGATTACATATTTCCACTAAGAAAAAAAAATGATCAGTGCAAATAAAAAAATGAGAATGTGAGAAATATATCATTTATCTTGTTTATTTAAATAACTGACCTAATATAACAGATTTAAAGAATATCATATTAAATAAAAAATATTATATGCTTTACATACCATATTGTTTTAAAAGGCTTCCTGATGGGAGAACAGTTCTACTGGAGGAGTGGGAGGGCAGAATAGGCAGAGCAACAGACAGATTTTGGTGGTAGGGGATTCTATTATTAAGAAGGTAGACAGGGTGATATGTCACCCAAATCCCAACAATAAAACAGTTTGCTGTCTCCTGGGTGCTCGGGTTCGGCATGTTATGGTTTGGGTAGATAAATTATTGGGAGGGCTGAAAAGAACAGTAAGTAAGTGGAAGATGGATTGTCCTAAAGAATGATTTTATAGAACTAGGAAATATGCTTAAGGCAAGGATCTCCAAGGTAGTATTTTCAGAGATACTACCAGTGCCACGTGCTAGCCCTTCTAAGGAGCAAGACCAAATCCAAGGAATTATAGACTTTTAAGCATCACTTCTGTAGTGGGAAAGCTTATAGAAGGGTTAATAAGGGATATTATACAAGAATATGTCTAATTGAACAAGATTATAAGCAGGAATCAACATGGATTTATGAGGGATAGGTCATGTCAAACAAATTTAATTCATTTCTATGTCGAGGTTAGTGGGAACTTGGATCATGGCAGCTCAGTAGATGTAGACTTTTTTGGTAAGGCTTTTGATACAGTGCCACATGGAGGACTATTGTGCAAACTAAGGGATACAGGAAATTGCATCTGCTCATGGACTGAGAGCTGGCTAAAAGACAGGAAGCAAAGGCTTGTTGTAAATGCAGCATACTCAGATTGGACTAATGTGGCAAGTGGGGTTCCTCAGGGTTCAGTATTAGGTCATCTCCTTTTTAACATATTTATTAACGACTTAGAAGTAGGACTGGAAATGATGTACTTTCCCTCCAACGAGATTTGCATTAAGTAGAGAGATCTGCAACTAAATGGCAGAAGAAATTAATATGAATAAAGTTAAGCATTTGGGAAGGAAAAACAGTCATGCAATTCATAATCTAAATGGAGCAAATCTAGTGATGGATAGGGATTTGGGGGTGCTTGTGGACAACCACATAGGTAACAGTGTTCAAAGACTAACCAAATTATCTAAGAGGGGATATGAATTAGTTATGTTAATAAATACAGGGACAATATAAGACTTTGTGAAGTGAACTTTTTGTGCCACAAAGTTTTTAACAAGAAAGCATCCCTTGAGGTTAGAAGGAAAAAGATTCCACCTTAGAGAAAGAAAAGGGTTCTTCACAGTAATGGTGGTTAAATTGTGGAATTCTCTTCCACAGGATGTTGTAACAGTGGATTCAACAGATAACTGTTATATATATTTTTGAATAAAAAGTACATTCATAACTAGATGAGTATTGGTCCAGGCAGGAATCCAATTTCCAGTATCTGGAGTTGGAATGGAATTTGATATTGTTACAAATTTAAGAATACCCAAATTTACTAATATTTAATCAGGTACGCAAATATTTGAAGGAATAGTTTATCATACAAATATATTCATTTGTTACCATACCCATACATGAATGTATTGTAGTACTTCATAGCTAGAATGAGACAATTGGCAATGTTGCAATGTTTTTTTTCTGTTTGTCTTCCTTGGATCAATTAACAATTAACATTCATTCCACTTAATAAAAAGATCAGAGAAGATCTAAAATGGTTGGAGTTTATGGACATGTTAAATTAATTTAAGTCATGTTTATTGTAAATGTAAAATTACCTCATATTTAGTTAAAGGTATATGTAAGTTTCCCTGTTTTTCCCTTTTTCTAATATAACACATACTGCTTATATCAGAAACATATATTACATTGATTAATTCTATATACCAGAGTTTCTCAACCTGTAGGTCGTGACCCCTTCGGGGGTCGAATGACAATTTGCCAGGAGTCGCCTACAGTAGCGTAGCAAGGGGGGGCGGAGCATCCCGGGAGTCATATTGGTAGGGGTGGCACAGGAGGAACAAGCTTGCCCTCCAACTGCTGAGCACATGGAGGAGCCAGGGAGAGAGCTGATCTGATCACAGGCTGCCCATCTTATGCGCAGCACACCTCAACCCAGGGTGAGTGTGTGTGACAGGCTCAGTGTATGTGTGACAGGGTGAGTGTGTGTGACAGGGTGAGTCTGTGACAGGCTCAGTGTATGTGACAGGCTTAGTGTGTGTGATATGACATGCTGAGTATGTGTGTAACAGGGTGAGTCTGTGTATGTGACAGGCTGAGTATGTGTGTGACAGGGTGAGTGTGTGTGATATGACTTGCTGAGTATGTGTGTAACAGGGTGAATGTGGGTGTGTGACATGCTGAGCATGTGTGTGACAGGCTCAGTGTATGTGCGTGACAGGCTGAGTGTGTGTGTGTGTAATATGACATGCTGCGTATGTGTGTGTGTCAGGCTGGGTGTGTGTGATTTGACAGGCTGAGTATGTGTGTGACAGGATGTGTGTGTGTGTGTGACATGACAAGCTGAGTATGTGTGTAACAGGGTGAGTGTGTGTGTGACAGGTTGAGTATGTGTGTGACAGGGTGAGTGTGTGTGATAGGATGAGTGTGTGTGACAGGCTCAGTGTATGTGTTACAGGCTGAATGTGTGTGTGTGTCTGATATAACAGGCTGAGTATGTGTGTAGCAAGATGAGTGTGTGTGTGTGACAGGCTGAATATGTGTGTAACAGGGTGAGTGTGTGAGATATGACAGGCTGAGTATGTGTCTTGAGTATGTGTGTGACAGGCTGAGTGTGTGTGTGTGTGACATGACAGGCTGAGTATGTGTGAGACAGGATGAGTGTGTGTTTGTGTGTGAAAGTCTGTTGTGTGTGATATGACATGCAAAGTATGTAACAGGGTGTGTGTGTGTGTGACAGGCTGAGTATGTGTGACAGGGTGAGTGTGTGTGACAGGGTGAGTGTGTGTGACAAGCTCAGTGTATGTGTGTGACAGGCTCAGTGCATGTGTGTGACAGGCTGATTGTGTGTGATATGACACGCTGAGTATGTGTGTAACAGGGTGAGTGTGTGTGTGCTTGACAGGCTGAATATGTGTGTGACAGGGTGAGTGTGTGTGATATGAGAGGCTGAGTATGTATGTGAGAGGGTGAGTGTGTGTGACAGGCTGATTGTGTGTGATATGACATGCTAAGTATGTGTGTGACAGGGTGAGTGTGTGTGACAGGATGAGTGTGTGGGACAGTCTGAGTATGTGTGTGACAAGGTGAGTGTGTGTGATATGACATGCTTAGTATGTGTGTAACAGGGTGAGTGTGGGTGTGTGAGAGGCTGAGTATGTGTGTGACAGGGTAAGTGTGTGTGACAGGCTCAGCGTATGTGTGTGACAGGCTGAATGTGTGTGTGATATGACAGGCTAAGTATGTTTGTAACAGGGTCAGTGTGTGTGTGTGACAGGGTGAGTGTGTGTGATATGAAATGCTGAGTATGTGTGTGTGTGTGTGTGCCATGCTGAGTGTGTGATATCTGCTCCTCTTTCAGTATGTAAACCTGGCCCTGTGCGCAGTGCTTAAGAACACAGCCCATCTGCTGTGCTCTATGCAAGAACGCTGCCAGCCATTTTGGGAGAAGAATACTGAGATGCAGCACAGTCAAAGCAGGGGACGGACGTCTCCAGCAGACCTCTCCAGTGGACAGTCACCAAGGTGGTTAGTTCCCTCATTTTTTAAATCCATCATGGGGGGGGGGGGGGGGGGGGGGCAATTAACATAGAATATTATTGTATTCTCCCTTGTCTTGAAAATGCAGATCTATTCCATAATTAGTATAGCTGTTGGTAATGAGCAATATAATTACCCATATGGTGATTAATGCCCTCATGTTATGGTGATTAGTGCCCTCATATGGTGGTTAATGCACCCCATATATGATGATTAGTCTAATCATCATGAGAACACTAATCACCATATGAGGCGTACTAATCACCATATGAGGGGCACTAATCATTAGTGCGCTTCATATGGTGATAAGTGCTCCTCGTGTTGTGATTAGTGCACTCATTGGGTGGTTAATGCCCTCATATGGTGATTAGTGCCCTCATATGGTGGTTTATGCCCCCATATGGTGATTATACTAATCACCATCAGGAAGGCATTAACCGCCCTTTGAAGCACACTATTAACCATATAAAGGTCACTAATCAGAAGGGGGGCGTAAAGGGGAAGGTGTTGGGGTGGCGTGAAGGGTGGGTGGAGTTTTGGGGCCGTGAATGGTGGGGGGGGGCAGAAAATAATTTTACTGCTAGGGGTCCCCACAACTTAGGAAATGTTATCAAAGGGTCATGGCACTAAAAAGGTTGAGAACCACTGTTATATACACACAGATTTATTTTACTTAAAAATAAAACTTTTATTTTAACTTTTTTTTTTCCATACCCCAAAGCTGCCTACATAGGCATCTGATACCTACCAATAGAAACACTGCATTCAGATACGCTTTATTAACCTTAAAGCCAGCAGCAGCTCAATTATCTACAGATCAGTGTCCGACTCTTCCCCTTTCCTTGTACAGGGGGACTACACATCCCATGATTTCTTCATGCACAAACTGCCATCATTGATTGTCACATTGGATTAAAATGTATGGCTGCCATCTATTTTTATGCTAATTTTAACAGGTATTTTCAGGGATGTTATCTAACAAAAGCAACAGCTTGCAAACGCAAGAAATTTAGTAAACAACAGGGTGAGTTTGTTATTGTTTATTTTGGTATTTGTTCATTCAAAAAATATTTGCATACACTACTGATTCTCCTCTATCAGATGCATTCATAATCTAGGAAATTTAGAAATTATTCTGTAAATATCAGTTTATCTTTTGTTTACTACTTTCATATAATGAATGTATTATACTTTGTGTTTTTACTCATGTATGATATTCAGCAAGCAAAAACATCTGTTATTTCAATATTTTTCTGTGTCTGTATGTGCCAAACGGCCAGAGGCTTTTTTTTTAGGATAGATATTACAGCTTTCCGTAGATTTCCATTCTCTTTGGATTGAATTTACTGTTGAGACCTTTTTGCAGCCTCTGTGAACACTAGTGAATCTGACCATATTTTTGAGAGGATGTAGTTGTTCTACATATAAAATCACCATCAAGGCACCATCCCAACTTTTGGGAATCTTAGTGAATCTGATCCTATATGTGTTTTTGTGTGCATAAGCATATACCTGTCCATTTCTTTGGGACATCCAACAAATATGCATAATTAGGATTTACTGTACATATGCAACCTATTTGTAATGTGCATGCTTTTGTGACAAGGGTAGTGTAGGGAAATGGTAATATTTTCATAGCTACGTAATTGAAAACTTGTTTGCATTGCTCTGTTGCCACCATAAACACCGATATATACTGTAGAAAAGCCAGACAAAGAATTATCTACAATGTTAAAAAAAAAAATTGGTTAATGTTTGGACAACGGTATTACAAATAATTCTACTCACAGTATTCTAAAAAAATGTCAGTGTATTTCTATTCTATAGAACTAAAAGTACACTTATATATTAATTTATAGAGAAAATATGTGGCTCACACATGAGTTTGAGATACTCTGTGATATTGTTTCTAATTTAAGAATACCCAAATTTACTAATATTTCTGCAAATATTTGAAGGAATAGTTTACATAAAAATATATTAATTTGTTACCATACCCATACATGAACGTATTGTAGTATTTCATAGCTAGACGGCAATTAGCTTAGATGCTATTCAGTTATTTTTTAGGGTTCTAATTGATTGTACTGGAAAGATGATATCAAATTATCTGTCCTCTTGAAATAAACATGAAGGTTTTATTTAAGGAGCCTTCATCCCCTTGATTTAGAGTACAAATAATAAAAAAAAATCATTAATGGGCTAGTGTAAGTGCTTTCATGTTAATCTATTTGTTAGTTCATCATTAATTAATATTAAAAATACAAGTGAAACAGCAGCAAAGCACATTTTTTGAGAGAAAATAAAATTTAAAACCATAGTTTACCTCATTAATGGCCGTTGCTGTAACCCTCCACACATATTTCATTGTCCATGTGCTGAAAAGAAAGCAAATGTTTCAAGTGAGTTAACATTAATTAAGCAGGTTGTGTAACCTAGAGAATGCTCACTTTGGAGATGCAGTGGATTATGGGATTGTAACTACTGCCCCCCTTATCATATAGAGCATGCTTCAGGTTACCCACCCAATTATACCCATGTTATCTAAATTGAAACGTTTATCTTCTTTCAGCAGTGCTCAGGACAATGAAATAGGTTGGTAGGGATACAGCAGTGAACATTAATGAGGTAAACTATGTTTTTTAAACTATAGTTTAATATTAATTAATAGTGGAGCAAAAATAGATTTTACTTTGGAAAGTGCTTACACTGTCCCTTTAAACAATAAAAAAATGTGAACCCATCAATTAAGTTTAAGAATGAGAATAACTGATTTTAAATCTGACTTTGATAAACTGAGTCACCAGTAGGTTTACAATATTGCAAGCCCTGACAGCTAAAATGTAATCATATGTTTTGTACAAATGTATTATTAGATTGTACCCTTATTGTGAAAATAATAAAACTACTTTGGCTCATCCAATATTTACAAATGCCATTTCAGAAAGATGTGTACACTGGGTTTCAAACAATCAATTACATGTAATTTTACAAATATATTCATGCTTGACAAGTTAATTTATGGAATACAGAACTGTTAGCAGCGATAGACAGGATAACTGATGTATAGCCAAAAGAGATCGTTTGGAATCACATTTAAAAAAGGAAACCTACTCTAATCCTTCTTCAAGGTAAATGTCTGGAAATAAAGATGATCAGGAATGGAATAAGCTCCACTGGAACCTTGATGCAAAAATTGCAAAATGTTCAGTACCAAATGTGTTTGGTTTTTTTCCGCACATTTATTTCCTTTAAGTCATTTCTAAGAATTTGATGGAATAAGGCTTCATATATTTACTTTATTCAGGTTGAATATTACATATTACTAAACTGGAGAACTCTCTAATTTATGTTAATAGTGTGCTTACTGTTCCTGGAAATGCCCGTCATATAAACTATATAAAAAAATTACTAATACAAATACTTCATATTTGATAACTATATTTTATCAGTGAAGGGACGGTTGATGGAGAAGGAAATGGTAAGGGATCAATTGGCTTTGTTAATTAGATATGACTGAAATTGACATCACACCTTACCCCTTTCAGTCCCAGAAATAGGCTATTTGCCTCAGGAAATGAAGCATTGCCCTCCAGAAATGTAAACTCAACTCTCCACAAAAGACTACCCGTTTTTCATGGCTGCCTCCAGGTTCCAGCAGAGGCATCACAATTCAAAACTTAATTGGTCAGACACACACACATGTATATACACATGTATATACATATATATATATATATATATATATATATATATATATATATATATATATATATATATTCATTTCGATTGTAAGTAGAGAGTTTTAAATCTTGTAGGGTGCTTTGGGAAAAAAGCACTTTCTACAAAGATTCTTAGCTCAAAACAGGGCTCTCCATTTTCTGCAGTTTGCTTAAATTATATTTTTCCTTGTTCTTTCCCCCTTTATAGTGCTACGGATTATGTTGGCGCGTTACAAATAAAAGTAATAATATATATATATCACATATAATAGTTGTCAAACTGCAATTCGTCGTCACGCTTGCGACAAATCGCATTGTGCAACAGGCCGCCCATGGGTATTGGGCGGCGACCCGCGCAGTCGCATTGCATGCAGAAGAGGAGGGGAGACACACAGGTAAGGAGGGGGAAGACAGAGGAGAGGGGGGATAGAGGGCAGGGAGAGGAGTGGGGAAGAGACAGGGGAGGGGGGAGACACACAGGGGTGGAAGAGGAGGGGGGAGACACACAGGGGTGGGAGAGGAGTGGGGTAGACACACAGGGGAGGGGGTAGACACACAGGGGAGGGGGGGGGTAAACACACAGGGGTGGAAGAGGAGGGGAGGTAGACACACAGGGGAGGTGGAGAGACACAAAGGAGGGGGAGAGACACAGGGGAATGAGAGGGAGGAGAGACACAGAGGGGGGGAGAGACACAGGGGAGTGAGGGGAGGAGAGATATGGGGGAGTGAGAGGAGGGGGGAGAGACACAGGGGAGTGAGAGGGGGGAGAGACACAGGGAAGGGAGACGAGTGGGAAGAGACACAGGGGGGAAGACACACAGAGGTGGGAGAGGATGGGGGTAGACACTCAGGAGAGGGGGGGGAGAGACACAGAGGAGGGGGAGAGACACAGGGGAATTAGAGGGGGGAGAGACACAGAGGAGGGGGGAGAAAAGACACAGGGGAGTGAGGGGAGGGGGGGGAAGAGACACATGGGAGTGAGAGGTGGGGGGAGAGACACAGGGGACTGAGACGGGGGAGAGACACCGGGGGGTGGAGAAACACAGAGGAGGGCGGGAGACACAGGAGAGTGAGAGGAGGGGGGAATAGACACAGGGGAGTGAGAGGAGGGGGGAGAGACACAAAGGAATGAGAGGAGGGGGAGAGACACAAAGGAGTGAGAGGATGGGGGGAGAGACTCAGGGGAGGGAGAGGAGGGGGAAGATACACAGGGGAGGGGGGAAGAGACACAGGGGAGGCGGGAGATACAGGGGTAGAAGAGGAGGGGGGTAGACACAGGGGAGGGAGTGGAGGGGGAGAGACACAGGGGAATGAGAGGGGGGATAGACACAGGGGTGTGAGAGGAGGGGGGAGAGACACAGGGGAGAGACAAAAAGGAGTGAGAGGAGGGGGAAGAGACACAGAGGAGGACGGGGGAGACACACAGGGGAGGGAGAGGATGGGGGAGACACACAGGGGAGGGAGAGGAGGGTGGAGAGACACAGCGTAGGGAGAGGAGGGGGAAGAGACACAGGGGAGGGAAATGGGGGGAACAGACACGAGGGAGGGGGGAAGAGATATGGGGGAAAAAGAGGCAAAGGGGAGGGAGAGGGGGGCAAGAGACACTGGGGAAGGAGAGGGGGGCAAGAGACACGGTAGGGAGTGAAGAGGCAAGAGACACAGGGGAGGGAGAGGTGGGGAAAAAAACACGGGCGACAGGGGGAAATAAACAGGGTAAAGGGGGTAAACAGACAGGGGGAAGGGGACACAAGGGAGGAAGAGAAGAGGGGAAATGAGACACAAGAGAGGAAGTATACAGAGGGAGAGACATGCAATGAGCACCGAAGGCACTCTTTGCGAGGCCCATGATGAGCGCCAAGGAGAGAGGGGAGTTATTAGAGAGGGGTAAAGTGATGAGGAGGGGGGTTGAGGAGGGGGTTGAGGAGGGAGGATGAGGAGGGGGTTGAGGAGGGGGGTTTAGGAGGAGGGATGTGGATGAGGAGGGGGGTTGAGGAGGGGGTTGAGGAGGGAGGATGAGGAGGGGGTTGAGGAGGGGGGTTTAGGAGGAAGGATGTGGATGAGGAGGGGGGTTGAGGAGGAAGGATGATGATAAGGGAGGGGGAGGGAAAGAGACACAGGGGAGGGAGAGGGGGTTAGAGACACAGGGGAGGGAAAGGGGGGAGACACAGGGGAGGGAGAGGGTGGGGGACACGGGGGAAGAGACACAGGGTGACTCGAGTATAAGCCGAGGGGGGCTTTTTCAGCCCTAAAAAAAGGGCTGAAAAACTTGGCTTATACTCAAGTATATACGGTATATATATATATATATATATATATATATATATATATATATATATAAAATCTGTATTTCTAACATTGTAACTGCAGGTATCTATAACTATTATTGATAGTGGTACATTTAGGGTTACCTTATGTCACTGACATATAAACTCTCAGGAACTGGACTTAGAACTGGCTGTTGAGAACCGCTGCTTCAGTCTGTTCTTCTTTGACAGAACTTATATGTACTGCTGTAACTGTTCAACTGTTCAGACTAGTATAAATATTTTTATTAATGTTCTCCTGTGTGGTGTTCAGAGTTTATCTATACTAATTTCCGTCCAAAGCAAACTTGTATTTATTTGATTATTGTCAGGGGAGGCAGCGTATTTGGGCAAATTCAATTGCTTCACCATTAAACATATACACACTTATTAAATTGCAATTCAGCAAATTCTAAAGGGGTCTATATAAGCACATAGCATGTGTTTTTTACACAAGTTTTTAGTTAGTGACCTTCTATGCAAAAGCAAGGTCTTTACTAACTAAAAACTTCTGTAAAAAAATATGCTCTGTGCTTATATAGAGCCCTTTAGAATTTGCCTAATTGCAATTTAATAAGGGCGATATTTTTTATTTTACAGTTTTTTTTCTTTATTCAGTCTTTGAACTGATTTCAGCAAAGTTAGCACATGCGCTCTGATCTGCATGTCCCAATCAGGTCGGTGAGAAAAAAACATCACCAGCAAATCGAGCTCCAGAAAGAAATTCACTGCTTAAAAAAACTATTAAATAAGAGCATGGATCACCCAAC
This sequence comes from Discoglossus pictus, assembly GCA_027410445.1. Taxonomy (NCBI): domain Eukaryota; kingdom Metazoa; phylum Chordata; class Amphibia; order Anura; family Alytidae; genus Discoglossus; species Discoglossus pictus. The sequence continues at coordinate 286,462,728 of CM050165.1, forward strand.
CTCATTCTTTTCTCAAACTTTTGGTAAAAAGTTTGGTAAGGAGACCCTCATAGTTGTCCCTACACCCATCTAGTTTCACTCCTATGAGGGTTGCCAACAGTACAGGATTTGATTATCTCTGTATTCCGTTCCTCTCTACTTCACCACACCTGAGTTACTCAGTTTCACTCCGATTGCTCCATCTGTTATCATGCAAAGCGATACTGTAATCTTGGACAGTGAGCACCCTGCGTACATCCAAGATGCCCACCACTGAGCTAGAATCTGTGAGCAAGTCCCTGGGTGCTGCTCCAAATACACAACAATATCGGTCTTGTGTGAGCTTGAATAAGACATTTTTTTTACTTTTTTAATTTGTCTATTCCTGTTGCTTATTGAATACACAAGGAGTTCTGGGCTTCTATTACTTGTAGAAGTTTTCAAGTACAAATCTATGAAAACCATACATCTGAAATCATTTTCCTTATGTTTTTTTCTATTGATTTCTAATCAATAAAATTATAGTATTCATTAAATAGGTGTTTGGGATTGAATTTTACGGTTGTAGGAAACATTTTTGGACTCAAAGTTGTCATTCCATATTGTTCCTACCCCATATTTTTAAGAAAGTAACTAATGTTTATCACACCTATAGTAAATTATATTTAGTAATTATTTTATCATCAGATTTTATTCTCTTGGATATGCTGCTGTCCTAGGTATCACTTTGTGTTAACTTGAATTTATTTTACATTAAAATGTAGCTGTAATCAAAATCAGTTCATGCTTGAAAGCCCATGGCATGCTTAAGCTGCAGAGTTTGATGTTGTGAAAGCCTGCAGCCCTTTTCAAATGCTTTGTGCACTTTATTTATCATGACACAATTCTGACATATATGAACTAAATACTGAATCCCTTACAAAACTGGAGCTCAAGTTGATTTTTTTGTTAGGTTTATTCTGATACAGAAACTCTAACTCATGAACTATTTTAATGAGGTGAGACAAAATCTAGTAAACATTTACTGTTTGTTCCTTAGGGTGTTGGGAGGCTAAAGATCAAGGTGAACAAATGCAAATACTTCACATTGTATTTTGGCCTGCGAACAATTATCTGCAAATCTTCTTTACACTAATATTCTTATGCATGCTTTCATGTCTAGTGAGGATCTTGTAAAATATGTATTTTAAATTATATCACATACAGGACAGTGTCTAAGGTTTCACAGTATCAGATTAATCTTTACGAGAAAACACACACACACATATATATATATATATATATATATATATATATATATATATTATTTTTTTTTTAAAATGAAAAAGAAAAGACATGCATACAGGGAACTCTTATTAGAATCTTATCAGCATTCTGGTGTACTACCCTATCCTCGCATATATTAAAGTATCATCCTCACTGATCAAATACAATTTTTGGGACTATATAAGGCCCCACTAATAATATTAACAAATCTACTGTATATTTGAGATAACGTGGGGAACAATACCAGCTGTTAATGATACCCTAGCATCAACTTGTCTCACATAATTCCCCTATAGATTAAAACCATAAGTCTGACAGCAGTAAGTCAGCAAACTAATCATGCCTAATACATTTAGCCTAAACACCTTCAGTGGGGGTGTTTTATTTAGTCCCAATATCTTTATTTAATCAGTAATGATGAGACTTTAATATATGTAATAATAGGGGAGCATATGATCAATGTTGTTACTTTTTAGGTGTCTCCCCACGATATTCTCTTGTTTTATATAAGTTCATACCACACTCTCTATTGAGGAATATTGCTAGATATTAAAAAAAATTAGATTTTTTCCTTCAATCTCATCTTAAAGATGTTCACCAAAGCTTATGTCTTAAAAAGCTGATTATATTTTTATAATTTTCATATTATATTTTCACAATGTATGCATGTTTTTTTCGTTTTCCATGAGCATTAACTTGCTACTTGGTGCACCAGCCCTAGCTTTATTTTGCTGTACAGTGTGAATATATTATTCGAAGTGCAGGATAATGTCTATTAATTTGAAAAGGTATTTAGGTAAAGTTCTGATTTTCACAAGCTCCTTAGAAATAATTTCGACAGTGACCAATTAAGATCTATGTCAATGATCATAAAACCATTAAATAGAGGGAAACATGTTTGACCAGACATGTTTTGTGGCACAGGACAAAGGGTATACTGTATAGACACAGTGGTGGCTGAAGGCATTTTAATTGCAAAGTGATAAACAGTCACACAAAAATCAAAGTTTCAATGGAACTGAAATATGAAATTGTCTATTATAAATTTTACAGTTTATAAAATGTTTTACACAAGGAAGGGGAAGATGGGGTTAGTTATAGTTCTAAGTAAACAACATGTTTGTGCAAACAGAAATAAAACAGGCGGGAGGTATTTCTTATAAGTGCCCATAGTTTTCTCTTTTTCTCTCAGTTACACATTTACATTGTTAATAAAGCAAAATGCTTCTCTTCCCATAGTTTATATCTAGTATTTTAAAGGTTATGTATTTTTGTAAGCTGTTAGTGATTAACTTCCGCTTGTAAGCAGCTCTTTAGCTGATAACCAGTGCAGCTTTTCTGTGAATTTGTGTTTCATTTTTACGGTGGATGAATTCCTTCAAAGTATAACGTTTAAAATGGAAACAAAATAGTAATGTAATCAATTAATCATCAAATCATATGTTGATTATTTATTGCATCAAAATTAAAAGAGAAAACGATCAATGATGTCTATTTTTTTCAAAAGATTGTAGCATTCAACTCCAACAAAGGCAAAAGAGAGAAGTATAGTCTTATATTAGAGTACTGACCTCTTGTGTATAGATAAAGTTTACACCTTCCCCAGAGCTGTGGATAAATTAAGTTTTTTTGTTTATTTGTCTTGGCTCCAGGGAACGTAGTTCATCTGTAAAAAAAAAAAATAATTAAAAAAATTCCACTATTGCATCTTGCAAATATTATAGGGAACTTAGTATGATATTACAGAGTGTAATATGTATGAATTTTAGTATAAATTATTCATTTAATATCATTTGAAAATAACATTTTGTTTGTTAAGCATAATGTACAGTACTATTTTTACTTAAAATGAGAAGGAAGCTCTAGATCAAAATGTTCAGTTTATATATATTGCTATATTTTTTATGTTAAATTATTTTGTACAATATAGATATATATATATATATATATATATATATACCGTATATACTCGAGTATGCCAAGTTTTTCAGCCCTTTTTTAAAGGCTGAAAAGGGCCCCCTCTGCTTATACTCGAGTCGCTACCCTGTGTCTCTCTTTAACCCCCATGTCTCTCTTTAACCCCCCGTGGCTCTCTTTAACCCCCCATGGCTCTCTTTAACCCCCCGTGGCTCTTTCCCTCCCACCCACTTCCTCATCCTCACCCCCCCATCCTCAACCATCCATCCTCAACCCCCCCATCCACAACCCCCCCATCCACAACCCCCCATCCTCATCCTAAACCCCCTCCTCATCCTAAACCCCTCTCCTCATCCTAAACCCCTCTCCTCATCCTAAACCCCCCTCCTCATCCTAAACCCCCCTCCTCACTTTACTCCTCTTATTACACCCCCCCTGATCCTTTCCCCTCACTTACCTTCCATCTGCAGCTCCTCCTCCGCTCCTCCGTGCTCATTACGGCTGAGTCGGGACCCGGCATATGCTAATGACGTGACTTAACATGCCCGTCATGTCATTAGCATTGGCCGGGTCCCGACACAACCAGAAGGAGCACAGAGGAGCGGAGGAGCAGCTGCAGATGGAAGGTAAGTGAGGGGAAAGAGGGAGGTAATTAGAGGGGTAAAGTGAGGAGGGGGTTTAGGATGAGAGGGGCTTGAAGATGAGGAGGGGGGTTGAGGATGAGGAGGGGGGTTGAGGAGGGAGGTTGAGGAGGGAGGAGTGGGGTTGAGGATAAGGAGGGGGGTTGAGGATGGGGGGATTGAGGATGAGGAGGGGGGTTGAGGTTGGGGTGGTTGAGGATGAGGATGGGGGGTTGAGGTTGAGGAGTGAAGTTGAGGTTGAGGAGGGACGTTGAGGATGAGGAGGGGGGTTGAGGATGGGGGTTGAGGATGAGGAGGGGGGTTGAGGAGGGAGGTTGAGGAGAGAGGTTGAGGAGGGGGGTTGAGGAGGAGGATAAGGGAGTGGGTGGGAAAGAGACACAGGGAAGGGAGGGGGAGGGAAAGAGACACAGAGAATGGAGAGGGGGAAGAGACACAGGGAATGGAGAGGGGGAAGAGACATAGGGGAGGGAGAGGAGGGGAAGAGACACGGGAGGGAGAGGGGGGACACAAGAAAGGGGCACAGAGGGCACACAAGTGGGGTACACAGACGGCACAAGAGGGACATAGGGGGCAGCACATTTACCACCCTCTGCTTATACTCGAGTCACTAATTTTTCCAAGTATTTTGTGGTAAAATAGGTGCCTCGGCTTATACTCGGGTCGGCTTATACTCGAGTATATACAGTATATATACAAAAAGAGAAAAGAAGCAACTGATAATGTGGAATAACTACTAATATAAATTAGGTAAATAGCATGTTTTGATAAACAAATAAATATATACTGAACATCAATCCAGTCTAAACAAATAGGATCTATATAACGAAAAACTCCATCCTCATAAAAATATGGGTATATTAATCAGCTCATATATATGTCCACATCGGCTATCTATAAAGACAGCCCATTCTTGGTCAAGGACATATGAAATCACAGCTGATACCAAGATTAAATATAATCAAAACCTAAAATATAACTATTATTAATCACTATATATAATAAACGGGGAAGTTCTGTATTAAATATACACAAACAAAACAAAAAAAAGTGTGTGAGGGAAAGACCCAGCCTTGTGTGCAGATCAAAATACAATGGTAATAGTTATCCTGTTCATATAAAACCGACAAAGAGAAATAAGAGAAAAATTTATCTCTGATATAAAGGTCTCAAAAAACAATAACAATAATCATAAGCATTAGGCAAATACTCCCAGAACCACATATAGACAACCCCTGCATAACCAATTTAAACTCCCACAATAGGGACACAATGGAGAGACATATACACTCCTTAGGTGTTGCAGTACGCAGAGTACAAAACAGAGCCCAATGATAATTGGAACAATAATGCAGGGAAAAGGTGGACTGTATTGCTCAATTAGCCACCATAGATCACTAAGTCTAGACAAATAAAGGTGAAGTCCCTAAGTCCCCAATTGGTGGAGCACAAAAAGGCGTTCTCCTAAATTAAAAACGACCTTACTGGGAAGAGTGGCAATTGCTGAAGTTGATCTGCAGACAAGGCCGCAGTCACATCTTAGCACAAACTACCACTCGTCAGTGACATCATGGGCACGTTAAAAAATGCCCGCGCATGCGCACAACTATGTCAACGGATGTAAAGGACCCGGCACATGCGCATTAGAACCCAACGCCTGTTTTGCATCACAGTGCTTCTACTGGGGTGGACAAAACACCAGTAGCTGCATTTATTTATAGTGAAATTCCCATTAACCCTCTCAGTGGTTAAACATTTTAAAAAGACAGGAGGAACATGAAACTCTGTCCCATGTACCAATCATTGTTAAGGTTGAATGAATATTGATTGTCATAACTACAACCTAAGTAAAGTATACTTGGAAACATAGCAAATAAATTAAATACTAATATTTGCTTGTAAACTTCTGAAAAAAAGTGACACTATACTGTGTCAATTAGGCCCACTAATGAAATAAATATATTAATGGATCCTTCAAACTTATGGAATAGAAGAATTTGGTTGAATAAAGTAGCACAATCTATTTAAATAATATCCCATAATAATTCCACTGTAAGGAATATTTTCCCTGACATTTATTGCTTCAGAGAAATATAAAGAATCAAAACTATTTGAATATTAGAGGTGAAAGTCCAAAGGATAACCTAAACCATTAATTTATTTCATCAAACAATTCCACATCTTTTTTTCCTACAAAAGTAATTCTTAGAATGTGACAGATCAAAGATAAATCAACATTTCTGTGAAAAAAAATAAGAAAAGATCAAAGATGGTGATTCAGAGTGATGAAGCACACAGTGGAAGTGTTTATTAAGGGCCTCTATTTTGTAACAGGTACAATACATTTCAGATACTTGCAGGCTGTGCATAATTTATATTTTAGGTATCTTTTACTATAAACTAATGTAATGACACCGGATACTTTGGTACTCATCATTTCAAGTTTTATTTTCTCACTTCAGGGAGTAAGAATAATTGCTGTACCAGAACTTTTGTGTCCTAGTAGAAATCACAGTAGGGTGCTCTAGTCTTTGGTTTGTAATATGATTTTGAAAAATATTGTTGGCACGCAAGTAGCAAATTTTAGAAACTTTATTAGTGCATTACACATGCCTACTGATTGCATACTGAGTATACTATTATATGTGCTATAAACTGTATTAAATCCCTAATTGATTACCTAGCAACCAAATAACTTTTAAATCTTCACATGTAACATTTGTTAACAGAAATATGATATAAAATATCCAACTGACCCTTTGCAAAGTGCTAACAGGTGCAAGTGACTGTTTTTGTAGGCACCTTTCAACATATTTGTCTTTTAATTTTCAGAGAGCCTCAAGTATAACTCTGTGTGGGTGTTGCAGTAGTACTGGATGAGCAATTTTTAGAAATTAATTTATCAGGTGAGTCAGGGGGTAGATAGTCACAGCTAGAATTTAGTATGATTTGACAAAGGAGTAGTATATGAAGCTATTTCCACCAGAGATAATGGCTATTTTAGATGGAGTAGCAGTGCAAAAGGCGCCTCCTTGTCTTTGGATTGCAACAAGGTGAGTTGCAGTATGTTAGATCTACTAGCTTTGAAAAAAAATGTGCTAACTTCAAACATGATGTCAAATATTATAGGCATGACATGTAATATTGTAGTAGGCAAATAGACTTAGGATCTTAAGTGAACTCCATCCTGATGTATATAAAATCTTTTACACTGGGTACATTATGCCTTGAGACTTAGTCATTTAATATACAAACGTCACCGTAAATGAAGTTGGCTAAGCAATGTATTATGCAGTATGCCAATGTGATCCTTGAGGCTCCCCTAGCCACATTGTGACTCTCACTTCTTCCTGCTTAGCACAGTGTCGTTTCTGCGCTGGAAATGACTGTGATCAACAAAGCTGTCATCCAGCTGAGAATTTGCATTTACCCACTCTATTCCAGTTGCTACTCTTCCTAAACTGAACATATCAGTGCACTACAGAGACTATATAAGGCAGGAGCAATGGAGCAGACATGCCTAGTTGTTTTGGCTGTGGGCAAATATTATTCTAAGCCGATGATTTTGATTTTTTAATTTTCGAGCTGTTCCTGGACATCCTCTTGACTTGATTCTGCTTCCAGACCCATGCCTGCCCATTTACAATTATGGCCTGGTACCCCAATCAATGATAACCAACAACTTCACCAGGAATATAATATATCTATGTATCTCTTTACTTTTGTGTACTTTATTTTATTAATACGTACTTAAAAGCTCTGATTATTCTGTATATGCATTTTCATTGATATTGGAATTTAGCATATTTCATTTGGGGGAGATAAACTGTCTTTTCCATTACAATTAATACAAAGATAATTTCTGTCTCTTCCATCACAGCTAATATATAGATCAATTTCTTAGCCAAACAATGTTTCATTTGTATCCCTTCATTTAGAGTATAATACATTACACCACTCTGTTAACCCTTCCAAAGAATATTATTAACTCTCCCAATAAAGCATTGCCCATATAATATATAATAAATCTTATCCCACAAATATATTTTAGCCTCAATATCTCAAGTTAAAATTCTTACACCTTTCTGTTTATATAAGCAAACACTGCTTTAGCTGAGATTACAGAGTGTTTTTTTTTTTTTGTTGTAAGACATTGCTACTGTTATGTGTGGCTTTTATTTTGTGTAGTATAACCAAATAAAATATGAAAATCCTTACCACATGCAATGTGTTGTGGCATCTTTGATATAAAGGACTCTGTTGACACCTATGCCTTCTTTTTACGGGAGCCATTCTTTTATTATGAGTGCCATGGAATGGAGGCCTTGGTCAGTGGACAATAAAGAGTGAGAAGAGTGAGAATTCTAGTACATGGTGGTTTTTAGTTACAAACAATGTCCCTCTTGCTATTTAACCATTACATCGCTCATCTACGAAAACTGCCCCTGAACGTAAATGACATGCACAAAGGAGGATTTTCCAATTCCCTCTAGCGCTAATGTGTGCATATAGTCTGCTCACAGGAGATTGTGAGTCTGAAGTATAGTAGTCTCCTTATCAATCCTGCAAACTAGTGCTCAAGCTACACTAGTCCTAAGATTTTACCTATCACCCATCTATCTGTATAAACCCATTACGATGACAGGGAAGGGGTTAAATAATAAACAATAATGCAGGGCATTTATGACCCCTCTGCCTAGAATCCACTACCTCCTATGAGTCCAGGGAGAGGACCCCTTGGTATGTAATGGGGTTAAGTGTAGGTGCCACGAAGGTCCTTTAAGGACCTCCATGGCAGTGGTTAATGTTAGGTGTCATGAGGGTCCTTTAAGGACGGAATTTTAAGTGCCACAGTGGATCTGTTAGGATCTCCATTGTGGAAGTTAATTTTTTAGCTGCTACATAAATCCTTTAAGGACCTCCATGGCAGGGTTTTTAACTTTTAGTTGCCATGGAGGTTGATAGGGCATTATAGTATGGGAGGAGGGAATGCCAAGGTTTCCCCTCTGTGTATGGGATGAGGGAAATATGGGCTTCCCTGTTCAGAGTTGGTTTAGTGAGGACATTTTGAGGACCCTTGGGTTCACAGGGGTAGCATTGGTGGGAGGGATCCAGGGGATCGCCAGGGTAATTACATGTAGGGGATGTTGGAGGAGTTATTAACCCCTTTATTGTGTTGGATATGAATATAAATCAAGGCTCATATAAGACTGAGTTAAGGTGTTAGGCTGATAATAGCTTCAGTACATGTTTTTCCCTGATTTTTGAATGGAATGACTTTGGGGGAAATCTGAATAGGACAGGTACATGAGGATTGCATTTATTGGACTTTATACACTACTTATTTATTTCTGGTAGGGCTAGATTTTTTGTAATGTACTTGCAAGGTAGTGATTTGCAAGTAAACTTTATTTGTTAGTATTTCAACGTGGGCAATGTACTGGAGCCCTGAGACATGCAAATATAGTTTTCTAGCGACTTCCCGTATTTGACACTTGTAACCTTTTTGTTACGTTGAAATAAGTACAATTATTATATTAAACATTTTTGAACATTTTCTTATCTTGTTGAGGAACTGTTAAAGAGTGTTGTAGAAAAGTGTTAACAGTTGAATGTAAGAACAGTTGAACTTGAGATTAATCAGTATTGTAAACTTGAGCTAATGGTTTTTTAACATGCAATTTATAGATTAAGAACTGTTAACTGAAATATACATTGAATCCAGAGGAAGGCAAACAGTAAAAACCATCTTTGAAACATAGCCAATTGTATCAAAGCGGGAAAAAAATGAATTCCTTCCTGACCCCATGAAATGGCAATCGGATTTCTCCCTGGATTAATATTTAACATGAAATACAACATTTACATTGTGTGTGAAAACGTACTTGTGCTCTCAACATGAACTTTGTAATATGCCTAACTAAGGAACTTTAAAGTATTTTTTGTAAAACTTGTAACGTTTTAAACAATAACACAGCTAATTAACATTTAAACAGAATTTTTTGAATAATGCAAGGGAAGTGTTTTGTGGGGCTAATCATGCATAAACAGTACTTCAATAAATTATTAATGAGTTATTTATTCATTGGTGGTTTTGAATGGTTGACCTTTGTTTGTTGGTGTAGTAATTGTTTAAAATGGCACATAGAGTTTCCTCTGTGTAAAAGTGGTTCTGTAAGAAGAGAACGCGAGACCTTAAAGTTCGTCCGCGATGTGTAACCACTTTTGTCTATATGTTTTGCCATTGTATGCAGTTTAATCTGGAAATATTGGCGGTGTTAAAATAATTTGAGTGCCGTAAAAATGCATTTTTGAAAGAAACGTACGGTTGTCTATATTATTGGTTTCTTTTTTGTTGTTAGATTCTGCTTGAGATGATTTGTGACTTTTGTTTGGAATTTGTTTTGCATGTGTTATGTTTGTTTGATTGAAAGTTACAGTACTTCATAGTAGACAATGTTTTTAGTAAAAATGCGTCCATCCTGTAATAAATCACCTTGAAAATTACAGTACTTCATAGTAGACAATGTTTTTAGTAAAAATGCGTCCATCCTGTAATAAATCACCTTGACTTTCATTGTTTTCAATGTAAACTTTAATAGCCTGTGGATTTTTGCACCGTGATAAGGTAACGTACAATTGGCCATGTGCAAATACTGGTTGTTCTAAGAAAATACCCACAGATTTGAAAGTTTGTCCTTGTGATTTATTAATGGTCATGGCAAATGCCATGATGATGGGAAATTGTCTTCTTTGAAGTATAAAAGGGAGGCTACTTTCACTTGGTGCTAAATCCATCCTTGGTATGAAAACTCTCTCTCCTTTATGGGTACCAGTTAAAATTTCAGCATCTATGAAATGGTCCTTTAATTGTTGAACAATTAATCTTGTCCCATTGCAAAGGCCTTTTTTTGGGTTCATATTTCGCAGTAACATGACAATTGCACCTTTCTTTAGCTGCAAAATATGTGGTGGCATTCCAGAAGGAGTTAATGAGTTTATGAAATCAGTGGAAAAGTTTGCCTGACTGTCTTTGTCATCAGCAAGTACAGAATCAGCACTGTGATAATTTTTTTGGGGTGCATTCATTTTCTTAATATTTCATTATTGAGGATCAATGCATCCTTATTTTTGCATGTTAGTATGACTTTGTTGGCAAGTTCAGAATAGTCCTCGTTATTTATTGTACTTTCGAATATAGCCGATATAAGATCTTGTTGACAAATCATATGAGGTGGGATGTGCACAGTGTCTTCAGGTAAATTTTGTATGTTTTCTGTTTTTCCTTCTCCAATTTTAATAAGCCAATCATTGAAATCATTTTGTCCTTCTGATCTCATATTTTGTTGTAATTGAAGATGGGTAAAATGTTTCCATAGTGTACTTGACTTTATACAGGTTTCGAAAATGTCAGTTCGATTTCCATGTACAATGCTTGTCTAAAATCGCCACCTAACAACATTACCTTTCCACCGAATGGCAAAGTATTCTCCATGACTTCACAAAGCAAACAGTCAATACATTGTAGGGCATAGCATGACATCATTGTAGCCTCATCTATTATAATTAATATACTTTTTTTCAGTTTTTTTGCTTGTAATGATGTCATCCGAATATCTGACACTGATGTTTCTAAAATAGGCACTGGCAGTTTAAATCCACTATGCACAGTTCTTCCACCTTCTAACATAAGTGCAGCAATTCCAGTGGTGGCAAATGCGAATGCTATTTGACCTTGTGCTCGTACAAAACTCATTATTAAATTATATAGATAGGTTTTTCCTGATCCGCCAGGTCCATCGAGATTGAAATAACGCTCTTTGACCATGTCATCATCTAGTGCATTTTTTATCTGTAAATGAAAATAATGTATCATTAGTTTAGTTTGTGATGTAAAATTGATTTTGAAGTGCTTGTTTGTGTTTTTTGTTACTCTAATGTTTTTGTTGCAATACTGTTGTGATTCTAAATTTACTTTGTTTGTATGTGATTATAGGTCATTGTAGATGAAGTTGCTTTATAGTGTTAAATTAGTATGTGTTATTTTTTTGGTGTTGCTTTTTATCCTGTATGTTTTCATTTTTGGCTTAGAGGCATAGCAAAGCCAAGGTAATTGCATTATAGGTCATTGTAGATGTAGTAGCTTTATAGTGTTAAATGAGTATGTGTTCTTTTTTTTTCTTTTTTGGGTTGTTCGCTGCTTTTTATCTTGTAGGGTTGTAGGATTGCCTTAGAGGCATAGTAGATGCCCAAAAATGGTAGTAATATATTGGTCTTTGAAATTTGTACTGATTGTTGTTATAGTAGCCTTATATTTTAGTTTTAGGGATATATGGTGTGGGTGTGAAAAAAATGTTTCTATTTTTCTTTGGTAGGTGTTAATAGTATTTGTTGTAGTATCCTATTTTCTGTGTCTGTTTAGGTTTCATGCTTAATGTTGTAGGTTAGGGCCCTGAAGAAAGAATTTATAGTTGAATTTTTTATGTGTTTTCACTATTTGTTGTACTATGTTGTTTTATCTTGGGCACATTTTGTTTGATAGATTGAAGTTAGGGTTTACTATTAAAGGTTGTTGTAGGTAAAAGCTAATTAGTAGATAAATTATAAATATGTCACCAATATTTGTTGAAGGATGGTGATTTGTGGGGCTTATTGTTGTTGGTGTGTTGTTGTTTTATTGTATTTTTTCTCTTGACATTGCTGCACAGCAAACATGTTCATTTTGTTTTCTCTTTTTTTTACGCTTCCAACAAGGTACAGTACAAGATGAATATCACTGGATCCGGTGTTGGAAATCTTTGTGCGACAGTCTTCACGCAGTGTCTGTTGTAAAAGAGAAAGACAAATGTTATTTGATTAGAATTTATTGTTGATGAATAGCATGGTTTATTTTTTTTTGCAAAGCAATGTGTTCTGATATTTGGTTTCTTTCTTGTGTGTAAAATGTTATTGATGTGAGAGTGTGTGAGAAAGCGTACAGTGCTGTCTGTATTTGATTATTATGGTGTTTTGTGTAGACCCCTGTTGTAATTCTATTCTTTTACTGTAGTAGTTTGTTGGCCATAAAACAGTATTTTTTTTTAAATAGTATATCTGTTATCATGATTTGTTATGCTATGTTGTTTTTTGTGTGCCACTTTTAAATTGGGGGATTTTAGTTCTGGGTTACAGTTAGAGTTTGTTGTAGACTAAACATTAATGTCAGTTCCATTTTGTATATGTTATGAATGTTTGTTGGACTATCCTGTTTTGTGTCCACCACTTTTGGGATGCTGAATTTGGCTTGTGGCTGAGGGTTAAAGGTTGTTGTAGACTAAAGATGAATGTGAATTGTATTTTCTATATGTTGGGAAGATTTTTTGTACTATCCTGTTATGTGTCCACCACTTTTAGGATGCTCCATTTGGCTTATGTGTGATGGTTAGAGGTTGTTGTAGAGTAAACAGGAAGAATAAGTTAATTTTCTCCATGTTGCTAATGTTTGCTGTACTATCCTGTTTTGTGTCTGCCACTTGTATTTTAGTTATGCGTTGTGTTAAACTAATTTTTTTCTATGCAAGTGTGTTTATTGTTAGCAATGTTTATTGAAGTGTGGTGTTTTGGTTTTGCTATAATTTGTATTGAGGCTTCTATTTTTTGTGTGACTTCTGATATTGGTGGGCATGAAACATGGGATTTCTGTAATTTCTTTTACTTGTTATACTATACCTTGATTGAAGTATTTTTCGTGTATGAATGACAGAGGGTCCCCTACCGCCAATGTTAATGCGCCAGTCTTCTTGTAGTGTCTGTTTGAAAGAGAAAGGTAAATGGTTAATTGTATATTTATTGTTTTGGTTTTGGAAAAGCATGGTCTTTTTCTGCATGTAATTTTTTTTTTTTTATCTTACCTCTTCTTCTTTCTTTGTGTTCTTTAAAAGTAATCCACTTTCACAGTCCACGCTGCAAATTCTTGAGTGACGCTGTTGATGCAGAGTCTGAATCGTGAAAAAAATGGGAAAGATTGAGCTGCAGGTTAAATATCTATGGGTGTAATATTTTTTTTTGTGGCATTAGTTCCTGTGAATTAATGTCACTTGAATATACATTTTTGATTAGTTTGAGTTAAGATTAGCTTGTTTTTTTTTCTAAGTCCCGCGTCTCGTATTTTTTTCTCGTATGTCCGCAAATTTTGTGAGGTCCGCAGTTGCTGGTAAGGATCGCCTTTGGCGCTCCATGGCAGCAACTGCGGCCCTTGCTTTGCAATATGAATGCTAAAAATATAAATAATAATAGTAATTTGATAATAGTATGACAGCAATATAATAATTGTGTGTGTGTGTGTGTATATATATATATATATATATATATATATATATATATATATATACATATATATACACACACACACAGTATCTCACAAAAGTGAGTACACCCCTCACATTTTTGTAAATATTTTATCATATCTTTTCATGTGACAATACTGAAGAAATTACACTCTGCTACAATGTAAAGCAGTAAGTGTACAGTACAGTTTGTATAACAGTGTAAATTGGGTGTTCCCTCAAAATAACTCAACACACAGCCATTAATGTCTAAACCGTTCGCAAAAAAAGTGAGTACACCCCTCAGTGGAAATGTCCAAATTGGGCCAAAAGTGTCAATATGTTGTGTGCCCACCATTATTTTCCAGCACTGCCTTAAGCCCAATGGGCATGGAGTTTACCAGAGCTTCACATGTTGCCACTGGAGTCCTCTTCCACTCCTCCATGATGACATCATGGAGCTGGTGGATGTTAGAGACCATGAACTCCCCCACCTTCCATTTGAGGATGCCCCACAGATGCTCAATAGGGTTTAGGTTTGCACACATTATTTACCTTCAGCTTCTTTAGCAAGGCAGTGGTCGTCTTGGAGGTATGTTTGGGGTCGTTATCATGTTGGAATACTGCCCTGCGGCCCAGTCTCCAAAGGGAGGGGATCATGCTCTGCTTCAGTATGTCGCAGTACATGTTGGTATTCATGGTTCCCTCAATGAACTGTAGCTCTCCAGTGCTGGCAGCACTCATGCAGGCCCAGACCATGACACTCCCACCAACACATGTATACATCTATACTGAGGAAAGGTATTTGAAAATCACTAAATGACGGAAAACGGATAAGGCACAAAGAACTCAAAAACACTGATATGAGATGAAATCCTCAGTTTGAACGTAAACAGCGATGCAGAGAGAGTGGAGGCAGCATCTAACATCATCAGGAAAATGCATACAGAGGGAGTCAAACACAACATATGATTGACATATGAGTATATATGTGTTGTTCTGGGCCTGCATGAGTGCTGCCGGCACTGGAGAGCTAAAGTTCATTGAGGGAACTATCAATGCCAAAATGTACTGCAACATACTGAAGCAGAGCATGATCCCCTCCCTTCGGAGACTGGGCTGCACGGCAGTATTCCAGCATGATAATGAACAAAAACACGCCAAACACACCTCCAAGATGACCACTGCCTTGCTAAAGAAACTGAAGGTAAAGGTGATGGACTGGCCAAGCATGTCTCCAGACCTAAACCCTAATAAGCATATTTGGGGCATCCTCAAACAGAAGATGGGGGAGTGCAAGGTCTCTAACATCCACCAGCTCTGTGATGTCATCATGGAGGAGTAGATAAGGACTCCAGTGGCAACCTGTGAAGCTCTGGTGAACTCCGTGCCCATGGGTTAAGGCAATGCTGAAAAAATAAGGTTGGCCACACAACATATTGACACTTTGGGCCCAATTTAGACATTAATCATTAATGGCTGTGTGTTAATGGGGACAGCAAATTTACACTGTTATACAGGCTGTACACTTTCTACTTTACATTGTAGCAGTGTCATTTTTTCAGTGTTGTCACATGAAAAGATATAATAAAATATTTTCAAAAATGTAAGGGGTGTGCTCACTTTTGTGAGATACTGTGTGTGTGTGTGTGTATATATATATATATATATATATATATATATACACACACTCTCACTCTCTCTCTCTCTCTCATATATAAATATATATATATATATATATATATATATATATATATACATATACATATATATATATAAACTAATTACAAAAATGTAAGGTATGTGCTCACTTTTGTGAGATACTGTGTGCATATATATATTTATTTATATATATATATATATATATATATATATGTATATATATATATATATATATATATATATATATATAAATATACTCTCTCTCATATCAAAAAGTTGTTGCTAACGCCAAAGGCGCTCCTTGCCAGCAACTACGGACCTGGCAACATTTACGGACTTACGACACAGAAATACGAGACGCGGGACTTAGAAAAAAAAAACATTACGACCTTGCAAAATTACGACATTTACGCCCGACCTTCAAAACATTCAAAACACAATAAGTACACACAATAAACACTTAAAAACCCACAGCAAGAAGGGGGCACCCAGGACCTCTGCAAGTGAACTTACACCTCCATTTAAGTCCAAATTGAAGCGTTTAGAAAACCACCTAAGCGAGAGAAATATGGCCGCCGAAAAAAACGAGAATGAGGCTACAGGACCGTAAACACGCAAAACACCACCAAACACATACGGATTTTCTGAAAAGGCCGGACGAGGTCCAAGAACAAGGACGCTAAATCACCAACAGCCGTGTACCACACATTAGGCTCCATTTTACAACACTAACTTACAGGATGCGGAAGTACACAGGTACCCTAACGGATTTAGCTCGCGCATGCACACTATTTACACTACACACTGCACACATTGCTCACACTTACACAGCAGCTTCCACAGCACTCAAAACACACATTGTATGCTGCAGCAACATGAAAACAGATTGTCAGCTCTTCACCATAATGCTTCCTACATTTATTTCTTCAAAATAGGTAAAGTATATTTCTTCTATATTAATGTATTATTTAGTTCATTACCATACAGCAAACAGCATTAGCTCACTTACAATTTGATTCCTGTCATTTTTTGACGGGCAATATTCTAGTGTAAATATAGTTATATTAATGTTATATGATTAGCACATTATTATTAATAATATCTTTTAACATTACTACCTATTTTTGTATTATATTATTATTATTGGTATTATTACCATATTACTACTATTATTATTATTGTTATTATTGTCATTACAATTATTTATACATTTTAAATGATTATTTTTGCCATTATTTTCCCATTATTTCTAACTTGTGTGCATTGCTGTATTTAATTACAGAAACTTAAGAATATAAATAGTGCAAATGTGTTCAAGAATATCATTGCTGGTTTATCATAGTTATATAATTACATAGTAATTGAGATTGAAAAAAGACTATTAGTCCATCAAGTTCAACATTTTAGATCTCCTCTGAACCTTGTAATATGTGGAATAATAGTTAATTTATCCAGAGGAAGGCAAAGCGAAATTATCATTATCCTTCAGAGCAGGAATGGCCTTGCACTATCATTTTAGCAGTGCACTTAATACCACTATATAGATCCTGAATCACTGAACACAATTGTAAATGGCGTATGGATATAAAGTAGAGATATTGACATCCTTGCTGGGGTGGGGGTGTACAAGCCTTTACTTTTCATGCAATTTGTAATGGTTAAAATATACTATTAAAAATGGTTAATATAAATGTGGAACATATATGTCATATTAACCCTTCATACAGAATTCAAATAAATATTTTATTTGATCTTTACTGTTTCCTTTGCCTCATGTACATATTTCCTATTCGTATAGTACTGATTGAGAAAAGCATAAAAATGGAAACACTGTGAGAATGAGAAATTAGCCATCAGTTGAAATATGGAAAAAGGCAGCCAAGAGGAACAGAATAATAAATCAATTCTAATGAAATACAAAGGGTGTGTATTGATTGGACCTTATCCACACTCTGTACAATCTTGGAATATATATATATATATATATATATATATATATATATATATATATATATTGCCCTTTATAAAAATGGATACATGCCAGTGCTAAGTTAGTACTAACAAACTTCAATGAGCTGTAGCTAAAAATATCTCCAAAAAATAAAATAAAAGGGAATATCTTCAGCAAAAAAGCATATTAAAAGAAAATCCATTTAGATGATTCGTCGGAAAACAGTTATCCTCTGAGTGACTCAGTCAGAAAACAGGATCTTTATTTGGTTAAAAATACAGCAAAAACAACAAAAAACAACAACTTTGGAACATGTAATTTACTCTGCTAAATTAAAAAAATAAAACACTCCTTAATGAACACTATATTATAACAAGATAATACGTATATAATTATAAAAGAGAATGCATTTCTCAATCCTGAGTTAGAGTTTTGTTGTCATACACACATGCTTCAGGCTATAGTTTTGGACATCCTTAATACATTTTAAATAGCAAACAGAAATTATTAAAACGGGTCTGTGAATCTGTACCTAATAGGTTAAATATTGTTAGCTTGACTTTTAACACTTTTAAAGGGACATGGAACTAAAACACCACAGTTTTTTCATGCATCTAAAAGAGCATGTTTTTAAACATTACATGAATTACTTTCTGCATGCAAAAAATCGCATCACCCCCAGCTACAGGCCCACTGTGTCTCCTCCCTTCTTCCCCACATCCTCCTCCTCCCTCCTTATCCTCCTCCTCTCTTTCCCCCTCTTCAACTACCCCCTCCTCTCCCTCCAACTACCTCCCTTTCCCATCTCTTACTTTAATCAGATGAGCTCCTGCTGCTTCTCTCCTGCAGCACGGCTCCTGGCTGTGTCATTAGCATATACCGTTCCGGTCACAGACGCACTGCAGGGAGAGAAAAGCAGCAGGAAAGGGAGGTAATTGGAGGGAGAGGAGTAAGTTATTGGAGAGGGGGAAAGAGAGGATGAGGATAAGGGGGGAGGAGGAGGATAAGGAGGGAGGAGGAGGATGAGGGGAAGGAGGATAAGGGGGGAAGGGACGAATAGGAGGATAAGGGGAAAAGAGGGGGAAGGGCGGAAGAGGGGTAAGAGACACAGAGGAGGGAGGAAATAGACACAGGGGAGGAATAGACACAGGGGAGGAGAGGGGGGAAGAGACATGGAGAGGGAGATGGGGTGAAGAGACAAAATAGCAATTAAACCATAAAACTTGACTCACACTGACTAAAACACATTTCTGGTTCAATGTTTACAGTGTTTACATTCATAATCAAAAACATTATTAGAGCCAACTTGCTTTAAATATTTTTTAGAAATTCCAGACAATTAATTGATGTCCGTTCTAAAAATTTTTTAAATACCATACAATACCATAAGGGTTACTACCCCCAAAAAATACTCTTCATAATAATAATAATAATAATAATAATAATAATAATAATAATATAATAAAAATATTAATAATAATAATTTGTGTGGAGTTAAAAAACTAATTATTCTCACTACCTATGCGTTCAATGGATCCTGTTTATCAAGTGGCAATAATCTTAAAGAGACATGGGGGAGGCAAAGGGGGGGAACGAGACACAGGGGAGGGAGAGGGGGGTCAAAGAGACACAGGGGAAGGGGAAAAGAGAGACACAAGGGAGAGAAAGGAGGGGGACAGGAGACACAAGGCAGGGAGTGGAGGGGGGGAAGAAGACACTAGGCAGGGAGAGGAGGGGGGAAAGGAGACACAAGGGAGGGAGAAGAGGGGAAAAATGACCCACAAACAGCATTGCCAGGCTTAAAATGTTATTCCCGTCATTGTTGATGGGCAAGTAGCTAGTTATCAAATAAAAAGCAATCGTTAATACAAATTCAGGACATTCTCTGTTTTGTGCCAGTAGGTGGCGAAACTGTGGCTTGCCGAAACTTTGTTCAATTTCTCAGGGTTATATTTAGAGGTTACGATTTATGCTTTAGGGTTCTTGTAGTGGCATATGATAAGCGTTACATAGTAAAGTAGTGGCATGCTGTCGCTGTCCGCGATACTATTTTACCATATAAAGCTTATCATGTGACACTACCCTAACACTAACTCATAACCATAACTCCTAAAACAAACACTCACCCTGAGATAAAATTGAAGTAATCTCGGCAAACAACTGTTGCGCTGCCCTGTGTCTGCTGCATTGCTGATGGACACGAAACAGGAAAGATCCCAAATTCAATCCGACTAAACAAAAAACTACCAATATCTGATTATCATTATCACACAGGATTCTCTGCGTCAATTCTTTGGTATTGCTGGTTGCCATGACAACAGCGACAGTTGCAAAGAGAACTCTAGCTGTCTACATGAAATGAAGTGCTATTCAGCTTAGTGCACTAGTAATGTGTCCAGGCTCTCTCTCTCACTCCCAGCCTCAGTCATTATCCTGTCGAGGCACCAATACACAAACACTCTCTGGACATAAGTAGTAAGTGATGCTTTGTTCACTACA
Organism: Discoglossus pictus; assembly: GCA_027410445.1. Lineage (NCBI taxonomy): Eukaryota > Metazoa > Chordata > Amphibia > Anura > Alytidae > Discoglossus > Discoglossus pictus. The sequence goes on from CM050165.1 coordinate 286,482,944, forward strand.
ATTGTGATTCTCCAAACAATGTTTTGGCATATTGTGTAACTGGGAATCCCTTTTATATTCCTTTTCTGCTTGAGGTTAAATATGTTTAATGTTTTTACTGTTTTGCTACATACAAATTAGCAAATAAACCATAAAACTTGACTCACACTGACTAAAACACATTTCTGGTTTAATGTTTACAGTGTTTACATTGATAATCAAAAACATTATTAGAGTCAACTTGCTTTACATTTTTTTTAGAAATTCCAGACAATTAATTGAGGCCCATCCTAAAAAAAGTATAAATACAATACAATACCAGAAGGGTTACTACCCACCAAAAATACTCTTCATAATAATAATAATAATAAAGATTTGTATGGAGTTTAAAAAAAAAATATTCTCACTACCTATGCTTTCTACGGATCCTGTTTATCAAGTGGCAATAATCTTAAAACATACTCATAAATCACAGTAGCGCTCCTGGGGGCATGCAATTTGTTTACAGTTGGAGCCACTGGCCATCAATAGCAACAGTGCCATGGACATGTGACTATTGTGGCATGTTCTGGTGGATATATATGTCTGATGCAGCTAGAAAAATGTCTCTCCTGGCATCTTGTAATAGCAGCATTAGGATGAGTTCCACCGCACTTGGAAAATAATATATTACTTTATTCCACAAAATATTAAACAAGAAACAACCAGGAAATACCATCACAAAAAAAAGATTGATAATCTATGAGGAAATATCCAGTAGTGCACAAAATACATTAGCCATTTCTCATTTTCCCTATTTTGTAATATTGTATCCTATACTGTTGTTGATCTTACATTTTGTGGAATTAAAGTTTTTTTATTAATATATAATGTGTCCCTCTTTGATATAGTTACACAGTTACATAGTTACATAGGACCTCATTCAATTGCGATTTGGCCAATTGAATAGGGGTCTAAATAAGCACATAACATATTTGTTTTAAATAAGTTTTTAGTTAGTAAGCATCTATCCAAAAGCAAGGTTTTCACTAACTAAAAACTTCTTTAAAAAAAATATGCTATGTGCTTATTTAGACCCCTATTCAATTGACCAAATCGCAATTGAATGAGGCCCATAGTAATTTAGGTTGAAAAAAATACTTTAGTCCATCAAGTTCAACTTTTTAGATCTTCTCTGATCTGCAATACCCAGATTTATTGTTAATTGACCCAGAGGAAGGCAAACAGAAAAAAAAACAAAAAAACCCAGTGAGACTTTGCCAATTGTCTTAACAGGGTAAAACATATAACATTCCTTCCTGACCCCAGATAACTGGTGATCGGATTCATCCCTGGATCAATACTCCCTCTCTATTGATCCAGGATAGCCCTTAATGCCCTTTTTATTTGAAAATATATCCAATCCCTTTTTAAAGTCATTTATCGAATCCGCTGTCACCACCTCCTTTGGTAGATAATTCCACAGATTAACCACCCTTACTGTGAACAACCCTTTTCTTTCTTTAAGGTGAAATCTTTTTACTTCTAATCTCAAAATATGTCCCCTTGTATTGACATAGTAAATAAGTTAAATTTCGTTAGTCTTTCTTCATAACTTTACCCCCATTCCCTTTATTAGCTTTGTTGCCCTTCTCTGTACATTTTCCTGCTCTAAAATGTCCTTTTTATGTAGTGGTGCCCGAAATAGTACTCCATATTCCAAATTAGGGCGTACTAGGGATTTGTATAGTGGCAGAATTATATTTGCTTTCCTTGCTTCTATACCCTTCTTAATACATGCTAATATTTTACTTGCCTTTACAGATGCTGCTTGGCATTGAGAACTGTTACCTAGGCAGTTGTCCACAAGTACTCTCAAATCCCTTTCAATATCTGATATCCCTAGATTTGCTCCATTAAGATTATAAATTGCATGGCTATGTTTCCTTCCCAGATGGACAACTTTATATTTATTCGTATTAAATCTCATCTGCCAATTAGATGTCAATTCATCTAATTTATGCAAATCCCTTAGGAGGGACAGTACATCTTTTTCGGATTTAATTACCTTGCACAACTTAGTGTCATCAGCATAAATGGAGATGATAGTTTCCAATCCTACTTCTAAGTCATTAATAAATATGTTAAAAGGAGGGGACCTAATACTGAGCCCTGAGGGACCCCACTTACCACATTAGTCCAATCGGAGTATGGTCCATTTACAACCAACCTTTGCTTCCTGTCTTTTAGCCAGCTCTCGATCCATGAACAGATATTTACTGCAATTCCTGTATCCCTTAGTTTGCTCAAAATTCTCCCATGTGGCACTGTATCAAAAGCCTTTGCAAAATCCAAAAAGACTACATGCACTGAGTTGCCTTGATCCAAGTTCCTACTATCCTCCTCATAGAAACTAATTAAGTTTATTTGACATGACCTATCCTTCATAAATTCATGTTGGCTCCTACTTATAATCCTGTTTTAATAGACATATTCCTGTATATTATCCCTTATTAACCCTTCTAAAAGCTTTCCCACTACCGAAGTGAGACTCACTGGTCTATAATTCCCCGGATTTGCTCTTGCTCCCTTCTTAAATATAGCTATCAGCTCTGTATTTCTCCAGTCATCTGGTAGAGACCCTGTGTTGAGTGAATCCTGAAAAATTAGATATATTGGTTTTGCAATTACAGAGCCCAGTTCCCTTGATACCCTTGGATGTATTCCATCAGGACCCAGGGCTTTATTAACATTTTTTTTTCAACCTCTTTTGGATTTCTTCCTGCGTTAGTCAGTTATTTGGTGAAGGTAGTGTAGCCACATTATATTGCAGTGACCCAACCACTGGTACCTCCCTTGTGTATACCGAAGAAAATAACCTATTTAGCTCATCTGCCTTTTCCTGGTGACTAATTATCAGACGGCCTGTGTCACATTGTAATGTTCCCATAGCTTCCTTCCTGGCCTTCTTCCTATTATTATATTTAAAAAATATTTTAGGGTTATTCTTACTCTCCTTTGCAACTAACTTTTCATTTTCAATTTTTGCCAGTCTAATAGACCTTTTGCAAGCCTTGTTGATTTCCTTGTACTCACATAAAGCAGTCTCTGTCCCCTCGTTTTTATAATTTAAATCCTTGTTTTTTACTCCTTATCTTCATCTTTAATTCATTGCTAAGCTACGTGGGTTGTGATTTACTCCTTCTAGTTTTATTTCCACATGGTATATGGTGATAAGTATGTTTAGTTAGTAAGGATTTGAACATTGTCCATTTATGTTTAGTATTTTTACCTGTCAGTTCTTTGTCCCAGTCTATACTTTGTATCACTGCCCTTAGACCGTTAAAATCTGCCCTTTTAAAATTAAGAGTTTTTGTTAGCCCCTTACAGTTTTTTTAATTCAATCTCAAATGAGACTGTGCTGTGATCGCTATTTCCCAAACGTTGCCCTATTTCCACATTTGATTCTATATCAATATTATTTGTAATCACTAAATCCAAGGTAGCCTAATTTCTAGTAGGTTCTTGTTTAACCTGGACCAGATAATGATCCCTGAGTGTACTCAAGAACCTGCTCCCCTTAGCTGAACTGCTGGTCTCATTTATCCAGGGTAATTAAAATCTCCCATTATTAGAACTTGACCATGCTTAGCTACATTTCCAATTTGAACAATAATTGCATTTCCTTACTTTCATTTATATTTTGGGGTTTATAGCATACTCCTACTAATATTCTTTTAGAATGTGCTGCTCCGCTATTTAACTCTACCTACAAACATTCAACTTTATCACTAAGTCCACCATAAATATCTTCTCTGACTATAGGCTTAAATTCAGGCTTAACATAGACAAATTCCTCCTCCTCTTTTATCATTGCCTCTATCTCTATCTCTACCATTGCCTCTATCACCCTGTCTACCTTCTTAATAATAGAGTCCCCAACCACCAAAACTTGCCTGTTGCTCTGCCTATTCTCCCCTACCACTCCGCCAGTAGAACTGTTCTCCCGGCTGTTAGAGGGAACAGCTCTATCTGGCATTGCCATTCCTGAATGGACATCCGCAACAGTTTCACTCAATCTGGCTAATCTGTTGGTGCTTGCCAACTCAGAACTGGCCTCCCTCCTGCTCCTGTTCCCCCTGCTTCCCCTTGTAACTGTAACCGAGCTACCTCCTCCTCAGTAGCCCCAGCTCCACCCTCCATGCTAGGCCCAGCTAAACTGTGGTCCGTGAGCACCAACCCCCTTTCTAGTGGAGCAATAACACTAAGTGCTGCAATTCTCCTCTCCAGTTCTCCAATTTGAGTTTCAAGATAGGCAACATGCTTACACCTGTCACAGAGGTATGGACCCTGGATCATCTGTTCTAGTAGTGCATACATATGACAGGATGTACACTGAGTGAGGTAGCCACTGGACTGACTCATAATTACAGTGTGTAAAAAAAAATGTATAAAGCACTATAATGTTCTCCCCCTCTGCACTCCCTCATTATATTTACACTAATACTAGAACTGCCCTTATGCTAGAAGTGTTTGCACCTTCCCCTGTTTTTAATAGGTACTTACAACTCAGCTACCCACTAATCACTGCACAAGTACACACACTTACTGTTCAGGAGTATTTAGATTAGTATAAAAGGAGTAAATGGTGGGCTCCGCTACCACCAAATTTAGATTAGGTGATTTATCACAAAAACTGTCTATTTGTGTTTAAAGTATTGTACAGATAACAAGATACTTAGATAATACATATAACCAGTGATTGTCCTTGCCTAATTTTTACATGTTTTCAGAATATGCATTGTAGATTGATTTTGTGAATAAATTATGAACTTTTACTGAATCATTTTCTTGTCAGTTCACTCAAATAATTATGCTCATTACTGCTCATTCTAACTACAGATGGTATACAGGTGTGTATATATAGGTGTCCCTTTTTCTTCTGTGTTTTCCATATATCTTTACACTTTTCCACTCCTGTTGGTACATACAATATATATATACTTGGATATTTACCTTTGCAAGTTAAAATTTTAATAATTTAAAAAGGTACATGGTACCGCCTCCGAACTTTATACTGGCCTTCATTTATATATACAGTTGTTCAGGAGAAATCACGAGACAGATGCAAGCAGACCACAAAAAGTCACACACTGATATACCTTTACACAGGCAAAAACCCCACCCACTCTCAGCTGCCCACTGAACAAGTACACAACACACTTACTGTTCAGGAGTAATCACAGAACAGACACAGCCCCATTTATGTTTAAATTAAATTCAATAGATTTTAAACGGAACTACCTCTGTAATAACTGTAACATTTCATGTTTATGCAAGTTTCATATTGGTCATCTATAAATGTATGTGTCTTACTTATACTCATTTCATTTTTCTGACAGTGATATATTCATATGACTTTGCGTATGTGTCACATTGGATTCTTATTCTGGATGCAATGCACCCAACTTGTCTTAACAAGGGCAATGCTATAATGTTATAACAACAAACTCATATGTAGAGAATTATTCTTTTACATTCTTAATTTTTATTTTCTATTGTTTTTTCAGTTATTTGCTTTTAATGTTGTGTTCATGAGTTATTCTATTACATATTGTGTGATAGAACTTTTTGTACTGCTGTGAAACCTCAAGCCTACATGACTGAATGAAAACATGCAATTTTAATTAAAGCAAACAAAAGTGTGACATTTTAACATGTGTGGAATATGTTATATTTTATTCATAACAATTGATTTGTTGCACAATTAACAATGGCCAATACACTGTTTCCATTGGTTTACATTATTGTCTGATGTAAACTGAGAATTTAAAAGATTGCCTGAGATTGACAACAGCTCAGATATATACAAAGATTGTTTGTATGATACTTGTTTCTTTAACATTTTTGTTTCATATTCATAATCACAATTGTATTAAGTTAACACTAACATAATATTACAGTGTTTCGTTAATTGAAAGTTGTGTTATTTAAATAATTTAATCAGCAATTTTAAAGCATATACTTAACCCAAGCTGTGATTTTCTTATTGAGAAAATGATTTAATAAACTAAATCACAGTTTAACCTCCAAAATGTATTGATGCAAGCAAATAGTCATTTATTTGATTTATTTACATAGCACATTTAAATCCCAGCTGAAAAGTATGCCTTTAGATATAATAATTATCTATTGAGTCATTGTGAAAAGATAAATATTGAACTGAAAAGGCCAATTTGCATAATTTATCTTTGACTTTTGATTTTAACATTAATTAAATAAGAGCAGTATTTTGTAAATCAGATTAAAATATATATTTCTTTTCATCTGGCATACAAAGTTCAAACAAAATATAATCAGAATTCATTTAAATGCTTTTAGTAAAACTCAAGCTACTATGTATTTTTTTTCCCTAAAAATGTTGGTTCTTGGTTTACCATGAAAGATTAAGTAGATCAATTACATTTAATACACTTATCTTGAAACAATTTCTTCTGGAAGTGCACATATTAGAGAGTGAGCAGAAGGAATAAGAGAAAATGTGCTGGTAAATAGAGATGTCGCGAACAGTTCGCCCGCGGTCTATTCGCTGTGATTTTGGCATGTTCGCGTTCGCAGCAGACGGCGAACACATGCACTTTTCGGTTCGCCCCCTATACTTTATCATTGAGGAAACTTTGACCCTGCACCTCACAGTCAGCAGACACATTCCAGCCAATCAGCAGCATACACTCCCTTCCAGAGCCTTCCATCTAAAGGACAGGCTAATATTCTGCTCTGTTTCACCAGTCATAGTTGGTGTACCATACATTGAAAAAAACAACCCTTTTTTTCCTTTAATCTAATTTCAGTCACCTGCCTGTGTCAGGCTCACAGCTTATATTGTGCTCAGTGAAATAAAACAACACTTTTTTGACTGTAATAGATTGAATAGCAATTGCCTGCCTACAGGTGTGTGTGTGAAGCCTATTGCATCTACTCTGCCAACTTTTGCCAGTGCACAGTGATACGTCATATCTGGTGCAAGCGTAGTGTACAGTGACATGAAACAACACTTTTTTGACTGTAATAGATTGAATAGCAATTGCCTGTCTACAGGCGTGTGTGTGAAGCCTATTGCATCTACTCTGCCAACTTTTGCCAGTGCACAGTGACACTCATATCTGGTGGCACTTTAGATTGCACGTGCAGTGCCCCAAATTTGAAGTAGGAGGTCCGACCAAGCATTTTTTTCCATCTCCCTGTTTCAAAAATCAATGCCATATACACGTCCCCTAATAGTGGATGTAACAGGGATTAAACCGATAGGAATAGTACTACTTAACAGTACACACCTTATAATAACGCAGACAGAGGCAACGCAGAGAGAGGAGTCTGAAGAAGAGGAGTCAGAGGAGGAAGGTGGCTTTGAGGAGGTGGATGACCAAACACAGCAGGCGTCCCAGGGGGCTTGTTGTCACCTTTCGGGGACCCTTGGTGGCTGGGTGGAGGAAGAGACCTTCAATGACATCAGTGAGGACAAAGAACGGGACATGGCTAGCTTGGTATCCAACCTTGTGCAAATGGGGAGTTTGCGGTTGTGCAAAGGGACTGTTTGCGGTTGTTTGCGGTGCATTAAACGGGGAGATTGGTCTGTTACTGTGTAGCGGGTGTAACCCTTACACTACCTGATCGATACAACATCATACCTGATGTTTTAAAGCATGTTATTCCAAACAATTTAGGAATGTTAGATGATGTATGCCCTTTATGGCTTAAAACCAGACTCTGCATCAACTATGCAATTTTCCGTGGGAGTTTTGCCATGGATCCCCCTCCGGCATGCCACAGTCCAGGTGTTAGTCCCCTTGAAACAACTTTCCCATCACTATTGTGGCCAGAAAGAGTCCCTGTGGGTTTTGAAATTCGCCTGTGCATTGAAGTCTATGGCGGTTTGCCGGGTTCGCCCATTTGCGAAAATTTGCTGGAAGTTCGCGTCCGCTGTTCGCGAACCGAAAATTTGATGTTCGCGACATCACTACTGGTAAATGAATATGTAACACAAATGGTAAATATGTTGTAGGGAATTACAATTTATATAAAACCTGTAAATGCATCAATTGACCTACCTCATTCATTTGAATTCTGAATTTTAATATTGAATTAGTGCCTGTATTACAAATTGACATTTCATAAAGACGTTTCATTAACATGCTGAATAAACTAATCTTCTTTGTGATTTTCTCCACACATGACTAAAGAATTTTTTTTTCATATGACCAAAGTATTTATATCTTCCTTTGTTACATTTTTATATACTACTTGTTTTCAGTTAATGTAAAATACATTTTTCTTAACATAAGAATAATCAATGAATCATTCAAACTTTATAACACATGTATAATATGTCTAAAATTATGATGGAACATAGAATTCAATTAAATGACCCAAATAATAAATAACACTTCAAAAATTATAGTTATGTAAATAATACAAATATAATCATAATAAAAATGTAAAAACCTAAGAAATGTACTTTGTAAAGGAGTAATATATAAAAGTTGATCATTTACAGTGGATATAAAACGTCTACACTCCCCTGTTAAAATGTCCGGTTTCTGTACTGTAAAAAAATGAGACAAAGAGAAATAATTTCAGAACTTTTTCCACCTTTAATTAAGCATCAGAGGGATCTCATTGTTAAAAGGTATCAGTTAGGAGAAGGGTACAAAAGAATTTCCAAGGCATTAGATATACCATGGAACATAGTGAAGACAGTCATCATCAAGTGGAGAAAATATGGCACAACAGTGACATTGCCAAGAACTGGAGCTCCCTCCAAAATTGATAAAAAGACAAGAAGAAAACTGGTCTGGGAGGCTACCAAGAGGCCTACAGAAACATTAAAGGAACTGCAGGAATGTCTGGCAAGTACTGGCTGTGTGGTACATGTGACAACAATCTCCCATATTCTTCATATGTCTGGGCTATGGGGTAGAGCCTTTTCTTACGAAGAAAAACATCCAACCAGGCTACATTTTGCAAAAACACATCTGAAGTCTCCCAAAAGCATGTGGGAAAAAGGTGTTATGGTCTGATGAAACCAAGGTTGAACTTTTTGGCCATAATTCCAAAAGATTGGTTTGGCGCAAAAACAACACTGCACATCACCAAAAGAACACCATACCAACAGTGAAGCATGGTGGTGGCAGCATCATGCTTTGGGGCTGTTCTTCTTCAGCTGGAACTGGGGCCTTAGTTAAGATAGAGGGAATTATGAACAGTTCCAAATACCAGTCAATATTGGCACAAAACCTTCAGGCTTCTGCTAGACAGCTGAACATGAAGAGGAACTTCATCTTTCAGCATGACAACGACCCAAAGCATACATCCAAATCAACAAAGGAATGGCTTCACCAGAAGAAGATTAAAGTTTTGGAATGGTCCAGCCAGAGCCCAGACCTGAATCCGATTGAAAATCTGTAGGGTGATCTGAAGAGGGCTGTGCACAGGAGATGCCCTCGCAATCTGACAGATTTGGAGTGTTTTTGCAAAGAAGAGTGGGCAAATCTTGCCAAGTCAAAATGTGCCATGCTGATAGACTCATACCCAAAAAGACTGAGTGCTGTAATAAAATCAAAAGGTGCTTCAACAAAGTATTAGTTTAAGGGTGTGCATACTTATGCAACCATATTATTTTATTTTTATATTTTTTCTTCCCTCTACCTAAAAGATTTCATGTTGTTTTTCAATTGAGTTGTACAGTTTATAGGTCACATTAAAGGTGGAAAAAGTTCTGAAATTATATATCTTTGTTTCATTTTTTTACAGCACAGAAACCTGACATTTTAACAGGGGTGTGTAGACTTTTTATATCCACTTTATACTGTTTTGTGAACATTTTGTAATTCATCATACTGTTTGCATGTTTTTTAGATAGGGTTGGAAAAAGTTTTTTGATCAGTATCACATTTCTAAAAGTCAAGTCTAAACCAACAGTCATGGTCCAAGCATATAGCATTTGGCAGCCAAGCCAACACAATCATTCCATGCCCCCGCCCGAAATTTCTTAGAAGGCTGACTTGCAGCTATGGGATTTTTGAAAAACTAATTACCGGAAGCTATTCTATGGCTTTCTGAAAAAGCATCCTGTAAAATGTACTGATCCGCACCCAATTTTCCCAGAACTCTCTAGCTCTAACATTTTCTCAATGCAGCCTGCTCTGAATCACAGTAATCTCCACAGCAATGCTACAGAATGGTACCCACTAACTTAAACATACTACACTAACTCTAACATCCTCCCTTATCCCTATCTATCTAAATTCCTTCTCATGGCAGGAAAGGGGTTAATAATAATAAAAAATAGTGCAGGGGTTTATGACTCCTACAACTATGACTGTATACCCCCTATGAGAGATAAGATTTATAGGATCTCCCTTGATTCCTGCTACCACCTATGAGCATGGGTATCCCTAGGATTTTCAATTTGTAACTACCACTCCTAATAAGTCAGGGGATCTCAGGGATCCCCTCTCAATACCGGCTACCCCCTATGAGCCTGGGTATCCTTCGAGATTCTCAATTTATACCTGCCTTTCATCCAGGGGATCCACCATGTATAGTATGTAATATGTTAATTGTTAGATGTCACAAAGTATGATGTAAGTGCCAATTTAGGTCCTTATTTTTAACCATATATAAAAGTAGAAGATGATTACCAAAATGTTGTTAAATCTAAATTATATATATACTAGCGACTTGCCTGTCAAAAATGACGTAGATAAAATTTGAAGGCTCCCCCCTCTAACTTGCTGGCCTCGCGATGTGCACCTTTGGCGCTCTTTGCAAGCCTCTCCCACCGTCTACTTCACATGCCTCGCGATGAGCGCCTTTCAAAGTCTTGCAGGAAGGCGCTGAGCGCTGAAGGCCTACAGCCTCCGGAGCTCAACACGGGCCTGGCAATGAGCACCTCCAGCGCTCATTTCCAGCCTTTTTCAAAGTCTTGTGGGCCTGGTGATGAGCTCCTTTGGCGCTCATCCTGAGCCTGGCATTGAGCACCTTTGGCGCTCATTGCAGTCCCCATCATTTCAAAGTTGTGCCGGCCTCGCGTTGAGTGCCTTCGGCCCGTAAATTTTAACATTGCGTGACCAACATTTGTAATTACCACAACTATTATATGTGATAGGGAGATTGCTTTTCAGATGGCAGTAATCTCACGAATACAAAAATATTCATATACTATGTATCATACATTCTCATATGTGCAACAAACATTTGTAGAGAACTAAAAAAGTGGAGAGTAAGAGAAGATATCACATCTTTTACTGAATACTGTGAAGGGCGGTATCACCAGTGATGGTGAATTTTCTCTGCAGACCTTCATGAATCTCAACACTTGTTTAATTGCCTAATTGTTTGAATGTAAGGTTTTTATCCTACATAACTAGTCATACTATTAAATGGGCTGCTTGTTTTTTAGAGTGCATAGTAGGTTATTTAGAGTACATCTGTCATTAGCAATGATGAGATCACTTAGTTTTGTTCTCCTAGATTTAGGCACAATCAGTCCCAACCAGTTCTTTTTTTACAGCCTCAGGCTGGCCACAATGATAGTTCTCACACTCCAGTGTATAACAACTGTATATACCTTCTAATGAATTTGACATATATGATTGCTCTCAGTACGGTGATGTGTTCAGGATCAATTCTGTTTTTAGGGTGTGTCCAGCCCTTTAATAGGCATTACATTACAGCACTTGTTGTGAGCCATATGTGTTTCCTGATTTATATTAATCTCTTGAGTACTGGGTCTGTGTTACTAGTGATATTGATATATGTTATATGAAGATTTATAATTGCCAATAGATAATTTTCCCAGATGTATACTGACTCAAACATATTGATGGTAAATTATAATTTTTAATACCACATATGTGCCTATGGCAATGTTAAGTATGGATTTCTAATGCACTTACATGCTTTTTCATGATTGTTTAGTACTCTACTGTCTTTTAACTGCTTTTAATAGGTCTCAGCAATGCTTTTAAAAGCATTTACGGGTGGTATTTAGAGCACAGAAATGTTCTTGAAAAATCAGCTTACGTTTTGGTTTATTTAGCTTCAGTAGGTTGCGTTAGCACTGTAAAATGGAATAGTGATCGCCTTTGTGTGAAAATAACTTAGTAGAACTGGTCATTCAACAATATTTTGTGGTGCTCTCATGCAGCCTTGTAAAAAAGAGTAAAAAAGAGTGATATTGATTGGTATATTACTAAGTTGCGGTGCTACGTGCACTGTATCTTAGCAAAAAAGTGATTTAAATAGGGACCTAATTCTGCAAATTGTTTAGAAAGTACAGTTACTATGCAACTGTTGAGGACATTATCCACACATGTCTGTTTTTAAAGTTTGCAACAGAAGTAAAATTAGAAGATTATAGACACAGAATAGGAAAAAAACACAGGAGCAATTTACTAAGAGGACACAAAATGGGTTGCTATCTACCATGGCTCATTGCACATCAGTTCTACTCGGGTCTCTGTGCAATATTTTAAATCAATTGTATTGTAATTATTATGAGCCATGGTAGATCTTCAACACCCAGAGTAGCATAGTAATGCAAAGTGCTGTCTATTGGTGCAGACGCCATATTTGTTGACAAACCTTCAATGGCTGGCAATATACTAATAAGAATGTATAAGACCAACAACAAACCAAGCAAAATGATACCATGCCAGGGCCTGGTTAGTTACATTACCTATTAATAAAATGTGACACTGCACACTACACTAGCTAGCTATGATCCTGGAGTGGGTTACCAGTTCCTTCTCCAGTTGACTGCAATTTGTCTGACTTCTGTGCTATAACCTGCCCATCTTGGGTGACCTTACATGGTTTAGCTCACTGCTTCATTGAAGTACATACGCCCCTCCACCATGATAAGTTAGCAATTCCGAAGGGGGAACATTTTCTTTACTTAGATTTACAGCCTTATTAAATTGCAATTTGGCAAATTCTAAAGGGCTCTATATAAGCACATAGTATCCCCCCCCCCCCCCCCCCCAAAGTTTTTAGTTCGTGAAGATCTTGCTTTTGGATAGAAGTTCACTGATTAAAAACTTCTGTAAAAAAATAGGCTATGTGCTTATATAGAGCTCTTTAGAATTTGCTGAATTGCAATTTAATAAGGCTGTTAATGACCATTTGTTGGTTTCTATAATTAAATGAGTATATACGTTTTTGTTGAATCCATCAAATTGGACATCCATTGTTGATCCCACAGATGGGTGAGCCATGAGTTTTCTGATATATCTTTCTATTAATGTGTATGTTCCTGTTAACTTGTTTTCAAATTGTCAGAGAATGAAGTATACCACTGGGAAGGTGAGCCATGTTTCTTTAATGTGTAATTAAATGCTTGATTAAAGTATTTGGTTCTTTAAATATTTCTGTTTCAAATTTCACCCAGCATCTGGTATTATTTTGTGGTGTACTATTTAGTTTACTGTGATGTTCTAGTTATTATTATTAATTTTTTTATTATTATTATTCTAATTATCCTTTATTTGTATTGCGCCAAAATATTCCATAGAGCTATACAGGGTTAAGAACAAGTCAAAAACAATTTGAACATAATGCAGAAGAATGGATGGCCCTGTTATTGGGCTTTCAATCAAACATACACAGTGCTTTTATTAAACAAAAGAAACTCACAAACTTGCAATCTAAAGGGTGTGGATGAGGTACAGGAGTGGGTGGGAGAATATTTTGAGACAAGAGCAGAGATATAGGAGGGCACATTATTGTTAAGGGCATTATATGTTAGGGTCAAGATTTAAAAATTGTATATAGTGGATATATTTTTCTTATATTTATGGGAAGCCAGTTGAGTGACTGATAGAGAGGTGCTGCAGACACTGAGCGTTGATTTGGTATACAAATCTAGCAGATGCATTCAATATGGATAGGAGTGGAGACAGACCGGTGATGGGAAGGCTAGAAAGGAGATAGTTGCAGTAGTCAAAGCAAAATATGATGAGAGAGAATTAGAATTTTAGTTGTGTCTTGTGTAAGGTAGTGATCTATTTTGAAGATATTTTTTAGGTGAAAATGACAAGATTGTGTGATTGATGAATGTGAGGAATGAAAGAGGGAACAGGATCCAGTAGAACCCCAAGACAGCGGGTCTGGGAGGTGGGAGTGATGATGAGATATATGTAAGGAGTGGAAGCTGAGGAGGAGGGTGAAAAGTTAAGGATCTTTTTCTTTGACATGTTGAGTTTGAGTTGACGGCCGGATATCCAGGCGGGTAGGCTGAAGAGTCGGTTAACAATTGGAGCTAGCAGAGAAGGAATAGTTCAGGTGCTGAGATGTAGATTTGAGTGTCATCTGCATATAAATGATACTAAAATCCAAAAGATTTTATTAGGACACAAATGGAGGATGTGAAAATGAGGGGGCCTAGAACTGAACCCTTGGGGTATGCCGATAGTTAGAGGGTGAGGCAAAGAAGAGAAGCCAGAGAAGGAGACACTTAATGTTCGATTTTCTAGATGAGATTTGAACCAATAGAGAACAGTGTCACGGATGACGAGAGAGCAGAGAGTTTGGATAAGAGGGTGATCAACAGTGCCAAAGGCTTTATAATAGGCTAGAAACAAAGAACTGCCCTTTGCAATTTTAGTCAGATGTTCTGATTAACATTGGAAGTGTACAAAGAAAATAAATATGTTTTTTAAGTGTATTCATCTTTGCAGAGTATATACTCCCTAACAAGAAGGTTTTATAGGAAGCCACAATGTTAATATCTTTACGTGAGCTTTGAACATAAATTGAACATGCATTAAAGATAAGTTTGGTTGTTTTGGGGATCGCAATGCTCAGATATTCTCTACAAGCTTTGGTAGTGAAATATTTAGTGCTTCATACTTATTTGTATTGATTTTATATCCTGACATATCAATAAATCCACCTTATCAAAGACCTTTTTGGCATTCAGAGATATAAGCATGAGAGGCGCAAATCTATTGGCCAGTACTTTTGAATAGAGCTTAAGGTCACAGTTAAAGGTACAGTCAGGTCCATAAATATTGGGTCATCGAAATAATTCTTTTTGGCTCTATACACCATCACAATGGATTTGAAATGAAACGAACAAGATGTGCTTTAACTGCAGAGTTTCAGCTTTAATTTGAGGGTATTTACATCCAAATCAGGTGAACGGTGTAGGAATTACAACAGTTTGTATATGTGCCTCCCACTTTTTAAGGGACCAAAAGTAATGGGACAGATTAACAGTCATAAAACAAACTTTCACTTTTTAGTACTTGGTTGCAAATCCTTTGCAGTCAATTACAGCCTGAAGTCTGGAACGCATAGACATCACCAGACGCTGGGTTTCATCCTTGGTGATGCTCTGCCAGACCTCTATTGCAACTGTCTTCAGTTCCTGCTTGTTCTTGGGGCATTTTCCCTTCAGTTTTGTCTTCAGCAAGTGAAATGCAGGCTCAATTGGATTCAGATCAGGTGATTGACTTGGTCATTGCATAACATTCCACTTCTTCCCTTAAAAAACTCTTTGGTTGCTTTTGCAGTATGCTTCGGGTCATTGTCCATCTGCACTGTGAAGCGCTGTCCAATGAGTTCTGAAGCATTTGGCTGAATATGAGCAGATAATATTGCCCGGAACACTTCAGAATTCATCCTGCTGCTTTTGTCAGCAGTCACATCATCAATAAATACAAGAGAACCAGTTCCATTGGCAGCCATACATGCCCACGCCATGACACTACCACCACCATGCTTCACTGATGAGGTGGTATGCTTTGGATCATGAGCAGTTCCTTTTCGTCTCCATACTCTTCTCTTCCCATCACTCTGGTACAAGTTGATCTTAGTTTCATCTGTCCATAGGATGTTGTTCCAGAACTGTGAAGGCTTTTTTAGGTGTTGTTTGGAAAACTCTAATCTGGCCTTCCTTTTTTTGAGGCTCACCAATGGTTTACATCTTGTGGTGAACCCTCTGTATTTACTCTGGTGAAGTCTTCTCTTGATTGTTGACTTTGACACACATACACCTACCTCCTGGAGAGTGTTCTTGATCTGGCCAACTGTTTTGAAGGGTGTTTTCTTCACCAGGGAAATAATTCTTCGGTCATCCACCACAGTTGTTTTCCGTGGTCGTCAGTATGTTCCAAACAGTTGATTTGGCCACACCTAATGTTTTTGCTATCTCTCTGATGGGTTTGTTTTGTTTTTTCAGCCTAATGATGGCTTGCTTCACTGATAGTGACAGCTCTTTGGATCTCACATTGAGAGTTAACAGCAACAAATGCAAATAGCACACTTGAAATGAACACTGGAGCTTGTATCTGCTCTTTGTAAATGGGATAATGAGGGAATAACACACACCTGGCCATGGAACAGCTGAGCAGCCAATTGTCCCATTACTTTTGGTCCCTTAAAAAGTGGAAGGCACATATACAAACTGTTGTAATTCCTACACCGTTCACCTGATTTGGATGTAAATACCCTCAAATTAAAGCTAAAAGTCTGCAGTTAAAGCACATTTTGTTAGTTTCATTTCAAATCCATTGTGGTGGTGTATAGAGCCAAAAAGTTTAGAATTGTGTCAATGTCCCAATATTTATGGACCTGACTGTACAAGTTTCTTTGTTTTTACCTTTTTCTAATCTAACACATGATGCTTATATCAGAAACACTATTCACTATTTTGGATCACTACTAACTTTTAACTATCTTTTCTTGATAATAGTGGAACAAATGTCACCTTGATAATTTTTGAGAACTTGTCCCTTGTGGGATCTATTCTCCTTTATTATTGCCTGAGAGCCATGAGTAGATTATTGTATGATTGTCACGCAGGAGAATCAAGTATTGCTAATTTTGGCATATCTATTGTAAGTGGCATTTGTGCACTCTATATGGCACATATAAGACCACTCTAGTATAGTGATTATTAGAATTTACCTGCTGGTTACCAGTAAATAAAGCCTGCTGGTTACTATGTTAACAAAAGCCTGCTGGTTACTATGTTAACAAAAGCCACGATCACATTAGGACACGTTGTAGAGATGATGTCCTACGTAATGACGGCTCACAAATTTTTTATATCCGGCGGCTGTCGTATTTGGCTCATTTCCGCTGAGGAATCCGCCAGTTTGGGCTGTGAAACGTGCGTTGGGCGATAGATCACCAGGACTTCCAAGTACCTTATGTTCACATTGTTGTACTGTATTTCCTCCATCTCTCAGGTTTTAACATAGTATGAGTACCCAGTAAATATTAGTAGCCCACTTACAACAGTGTCATAGTTAAACTATGAATTGCTCATGGTAGCTAGAGTGCATTAGGGAACCAACCAGGTGCCAGTTTTATGGGCACCCTATTAGGGCTCACCCAGAGGGTTAGCAGTCTCGTAGGATAGAACCCCCCTTTTTTATTTTATTAAAAGTTATGTTTTAGCAGGCATTCTTGATAAGTAAATAGAGTACCTTTTGAGACCTTAAGGGTATCTTTTCCTGGCTTTCTTTGATAAATATTTTAACACTCTACTCTATAACGTAAAGTGGGTTGTATTCCCTTTAAACAGTTATTAGAAACACACATTACATTGAGTCATTCTATACACATACAGATTTATTTTATATTTTAAAAAAAACTTGTTTCCAACACCCCAGAGCTGCTTACATAGGCACAGTGAAGCTCCCAATAGAAACACTGCATTTGCGTGGAGATTGTAACCCTTTACTAACCTTTAAGCCAGTAGCAGCTCAATGCAGAGATCTGTAGATCAGTACCTGGCTCCTCCTACTTTCATCAACCAGGAGACTGAACATCCCATGATTCCTTCCTGCAGAAACTGCCATCATTGATTGTTACATTGTATTAAAAAGTATTAGCTGCCTGTGATTGGCCAAAACAAATTATGAATTGTATGCTAGTATTAGCAGGGATTTTCAGGGGTGTCAACTGACAAAAGCTACTGCTTGCAAACTCAAGAGATTTAGCAAACATCAGAGTGAGTTTGTTAATGTTTATTTTGGTATTTTTTTCATGCACAGAAAGTTTATGTACATTACTGATTCTTCTCTATCAGATGCATTCATAATCCAGATATGCCTTTAATCAACAATATTTGTCTATAATTATGGCATTGGGTGAGATCTTTTCCCTCTTATAGGGATAGCAATGATCTTGGCATCCAACAAAATTCGTTTAATCGATACACCTGACATAATATTGTTGAATAAATATTACAATATTTTCATAGTAGGAATACAGCTATTGAAGTAGGGTGTATAAAATGATTTTGCAATTAGTGTTTACTTTACATTTTTGCCTAGTTCATATTAAAACAATCAATAAAGCAATAACATTATAGGTTTTAACAACTGAGATCGACTCTTTAACAAAAAATAACAATAGAGTAGAAGGTTATTTAATTAAAAAATAGTAAATGAATGGGAATGTTTTTATGTACTTTATATTTAATATAAACAAGCATTGTATAACATCTCCCACATTATCATAATGTTATCCCAACATGATGCAACTCCCCTATCTTCTAATTAGCTCACCATTATCAGTACACTCCTATTTTCACAACATCAGCATATCCTTGCCAGATTCCATTTGCCAGGTGCAACGTGAATTGCGTGGATGGCTTGATAGACTAAGAAGTTGGTAGCTTTGTATTTATATGCCTTGGAAACATTTTTACCACATATTTGACCTGCCAAGTTTCTAATTTATATGTGATTAAAACAAATTCTAAATTGTCTTATGGAACCCCTGGTCTCACAGCACAGATATTGTGTTAGCAGATTGAACAACACTTCTGAAACCATACTGAAATGTGCTTATACTATAGTGTTTTACTCATATTATAGTTTATATTTACGAAAAGATTCTCCCAACTCAAACAACCATAAATCTGGAATGAAAAGTGTTATCATTTTTGAAGCACAGGCGGGGGAGCACGAATACAAGTAGAACATCAGTGTTAGGGATATGGAGATATATGAATCGATGTATTTCTACTATAATACATTCAGATAAGTAAGTCCACTTGTTCCCCTTAGTTTCATCACTCTTACTCTTGTGGATAATAACAAGACCTCTATACACATATAAATCAGATATACCATCAGTCTTTAGTCCAAAATTATATATGGTACCTGGGTTAAGCTGCAATTATAGTTCCAAGTAACACACTGACCGAGTTCAACCACATTTATACTTTTCTAAGTACTGTACTATAAACTCAAATACTAGCTGCATCTCTGGAGAACACACGTAAATATATGAATACAACATATACATGAAGGACATAGATACCCAAATATTGGACTGATATATACACTGAAATAACTCTTTCATAGAGGTCAATAAATGTGAGTGAACATCTGTATATGTATTTTTTTACTGAATAAACTATTGTTTGATTTGCACTAGGAAGTGGCGGGCACTATCCTTTTTCATTTTTGCAAATATAATGGCATGTGAAACTGAAGGGACACTGTAAAAATGTTTAGATCAGGTATTTGAAAATAATAACATATAAAACTAAAGTGTCACTATTAAAATATTTGGATCAACTTTAATATGAAAAAAATAATTACTCGCTATACAGTAATAAACAATTTGTATTAGTCAGACAATCATTTTAAATATTTTAACCTACTAGAGATATTTTTAATTAACAATTTCAGGAACCCAGTTGCTTTGTAAAAAATGTATAGGTATCAACATGGTCAATTAGTTTAACTTTTTCTACATCATAACAGTGAGAGCAGGAAGGAAACTTACAAAGCAAACACATTGAGAACAGGCAGACAGAAAAGAGTGAAAAAAAAAAACTAAATAATATGATACAGTAGACTTTCAGTTATCCAGAACTAAAGTAACGAGAACTTTCAAGCAGCTAGAAAAAAATTGAATACTGTACTTTAAATAAAAAAAAATAATTTACAGGGCTCAACAAATGCCAGGAGCCAGGTTGTCATGCCACAAAATGCTTACAGGCACCTAGATGTTACTGTGTGTAAGTGAGGAGTGAAAACTGCTGCTGCTAGAATAGCCCTCACTCACAAATAAATTTAGCAGAAGATCCTATGTGCAGCTAATCTATGCATATTTTAATAGTAATTCTCAAGCCACCTGAAACTAAAAACTAAATGTATCAGGCAACTACGAATCCCCATGGGTGCCGGATAACTGAGAGTCTACTGTATATTGTGGAAAAGTAAAAACTGTGGTATATTTATCAAACATAGTTAAATGGGTATAAGAAAGTGAAGTTAAAGGACCATTGTAGATTAAGAAAAAATGAACATGTTTGTGAAGTATGTAATTAGCAGCTGTGAACATAAAAAAATAATTGTTTAAAGAATATGTAAATAAATATTTGAAGACCCTGCTTTTGTGTAGGAGACTTGTCATTGTTTCATCTCTTCTTGAAAGCTGGAATATGAGGAATGTGGTTATATGTGTGTGTGGAGGGAGAGGTCAGGCTGGAGGGAAGAGGGAGATTTTGTAGTTAATTTGATCTCACTGAATTTGACACCATCCCCAATTCCCTATCATATGCTCAGAAACAGACAGCTTGGATCAATAGATGCAAGCTCTGCTTTCCAGAAATGTAAATGCCACTGTTACATCTATTAGGTTCACCAAAGTATTATTACAAATATTTTTTTTGTTATAAACTAGCTTAATGAAAGTTAAATGCCTCATTATACTCTTAATGGTTTCAAGCATATATACATTTTTCATTGTACAGTTGTTCGGACCTGCTTACAACCACTTCTTATGCTTTCCAGTTAGCCTGGCTATCTAAAGGAGTATTAAAGTAATCTTATGAAATGGAGTTTGCATACCCACTTTGTCCCCCAATTAACTCAAAAATGATTATTTATCAAAGGAAGTTAAAAAGCAAAGTTAATTACTCCACTTTACTTGATATTCAATTAAACATTCTGACATATCATAGAAAAGGATATATTCACACAAGTTTGTAACAACCAGTTTCTAAATAACCCCACTGTTTTATCTATAAGTCATATAGAGCCATATGTACCAAGGTAAGTAACACAGATAACTCTTGGAGTAGTGCAATGCTATCCCAAGCGCAAAATGTACTAATCTGCGAAAATCCAAGAGATCTCCAAGCTTTAGACCTTAGTATATTTGACTCATTTTAAGCATTATTAATTACATCTTATTCCTATCTTACACTTACATTTTAGTTGAAAGGTGTATTACTTTTGTAGAAATATGCATCTTGTTTTGCCTAAACAAGTTATTTTTAAAGTCATGCTGAGACAGTATTTCACACCTCCAACTACGAATATTAGATTTCCCTTAAGATATGTTTCTCAAGTTCTTCAAAGGACCTTAAATTAACACTGTTCAGTTTCAAAGTTCACATTTTATCTCCTAGTTTTTTTTAGGCACCAACATTATATAAGCTATATTGATTAAAAGAGTAACTTGCTTTATCTCACATGTAAAAGGATAAATGCATCATCAGCAAAACAATAAAGTTAAGATTTCACTTCCTTTTCTGTTGTGAGCTACCAATAATGCCAGAAGGCACAGGCTTAAGATTTAATCAATCTCTTTCTTCATATTTATTTTTTGTGTGTTTTCTGCAGAAATTGTAAAGTTTCAGGATTCTGAAGGCAAGAAAGAAGATGAGGAAAAGAAATACCTAGACATAATCAGCAACAAAAACATAAAGCTTTCAGAAAGAGTTTTGATACCCGTTAAACAGTATCCAAAGGTAATTAATATCTCTGTACTATTTATATGAATTTAATATTGCTATTGGTCAATGATGATGACATGGCTATTGGCTACTCTGTATATGTTGCATTATTTGTAGATACTGTTAGTGTGTATTTAAATTCACTGCAGTGTTTAAAAGGACAAATATTTCTTTACTTTTGTGTACTTTATTTTATGAACTCTCTTTTTCTGCCTATAATCTTATAAATAGTTCTTAACTTGCTTTCCCCTCTTCAGCTCATGAAGACAGTGTACTGTCTCATAGCAACTAATCAGTGGCAATCAGTTGAAACACTACACTTCACAGGCACTATTAATGAGCTGCATGAGCTACAGAAGTCATACCCAAACTTATACAATTGTTTTGATCATATCCAGAAAAAAATGAGCTTTTAAGCACTTTTTAATACAATAAAGTATATCAAAGTAAATAGATATAAGTATAATATATTTCTAGTAAAATCCACAAACCATCCATGCCTCTTTAAGCAATGTGACTAATGTGTTTTTTTATATTGGTCCCTCCTTCTGTTAATGAAATTAAATGAAATGAACCCTCCTTGTGCTGCTTTCCTACCCTCGTCCCATGTCCCTTCTTTCTCCATAGATTTGTATTTCTTGTCATTCATTATTCA
The DNA here is from genome assembly GCA_027410445.1 of Discoglossus pictus. Taxonomy (NCBI): domain Eukaryota; kingdom Metazoa; phylum Chordata; class Amphibia; order Anura; family Alytidae; genus Discoglossus; species Discoglossus pictus. Next base: position 286,505,329 of record CM050165.1, read on the forward strand.
GTATATTTAATGGCTCATACTCCTTTTCACCCCTTAAGTGATCCCTTTGATGGATGCGGCTCCCAGTATTCTCACCGCTGTTCTAATTTAGTGAACCATTTTCAAAACTAAAATAGATGTAAACAAATGCTGGTAATAATCTAAGATCTGTTTTTTTATGTATTTAATATGTCTGTGTGAATGTCTATAGTCAAGTATGTATTGAAATGTACACATTACTATCCATTGTATTTTAGATGATATTTGTAAATAACTGGTTGTTGGTAATATTGTACATGAAATTAAAAATCTCTGCCATGCTGTAAAAGCTATGACAGGTGATGGTTGGATCCATTATAGATTAAGCTATGGAACGTGCATATTGTGGTCCATCTGTGTCTGCTCTTTAATAAATGTATGCTAGTATATATTTATTTTCAAACATGTCATAATCACAAAGTTACTTACATTTTTATATAACTCCATACATTATGTTGTACATCTAAAACACAAGTTTTATACACAAATTTATTTGTAGGACAGCTAGAACAAAATGTCATCCCCTAAGCAACAGTGTTTCACTTTGATCAGTCAACCCGGTCCTATACGGCTGTGTTGCTAGCAAATATATGGAACAGTCAGATCTTAATTTTGACACTGGTGGGGGGGGGGGGGGGTTTATTAACCTTAGTTAATAAAAAAAATTCTAGAAATTAGCAAGTTAATTTTTAAAACACTATATTTATATGCATGATATTTATTCCTGTAAGTGATTAGCCTTATAATAGGATTGGTTTAAACGGAATAACAGTACTTTTCTTAATGTGAATGCCTCAGATTTGCCTTGCAAATATTCCCCTAGATCCACTAAGCTTCACATGGGCTCTGAACTACATCTTTGAGCCCCCTGTGAAGTTTAGTGCATCTAGGAGACTTAATGTAACTTTTTTTTGCATAAGTGGTTTGCTCGTTAAATATGTTTTAGGTTTTTGTGTAATGTATTATTACATATTTTTTATGATTTAAAAAATATATATATATAAATTGCACAATTTACTTGCTGAGCTATATAAAACATATGGCAAAAATACTCTTAGCAGTACAAAGGTTAACGTTACAATCCGCTTTTGCTTCACTCAGAAACACATTATTTAAATGATGTTCTCTAGAGAACCCTAGTTTGTAAAAAGATTGTTAATATTGACGTTTGTATTACATACTGACACAATGCGTGCACCCTTGTAACCAGCAGTACGATAGGACATATGTTTTATGTATAATATGTATGGATTTACTCTATGCTGTATTAATGTAGTGAAATAAATAAGCTAAAGATATCTATTTTATGCTAAATAATATGACATCTTGGAGATACTGCAATGTGAAGGGAAATTTTTCTATCATATTCATTTCAAAGTGAGACTATTCAGCTATGAAATCAAACAGTTTCTTTAAGAATATTGTATGCAGGGAAGTTGATGAATTGTGTAAATTGGAAGGTGGAGATGAAATGAGATACCCAAATGTTCAGGATTTATGCTTTCAACTGATAAATCACTTTTGACTTTTTAAGTGAATGTTTTATTGAACTGTGCAATAAATCTAAGGGATAAACTCCTTTGGTGAACAGAGAGGGATAAAGACATGTGAAGCTATTAGTAATGGCTGAACAGATTTATAGGAAAATGCTGATAGAAAGATATTAAGAAAATGACCGACTGTTGAAACATACTCATAACTTAAGAGTATACGACTATTTAAGGATTAGTTTGTGTATATGACATAAAACATATACAGTTTCTGCTGTAAATTAATTGGATTTTATCTGATTTGATTAAAGGCCATAAAGGGAAAGTAAAATGTAACACATATATAACAGTCGTTATTCATTAAGTAAAGTAAAATGGTGCTCCTAGAGATAACTATAAAATAATATACTTTAAAGAGAGAAATAGATCCCCTTACAGAGATTCCCAATCTCTAACAACAGAATAGTTATAAAACCAAGGATAAAATAAAAAGATAAAATGAAATCTAAGCAGGTTCTGATATGTATAGTAACCAAGGCCTGGATCCTCAGATTCCAAATCTCTAACAGAATTATTTTAAAACTTAACTTTGAATATATGAACTCTTTAAAATATAAAGGTAAAATAAAATCTGAGCAGACACTGATATGTATAGGAACCAAGGGCACAGGAATCATCAAATTAAAATAGTGAATTCCTTTTACTAATCCTCAACCAGTAAATATAGAATTTGAATCTGACATATAGTGAGATATTTTGTAATTCAAATTGAAATGAAAATAAAATAAAGTGACTTATGACAGTAAATTTTCTTAGCTATTCGATTGACCCTTCTTAACATGATTGCGAGTGTGCTACTCACAATGCTTGAAAACAAGCCAGATTCACAAATTATGGCAAGCTTTCCCATTCATTTTCAAACATCAGAAATATTATGAATTGCCTATTCATTGAGAACTTTCTCAAAATTACGTATGACTCGCAATTCATAATATTACTAATTTAGCCCAAAATCTCTACAGGCATAAAAATGCCTTTGCAGCTGCTATCCCCATCACCACTCACACACATTCACCTATACACACAATCACCCATATACATATATACATATATCTCTTCTGGCCAATTTAAATCTTGTTGATAGTTGGAGGGAACAACACCCAAAAGAGAGAGAATAATCCTTTTACTCCTTCTTACATGAATCTTATTCTAGATAAGACTATATATTATTAGACTCTTCCTTATTAGACCAAGTGAAGCATTCTGATATTGTACCCTGCACACGGTGTGACCATTCTATGGTTAAGCTCTCACTAGTAACCCAATCATCTTTTAGAACCCCTTCTCAATGATATGCTTTTGTCTAACCCAACCATTAGGGACCTATTAACATAAGACCTAGAACTATACTTCAACAGTAATCTTGGCCAGAACACAGAGATGGGGTGGGTTTGGGCAGCCCACAAGGCCATCATTAGGGGCTCTTGTATTAAAGCAGCGGCTAACTATAAGAAACAGCGTAAATTATGTGAAACATAATTAAATAAAGATTCAAAAAGCCTAAAAAAACTGAAAAAGCCCTGAGGTGGACGCAACAAAAATTTTACAATAAGGGCAATAAACCAGACTCCCTTCTAGCAAAAAAACGTAAAAATAAACAATCACTACCTAAATTAAAGACTTTATCTGGGCAAATAACAGCCAATCCCTCTAAAATCCAAGACACATTTACATTTACACATAACACATTTTATGAAAAACTATACTCTACCCCTAGCCAACTAGATAATCATAAACTACAATGCAATCTATTTACCTTCCCTCTGTCAGAGGAAGACTTACTATCCCTAAATGCTGAAATCTCATTAGTAGAAGTCAGGGAGGTCATTCAACATTCCAAAACAGGAAAATCTCAAGGCCCTGACGGATTTTCGATTTTCTATTATAAAAATTGTATTGACCATCCCCCCATCTAACTACTCTTTTCAACTCAATCCTAGCAGGTCACCTGATACCCCCGGAACTCAATTTAGCTGAAATTGTCTTCTTTCCGAAAGAAGACGGGATCCATTAGAAGCTAAAAACTACAGGTCAATTTCCCTACTAAATAGTGATATCACATTTTTGGCAAAAATAATGTTGAACAGAATTTCTATCTTCCTTCCCAAACTTATACACAATGACCAAACTGAATTTGTCCCAGCTGGACAGACGGGAGACACTATTTGAAAGGTCCTTAATTTGATTTATAATACTAGTAAAAACAAAACTCCAGCTTGTTTATTATCCCTAGATATCGAAAAGACCTTTGATTCTCTTGAATGACCCTATCTCCAAGCTTTTCTTGCTAAATTTAGGTTCAAAGGCCAATTTATCCAACCAATTAATACTTATTATAACTCACCAAAAGCACTATTAAAAATTCCGGGCCGTAACAAACCAAGCATTAAGGAACGAGACACGGCTGTCCTCTTTCACCCCTTCTATTTGCCATAGCTATGGAATCTATAGTGCAAGCAATAAGATCAAATACAGAAGTTCGAGGTGTACAAATAGGACTACAAAACTTTAAATTATTTGCTGACGATCTACTTTGTACCCTCACAGAACCTTTTCTCTCCATATCAGCATTATTACAAATTCTAAAGAACAAGAGAATATCTCAGCAGTGGCCCTATCCCTAGATGCCGAAAAGGCGTTCAATAGGGTCAACTGGGAATTCTTGCCACTAGTCTTGGAAGAGTTTTGATTGGACAATTTTGGCCCTCAAGCGATCAAAGCCTTATACTCGAACGTCACTGCGTATATTACAGGATTAGGTTTTAGATCTGACAGTTTTATGATCAAAAACGGTACACAGCAAGGGTGCCCACTATCCCCCTGATTTTTGTTCTCGTAACAGCCAAATTAATTAGAGAAGAAAGAGATATCTCAGTGATGCATAGAAAATTAAATCACCTTATTCACGGATGACGTTGTTAGCACCTTGACTAACCCTTTAAAATCCTTGGAAAAACTTCTACATGTGAGAAAATCATATAGCAAACTATCCGATTACGGACTTAATTCTAATAAATCTGATATTTACTGTTAAATATAAATATGGAGACAAGATCTAAACTTAGAGAAATATATACTTTTAAGTGGAATCACAACAGACTAACTCATCTGGGAATAGAATTTACTGCAAAAATAAGAAAGTTCAATTACAATGGAGACATTTACATTTGTTCTGGATGGGCAGAATAGCAGCAATAAAAATGGTTATTTTGCCAATTATTACATATTTGATGAGAAATATTCCACTGAATATAACTAAATCTTTGCTTAGCAACTGCAAATGTTGATAGATGAATTTATCTATAAGGGGAGAAAAAAACTGTGTCAAAAGGGAGATAGCGCTTAGAGCTGTTACAACGTGGCCTAGCTTAACCCAACTTGTTAGGTTATTACAAGGCAATAAATCTTTCACATCTTTTAAAATGGATGGAATCTGAAAAGAATTAAAGTTTCTCTCTGTTAGAAAAATCCTTGACACGTGATTTAAATCTAGAACACTTTATCTGGTATAATGTTTTAATGAAAAAAGAGCTGAAGAAATTACCCTTAGTTCCTCAAAACCATAGCTAGAGCAAGGTACTGATGCAATACAAAATGTAATCTAATACCCGTTCCATCCCCAATTACCCCGATAAGAATAGTTATTGAAAAAACTATGTCTAATACATTAGAAAATTGGAACGATGATAAGTCATTAAAATTTGCAGAAATATATCAGGATGGCAACCTAAAACTTTTGAATAATTAGTAAGGGAAAAGAACATGCCCAAAGAAGGGTGATGGGTCACAATAGTCTAAAATGGTGAATTAAAATGAGAAACATATGAACATAAAACTATTTTTTAGAAATAGAAAACAGAAAATTGGCATGTGCGTGTGTATTCACCACCTTTGTTATGAAGCCCATAAAAAGCTCTGGTGCAACCAATTACCTTCAGAAGTCACATACTTAGTGAAATTATGTCCACCTGTGTGCAATCTAAGTGTCACATGATCTGTCATTACATATACACACCTTTTTTGAAAGGCCCCAGAGGCTGCAACACCTAAGCAAGAGGCACCACTAATCAAACACTGCCATGAAGACCAAGGAACTCTCCAAACAAGTAAGGGACAATGTTATTGAGGAGTACAACTCAGGGTTAGGTTATCAAAAAATATCCAAATCTTTGATGATCCCCAGGAGTACCATCAAATCTATCATAACCAAATGGAAAGAATATGGCACAACAGCAAACCTGCAAAGAGACGTCCGCCCACCAAAACTCACAGACCGGGCAAAGAGGGCATTAATCAGAGACAGCACAGAGACCTAAGGTAACTCTGGAGGAGCTGCAGAGTTCCACAGCAGAGACTGGAGTATCTGTACATAGGACGGCAATAAGCCGTACGCTCCATAGAGTTGGGCTTTATGGCAGAGTGGCCAGAAGAAAGTCATTACTTTCAGCAAAAAACAAAATGGCATGTTTTTAGTTTGCAAAAAGGCATGCGGTAGAATCCCAAAATGTATGGAGGAAGGTGCTCTAGTCTGATGAGACTAAAATTGAACTTTTCGGCCATCGAAGAAAACACTATGTCTGGCGTGAAACATGGTGGTGGCAGGATCATGCTGTGGGGATGTTTTTCAGCAGCCGGGACTGGGAAACTGGTCAGAGTTTAGAGAAAGATAGATGGTGATAAATACAGAGATATTCTTGAGCAAAACCTGTACCACTCTGTTCATGATTTGTGGCTAGGACGGGGGTTCACCTCCCAGCAGGACAATGACCCCAAACACACTGCTTAAGCAAAACTTGAGTGGTTTAAGGGGTGACATGTAAATGTGTTTAAATGGCCTAGTCAAAGCCCAGACCAAAATCCAATAGATTTAAAGATTGCTGTTCACAAGAGCAATCCATCCAACTTGAAGAAGGTGGAGCAGTTTTGCAAGGAGGAATGGGCAAAAATCCCAGTGGTAAGATGTGGCAAGCTCATAGAGACTTATCCAAAGTGACTTGGAGCTGTGATTGCCGCAAAAGATGGCTCTACAAAGTATTTACTTTAGGGGGGTGAATAGTTATACACATTGACTTTTTTTTGTTATTTTGTCCCATTTGTTTCAAATCCTCAAACAATCCATGTTAATTCCAGGTTGTGAGGCAACAAAACATGAAAAATGCCAAGGGGGGTGAATACTTTTGCAAGGCACTGTAAATATGACATTTTACAAAGAGGATTGGTTTAGGGCAAACAAATCAACTGCAAGATATATTAAATTTGTTCCTTTTAGAGAGACTTATTTGAAGTTTATTCAAATGTGGTACATTGTGCCAATACAACTATCCAAATTTGACCCAAAACCCATTTTAAAGAGTTTTGGAGAGGATGTACAGATATAGGAACACAAATACATATGTGGTCATGTAATAAAATTAAAGCATTTTGGGAGAACTGTTTATGTTACATTTCTACAGTGTTAGGTCGAGAGGTCAAGCCTGAATTTGTTCTCTTTCATACGAACACTCAAAAATTAAAAGTCAGGGAATTAGGTATTGCTATAAACATATTAATGACAGCAAAATGGTTAATTGTAAAAAACTGGAAAATGGGTAAATTTCCATCATTGAACGAAATTGATACGACAGTATCGAGAAATAGAGATATTGAGGTGGACTAAATTGAGTCAGAAATGAAAATTAATACAAAAACAAAGGCCAAGTGGATGCTATGGGACCAATTTAAATATTTTCCTACTTAATTACCTTGATATACAAGCATAACGTATCTTTTAGAGGTAATCTGAATCTCCCAATGTCCAAATCCCAAATGTTTTGTCTTGGCTTGTCTACATGTTAATACGTCCTAATTATGATAATAGTAAGCAACGAAATACAACGATATTTGTTACAAGCAATATATATTTTTTATTGAATGTACAATTGTATACTATGTGTTGTAATAACAATAAAAAATAAAATAAAATAAATAAACTCAGAGAAAATTGAGGCTTTGGCAACATTCCTCAGATTGAGAAAGAAACTCTTAGCAACAAGTTCAGACTTAAGTGGTCCCCCAAATACATTAAGTATTTAGGGATAAACTTAACTTCCAATTTTAAGGGCCTATACAAAGCCAATTACTAACCACTCTACACCACCCTACGTGCCGACATAAATGGTCTAGGTTTACCCTATCTTGGTTGGGGAGAATTAACTCAGTAAAAATTATTATCCTCCCAAGACTAATGTATCTTATTCAGGGCTCTACCTATTACAATCAATATGAAAGAACTGACTCACTTTCAAAGATCAATATTTCAGTTCATCTGGAGAAATGGCCCCTCTTGAATCTCCAGACACATAATGTTTAGACATAAATCTAAAGGAGGGCTCTCTTGTCCAGACTTAAAACTATACTATAAAGCAGCCTAACTCTCATTCCTTCCAATAGCCCACTCTAAGCAACATCAACCCACCTGGATCTTTATTGAAAACCATTCTATGTATCTTTATAAGTGGAATAAATTGGTTAGACATATTTCCCCTTCCATTACAAAATATGTCAAACCCCATAATTAGAAATACGATAACTTGCTGGAAATGGGCTCTCCATTACACCCCACTTTCCTAACTCCTCTCAACTAACCCCCTTACTCACCCACCATTTAAACCCAAATTATATGTCAGTTACATCTCAACATTGGTGGAATTCAAGTCACTTAAACAGGTTAGGATCCTGGCTAAGAGATGGCCGCCTCATTACATATGAGGAACTCAGCAGAGATTAATACGACCTTTCCCTCCAGGAACATCACAATGATTACAAACTTAGACATTTTGTCAACACACTGATCCGTACTATAGGTATACCCAAACATAATTGGATATCTAAAATTTGCAAGGACCTTCCCCTCACCAAGGGTATACATCGATACAGAGATAAAAGTTAAGTATATGATAGATTGGGAAACAGATACATCTACATTGGGATTTTTTTGATTGGGAGAAATGTTGGTCTAACACGTTCAAGGGTTCCCTCAATTTTTACATTCTAGAGACCTCCATTAAAGTTCTCCACCATGCCTACTTCACCCCTGTGAGACTAGCTAAATGGAGGAAATCAGAAAACATAAACTGTTTTAGAGGATGCCCGACAATAGGCTCTTTTGCCCATATTTGATGGTACTGCCCAAAAGTGAAACAAATATGGAATGATATTTGTCAACTATCATCTCGTCTATTTACTTAACGTCAGAAATGTGTCTTTTGGTGATGCCTGTTATTGCCATTTCTACCTCTCAAAATAAACTTATTAGCTACTTAACTCTTGCTACTAAAAGCCACATTGCCAGGAACTGGAAATCCGATAAGCTAGATTTCATTAGTATCAAAGACAAATTAAATTTTATAGCAGTTAATGAAAGGATACCTCATTCTCTAGCAGATACAATGCAAAATTTTCTGAATATTTGGGGTCCCTGGTTTGAATACACAGGCCTATGTCCTTCGATTATCTAGCAGTTTTCATTACTACTTGTGGTAGATACTTAGGGGCTTGGGAGTAGAACCCAGGACCACTGGAGGAAACACACAAAGTAAACAAACTGAACCTGGGACAGTTAAGTAAATATAAACACTATGGCCCTCATATGGCTGCGATTCCTTGCGGGGGTTCAGTTAACTCGCGATTCTATTATACGGCCCCGCAAGGATCTCTATACGTTTAGGACCATACTTTATCATTGTTTTATATTGTTTGATTTTTTTTTAATGATGTTTAATGATGTTTTCTACCTCTCATTAAAGTGAGAAAATAGATTTTTCTTTTTTAGATAAACTACTTCATACTATTTTGTTATACCCCGCAATAAATTCCAGTTTTGAATTTTTTTAATGTATTTTCTTAGATATTTAACGTAAAACTGAGAGGTAAATACTAGAATGATAATAAAAACAGACCAAAGACGGACCTCATAATCTTTGTAAAACAAAGTTATTAATACAAAGTACATCATAACATGTTATTGTTAATATATCTCATGTTTACTTTAAATGCCTTCACTTAATATGTACTTTTTGATTTTACTAATGGAACGTTGATGTAATGTGACAAATGTTATGGTTTGTCGTAATAAAAATAAAGTACAAAAAAACAGAAGTCTTATGAAACAATAATCCCCTATCCACAGGGGTCCTGTAAGGACCTTTGTGTAACCTAATTTAAATCTGATGGCACAGAGGTCCTTAAAGGACCTCCATGTAACTAAAAGTTAAACATATAATGGACATCTATTTCATATGGCGAAATTCTGAAACCTACGTTGGGTCAGACTCTATGTAGCGTGCGTTGCAGACCAATGACATTACTAGAATGCGTTGAAATTGTTATACACACTTAGGAACATTTTGGTTAGAGTTCTATAACATAACAATGATTTATAAAGAAAGCTGGTGACCTAGCATCAAGTATAATAAGCAAAAGAATAATATAGTAAGGGCGGCTGGAGGACCCGCAAGAATTTTGTAGAAAGAAACACTGTTCACTTATAATAAAGGGACAAGTCAATGATTATACTGGAGCAATAGAAAATAATAAGAAACCTAAGGAAAGAATAAGATATGGAAAGGTTGCCCATGTGATACTAATACTTTTTGATTGCATATAGTGCAATAAAAGCCCTTTATATTTAAAGTTTTTCAATTAATATATAATTCACTTCAGTTTATCAAATCTTATATCTGAGAAGTGAATAGCCAATAATAATCATTGCTTAATCACAACTTGAAATGATCTTTATTCAGATACTTTGTCAGCACTGTATCACCTTTTGTGTATGTATATTGCAGCAATAGCCAATCTTGCTTACATTTTATTTTACCTTTATATCTTAAAGAGTTCACATATTAAAAGTAATGTTTTAAAACTATTCTGTTAGAGATTTGGAATCTGATGTGTTGATCAGTCCAGTAATTTGGAAGAGTGACAGTTGCTCTAGACATCAACTGCACCCAAATCCATAGGAGTAACAAGAGGTTTTGTTCATTTATTTCACATATGTGTCACAGTTGTGCTTCATTTGGTATCCATCCATTACAAATAAGTTATACTTGTAGTACATGTCAGCATGGTCTTTTTGGGAGCTTAGTTTGATACATTTTAAGATCCATTATTAAATTATGTTATATCATTCTTTTACTTATTTTTTTTACAAGAGTTCACGATTTTATGCTAAAATAGGCATGTCAGCAATGTTGTATTGGTATATTCATTTTAAATGCTGTTAAGAAATTTCAAATGTTTGCTATATGTGTTTTTAATCACTCTGTATAGATATGTATGTATATAGATTACTGCATGGTTCTTACATCTTTCAAGGTAGCCCCAAAGAGTACATTTCATCTATTGTGTGAAGAAATCACATCATGGGGTCATGTACTAAACACAAGTTGGTTGCAATGCATGTACTGGATTTACTCTGATTATTGTGCAAAATAGTATAACATAGCTTGTATGACTCTAGCCAGATACTGTAATTTTTCTTGTGACAGAAAATGCAATTTTTTACCCATCTCCGTTTATTTATGCTTTCCTTCATTATTTGTATTGGCTACCAATAAACTCTTTCAACCAATTAATAAGAGATACTATTAGAGAAACTAGTGTGTGGGAATGGGAAATGGTCACACAATAATAACAAGTTAAAAATAAAATGAAATGTACTGACCACTGATATTAAAGCCTCCCTTCCCCAGAAGTTCTGGTAGGGGATTGCAGGTGGCACTGACATCTATAGTACAGTGATCTGATCTCCCATGGGTGTGATCAGACCATTTCTATTTTTTCTTTGTAAGAGTCAGTAAACATACAGTACTGCTCTATTCTTAACCACTCCGATGTCCTTCAACGTGGGGATGCCAACAACATACCAGTATTATCACATCATCTTTAAATTTGTTCAATCTCCTGACACCTATGAAAAAGGATATAATGCCTCTTTTAGTAAATATAAAGATATGCAATATAAAGATATTTTTTAATTCATCTTGTAAAGTGTAGGTTGTACGTTTTTGGTTACGTCCTAAACATGTCAGCTGTGAAAATGTGTATTTATATTTGTGGGTCTTTTTTAATTGTAACATATGATAACTTATGCATGTGTGATATTTGTGATGTTGTATATTGTCCTTATGCTATGAAATGGCACTTTTATATTTTGCTTGTGTATTGTTCTTTGCATAATTACTAAAATGCTAGTTTTAACAATTATTTGTTGGTGAATATTTCTGTGAAGCAAAACCCAGTCATACATTTTTTGTAACTCTGCAGAAATGTTATTGTTATATAATGTATTATTATAAATGATTGTTTTATATTGTATTGGTTTCCACAAACTGAGCAGTTGTCAGTATTGAATTAGCAAACTGTGCAATCATAACAGATTGGAGATAAGTGCTCCTACATTAGTACATGGTTATGTAACTATCTGTTCTGCTCTGTTTATGTGATTAATTGGAGTTAGTGATATGAGTGATTGTTTTGCAGATATAAACATAATGTACATTACAAGCTTGTTTAAATAATAATGCGTTTGAGTCAAAGAATTAATTGTATGATAAAAATAGCCCTTATGTTTGTCAAGGACTAAGTTAAAATAAATGTATGTTATGTACAGTATAACTATCCAGTTCCATACAATGCTGGGTTATCAGTTCAGGAATATACCATACTCTTTTCACTGAGTTTTTCTATTTTGTTTTGTACAGAAATTATGTCTGTATTGTTGTTTCAACTTATTTAAATTCATTGAAATAGTTACTATATTTGGAATTATAGTACACTAAGCATCCTTGATATAGTAAACGCACAATTCAAGGGTAAATTTGTGTAACTATACTAATTTTATTAATACTTATGGACAACGACGAAGATTAAAAACTATTAAAACAGGTTAAAAACAATATTCAGGAAGCTCCTTTGTTATTCACAAGGCTGATTACTACAAAAATGCCAATGAATTCACTTTTCCTATATTTCAACGGCACCACTGTGTCTTAAGGTGAATCACAAATATGCATACAGAGAACAGTTGCAAAAGGTAAAGAACCCCCACTCCATTGAAAACACTTATTGTTAGATACTTAAAGTACATACTGTACACTAATAATCAGAAAATTAGATATTAATCTAACAGGCAAATAATCTGTTTGAATAGGATCCATGTGTTGGTTAATTCTATTTATAATTCCCAAGAGTGGGGGTTCTTTACCTTTTGCAACTGTTCTCTGTATGCATATTTGTAATTCACCTTAAGATACAGTAGTGCCATTGGAATATAGGAACAGTGAATTTTTATTCCCATGGCTGATTAATAGAAAAATGCCAAAGGAGCTTCCTGTATATTGTTTTAAAAAATAAATAAATTGTTTAATCTTCGTCGCTGTCCTTAAGTATTGATACAATTAGTATCTTTACACAAATGTACCCCTGAATTGTTAGTTTATCTGATCAATAGTGTAAATCACTAGTGGGACTCATTATCATAGTATTTGTTGATCAAATAGCGAATTAAATAAAATAAATCTGCTTAACCTTGCTCAGTTTAGGATAAAATTTAACATACCAACACAATGACAAAATGTTTCCTACTGAAGTGAAATTGTTCATGAAAATACAGTTAATTTGAGTTATGAAATTGTGTCACAAAACATATGTGTCTAGTCTAGCTTAGTGCTATTTTCATCACACTTCCAATGCTTAATACAATGGAGCATCACACACAAATAACCTAATCATATAACAACATTAGTAAGTCTAGTCTGTTTCCTATTTTTTGCATAAATGTTACATTATCAAATGTTATTTACCTCTATTTTATTCTTAAAGGAATATCTACGTGTCCTAGATTATGAATGCACCTGATAGAGGAGAATCAGCAGTGTATGCAAACATTTTTTTTACATATACCTTCAGTTTGCAAGCTGCAGCTTTTGTTAGTTGACATCCCTGAAAATGCTAAGATTAGCATAACATTAATAATTAATTTTGGCCAATCGGGACAAAGCTGAGGTTAGATGATACATTACATATAGTCTATATCTGTCTATATCCTTATGTTCTGATTCAGATGTGAGCTTAGACCCCACCCAACCACGTGACTCCATCCTGCAACAAGTACTTACTTTGAAAGATCAAACTCTATATCTGGCTGCTTTGTGTGTGTACTTAGTTATGTAAGCTCCAAGTGGGTGTGCAAAGCTGGATTTTACTCTCCTGCATTTAACTTTGCAAGTACACTGAACTTATCTATATAACACATATTTTTCTAAAAATGTTTCCCTGTTTCTTACCAAACATTTGAAACCCAGCAAACTTATATGTGCCTTTATTTTAAATACCCATACTATCATCAAAAGTGGCTTTGATCTATTTAACTAAATTAATAATTGGTCATAATTTTAAATCCATTAATCTCAAACTGCATACAAAGCTATAGTAATGACTCGTTAACATTTATGCTAACTCTCTAACTCCAATGAAGTACATCAGTGCTGTTGAACAAGTCATCCAACATGTGTGCATACGTTAGTTTATGCAATCCTTCAACACAGTTAAGCATAAAATGAGTGATTAAATATAACAAAAGTCTATTGAGATATCATTTTGTGGTTTTAACATAATTTATATACTACTGACTAGTACCATAGCTATCATTTCCTGTTTAGAGGAAACCTATAAACGTTAAACTAGAAATCATCCCACAATATCCCCAAAGAGAATGGGGAATATATATAGTCCATGTGGGTGACCTGATATATATTAACTCATTGGTTCCCAAGATTTATATTAACACTGAAATTAAACATATTTTTTTTTTTTTTTTAGTTTGTGACTGTTGTGTCCCCGTCTTTTAAAGTGCAGTATTGATTTTAAAACCCACAGGGACTCTTTCTGGCCACAATAGTGAGGGAAATGTTGTTTTAAGGGGACTAACATCTGGACTGTGGCATGCCGGAGGGGGATCCATGTCAAAACTCAGACGGAAAATTACATAGTTGATGCAGAGTCTGGTTTTAATCCATAAAGGGCATAAATAACCTAACATCCCCCTCCATCATCATCCTCCCCTGTATCTCTTTACCCCCTCCCTCATCATCCTCCCTTGTGTCTCTTTCCCCCCTTCCTCATCACCCTCCCCTGTGTCTCATCCCCCTCCCTCATCATCCTCCCCTGTGTCTCTTCCCCCCTCCATCATCATCCTCCCCTGTGTCTCTTTCTCCCCTCCCTCATCATCCTCCCCTGTGTCTCTTTTCCCCCTCCCTCATCATCTTCCCCTGTGTCTCTTCCCCCCCTCCCTCATCATCCTCCCCTGTGTCTCTTTCCCCCCCTTCCTCATCACCCTCCCCTGTATCTCTTTACCCCCTCCCTCATCATCCTTCCCTGTGTCTGTTTCCCTCCTCCCACGTCATCCTCCCCTGTGTCTCTTCCCCCCTCCATCATCATCCTCCCCCTCCCTTGATGATAAGGGGGGAAGAGACACAGGGATACGTGTGAGGGGTGTTAGGGTAAGGGGTGTTAGGGATAAGGGTGAAGGGGTTAGGTGCTAGGGTGAGGGGTGTTAGGGCTAAGTGTGAGGGGTGTTAGGGTGAGGGGTGTTAGGGATAAGTGTAAGGGGTGTTAGGGTGAGGCATGTTAGGAATAAGTGTGAGGGGTGTTAGGTCTTAGGGATAAGTGTGAGAATGTTAGGGTTAGGTGTTAGGTTGATGGGTGTTATGGATAAGTGTGAGGGGTGTTAGGGTAAGGGGTGTTAGGGATAAGTGTGAGGGGTGTTAGGGTTAGGTGTTAGGTTGAGGGGTGTTAGGGATAAGTGTGAGGGGTGTTAGGGTTAGGTGTTAGGGTGAGAGGTGTTAGGGACAAGTGTGATGGGTGTTAGGGTTAGGTGTTAGGGTGAGGGGTGTTAGGGATAAGTGTGATGGGTGTTAGGGTTAGGTGTTAGGGTGAGGGGTGTTAGGGATAAGTGTGAGGGGTGCTAGCGTAAGGGGTGTTAGGGATAAGTGTGAGGGGTGTTAGGGTGAGGGGTGTTAGGGATAAGTGTGGGGGGTGTTAGGGTGAGGGATATTAGGTTTAGGTGTTAGGGATAAGTGTGAGGGGTGTTAGGGTTAGGGTGAGGGGTGTTAGGGATAAGTGTGAGGGGTGTTAGGGTTAGGTGTTAGGGTGAGGGGTGTTAGGGATAAGTGTGGGGGTGTTAGGGTGAGGGATTTTAGGGTTAGGTGTTAGGGATAAGTGTGAGGGGTGTTAGGGTTAGGGTAAGGGGTGTTAGGGATAAGTGTGAGGGGTGTTAGGGATAGGTGTTAGGGTGAGGCGTGTTAGGGATAAGTGTGGGGGGTGTTAGGGTGAGGGATGTTAGGGTTAGGTGTTAGGGATAAGTGTGAGGGGTGTTAGTTTAGGGTAAGGGGTGTTAGGGATAAGTGTGAGGGTTGTTAGGGTGAGGGCTGTTAGGGATAAGTGTAAGGGGGTATTAGGGTTAGGTGTTAGGGTGAGGGGTGTTAGGGATAAGTGTGGGGGGTGTTAGGGTGAGGGATGTTATGGTTAGGTGTTAGGGATAAGTGTGAGGGGTGTTAGGGTTAGGGTGAGGGGTGTTTGGAATAAGTGTGAGGGGTGTTAGTGTAAGGGGTGTTAGGGATAAGTGTGAGGGGTGTTAGGGTTAGGTGTTAGGGTGAGGGGTGTTAGGGATAAGTGTGGGGGGTGTTAGGGTGAGGGATGTTAGGGTGAGGGGTGTTAGGGATAAGTGTGAGGGGTGTTAGGGTTAGGTGTTAGGGTGAGGGGTGTTAGGGATATGTGTGATGGGTGTCAGGGTAATGGATGTTAGGGTTAGGTGTTAGGGTAATGGATGTTAGGGTTAGGTGTTAGGGTAAGGGGTGTTAGGGATAAGTGTGAGGGGGTATTAGGGTTAGGTGTTAGGGTGAGGGGTGTTAAGGATAAGTATGAGGGGTGTTAGGTCTTAGGGATAAGTGTGAGGGGTGTTAGGGTTAGGTGTTAGGTTGATGGGTGTTATGGATAAGTGTGAGGGGTGTTAGGGTTGGGTGCTAAGGTGAGGGGAGGATGATGATAAGGGGGGAAGAGACACAGGGGTGTCCTTGCAGCAGAGATTAAAAGAGTCCTTCAGGACTGTAATGCACACTGTGTACAGTAGCCTAGCTATGGTTTTCCCTATTGATGCAGTATCACCTACACTTAGCCTTCTCTCAGTAAGACTGCAAGTTAGTTATGATTCCAAAATGGCTGCTGTCCATGAGGTAGAAGGCTCTGGAAGGGAGTGTATGCTGCTGATTGGCTGGAATGTGTCTGCTGACTGTGAGTTGCAGGGTCAAAGTTTGCTCAATGATAAAGTAGAGGGGGCGGATCGCATATGTTCGCAGTTCGCCGCGAACATGCTATGTTCGCCGGGAACAGTCCGCCGGCGAAATATTCGCGACATCTCTACTCATGGATCGAGAGCTGGCTAAAAGACAGTAAGCAAGAGGTTGTGGTAAATGGAACATACTCCGATTGGACTAATGTGGTAAGTGGGGTTCCTCAGGGTTCAGTATTAAGTCCTCTCCTTTTTAACATATTTATTAATGATTTAGCAGTGGGACTGCAAAGTAGTGTCTCCATTTTTGCTGATGACACAAAGTTATGCATCTGGGAAGAAAAATAGACATGCAATTTATAATCTTAATGGAGCAAATCTAGGGGTCTCTAGTATCTAATATTCAAAGGGATTTGGGAATACTTGTAGACAACCACATAGGTAACAGTGCTCAATGCCAATCATCAGCTGTAAAGGCAAATAAAATATTAGCATGTACTGTATTAAGAAGGATGAAGAAGCAAGTGAAGCAAATGTAATTTTGCCACTGTAAAAATCATTTGGAATATGGAGTTCAATTTTGGGCACCACTTAATAAAAAGGACATTTTAGAGCTGGAAAAGGTACAGAGAAGGGCTATGAAACTAATAAGGGGAATGCAGTTGTGAAGAAAGACTAACCACATTAAACTTATTTTCTCTACAAAAAAGGCATCTAAGAGGTTATATGATGACCTTATATAAATACATCCAGGGTCAGTATAAAGCTTTGTCAAGTGAGCTTTTTGTGCCAAGGGGTTTTTAACTGACAAAAGGACATCCTTTGAGGTTAGAAGTAAAAAGATACCACCTTAAAGAAAGAAAATGGCTCTTCACAGTAAGGCTTGTTAATCTGTGAAATCCTCTACTAAAGGAGGTGGTGACAGAAGATTTGATAGATAACTTAAAAATGGACTGGATATTTTTTTAATTAAAAAGGGCATTCAGCGTATCCTGGTAAATTAGAGAAAGAGTAAGGATCCAGGGAGGAATCCAACTGCCAGTATCTGGGGCCAGGAATGAATATTTTTTTCCCTTTTTGAGACGATTGGCTAAGCGTCACTTGTTTTTTTTCTGTTTGCCTTCCTCTGGGTCAATTAACAACTAATCCACATATTACAGATCAGAGGAGATAATAAGGTTGAACTTGATGGACTAAATGTCTTTTTTCAACCTCAGTTACTATGTATGTGACTATGTAAGAATTACAAAGATTGTACAATTACATAGTACAATATTCCAGAAATAATACAATTTGTCATAGGATAGGTAAACAAAGATAGGAAATTAGTAATCACCCAAATATTGTACAGTATGTTCTGTGTTAAAGCAAGGAAGTGGTGGAAGGTAATCAGGGCATGGTGGGTGAATTGGTGGCATATTAGGATTAGAGTATATTATAGGTAGACAGGGAGATTGAGCAGAAAGAGAAATGAGTGAGAAAGAGCAGTGAATAGATGAACAAGAAATGTTACATATAAAAGGTGAAGATTTTCTCATGTTACACAAGTAATGCAATGGGGGATAAGGGAGCTTGATGAACACCAGACACAATATTTATTTTGTTTGTTTAGTCGTCCAGTCCAGTCTAACTCTCTGTGACCCTATGGACCGCAGCACGTTAGACACAACGTGTGTCCGGTTCTGCCAATCCTTAAGGTTTTCAAAGCAAAGATAATGGAGTGGTTTGCCCATTCCTTCACCAGTGGACCATGATTTGTCTGTGTCACGACCCAGAGACGAGCTGCTCAATACAACCCTAATTCTCCTGCTTTAGTTTACAGGAGCAATCTACAGATTGTGACTTTATATTCCTCTCAGCACCCAGCAATTCAGATCAGGACACCATTCATGGAGAAGTAGGAAAATCAGACACTCCTTAGTTAGTGCAGACAGCAGACTGGTAACTTTATTTATTCTTTATTCTTCTTGAACCAACAAAAAAATATTTTCCCAAACCTCTTCCTAATTTCCCTCCTTGTAAGTGGGGATCCGAATTCTTAGTGTGACCTCCTCACCCCCACTCCCATCGCCAGATACACAAGAGCCTGGGGTTACCTGGCCAGGATACTTCACAACCCAGATCTGTGTTTTGCTATTAGGTAAAGCATATCACTTTGTGAGGCCAGAGAGTGGATGCCTGGCCACTCTGAGGGGCGATAAAAATTCTTGCAGAAACCTTGGGTTTAACCCTTTGCTGGCCCACTAAAACAATATGGCAGAAAGTGTATCTCTGTTAGTTTACCGGTAAAATAACAATATTACAATGCATGTAACACTATTATAGTAAACCCAAAATTGTGGCTCACACTACACTACACACAAAAACAACATGTCACAGTCCTAACAACAAGTATAATGTCCATGTTGAAAGCCTTTGATATTAGCAAACCAGTGTGCCAGAGTCCAAAATAGTAGGGTTGCTTGGGGGGTTCAGGGGAGTCCCAAAATCTGTCATGCCAGTCTCACCTCTCTGCTATTATCTGCTCATCTTGGGTGACACTACATGGTATAGCTCACATGTTCATTGAGGTACACACGCTTTTTCACCATGCCAAGGTAGCTATCCAGAAGGGAACAGTATGTATACGGCAGCCTTAATAATTTGACATTGCAGTCTATAGAGAATAGTGCTTGCATTGATAAATGTGGAATCATATATAGGGATCTTGTGTACATATTATTGTTAAATCGAAAAAGTGTGTCTTCAAACCAAAAAGTGTCACAATAGTAGATCTTTAAATAATATGTATAATTCTGAGTATAACTAAATTATATTCACTACCAATATTATACAGACATCAAGTGCCCTGTATATAATGCTAAAAGTGCAATTCTCAAGATTTAACAGGAATCATGCAATTAAAGCACTGAAACGGCATAGCTCAATCTATCTTGCCTATATAAACTGGTCTACAGCTCCAGTTTATTGCCTCTTCTAGTATCCTGTGAGATGGATCACTCTCTCCAGGTTCCTTTATAGTACTGTTATTTCTGAACCAGTCCTACATTATGCCTACCTGTAAGGTTCTTACATCAGTTGGAGGTAGTTACTATCATAATTAGAGGTCAGCCAATCATATGGAAGGCTGCAGAGGCACTGCTCTTGCATGCTCACAGCATAGCACGGCCAGCATAGAATAGACACAACTTTAATTAGAGCAGTTAGGGATATCTATATACAAGGTCTTATGTTGATGTGATATAGGTTGCAATAGGATAATGCCTGGACTGGAGGTCATTGAATAATTGTTATATGAAATGAGTGTGATCTATGATGGACATGGAAATAATAGTAATGAAGTGCGTCATAATGCTGGGTGATGCCAAGTGGGCAGATATTTTGTAGAAAAGAAATATAAATTACCTAATAAGCAATGTTTTAGTATGGTGTTAATATGAGAGGAGATACTAAGCAAAGGTCTTTGGATGAGCCAAGGGAATGAGTGGGGGAGCATTTGGAAATGAGGGAGTGAAACACCATAGAGTTCTGTGTAAGTGAGGACTAGGAGTTTGCATTTGATTCTGCAGGGACAGTTGGAGACATTGCAGGCATTTGCAGAGAGGATCAGTGTTGGTTAAGCAGTCCACAAAGAGACAATGGTAGATAGTGAAGAATCATGTATGGCTTTACTAACTTGGATAAAACAACAAAACATATGTACATCAGGTTATAAACATAACCAGTACTTGCAGCATCAATCAGTATTCTATAACTGTCACACAGAGATTACATAACCCTTCTCAACTGTCACTTAACCCCTTATTGACTGGACACAATTACACATACAGTAAACATAACTTTAACATTACATAATGTGTAATACATGCTGTTGTATTCCCAACATCCCTTCTTCAACGACATGTGCATTATTATATGACAGCCAACTTCTCCCCCAGCATCTGTCCAGATTTTAGCTCTCTGTCACTGTTCATCATTATCTGGGCAATTAAGGCCTTCCTGTGTGGAAAGTTCTTCCAACATGCATGAAACATCGTCCCCCTCCATGCTGCCCCATCTCTTAGCTCAGCCACAGAGATTACATAACTCTTCCCAACTGTCATTTTACCTCTTATTGACTGGACACAATTACACATACATTAAATATAACATTAACATTACACAATGTGTAATACATGCTTTTGTATTCCCAACAAGCTGCCCAGTTTAAGGGACATTTACCTCACTATAAGTGCTCTTCATTGTGTTGAAGAACACAAGATCCTATGTTAAAGTCATCTATTGCTTGTTTTGAATTAAACTAAAAACAGTTAAAAATTTGCAGTCTTCGGTTTGTTTACAAACACACTGCAGGCTGCCCCATGACTTACAGCATCTGCCAGGAACAGGGAACGGCCATTCCAAGCTCTCTGTGAACAAAAAAAAATATGGTTTTACTCTGCTTTTAGGAATGTCATCAATTAACCCCAAGTACCATATTTGTGAGTTTCTAGCAGTCATTTCAATGAACAGATGAATTTGGGAAGGTGTCACGATCTGCTTCTTCTAGGGGGCTTGATATGAACCTAGTTCAAAACTAAACAGTCCATACATTTATTTTCTGACCCAGCCTCTGCAATATTTAGCTGGGTCTCTATAGGTTCTGTTCCATGCCTGACTGGCATGAGCCCTCGCAGCTGGGTGGCCAACAACCATCCAGGGATGCTTCATCCAGTAAGTCTATATAATCCACCTCCAGCTGTAGCTCCTGCTGGATCAAAGGCCAAAGTAAGTTAGCTGTATGAGAGCCTGTCTCCAGTCCCAGCATGTGACAGTGCTTGGCAAACAGACCCAGCTTTCTTTTCTCTGTCCCCAAACCACAGTCCGGATCCACATATAGTATGTCCCAAAGTGCCTTTTCCAGCCCCAATGAAAACTCTTGATGTATTCCAACAGGTCCTACCCAATAAGCATATTGATCTTCCAGTGTGACCTCCTCATATACCAATTCTTCCAACCATTCCATTAGCCTGTGACCTGGCCATAGTCCCAGGAATGCCATCCATTTATTTAGAAGGCACATTCCTCTACAGTCCTTTCCAGTCACCAGAACATTCTCTGTCTCTACTGGGGATAAGCATTTCCCCTCCACAGGAGCTGAGACAGGGCCATTGCTTACCCTTCTCCACTTCCCCTGTACCTCCTGTGTAAAACCTGCAGGTATTACCTCCATCCATCTTTGGTACCGTCTGGACAGTTCCTCCTCCTCTGCTGCAGACATCTCTTCATAAGCTTCCATCCTTCTTTGTTTTATACAGAGATCCCACCGCTGCCAACAAATGTCACAATCTGCTTCTTCTAGGGGGCTTGATATGAACCTAGTTCAAACCTACCCCAGCAGAATCATGTAGTTCCTGTTCTCTTTGGCACAAAATATGGCTTCTGAAGAGGTACAGGCAGAGAATACTGCATACAGGTTATTTAGTGGCTAATGGCAAGACCACTCCCCAAGTCAGGATACAACACACAGAAATAGTCTCACACCTTGTTTATGTGAAAACTATCTCTCAACCTTTATTGAATGATCAAAACAACATATTTATACTCTCCAATACCACACCCTTGTGTACATTTGTGTATGTGTGATTTCAGACCATCTTGCTTGCAAACTTGGACTATCAAAGCTCTTGAGATCAAATTCACCAGATATCTAGTGAACAAACCTTTATGTTAGACTCAAGTGTTTGCTTAGGACTACTTGAAGTACCTGCAATTGTCTTGACCCAAGGTCTGTATGTGTGAGTGTGCAATAATCTGCAGCTAGCTTCTATGCAGAGCATTTCTACCAATTTCACATATGTTCTATAGAACAGTTCCCCTCTTATAATATATTATAACTAGGCTACATAATATCTATGTACAGGCAACATATAACCACACAATAACACATAATCCCAATGTAACAATGTCATGCTCCCTTGGACATATTCCTAAATTGCTGACAATATGAGTCCTTAAACAATTAAATCATGATAGAAGGGTTAACCATCTTTCTGATCTGCTCTCTCTGCACACAGCTCTTGCTGAATTAACTGGCCCTTTAAGCATGAATTGTAGAGGGGTGAAGTAGGTGAGAGGGATGCCATTGTAGAGGCAGAAAGCCAGCAGCCAAACAGAAGATGAAGAATGTGTGAATAAAGTAATAAAAACAACTACCATGATAAGAAAACAACATCAAAATCTACAAAGACCTCCAATCTGTAAAGTTTAAATCACCTGATTAGGGCATAAGAATAACCTGACTACCTCCATCTAAACTCAGTCAAAGTAACATAAGAGGTTAATTCAAAATGGATCAAACAGAGGTGCTAAATTAATATCCAATGCCTAGATTAAATTGTCATATGCTGTGATTGAAATGTAATTGAAATATAGTGTTATTTCCTGAGCAAGAAAATACATTAAAATTGTCTTCTTTTTCTTTGATATTTCCTTGTAATAATTGAAAAAAACTGTATAAAAGATCTAAAACACTTTAAAAAGACAATTGGAGATTGTGAATTGTTAATGATTTAGATGTCCTAATTTTACTGTGGTCATCAGGTTGTACATCATGCAGCACTAAAATCAATCTTCACTATGATTATCAGAAGCCATAAAACCTCAAAAATTACATTATGGTAATTGCTCACTGAAATGTTATCTGGTGATGTACATTTGAGGAGCACACACCAAAGTCAAAATAGATAAGTAATTGTATTTGTTATAGCCACTCCAATTTTATGCACTGGAAATGTAATTTGATAGATACTATTATAGAACTGCATAACAATGTGAGTTTCTATTTCACATGCAGTAACTTAAAATAAATCCTGGGTATTAAAGTATAAAATAAAATCAGCACTAAATAAAAAAAACTGAGAGAAATATAAAGAACAAAACATGTTATTCCTTTCAAAACGTTCATTGTTATAGATCAGGGATGAGCAAGTTCGGTCCTGTAGAGCCCCACACAGGTCAGGATTTAAGGATATCCTTTCTTTTCCCAGGTGAGTCAAATAGGATGACTGAGAAAGCTATTGACTTACCTGCACACAGCAGGGATATCCTCAATTCTTGGCCTGTGTGGGGCTCTCCAGGATCGAACTTTCCCACCCCTGGACTAAAGATTATTTTTAAGACACATGATAAACAAACACAGTTCATGACTATAGTTGAAATCTATGTATTGTATTCATTTAGATTTATAGGTGTGTATAGATTTAGTTTGTTCATTTTCAACATTCAGTTTCATTAATCTTCATATGGTACTCTTTAAGATACCCTTTAACCTTTAAAAGTTCTCTGTCTTATCTAAAAAATAAATGGTTCCACAAAAGTAATTTATATCCAAAACTGTATTTTAAAGGAAAATATATGTTGGAGGTACAGATTGTTTATTAAGGCATTTTAGTTAGAGCTAAATACAAAAACAACATGTCACAGTCCAAGTATCATGTCCATGTTGATAGCTTTTGATATTAGCAACCCAGTGAGTCCAAAATAGCAGGGTTACTTGTGGGATTCAGGGGAGTACCATACCAGTCGGACCTCTCTCTTGAGGTTTGATTGTTCAAATCACAGAATTAAGGGGTTAATATTTATACTTCTTATGAGCCAGGGGATCCCTGGTATGCCCCCTGAAT
The DNA here is from genome assembly GCA_027410445.1 of Discoglossus pictus. NCBI lineage: Eukaryota > Metazoa > Chordata > Amphibia > Anura > Alytidae > Discoglossus > Discoglossus pictus. Next base: position 286,529,889 of record CM050165.1, read on the forward strand.
ACACATCACTCCCTTAAGCCCAAGTAAGCTGGGATTCCCCCTTAATACATGATACCTCCATGGTATCTAATATTAACCCCTAAACCAAGAGGTCCATGTGGACACTAAAGGGATACTAAACTATGACCATGGGGGTTCCTATGTACCCCCATGGCACATAAAATGAACCCCTATACCAATGGGGTCCTTATGGACCCATAAAAATACCTAATATTAACCCTATACCATTTTAACCCATATACCTAATATTAACCCCTATACATAAAGACAGCAGTGGCATACTAAACTATGACTGTGGAGGTCCCCATGAACCTCCATGGCACACAAAATTAGCTCTTAGCCCCTATACCACTGAGGTCGTTATGGACACCCCTCATACCTAATTTTAACCCCTATAAAATGATGGTTCCAGCCTACCCAGATGGGATACTAAACTATAAACATGGACCTAGGAACAAGAACATCTTGTTAAGTAGAACTCTCCAAGGATGGTCCAACAATGTAACCATACACTTTTCGCCTTAAGTTATTATTAAGATTATATCAAAAGGTCCAATCAAGGTCCAGGAAGAAGCTATCGCGAAACGTGCGTTAACCAGATTGTGTTGCATCCTGATGACATCACACGCTCACAGGAGCTTTTGGCAGTGAGCCGCATGTAAAAATTGGAGCTTATTCTTGTCACACATTGAGATAGAGAATATGTGATTTAAATTGGTGCACTGTTGGTCAGAATAACTATTATTATTATGGAATATAGATTTAATGTATATATTTAATGCTGCATCTGGAAGGGGGGGTGATTGTGACAATCCCTTATTTGATTTATAAATGAGTGGGAAATAATTTTAATAGATCTAACATTATACACTACACTACACTATTACCTCCAATAAACCACAAAATCTAAACTAACGCCCCTTTTAGCCTAACCTATTAACCCCTACCTACCTAACACTACCTACCTAAACCCCTATTAAACACCCCACCCTACTAATTACCCAAAATAAAAAATCTATGTTACAAAAAATAAAAAAGAACATTACAACCCCCACTACAAAAAATAAAAAAAGAGAAGATTACACAACTCCTCACTACAAAAAATAAAAAAGAGAACATTACACTACCGCCCACTACAAAAAAATAAAAAATTACACACCTGCAAAGAAAATGCATACACAAATATACATAACATTACAGTACATCAATAAATACAGTACAAATATACCCCTAACTATAATACATTAACCCAATCTATAAAACATTACCCCCTATCTATACATTATACCTTATCTAAATAACATTACCCCTATCTATAAAACATTACCTCTATCTATAAAACATTAACCCCTATATATACATTACCCCATCTATAAAACATTACCCCCTATCTATACATTACCCCTATCTATAAAACATTACCCCTATCTATAAAACATTACCCCCTATCTATACAACATTACCAGCATCTATACATTACCCCCTATCTATACACCATTACCCCCTGTCTATACAACATTTCCCCCTATCTATACATTACCCCCTATCTATAAAACATTACCCAATCTATAAAACATTACCACTATCTACATTACATTAAACACCCTAAATCTAACATAAAATTTAATAACTAAGACCACTTACTTTGCTTAGATGCTCCCTCAGTGATGATTTGTTTCCTGCCGCAGGTCTCAACCCTAGGGAAAAAGAAACATCAAATTAGTCAAAAATAAACACTACATAAAAAACAATAAACATTCTAAAGATGAAACTTACCTTTCCACCGTGACCCCATCCTTCTTCTTGTCTTCTTCGTCTGGGCCTCTGGAATGAATAAAACATAACATCAGTACACACATAAACACAACATAGAACACAATAAACATAATATACATTAAACTTACCTTGCCGCAATGTACCCATTCTTCTCCTCTTCTGCGCCGGCTGGGCCCTTCAAAAACCAGCTGCTCTAAAAAAAAAAAATTAAACAAATGGATGCTAATGATCCTCTGGCACTTTTTCCGGTAAAAAAATGGAATGGCGCCTTCTGATTGGCTGAAACGACTGTTAATCAAATTTCAGCCAATCAGAAGGCGCCAAGTTGTGAGCCAATCAGAATGGGATACACCCCTATATTCCATTCTGATTGGCTGATGGACCTGTCAATAATTTTTAAACCAATCAGAAGGCACTATTGCCTTCAGTCAATCAGAATGAGATACACCCCCACGGGGTGATTGGTTGAAGGCATCTGCACCTTCTGATTGGCTACTATCTGACTGACAGTGCCAACAGCCAATCAGAAGGTGCAGATGCTTGGAGCCAATCACAATGGCTGAAGGGAATAGTGCCTACTGATTGGCTGCTCTTAAGCCAATCACCCAGTAATGTTCTATAGATAGGGGGTAATGTATAGATAGGTGGTAATGTTGTATAGATAGGGGATCAGGTATTGTAGTCAGGATAACATGTAATGTAGGTAGGGGGAAATGTATTGTAGTTTAGGGGTATATTTGTAATGTATTTATTACTGTACTGTAATACTATGTATATTTGTGTATGTATTTTCTTTTCAGGTGTGTAATTATTTTTGTATTATTTGTAGTGGGGGTTGTGTAATGTTTTTTGTTTTTTTGTAGTGTGCGGTTTTGTAATTTTCCTTGTTTATTTTTTGTAGAGGGGGATTGTTTAATGTTCTTTTTTTATTTTTTGTAACATAGGTTTTTTATCTTGTGTAATTAATGGGTTGGGGGGTTAATAGGGGGATAGGTAGGTAGTGTTAGGTAGGGGTTAATAGGTTAAGGTAGAGGGGGTTAGTTTAGATTTTGTGGATTATTTGGGGGGATAGTGTAGTGTAGCGTTTGTACATAGTGTCATGAGGGTCATGGAGGACCCTCATAGCGCTTTTGGGGTTAATATTAGGGTTCTTTTTGTCCCATGTGGGTCTACTTAGACCATTATGGGACTGATGGGGTTAAATAGAGGCTTATGGGGTCTGTATAGATCCCCATAAGTGATGGGATTAGATGGAAGCTTATGGGGATCTGTACAGACCCCCTTTAGAGATGGGGTTAAATAGGCCTAGAAGATTTTAAATAGGCCCAGTTAGGGTTAATTAGGCCTAGAAGGGGATAATTAGGCCTAGCTAGGGTTAAATAGATCTAGAAGTTGTTAAATAGGCCCGGTTAAGGTTAGATAGGCCCAGTTAGAGTTACATAGGTCTAGAAGGGGTTAAATAGGCATAGAAGGTGTTAAATAGGCCCAGTTAAGGTTAGATAGGCCCAATTAGGGTTAAGTAGGGCCAGTTAGGGTTAAATAGGCCCAGTTAGGTTTAAATAGGGACAGTTAGGGTTACATAGGCCCAGTTAGGGTTAAATAGGCATAGAAGGAGTAAATAGGCCCAGTTAGGGTTACATAGGCCCAGTTAGGGTTAAATAGGCCCAGTTAGTTTTAAATAGGTCTAAAAGGGGTTAAATATGTTCAGTTATGGTTAAATAGGGTTTAGTATGGGTTAATGGGGTATCTTTAGGCTTAAGGGGTTAATGAGGGATAGTTAGGGTTAATAGTGCAGTGTAGTGCTTAGACTTTGTCATGAGGGTCCTGGAGGGGTCTATATTAGTTAATTATTAGTTAATTAATTTTAGTCTCATGTGGGTCTATAGTGACCCCGATGAGTGATGGGGTTAATTTTAGGTGCCAGGGGGGTACATATAGTACCCCTGCGGCTTGGGGGTAACCATTAGTGTGCTGCGGGCACTTTAAGGACCTGCAGCTGGAAATTCAAACACTGCAATACTCCAGGCTTGAATTTTTAATTCAAGGCCGTGACAGGAAATTTAAATGTTGTAGATACTGCAGAGGGGCCCGATCAGTGACGATCGGGACCACTGCAGCAAGGCAAGGGGTTAATGTGGGGAGCCTGTAGGGGTCCCTGCATTATAGGGGTGATGTAGGGACACTGCAGAGGTCCCGATCGGGTCATGATTGGGACACCTGCAGCCAGAGGGGGCTTAATTGGAGCAGCCGCAAAGGGCTTCACAGCCCTTGCAATTAATCCAAGTATGCTGCGGGTGTTTTAATTGTTTTGCGGGGTTGGAGGAGGGGTTATCTGAGCGTTTGAATAGGGTTGTGGGGTTTCATGCAGCCGAATCTCTTGCGGCCAAGTGACATCAAAGGCTTTCCCTGCACTAAGCTGCGGAGGGGGTGGCCGCAAGGGAATGCAGAGTCCTTGGCCACAGGGGATTACAATAGGGAAGTAGCTTGCGGCCACGCAGCTCCTATGGCCATGATTAGAATGAGGCCCATAGTCTTTTCCAATGCTCTTATGGCCATTTCGGCTAGCAGTCTTTGTCAAAGGAAAAAAAAATTGATTGGAGTACCCGATGGATGAGGTCCAGAACTTTTCTGATATTGTATGGCTTCTAACTCCATGAGCTGAATCATACCTGAGTCTTGTGTATAAGACTAAGTAAAAAATCTATTAACTGCTACGGATATAAGTTTTGGGAGAATCACGTCTATAAGCCCTACTTAAATCTTTTTATTTTATTTATTACGTGTGTACATAGCACCACAACTTATATATACCATATATAATATGTAATATACCAATTAAAATCACTCTTTTTTTACATGGCTGCACGTGAACACTGCAGAAAGGTCTAGAACCAGTCTTACTAAGTTTTGGTATGCTTTTCCATTCATTTTGACTCAAAGGCCATCAATATCTAATGCTATGATGCTCCTGCAACATACTGGAGCTGCATAAAGCCCTATGGTAGCTGATTTTCGAAGAAAAAAATTAAGATGTCTGGATATCACACATATTTGCTTTAAAAGCAGTTAAAGAGACAGTACTTTACTAAAAAACATGAAAAAGCATTTAAGTGCATTAGAAGTCAATATGTAACATTCCCAATAGGCACATCGGTTGAATTTAAAAATACATTTTTTTTATTCATATTTTTCGGTTAGTATAAATTTTGGAACATCAAATATTGCCAATAATCCATGTCCACATAATATATATCAACTGCAGTGGTAAGATAGATCACAGTACAAATCAGGAAATCCATATGGCCTATAACAGGTATAGTAATGCATTGCCTATTAAAGGGCTAGCCACATCCCAAACAATGGTCATCAAGAGTGTTACGACCCACCGATTTCAGGGCCACATGCACCTCACTTCTCTGATTTTTGGTCATCTCTTTTTTTGTCAAATCTTAGCACCCCAGCCAAAACAGCTCTTAGGAGACCTCAGGATATCAGAATTTGCAATATATCGCCCCCAGAAGACACAGGCAGACATTCCTTTAGATTTAGAATGTTCCACTCAGACTCTGAAACCACCTTTAGTTAGTGTGTCCAAAATCAGACTGGCACTTCTTTATTTTCAAGACATATTTTCAGATAACACGAAAACCAAAGATTCCCCCCCCCCCCCACCCCAGTTCTAGCCCATCATCCTAGGCAAAATAGGGCTTGCTGTACCCCCCACCCACATGATTTCCAGATGTATAGAGGGCTCTGGCTTTCTTGTAATCATTGCACATTTTCTAGCAATACTGCTTATCTCTTAGTCCCTTTGGACAACTTCAGACAGGGCAATAACTATCCAGGGTTATCTTTTTAAGGTCCCTAATAGCCCAGGCCTGTGTTTTGCACTCCTCTTACAGTGGGCCATAAAACTAGTTTCCCCCATCATGACTAAAGCCAGAGGTTCATGCCTGGCCGGCTCTTAGTAGTCACAAATCAACATAAATTCCTGTAAAATCTTTAACCCTTTGTTGTCATGTAGTGACTTATTTATCTTGGTCTATAGATCTGGTGTTACAATGCTAGAGCAATAAACTATTCTCTACTTTTGAGCCAGAGGCAATGTATCTGCTTGAATAAGCTTGGGATGGGGGCTAAATTCCTCTATATGATTTTAAAGGTATTCAGCCTTATTAAATTGTGATTCAGTAAATTTAAAAGGGCTTTATTTAAGCACACAGCATATTTTATTTACAGAAGTTTTTAGTTAGCAACACCTCATCTCAACGGCAATCCACATTGAACATCAATTGCAGAAATATTCAACATAGCCATTCGTGTACACAATCTGTAACCAGTCATTAGTATGTCAACATTAATACAAAATAATATTAATTGTGCAGTGTGGATGAGGAGGACTTAGGGCAGTGGTTCTCAATCCTCTCCTCAGGAGCCATCAGACAGGCCATGATTTATGGGAAACAGTAAATGAGGGAAATAGTATTTAACAGATGGTGGAACCTCGAATTGCTTCACATGTGTATTCACACAGTGTTTATGTGGTGGGTCCTGGGGAGAGGTTTGGGAACCACTGACCTGGGGCACGTTCTCACCTACTTCCTCTTTCTGAACACTGGGCCCACACCTTCTGTGACCATGCGCTTCCTCCCTCTTGGTGTCAAGGGGTGAGACGATGAGGCCGCAGGCTCTGGTTGCAGTGGTGGTGAAGCCTGTGGAACCGAAGGCTGGAGTGTAGTCACATGAGCTTCAGCCAACTGCACCAGCCACTCCAAGTGATGTGTTTGGACTTATCTGTCCTTATGAGCAATTTGCTCGTACTTCTCTATCCGAACATTATGCCTCCTCACCATATATTGCTTGGATGCTTTCCACCTGCTCGGTTACAATATCATTCTGAAGTTCCATCTGAACTGTCAGCAGTTGTACTATTCCAATGTCAGGATCATCAGACAAGCACATCTGCTGATATATGTCGCTCAAGGTGCCTGGTGAAGGGACTTGAGATCCATCTCCGGAGGCAGTTGGACTCTGGATGTGGTGTGGTGAGGCCAGAGGTGTTGCCCGTTGTGATGGTGTACCCCATAGGGATAGGGATGGTGTTGCCAATAAAGATGGTGTTGTTGCCAATGGAGATGGTGCTGGCAATGGAGATGGTGCTGGCAATGGAGATGCTGTTGCCCATATGTATGGTGTGGCCCGGTCTGTTGGGGCAACAGCGGCTGTGACATCAACAGCTGGGACAACTGTTGGGACAAAAATGGCTGTGCCAGCAACTGCTGGGACAACAGCTGGGGCAACAATGGCTGTGAAAACTGATAGGACAACTGCTAGGACAACTGCTGGGACAACCACTGCTGGAACAACCACTGCTGTGGCAACATCTGTTGTAGCCTGGTCAGGAGTGGGAAAGGATTGCTTGAATGTCACCAGGTGGCAGTAGTGGGCCTGTTGAGAGTGGTCCCCATGAGCTTGACATTCCTGCAGGTGGTTGGTGGCTCTGGTGGAGCCACCTCCTGTGTCTCTGCAGGCGGGGTCCGCCTCCTGGGTACTGACATGAGAGGACAATAGTATTTTAATAATGAGTAATTGTTTGCTGTGTGTTTCCATATCCCTGATATCATGGTTACTTTTAATTGGCTGTGGTGATTGTTTCCCGCAGATAAACATGGAGTTGTATCATGATCATCGTGGATCATGGCTTATATCAATATGTATATATCAATATATATATGTATATATATATATATATATATATATATATATATATATATATATATACATATACACATATATATATAGCTGGTGCGGTGTGCCATCTTCAGTTCATTAGGACATGTGCTCATCTGAGTTGGCTGTGCAGTGTGTGAGACTGACCAATCTGTGACCAATTCTCATTAATGGGTGTCAACATGCTTCTGAGACATGGTGCAGGTTAGGCTAGTAAATGGCACGTATATGCAGTCCCTCAGAGTATGTATCAGCATATGCTGCAGTATGCACACCAATACATGTACTCTATTTTGGATTTAAAATCATTGTGGATCTAGAGCTATACTTCGTTTAACACTGGGAATAGCTTCCAAGGAGATGAAGTGTTAACACAGCTTTAAACAGTGCAGTGTAACATGGGGAAGATAGGGAAACACATTACAAAATATATACAATTGCAATTTATATTTATGCTGTTTTGTTTTATATTAACATTGAACAAACAGCACATAACTCTAAAACAAACTGCATTGACAACTGACTACTCAGAATCTGTTTTAACTACAGGTATTGGACAATCATTTCATTGATAACAATTAGGATGATAATATGATGATAATATAAAATATTATAATATATACATGGTTATTGCTGCCCCATATTTCTGTAGTCAGAAATCTTACAGTGCTCTTGTATGTTAGTTATCTATATGTGTGGGGGTTTTGTGTGTGCATATGAGGGTGTGATGGTGCATGTGATACTCACTTTTCAGGGTTTCCTGATAGCCAGTGTCCAACTTTCCTGGAAGGCCCACTACTGCTGTTGGTTACAACAACTCCTTGATAGTCTGCTCCCATCCACATTATGGGATATTGAGTCCTACAGGCTGCTTCCTGGCCTCCCTGTTCTCTCCCTGGGGCTGGCCCCTCATCCCCACTACCTCCCCCCTGACCCTCTGCACCTACACCTTGTGTGCCTACATCTGGGGGCACAGCCCTCCCCCTCCTGCTCTCCTCCACTTGTAACACCCCTCCCTGACCTGCTTCCTCCTCTCTCCATACATCTATCTCTCCTCCTCTCCTCACTCACCTTTTTAGGTGTCCTCCTCTCTCTCCTCACTTTCCTCCTCCCCTCACTCTCCTCCTCCTCCGGTGTTTCTCTCTCTGGCATTCTCTATCTCTGTTTCTAACACACTCTTATTTCTCTCTCTAGCACTCTCTCTCTCTAACATTCTCTCTCTCTCTCTCTAGCACTCTCTATTTCTGTCTCTGGCACGCTCACTCGCTCTCTCTAACATCCCTCTTATTTCTCTCTCTGATACTCTCTGTCTCTCTCTCAGTCTCTGTCTATCTCTCTCTATCACTCTCTCTCTATAAAACCCACCAAAGCCTAGACCTGTGTGTTGACTTTCTCAGCTACAGCACGGTCAAAGAATTAAATTTTTTGCAGTCTTTTAAACCGGTTCCTGCTGTGTTGATTGGTGTCCTACGCTTCCTGTTGGTTAATTGACCTGTGACAGCATTGCAACTTACGGCCTTGGTTGAATTTGACGCGCTTCATCGGGTCAGATACCCGGAAGCGTTGCAGGTGAAAACAGGCTTTACGGGTTTGAGGCTTCGGCCAGTAACTCACATCCTTGCTGTATTGAATAGCATCATAATAGTAGATGAATGTGAGCCCGCAACACACCTGCAGACATACAGCCTACAACACTTGAGTTGCGGGGTTGCAATTCAATCGGGCCTATAGTGAATACCTAGATGTGTAATTGTTTTTATATTTGTCTAATGCAGATTTTCTATCATATTATGCAAATACCTAGTTAATTAGTATAAAAATGTAAAGTATGAAACATTTTCAATAATTGTCTTGTAGAATGGAAAGTTAATTCATTTAATATCTGACAAATTTTGTACAAACAGTATTTTAATGATTTCATGTGTTAGAAATGAGCTATCTGCTTAAACAAAAAATATCAAATATGTCCATTCCTCAACAAGCTATATATGTTTAAGACTTGTATTAGTCAGTATTCATCATTCAGCATGTACAATTCTTCATGGTGTATATGACAAACAGTGAAACAGTGTTGCTGCCTGTCTATCTATCAATCAACATTTCTATTTATCATCGGAGGAGATAATTTTTCAAAGTCTTATAACAAATATATTTTATATACAGCTCATTTTTATTTTACTGCAGCAGGATATATAACTTTGTGAATAGAAAACAACCTATAAATCATGAGGTGATATGACCACACATGTTTTATTTATCATTTATGGAAGGCAAGGTCATCTCTAATGTTGCTTCTTGTACTAGTGCTTATTTGCTATGCTATGCAGTACATATATTTAAGGTTAAGGAAAGCATATGTATCATATCAAAACCATCACTTAAATATTATTTTCATAGAGAACTATTTTTAATCCATTTTAAGCAGTTGGTTGGGTAGTCATTCACATTACTACTTGCTATTTTCTTAAATTTTATTAAATATATTATAAAAAGTTTGTTTTCTCCTCCCTATTTTTACTCAGCAACATCACTTAACTGGTCTCCTGTTTAGATTACACGTTTGTAATAAATACAATAAAAAGGGCAGACTATCCATCAATGATTGTCTGTGTGTTTCTGCCTGGCATTGAGGGACTGGCAACAGATGTCAGGAAGCCAGAGAGACAGAAATGTTGACGCTGTTAGCAACTGAAGCTGAAGAGGCATTGATTCCCTTCAACGTTACGCATTTTGTGTATTTGTCTATAAGTACACTTGTAATAAAATTGGTGTAAAGCATTTGCACTGAAACGGTGTGTTTCAGTAAATACTATGAACAAGAGAAACACAGAAGGTCTTTATTTAATTGGAATTAGTATTTCCAAATTTAAATGGGATAGGCAAAATGCTGTGTTGAAGACAGAAATATATATATATTTTTAAAAATATTTAAGTAAGACTAGATGTAATTTCTAAATCAGCCAAGTAATTATGAAACATTGTTTCTATACAAATACAACAATTAAACAGTGATTTTTCAATGATGGATATCACATTAATATCTAGTACTAACAGCTATATATGCTTGACTATCATATTAAAAAAAATATGATGTATTATTCAATATATAATTATTGTTATTGTGTTGTTCAGTTGTGTCTGATTCTCTGTGACCTCATGGACGACAACACACCAGCAACCTTATTAAATTGCGATTCAGCAAATTTAAAAGGGCTCTATTTAAGCACACAGCATATTTTTTTTACAGAAGTTTTTAGTTAGTGAACTTCAATCCAGAAGCAAGGTCTTCACTAACTAAAAACTTCTGTAAAAAAAAATGCTATGTGCTTAAATAGAGCCCTTTTACATTTGCCGAATCACAATTTAATAAGGCTGCAGGATAGTACAAACAAAAAATTGAATCTGCACCTCCCCAGCTCCCTTTCAATAGACTCTGGTTATGGCCAAAGCAATCCGATCTTCCCATAATGAAACATGGTGATGGCTTTTTGATCCCCAAGCCAGTTTTAGTTCACAGTGAATATTTCCACTGTTTTTGCTTAACTGCATCTTATCTAACACTGTATTTGGAGTATGGGGGAGATGCTAAAGGACTAACTATTTGCAGTTGTGTCAGACCTGGAAGAGAGACACACACAGTGTGACAGTAGCCTGCAGCTGATGACCGCTTGGAGCAGAGTGGATACCTGGCAGTTTAAAGACTTTACAGGCCAATGATTTTTAAAAATGTTGGATTATTTGTTTTGCTCTTTGTTTAGGTAGATGAGAGGTGTTAAGTGAGTAATCGGTTTATAGGTTAAGGTAGTGCTTCCATGGAAGCTAGGCCTATTGTTTATTTGATATGCCTTATTATTTTTGTATCATTATATACATTTTAGAAAACTTATATACAGGCTCTTGTATCAAGTGTTTTCCACAAACCCAGAGTAGACTGGTAATTTGTCACAGTTAGTTTGAATCACAATTATTTTCTTTGAATTACATAAAATTAGATCTTTACATATCTGTTCTTTTGGTTTAGCAGCTGTGGTTTATGTTGTAGTGTACCATAAATATTGCATTAGCATATTTCTTAGAGCACAGCATGTTTTTGATGAAAGGTATAATGCTGTAAGTATGGTGGTATTGATTTCTATTCTAAGTAAACTGTTGTGTGCCACATAATATATTAAATGCTAAATTGAGACATCAGCTGAAGCAAGAACATAATGGCTACATTTTAATCTGTTAAAGTTTAGTGATTAAAGTGTAGAAATCCAACACAGAAGAATACATTCTGTGATTTTATTTAAAGGTAATGTTGGGAGCTTTGAAGTGCAGTAATTTGATTATTGTTAGTCAGCATTAACATAGCGCTCACACGCTGCATAGTTTTATATCAGTATCATCAATATCAGTATTTATTCAGAGGTGCTTACCTTAGAAATATGTCGGTATTTTCTCCCCCCAAAAAACTCTGAGCATTCAAAAGATACCATTAGCTCCCAACCCAAAATGGCAAATAATATATTAAAACGTAAATAGCTACAACTATTTTTTTTATTATTTTCACCATAAACATGTACACTTGGTAACAATTCACCTGTAATGAACACCAGTATGAAGAATCAAAAAAATGGTTTCCAACTGAAAAAAAGGCACAGTGTTATTTTAATCCTGCAAATTAGCAAATGTTTCCAAAAAAGTTCACACAATTCTATTTACATATCCCTTCTCAAAATCTTCCTAACAAACTTAATGAATGTAGTAAAGTAAAATTATTACGGAGTGAAAACAAAGCAAAATAAAATGCTTGCATAGCATTTTTTATACAAGTTTATTTTACAGTGAAATCTGCAGCCACATTACATTCCAAGCCCGTAGCGGCAACGGCACACCCGCAAAGCCGGCGGGCTTGAAATTCTGCCGAGTTACAGAGCTATTACATTCAACCATGCCGCGACCTATGGGCCATAGACGCAAGCCCTTAAACCCTTTCCAAACACGCAAGCTGTTAAGGGGCTGGCTGAGACGCAATCGCTCGTTACTATCCAATCGCAGTATAACGTAGTGCGACACAGGCCTCTTAGCCAACAAAAAGTGGTCGCAGATGGGAGATTATAAATTTGCGTTCCACCCACCCATACGTTGACTGAGGAGTATTTTGAGAGCAGTAATATGCGGGTTTGTCGATTTATATTATACTATTACGATTTTACACTTAATCCTTAATTACACATATTTACATATTACACATAATTGCAATACACATAATTTAAAAATAACACATGCAGAGACATATAGAGCTATGCCACTCCATACAAACATCCCCCCCATCCCATCCCCCACACCCCATCCCCCAACAGTTATTAATTACACATAATACACACTTTTTATTTTCCATGATATATTTCCATTAACACTTTTATACAAACAGATATTACAAAATTATAAAAAACACAAATATACAAATACAAGATATATTACAGTCATACAGAAACTAAAACAAAAAGGGTTATGTCTTATGAGTTTAAACAATGGAAATATTTATCCCAAATCATTCAGTGATGGAATAAGTTCTGATTTCCAGCGATTGGCAATAAGCCATTTGACTACTGAGACTACCTGTATAATTAAAGCTTGTTCTTCCATTTTAAGCCTATTGTCCATGATGTGAAGAATAGCCATTTCAGCTTAATGATTTTAACGCAAATTTTTGAAATATATTCAAAAATCAAACTCCAAAGTTTGTTAATGGGGTCACAGTCCCACCAAATATGTTTGTGCGTCCCCTGCTGATTACAAAGCCTCCAACAAAGCCCCTTATTAGGATTATTGTTAATAATTGCTATTTTTACTGGAACAAAGTACCACCTCTGGATCACTTTAAAATTGACTTCTCTATATGCTTGATATTTAATAATTTTCTGTGAGAACGCAAACGCTCTTGACCAATTTTCTAGGTCAATTAAGTTATTACATTCTTTTTCCCACCTGGAGATTTTTCCATCTTATCCTGTTTTCTTAATATTTCATAGCATTTAGAAATTATGGGCCCTATTAAATTCCAGCCTCGTAAATAAGAGGCTTCTACTTAAGCCCTACGTACTGCAAAGTTTCTCTAACTTACAATGCTATTAAATTAGCCCTGCTGCGAGCAACGTGTGAGCTACGCAGCAGGCCCGTACGTATCTACACTGCGTAAATGTACATGAGGAGTGACAGCCTGCGAGATGATATCGCAGGCTCCCACTCCTCATCAAGTGCTGCGGGGGTCCTAAAAGGGACCTCCGCGGCAGTCCCCCACATAAGCATTGCCGTGGGGGGTACTCCAAACCCCCCACAGGCACCTAAAATGAACCCCCCCTCAATGCGGGGGTCCCTGTCGGGACCCCCGAAGTGTCCTCACATGAACACCTTGCTGCAGGGGTCCATAGGAACCCCCGCAGCCCCCACACATTAACCCCTTGCAGCGGGGGTCCCCGATCGGCACTGATCAGGCCCCCGCTGCATTTAAAACTTTTAAATTCCCCGCCGCGGCTCCTTAAAGGGGCCGCGGCACACTATTACCCAATCCCGGCCGCGGCACTTAAAATTAACCCCCCTCTATGCTGGGGGTCCCCATCGGGACCCCCGAAGTGTCCCCACATAAACCCATTGCAGGGGGGGGTCCCCGATCTGCATAGATCAGGCCCCCCGCAGCATTTAAAACTTTTAAATTCCCCGCCGCGGCTCCTTAAAGGGGCCGCGGCACACTATTACCCAATCCCGGCCGCGGCACTTAAAATTAACCCCCCTCTATGCTGGGGGTCCCCATCGGGACCCCCGAAGTGTCCCCATATAAACCCCCTGCAGCGGGGGGCCCCGATCGGCACCGATCGTGACCCTGCTGCAATTCAATTTTAAATTTCCCGCCTCGCGGGTCCTCAAAGGACCGTAAAGGTCCTGAAAGGACTCGCACTAAAAATATTAACCCCAGGCAACTATAATTACCCCATTAACTCATGATGGTCAATCCAGACCACCATAAGGCCTAAATTAACCCATTAACTCATGGTGGTCAATCCAGACCACCATAAGGCCTAAATTAACCCATTAAGTAATGATGGTCAATCCAGACCACCATAAGGCCTAAATTAACCCATTAACTCATGGTGGTCAATCCAGACCACCATAAGGCCTAAATTAACCCATTAAGTAATGATGGTCAATCCAGACCACCATAAGGCCTAAATTAACCCATTAACTCATGGTGGTCAATCCAGACCACCATAAGGCCTAAATTAACCCATTAAGTAATGATGGTCAATCCAGACCACCATAAGGCCTAAATTAACCCATTAACTCATGGTGGTCAATCCAGACCACCATAAGGCCTAAATTAACCCATTAACTCATGGTGGTCAATCCAGACCACCATAAGGCCTAAATTAACCCATTAAGTAATGATGGTCAATCCAGACCACCATAAGGCCTAAATTAACCCATTAACTCATGGTGGTCAATCCAGACCACCATAAGGCCTAAATTAACCCATTAAGTAATGATGGTCAATCCAGACCACCATAAGGCCTAAATTAACCCATTAACTCATGGTGGTCAATCCAGACCACCATAAGGCCTAAATTAACCCATTAAGTAATGATGGTCAATCCAGACCACCATAAGGCCTAAATTAACCCATTAACTCATGGTGGTCAATACAGACCACCATAAGGCTCTATTTAACCCCATCAGTCCCATAAGGGTATATTATTACCATTATGGGCCTGTTACAACCCAACATTAACCACATAAGTGCCATGATGGTCCTCAAGGACCATCATGACACTAACTACAAACACTACACTATAACCCCCAATAAACCATTTAATCTAAACTAACCCCCCTCTACACTAATCTTTTAACACTTACACTACCTACCTACACTACCTACCCCCTAATAAACCTCCCCAACACTCTAATTACAAAAAACAATAAACCTACAGCACAGAAAACAAAAAACCTACAGTACAAAAAACAAAAAAACCTACAGTACAGAAAAAATAAAAATTACAACCCCACCCCCCACTACAGAAAACAAAAAAATACATTACAACCCCACCCCCCACTACAGAAAATAAAAAAAAATTACACACCTGAAAAGGAAAGACAGATAAACACAATACAATAATACATATAATACATTACATACATTACATACAATACATGACATTACATATAATATATTAAATATAATATATTAAATATAATATATTACATATAATACATTACATACATTACATACAATACATGACATTACATATAATATATTAAATATAATATATTAAATATAATATATTACATATAATACATTACATACATTACATACAATACATGACATTACATATAATATATTAAATATAATATATTAAATATAATATATTACATATAATACATTACATACATTACATACAATACATGACATTACATATAATATATTAAATATAATATATTAAATATAATATATTACATATAATACATTACATACATTACATACAATACATGACATTACATATAATATATTAAATATAATATATTAAATATAATATATTACATATAATACATTACATACATTACATACAATACATGACATTACATATAATATATTAAATATAATATATTAAATATAATATATTAAATATAATATATTACATATAATATATTACATATAGTCCTAATCAAATACCCCCTATCTATCTAACATACAATCTATTTAATTTAAAATAAATCCTAACTATATCAAATACATCCCCCTATCTATCTAATATACAAAAAATCCTAACTACATACACAGACCCTTATTCTAAAATAAAATAAAATAATTACAGTCCTAACTACATACACAGACCCTAATTCTAAGCTAAAATCAATAAATTAAGACCACTTACCTTTAAGATGTTGCTTCAGATCACTAACCTATGGGTCAAACAAAAAAAAAAATTAGTACAAAACATTAACATCAAATAAATAAACATTCTATACATTCTACATATTCAACTCACCTTTACAGCATGTCCAGTCACTGTTAAGCTCTTCCGGCGCGGCCCTGTTAAAAAAAAAAAACACAATACATGAATACATGAATACAATATATAAACAATAAATAAAATACACAAATAAACATCTAAATATACATTTAACTTACCTCCCCGCGATGTCCCCGGCCTTCTCTCCTTCAGCCCCGGCTGGGCCGCGGAACCATCCGCGCTCTAAAAAAAAATAAAAAAAAAACTAACGGAGGTCTGCACTGGCAGACCTCCCCGACGCTACTGAACCTCCCGGAGTCGTTTCCGGGAGGAAATTGGCATTGGCGGCTTGTGATTGGCTGAAAAAGCTGTCAGCCAATCAAAAGTCGTCAATGTAGGAGCCAATCAGGATGCGCAGATGTCTTCTACCAATCACTCCGTGGGGGTGTATCCCATAGTGATTGGCTGAAGGCATCTGAGCGTTGTGATTGGTTCCCATAAAGATAGACAAGTGTTTTAGCCAATCAGGGTGGGATATTGGGGTGTATCCCATCCTGATTGGCTCACACATTGACGACTTTTGATTGGCTGAAATTGATAGACAGCTTTTTCAGCCAATCACAAGCCGCCAATGCCAATTTCCTCCCGGAAACGACTCCGGGAGGTTCAGTAGCGTCGGGGAGGTCTGCCAGTGCAGACCTCCGTTAGTTTTTTTTCTTTTTTTTTTTTAGAGCGCGGATGGTTCCGCGGCCCAGCCGGGGCTGAAGGAGAGAAGGCCGGGGACATCGCGGGGAGGTAAGTTAAATGTATATTTAGATGTTTATTTGTGTATTTTATTTATTGTTTATATATTGTATTCATGTATTCATGTATTGTGTTTTTTTTTTTTTAACAGGGCCGCGCCGGAAGAGCTTAACAGTGACTGGACATGCTGTAAAGGTGAGTTGAATATGTAGAATGTATAGAATGTTTATTTATTTGATGTTAATGTTTTGTACTAATTTTTTTTTTTTGTTTGACCCATAGGTTAGTGATCTGAAGCAACATCTTAAAGGTAAGTGGTCTTAATTTATTGATTTTAGCTTAGAATTAGGGTCTGTGTATGTAGTTAGGACTGTAATTATTTTATTTTATTTTAGAATAAGGGTCTGTGTATGTAGTTAGGATTTTTTGTATATTAGATAGATAGGGGGATGTATTTGATATAGTTAGGATTTATTTTAAATTAAATAGATTGTATGTTAGATAGATAGGGGGTATTTGATTAGGACTATATGTAATATATTATATGTAATATATTATATTTAATATATTATATTTAATATATTATATTTAATATATTATATGTAATGTCATGTATTGTATGTAATGTATGTAATGTATTATATGTAATATATTATATTTAATATATTATATTTAATATATTATATGTAATGTCATGTATTGTATGTAATGTATGTAATGTATTATATGTAATATATTATATTTAATATATTATATTTAATATATTATATGTAATGTCATGTATTGTATGTAATGTATGTAATGTATTATATGTAATATATTATATTTAATATATTATATTTAATATATTATATGTAATGTCATGTATTGTATGTAATGTATGTAATGTATTATATGTATTATTGTATTGTGTTTATCTGTCTTTCCTTTTCAGGTGTGTAATTTTTTTTATTTTCTGTAGTGGGGGGTGGGGTTGTAATGTATTTTTTTGTTTTCTGTAGTGGGGGGTGGGGTTGTAATTTTTATTTTTTCTGTACTGTAGGTTTTTTTGTTTTTTGTACTGTAGGTTTTTTTGTTTTTTGTACTGTAGGTTTTTTGTTTTCTGTGCTGTAGGTTTATTGTTTTTTGTAATTAGAGTGTTGGGGAGGTTTATTCGGGGGTAGGTAGTGTAGGTAGGTAGTGTAAGTGTTAAAAGATTAGTGTAGAGGGGGGTTAGTTTAGATTAAATGGTTTATTGGGGGTTATAGTGTAGTGTTTGTAGTTAGTGTCATGATGGTCCTTGAGGACCATCATGGCACTTATGTGGTTAATGTTGGGTTGTAACAGGCCCATAATGGTAATAATATACCCTTATGGGACTGATGGGGTTAAATAGAGCCTTATGGTGGTCTGTATTGACCACCATGAGTTAATGGGTTAATTTAGGCCTTATGGTGGTCTGGATTGACCATCATTACTTAATGGGTTAATTTAGGCCTTATGGTGGTCTGGATTGACCATCATTACTTAATGGGTTAATTTAGGCCTTATGGTGGTCTGGATTGACCATCATTACTTAATGGGTTAATTTAGGCCTTATGGTGGTCTGGATTGACCACCATGAGTTAATGGGTTAATTTAGGCCTTATGGTGGTCTGGATTGACCACCATGAGTTAATGGGTTAATTTAGGCCTTATGGTGGTCTGGATTGACCATCATTACTTAATGGGTTAATTTAGGCCTTATGGTGGTCTGTATTGACCACCATGAGTTAATGGGTTAATTTAGGCCTTATGGTGGTCTGTATTGACCACCATGAGTTAATGGGTTAATTTAGGCCTTATGGTGGTCTGTATTGACCACCATGAGTTAATGGGTTAATTTAGGCCTTATGGTGGTCTGGATTGACCATCATTACTTAATGGGTTAATTTAGGTCTTATGGTGGTCTGGATTGACCACCATGAGTTAATGGGTTAATTTAGGCCTTATGGTGGTCTGGATTGACCATCATTACTTAATGGGTTAATTTAGGTCTTATGGTGGTCTGGATTGACCACCATGAGTTAATGGGTTAATTTAGGCCTTATGGTGGTCTGGATTGACCATCATGAGTTAATGGGGTAATTATAGTTGCCTGGGGTTATTATTTTTAGTGCGAGTCCTTTCAGGACCTTTACGGTCCTTTGAGGACCCGCGAGGCGGGAAATTTAAAATTGAATTGCAGCAGGGTCACGATCGGTGCCGATCGGGGCCCCCCGCTGCAGGGGGTTTATATGGGGACACTTCGGGGGTCCCGATGGGGACCCCCAGCATAGAGGGGGGTTAATTTTAAGTGCCGCGGCCGGGATTGGCTAATAGTGTGCCGCGGTCCCTTTAAGGAGCCGCGGCGGGGAATTTAAAAGTTTTAAATGCAGCGGGGGGCCTGATCTATGCAGATCGGGGACCCCCCCTGCAATGGGTTTATGTGGGGACACTTCGGGGGTCCCGATGGGGACCCCCAGCATAGAGGGGGGTTAATTTTAAGTGCCGCGGCCGGGATTGGCTAATAGTGTGCCGCGGTCCCTTTAAGGAGCCGCGGCGGGGAATTTAAAAGTTTTAAATGCAGCGGGGGGCCTGATCTATGCAGATCGGGGACCCCCCCTGCAATGGGTTTATGTGGGGACACTTCGGGGGTCCCGATGGGGACCCCCAGCATAGAGGGGGGTTAATTTTAAGTGCCGCGGCCGGGATTGGCTAATAGTGTGCCGCGGTCCCTTTAAGGAGCCGCGGCGGGGAATTTAAAAGTTTTAAATGCAGCGGGGGGCCTGATCTATGCAGATCGGGGACCCCCGCTGCAAGGGGTTAATGTGGGGGTGGTGCAGGGGTCCTGATAGAGACCCCTGCAGCATGGGGATGTGTATAGGGTGCAGGGGGGAGCCTCACGCTGCTGTCTCGGGCTGTTCCGAGGCAGCACGTAGAGGCTTTCGGATCCCTTGCGTGGACTTTTTGTCCACGTAGGGATTCTTACGATATGCGAGACTCGTGCATAGATTTAAGGCTACGTAGCTCTCTCGGAGCCTATTCTCGGCCATTTTCTCGCAGTCATATCGTAAAGCAGGCTGCGAGAGATTCGGTTCTCGCAAACAGCAGGAAAACTGCCTTTTGCGAGCACCGAGAGAACTACGAGGGAGAATTTAATAGGGCCCTATATGTTTCCTGTCATTATAAAGTACTAACTTTTCAAAATTGGTTAAGGATCTGTTTGAGGTAATTAACACTTATGTTTATTTATCGTTCTATTATTTTTGGGATTGATATGGAGGGAAGACAGAGGAGGGGAGAAGAGTGGAGACGGGGGGAGAGAGTTGGCCTTTGGGACTAGTGGGGGAGAGGAGGAGAGGAGTGGTGATGAAGAGGACGAGGAGCAGGAGGAGGACGGGAGTGTAGAGGAGGAGGTGGGTGGTGGCAGGGTTGCCAGAGCACCTAGTAGAGGGAAAGAGGGGGAGGGCCTACACCAATGGGGGTGGTAGTCCGGGGAAGGGTCAGGCTTCAGGGACAGGCCAGGAAGGTAAGGATCCCCATCCACAGTTGGGAGGGCAAGAGGCTAAAGGCAAGCACAGGGCCCATAATTACACACACTGGGAGAATTCTGTCCTCCTTTGTGCTATCTGTGGCTGCCACGTGATTCTCGCAGGGGGAAGGGAAGTGAGGTCAGGGCTAGGGCTCAGGCATTGAAGGAGATAGCGGCAGCGGTTACAGCAGTAGGCTCAACACTAAGTGATGTGAGATCCATCATGCACCATCAGGGACAACATCAGGGCCAAGGTGAGGAGGATGATGGCTAAGGAGGACAACAACAGGGTTGTGAGGTATAATGAGTGGGAGAGGGTCACCAAGGACATTCTGAGCCAGGTGCTTGCTGCTGGAGCTTCAGGCCTGGTGGCTCAGCAGGACCCAGCCTGCATGTCAGGTGAATATCCCATACACCACCATGCCACCACATTTACATCACACACACTACACATGTACATGATGACCACCAAGGACACTGACATGTCAGCTCTATGTAATTAACAAGGGATAGATGTATGCGTCATTGAATCCATGAAGCTGACAAGTCACTGTCATTCCTGGGCACAACAACAGTAATCAATCAATAGAGAGTCCATGTATTGGTGTGCCCACTGCAGCCTATGCAGTTACAGACCGCAGCTGGAATCAAGATAGCGTTAGGAGCCAAGAATGATCAAGACCAAGAGCCAAAAGAATCGGTTACATCTATCAGTTACATCTAGGTTGCTTCATTGCAGTACACAAGCCCCTTCACCACCACCACTTAGCAATGCTGAAGAGGACCAGGGGAACACACACCACACTACATTGCTGGTGGCCATGAGCCAAGATGTATAGCCATTCCCATTTGGTGATCTCCCATTATGTTTTGCAATTCATCAATGATGGGGCAATAAAATTTGAAGCCATGGGAATGCTGTTTGAGACATAATTGAAACCGTTTTGTACTGTGAGGACCTTCGCCGCTCATTGCAAAGCTTGCGCTGAGCTCCTTCGGTGCTCACCGCATGCCTCGCAAGGAGCGCCTTTGGCACTCATTGCGAGCCTCTCCTGTCATGTACTTTTGGTCCTCTGCGAGAGATCTGAATTTCTATGTATATGTAGTTAAGTAATAATTAATGATTTATTCAATTAATTAATTAAGTAATTATTAATTATTAATGCAATAAATTAATATAGTTTAATTATTTGTAATCAATATATGCAGCGAGCAATAGGTTGAAGAGCTAACAGTCTGTTTTGTATTTTGGGTCTGCATACAATATACATTGAGAGTGTTGGTGCCCTGCTTATAATGTGTAATGAATGTTTGAACTGTGCATTGTAAATAGGCTGCGTGCGCGAGGTAAAGCCGTTGGTTTATTGTGTAAAGCGGCATTGTATAGTCATAATGTTATTAATGTGATACGCGTCTCGTGAGCATTTTCCGGCGTTTGTAATAGTGCATTTTGTAGGTCATAGTGTGATGTGTAAAGTGCTACGCGGTTAGCAGTATTTTTCGTGGTCCCTCAATTTCATTTTTTTCGGCGGCCATTTTTTTCTCGAGTTAAATTTGCATTGGCCCATGCTATCTGTGATGTTTTTGGAACTTTTTCAGGTTTTTTGTTCGGGCCGCTAATTTCATAAAGTCCCGCGTCTCGTAATTGTTTTTTATGAGTCCTGCGTCGCGTATTTTAACGTCTCGCTTTGCAAGGCTCGCAGCTCAGTGCTATGGTTTAACGGCTTGCCTCGCATGGCGAGGCTCGCATCAATGAGCGCCTTCGTCGCTCATCGGCTAAGTCCTACGCGTTAACGGCTCACCTAGCTTCGCTAGATCGTTCCAGACAAAACCACAAGTTTTATGGGTTTCTTTTTTTTTCTGAGCCCTACGAATAGCTCCAGTAATTAGTTTTGCAAAACTTCCATAGCTGAAAGTCAGCCTTCCTAGAATTCTTACAGTAGCTATGGAATGGAGACCTTAATCAGTATGAATGTTGTGTCCACAAAACTTTTGTACCCATGTGTATCTAAGCTGGAACATCTTCAGACATAGATGATTTGCATATCTAGTGTAATTGCTTATTCCCTACATAACCACCTTCTGCAATCATTGTGTAGCGAGAATGCTGGAAAATTAGATACTAACTAAATGCATTTAAGATCATACAAACAGATTATGAGCATACAGTATTATAAAACAGGCACACCAGTATGTGACAGTGAAGGCATTTTTTTTAGGGAAAGTTTATCACAATTGAAATGACTTCTTCCCAATGTCTTTGCTATTCTATGGAATATCTTTCTCAGGCTGAAGCAATCTCTTTGTGCTATGAAATAAACTTTCATAGTAAAATAGTAGTCCTACTTTGAATTATACACTTCAGAAAAACAGGAACTGATATTGAACAAAACTATTTTTAGAAAGTAAAAAAAGGCAAATGTAATTTAATTCAGTTTTTTACTTTGTATGCAATTATGCTGCAGTAGAATATATCATTTTAGTTTCCAATGTACTATTTTCTCGCTGCCGAGTTTCTATGTGCAAAATGGAAAAGTTCTAATTTTCTATGAAACACCCTCTAGAGACATGAAGTAAGAGGCACCTCGCTAATGGTACATAATAGTTTATAGTGTTTGCTTTCTAAAAATAATTTGAAAGGCCAAATAATAAAATGTTGTGACTAAAGTGGACTTTTACTTACACTTATCACTTTGCCTTAATTATAACCCCTTT
Source organism: Discoglossus pictus (assembly GCA_027410445.1). Classification (NCBI taxonomy): domain Eukaryota; kingdom Metazoa; phylum Chordata; class Amphibia; order Anura; family Alytidae; genus Discoglossus; species Discoglossus pictus. The sequence goes on from CM050165.1 coordinate 286,553,373, forward strand.
TTCATTCATCTGCCACTACTCTCATCACACCTTCATAATTACTCATTTCCAAAACATCCAAAATGCCTCTAACAGAATTTAATTAAATAGTCCATACTATGAAGAAAAATTAATCAGTTTCTTATTTACCTTATGATTTAACCTCTGACACATCTGCTTCACCTGTTCTTCAGCGAGTTCATCATTCACCACCAGTTAAATATGTGCTTTGGTAGACTAATGATCTTTCTGTAGAAATTCCCAATCATGTTAACTAGAATTAGTCCAGTCAGTTAAATTATTTAATTTTAAAAATGAATTTGAGATTGAGTGGGTGCAACAAATAACCTGTACAATACTAAATTGTCTGTAAGAACAAATTAGCTTAAAAACTACACTTTAAGGCTTGTATGGATATAACTTTCTCTAATGAGTAGAGCCATCTAATTTGTTGTTGCTGTTTAGATGTTCAGTCGCTTACGACTCTCTGTGACTCTATGGACAACAGCACGCCAGGTGCATCTCTCAGTCACTGCCCCTCTGAACTCCATCAAGTTCATGTTCATTGCTTCAGTAACCTCATTAACCCATCTCTGCCTCTGTCGCCCCTTCTTCTTGTGCCTTCAATCTTTCCCAGCATCAGAGTCTTTTCTAGGGAATACTGCCGTCTCATGGTATGGCAAAAATATTTGAGCTTCAGACTCATGATCATACCTTCTAGTGAACAGTTTGTCTTGATTACCTGAAATATTGATTTATTGGATCTTCTTGCAGTCCAAGGGACTCTAAGCAGTCTTCTCCAAAACCACAATTCAAAGGCACTCAGACTTCGTTATGGTTTAGCTCTCACATCCGTATGTTACTACTGGGAATATCATAGTTCAAACTATGCAGACCTTTGTTGATAGTTTAATATTTTTACTTTTTACTAGCTTGTCCAAACTTGCCATAGCTTTCCTCCCCAGAAGCAAACATCTTTTAATTGCATGACTACAGTCACCATCTGCAGAGATCTTGGATCCAAGGAAAATAAAATCTGTCACGGCCTCCACTCCTTCCCCGTCTATTTGCCAGGAAGTGAGATTGCCATTTCCCGTGATCTTTGTATTTTTAACATTGAGCACCAGGCCAACATGTGCACTTTCTTCTTTTACCCTCATCAATAAGTCCTTTAGTTCTTCCTCACTTCCAGCAATGACTCCGACTTTGGATCCATCCAGTCCAGCCTTATGTATGATGTATTCTGCATATAAGTTGAATAAATAAGGTGACAATATACAAACTTATTGCACTCCTTTTCTGATCTTGAACCGTTCTGTTGTACCATGTTCCATGTTCTGACCGTCGCTTCTTGGTCGACAAACAGATTCTATAGGAGGAGGATGAGATGATCTGGTACTCCCATCTCTTTAAGAACATGCCACATTTTGTTGTGATCCACACAGTCAAAGGCTTTAGAATAGTCTATGAAGCAGAAGTAAATGTTTTTTTAGAACTCTCTTGCTTTCTCTATTATCCAGAGGACATTAGTAATATGATCTCTTGTGCCTCTTCCTTTGCGGAACCCGGCTTGTACATCTGGTAGTTCCTGGTCTATATATTGTTAGAGTTGAGCTTGTAGAATCTCAAGCATTACCTTGCTGGCAATGTGAAATTAGTGCAATTGTTTGATAATTGGAGTACTCTTTGGCACCTCCTTTTTTCGGGATTGGGATGTAGACTGTCCTTTTCCAGTCTATTGGCCATTGTTGAGTTTTCCAAATGTGTTGGCATAAGGCAAGTAACAGTTTCACAGCATCATCCTATAGAATTTTGAATAGTTAAATTGGGATTCCATCACCTCCTGCACCCTTATTATCAGAATGACATCCTAGGTCCCATCTTACTTCACTCTCCAAGATGTCTGGCTCCAACTCATTGGACAAATTATTGAGGTCATCACTGCTGTTAAGATCCTTCCCGTATAGATCTCTGTGTATTCCTGCCACCTCTTCTTTAACTGATCTTCTTCTGTTAAGTCCTTACCATTTTTGTCAATTATTACGCCCACTTTGTCATGAATGGTGCCTTTTAGGTTCCCAATTTTCTTGAACAGATCTCTTGATTTACCCCTTCGGTTATCTTCTTCTATCTCTTGACATCGCTCATTGTAGAATGTCTCCTTGTCTCTTCTTGCTATCCTCTGGAATTCTGCATTCAGTTGGATAAATATTTTCTTATCTCCACTACCTTTCGCTTTCCTTCTTTCGTAGGCCACTTTCAAAACCTCATCAGACAGCCAGTTTGACTTTTTACTCTACTTTCTTTTAGGGATATTCTTTGTTGCTGTGCCCTGGATAATGTTGCAAACTTCGGTCCAAAGTTCTTCAGGCATTCTATCTTCCATGTCTAGTCCCTTAAATGTATTCCTTACTTCCACTGCATATTAACAAGGGATATTATTTATTTTGTATCTACTTGGTCTGATGGTCTTCCCTCTTTTTTTCAGTTTCAACTTTGCCATCTAATTAGACTGCATTTATATATTATTTTTATTATAATATAATTACAGTGGTCGCACTGGTAACATTGTGTTTGTCTTCGGGGGTTTCCAGCATGAACAGAACAATTGTAATGTGAAAAAAATTGTTTTTTTTATTATCTTCAGTTAAGCATAGATCTAGATTCCTAACGTTAACATTACAATAGGCTTGTTTTGTAATTGGGGGTAATTAACATGATAATTGAATACGAAAGATAATTAAACCCTTAAAGTCTCATTAAAAAATAGGACAGTAATTTAAATATCATGCTTTGTAGTACTAACGTGTATTAGAAGATAAATGTAGTGCCATATATTAATTCTGTCTCTACAATCACTAAGTGATTCAGGCCAGTAACACCACTGGCAAATTAAAATGGTCATCTAAGATTCAAAATGTCAATTTTCACTATATTCTTAGTATTAGGGATCATTAAATTAATATATGCATAGTGCATGTTTAAGTTATTTAAGCACACCTGCTAGGCTTTTATTTTGTTCTTTTGTAAATAATAAAATTTAAATATATATACAAAATACAAATTGTAGCTTTGTAAGAAGCATACAATTAAAGATGGAAGTAAAAAATAGAAAGGATGGTGGTTCATATGTTTACTAATTTATTTCGGAATATGCATTGGTGTTGGTGGATATGCCCGTTTAAGCAGTAAAAGAAAGAATGACAGTTGAGCATATTTTTCTAAAGAAATAAAACATATTTATTATTTTCTGATCTGATCAAGCACTACATGTTTTGTTTGTTGCTGTGTCATTCTAGTAGACTTTATGGAGTCAAGGTGTATGCCTTTGCACAGAGCTGCTTCTGGGCTCACTTTCAGAGCCTGGAAAAACAATGTGCACTTGACCCCATAATACCCCTGTTTCTGAAAGGTTCCAGATTTTGTTAAATAGCATATCTGAATAATTATCACCTTGAAGACCAATGAGCTGGCAAGTTTGGACTAAAGTTCTGGAGAAACACCAAAAAGTAAAAATAGCACAAACTTTAAGCCAGAGCACTTTTAAATCCATTGTATAGGAAGTATATGGCAACTCTGCCAAGAGATGGCCATTCACCAAAACTCAGTGATCAAGTAAGGAGGGAATTTGTCAAAGAAGCAACTAATTGGCCAGTGGGTACACTGAATCAAATGTAGAGATCCATAGCTGACATGGGAAAACTCAGTGAGACAATTATAATTCTGATGACAGTGCAAACTTCTTGGTCTTCACGTCAAACAAAATATGTGGTGCAAAGCCAACACAGCTCTTTACTTTGACAACACGTTCTTAGATGCAGGACTCCAAAATGGGTAAAAGCCCAAAGGGTTGAATACATATGTAAGGTATTATTTTGTAATTGATGATCTGTGTGGTTCTTGCTTGGTTCTAAGTATGTATGCACACATATTTGTGACAGTCATGTAGAATATTTTTGCTCTTTCCTACTGCATGGGACTTAGCAATTATTATATTCCTTGAATTAAAAGTAGGCAACTAATGCAACAAAGCTTCAGGAAAAGCAAGGAGTGTGCTTGCTTGTATTGCAAAAAATAAGATTAGCTGCAGAAAAGGATAGGTACTAACCACTAGTTAGATGTTACTTAGAATAGTGTGTCCCATTATTAACCTTTATTAGTAACGCGCCAACATAATCTGTAGTGTCCATTCTGGAGGCAGTATCTTCAAGAGGATTGGGAACAATACAGAGAAGGGTTATTAAAACGCTACATGGTCTAAAAGACAAAACTTAAGGAAAGACTTAATAATCTTAACATGTATAGTTTAGAATACAGAATAGTCGGGGGAGATTTGATAGAAACCTTCAAATATATTAAAGGTATAAAATAATGTTCTGCCAGGGAGTATCTTCAAGAAAAGAAGGAATGCAAGAACAACAGATCATATTATAAAGTTGTTAAATTGAAAACGTAGGAGAAAATTGTGAAAGCATTACTTTACTGAAAGGATAATAGATACGTAAAGCACCTTTTGATAAATCCGGTAAGGTCAAAACACAGCTAAGTATTAGATCATCCTAAGGCTTAATTAAGCTAAACTTTTTATATAGAGAGAATAAGCAGATAACATATTTGTTTTATTATTATCTGCCATTAAATCTATGTTTCTATGTTACTTTATGGTTAAAAAACAACATTGAAGCCTTTCCCAGGTCACTGCAAAAAGTAGTAGACTGCAAAGCTTACACCTAGCTTTATTATCTTTTGATCAATGAATCAATTAGGGCTGAAAATAATGCTAATGATATCCACATGTTCATTTTCCAGGTAACAGGCCAAAATGAAGAGGCAGAATGCATCATATTGGACAGAAAGATTTCTCCACAAATGAAACAAACTTTAAATTTTAATCGCATTTGAGCATTTCTCAGCTAACTTTTCCTGATGTTAAATATGAATCTTAAATAACACATGACTATGAAGTTATTATTTTCCTGTCTAATTCTTGTATAATGTTCTTATTAACTACTTTCTATATTCTGTGAAGATCCATATGACATGCTAAGTGTTAATTCAACATCCAAATATTACATGCAATGATTATTTTTTACTTTTAATGAGGGCCTCAAAAGGTCTTAATGCAGAAAAAACAGACATCACACCTATTAGTGAATTTTAGTACTCACTAAACATTTTCCTTCCAATAATGCACCATCAGTTCTCAGTATTATAACTAATTTGATTTCTGTGTATTCACCATGCACAGTATTATAATACAATCATGCAAATGCATATTACATATTATAATACAAACTGAGGAATAATCCATAATTACCAATGGCTATTATAATACAAAACGCTCTATTAGCCTCATTACATTGGAGTCCAGTAACTCCAACGTGAACCATGTAATGCCTACGGGCTTGAAATGTGGTCTAGTTACCTTGCTATTGACACTATTTCGTAAACCAGTTCTCGGCAGTCTGAGTTGCATGCTCGAATGCAAACAATTAAGCAATCACGTAGCTATGGGTTCAGATGGAGCCAATGGAAAAAGAGATCGTTATGTCACTGAAAAAGGGGAGGGTCGATTTCAAAGTTCTTTATACTTCACGTACAGTTTGCGATCGGACCCACATTCCAGATATAATGCAATATTAATAAAAAAGCAGTAAATATGATATTCTATTATGAGATTCTATTACATGCGAGTTACAGTATATGCCTTAACACACTGATTGCAGGAATCAATATAACACAAAATATAAACATGAAATAAAGTATTTTTCGGGGCCGATTTGCAGACTTGGGAATGTTGTGCTATTAATTCTAAGACCCAACATCACTTTCCCTTATAATAAATGTACATTAGAGTGTTGTTATTTGCATTACAAGTGCTACGTATTGGACTTTTCCCCCCTTGGGAGTCATCGCAAGCACACGTTGGCCTTTAGGCTCCATTTGCCTATTAGGTGCTTGCTCACGAGTGAAATGTAATAGCTGAAAGTAGCGGTTACGGGCATGACAGATCAAAGGATTTACGTGCGGGAAGTTCAATGTTGCTTAGCCTATTCTCGGCCAGTCCGCTGCAAGCAACGTTACAGGGCTAATTTAATAGCCGTAACACGTAAATCTCGAGTTACAGGCTACGTTTTACAACGTAGCCCCAATTTAATGAAGCTGTAAGTGTGACAAAATTAGGTAATATACACTTGATGATAATTTGTAATATGTGCCAAACATAACAATCTACTGTAATCATCAAAAATAATTATTTGCAGTGTGTCTACATATTTACAATAAATATATTTATGAATGTGCCCTCTTCAGGCATTATTAGTGCACACAATGAAGGGTACTGTCATAATCTTACAAATTATTGTGATCCTCTTTATAAAGTATGTTAAACAAAACAATGCACCATTTTTCTCTGTGTAATCACTTTGTTATAATTACAAAGTTGAACTTAAAGTTGAACTTAAAGACGGTAGATTTTTTTTTTCCATATTATCATTGCAAATTAACCCATTTGTTAGATTCATTATTTCTTTACAGTATTCAGTAGTCAGTAATTTCATAGAAAATACAGGATTTTTAAGTTACTAAGTTAACAATGAATTTACATCCTAACAGAGATGATTGAAAAAAAGACATTTTATAGAAATACATTGTTTGTCTAAGTGGTTTGAAAAGTTGCACTTTTATGTTTATTCTTTTTGTTGTTGTACAAAATTGAAATGTACATTTCACAAAAGACTTTGACCAAATTGTTCCTGGGCTGCTTGAGGGCACAGACCAGAGGAAGTATAGAAGCTTTAAATTATTGATTCAGATAACTGTATTTCTAAACCCAGACATCAAGGATGTTACTTGACGAGTTTCTGAGTTTGTTACCAGGTGCCTGTAGTTTTTATTTTTATTTTAACGTATTATGTCTTTTAACTGATTTTTTTTTCATCTTCTCACAGTGCAACAGCCCAATAGAACAAACACATACATGTGAATGTTATTAACAATTTCAAATATCAGAATATAGATATTATGAAATAAAAATGTATAAATAGGAAAAAAATTAATTGCTAGATAATTGCTAGATCTTTGAACAACACGTATGTTAATATTGTCTCTTCCTTGGAGAATTTTAATAGTTATATAGCTGTTTTAAGAGATTCCTTATCTTGGGATATTTTATTTTATGAATGTTAAAATATGCCTGTTCTGAAATCCTTTCTCTGTGTGATGTTCATACAGGAATCTTTGTATGACTCTAACAAGAAAAAGTTAATACTTGTTTTTCTAGATGGCATGAATAAATCTTGAATTATGAACAAAATAATTGAACCATTTTACAAAGACTGCTATTAAGAGAAACCTGTGCAATACGAGAAACATGTGTAAACTGACAGCCTCATTAAATTTGGGCTACATGTTAAAACGTAGCCGTAACGTTGAAAGTAGGACTATTAAATTACCCCGAGAAGCAAACCTCCGAGGACTTGCGTGTTAAGACGCCGGACAGACGAAATATGCCTACAGGACATGAACGTGGAACTTTCCAGCACAAAAATCCTTTTATCTGTCAAGCCCGTAACCGCTACAAATCCAACAAAGTCACCAGTGAGCTAGCCCATGACATGCAAATGGAGCCCAAAGCCCAACGTGTGCTGGAAAGAACTCGCAAGGGGGTAAAGACCAATACGTAGCCCCTTATAAGAAAATAAAAACATACTACTGTACTTTATATAAAAGGGAAAGCGATGTTAGGTCTTAGAATTAATAGCACAACATTCTCAAGCCCGCAAATCGGCGAGAAAAAAAACCTTTATTTCATGTTTGATTTCCATGTTATATTGATCCCGGCAATCAATGTGTTAATACATATACTGTAAATCGCATGTGATAGAATATCATATTTATGGCTTTATTAATATTGCATTAATGTGGGTCCGATTGCAAACTGTAATTGAAGCTATAGGACTTTGAAATCTAACCTCCCCTTTTTCAGTGACGTAAAGCTAACAATTAATTTTTCTGTTGGCTCCGTCTAAACCCGATCGTCCTCAAGACCACAAAACCAACGTTGTACGATTAAGCTACGATTTGCGTCTCAAGCCCGTTGCTTGCAGCCCGTTCTAGTGTAATAGCAACGTAACTCTGCCAAATTTCAAGCACGCAGCTGTTACGGGCTTCACGTTGGGGTTCCTGGCCTGGAATTTAATAGGGGTGTGAGTATTTCAAATACATTTTCTCCACATTTGCAAATTATAGAACAGACACAATACTTGCATTCATTTCTCATGGATTCTTAGGGAAGAAAGTGGCATAAGTTTAGGTCGAGGTAGAAGAAACATCTTAACAATGTGACTGGTACACATAAGAACATTAATTGGAGGAGTTGGTATTGTATTTCTAGCTAAATCCTACTAATTTTACTTAAAGAACATCTCCAGAACCTACCTCTTTCTTAATACTAATATCTCAGCAACAAGAGACCTGTATTCCGATATTAACATGTTTTAATTGTATCATTTAAATTAATTTGTAGAGTCCTCTAACTTACTATACGTGTATTTGATAAATTGACTTAAATAACTCATATCCTGGTGCTTGACACCTATGCTTGATAATTACAAACTTTAATAGGATACATTAAAACCAGAAAAAAATGCAGCTAAATAGTGTTAAAAAGTGCTAATAAATAGGTAGTTCCATAACAGTGCAATTTACTATGCACTGTAATAATAATCTATATGTCTAAAGAATATGCAATACACCCATATAATAAAATAATCCTCCAAACTACTGGTGGCTAACCATATAGAGTGTGTATAAGCAATGCTCATATGCTGAAAAAAATGGTTATCCTAGGATTGCTAAAAATATATAGCACTATATTAAAAACTCACTATTAAACAAAAAAGAGCAAGGGCATGCTCCCCTCAATCTATAATTGTATCAAATGATAGTATATCTAGTGACTATGCACGGTCATAAATCCAGAAAAATACCTGCAGTTTATCTGCTTGTCCAGTCATATAAGTTGGTGACATACTACCTTGCTGACCCAAGCTTATCTGGAAATTATAATCCTCCATAGGGGACCCTCTTGCTTCAAAAAACAAGAAATTGCCAACGGTCCATTTCGCTCACAGGCTGAGCTTTCTCAAAGGCTACTGCAAGCACGTTATTCAAAACAGATAACTTTATTGTACCAAACATATTCACCTTTTATGTATAAACATCCATGTTCAAGTTCAAAATTACATCATAGATGTTAAAGGGGAGCTTTTAGGTCCAGTAAGGTATCCATTGAGCTATATACAGCATTTACAATAAAGAATGTATGTAAAGTGTAAAGATATACTATATAACTAAAACTTGCACTTAAATCTCAATTTAAAAGAAGGTAGATTGTAGATTATAAAGCTCTACGACTCAAAGAGAGAAATGAAGAACATTTTTGCCGGAATATTTAAATAGAAATAAAAAAGAGAAAAATAATACATAATTTAATTAAATTTAACAAGTAATTACTGTTCAATATTTAAAATTTGAAAAAGTCAGTGCTAAAGGTTTTTACCAGTAAGCTGTAACTTTCAACATGTGAGCTATCTGACCCAAGTTATTGACATTAAATTGGTAAAAAAACATAATATAACACAACATTAGCTGACACTGAAGAGTGTCTATATCAATTTAGACAATTTTATGCCAAATATTTAAATTATTGAACTTAGTGTAACTCCCCTAGAAAAGAAAGAACTAATAAAATGAATTGCGTGTATTCAATGTGTACTAATTTGCAAAAATGTGTATGAGTGCTGGACAATAAAGTATCAATAACCTAAAAATTAGGTGTGAGGGTTGTTATAATTAATAAATAGCATAAAACATGTGTATAAAAATAATGAATTAGTATATGATCACACTAAGCTGTAAAATGTAAATAATTATAAAATATATAGTGATATAAACAATTTGAAAAAGTGAATAATAAATACATATCTGTACTTCAATTTAATTAAATCTAATTGCAATGTGTTAAGGACATTTTTAAAGGTGAATAAATCTTGAGATGTTTATTTAAAATATTTATAACCTATTTACCAATAAACTGTGACTTCCTAAATTTGTCCTTCTTATGAGCCATAACTTGGTTAATGTTATATGAGTGCATTTATCTTGCCTCTTATATAAAGGCATGTTGTACCTTTCTCTAAATGCTCTAGAGAAAAGCAGAGTAGGATAATCCCTCATTTAGGCCTTTTGAATATTTAGAATCCAACGTATTTACTTTCCAGTTGTAAAAGTTGCTCATCCAAATTACCCCTTCTCGGGCCGAGAAACAAACTATCAATTACAAAAAACTTTATGGTGTCCGGTGTGTTATTATTAAAATATTTTACAGGATTGTCTAGATCTTTTCCACTGAGTAGACATGTTCTAGAATTCTTCTGCGTAGCTGGCGTATGTTTTTTCCTACATAGAGTTTTTAACAAGGGCACATCATAACGTAAATTATGTGGGTAGTATGAAAATTCACAAAGCTTTTGACTGGAAATTTTGTTTCTGTCCTTGGGTCCACAAAAAATTGGTTGGGCTGTATATATTTGCAAGCCCTACAATGGCCACATTTGTATAAACCATGGGTTGGTTTAAGCCATGTTGAGAATGGCATTGATGGTGTATAGTAGCTTTTTACCAACATGTCTCTTAGGTTGGTATTTCTGCGATATGTGATGGAAGCTTTCTCAAGTAGATACTCATTCAATGTTGTATCTTCTTTAAGGATATACCAATATTTGTCTAATATCCTTTTCACCTCACACCAGTCCTTACCGAATGACATTATGCATCTTATCTGTTCGTTAGATTTTTTATCCTCTTGATTATATAGAAGGTCCGCTCTGTCTTTTGAAAAGGCTATCTTGTAGGCTCTTTTGAGGACTATATTTGGAAAACCACATTGTTTGAATCTCAACCTTATTTGGTCTGCTTGCTCTTTAAATTAAATTTGACTTTACCAATTCCTTCTCAGCCTAAGATACTGGCCAATTGGTATGCCAGCCTTTAACTATGCTGGATGTTGGCTAGTAATGTAATAACACGTTTGTGGCAGTAGGTTTTCTATATGCCAATGTATATGTATTTTTCCCATATCATCTTTTTTAAGGCATAAACAATTGGAAAAAGTGAATAATAAATGCATATCTGTACTTCAATTTAATTAAATCTAATGTGTTAAGGAAATTTGTAATGGTGACTACATCTTGATGTGTATTTAAAATATTTATAACCTATTTACCAATAAACTGTGACTTCATACATTTGTCCTACTTATGAGCCATAACTTGGTTAATATTATATGAGTGCATTTATCATGCCTCTTATATAAAGGCATGTTGTACCTTTCTCTAAATGCTCTAGAGAAAAGCAGAGTTGGATAATCCCTTATTTAGGCCTTTTGGATATTTAGAATCCAACGTATTTAGTATGTGAACTTCAGACTTAATAGGTTATGATTCAATATTTGGATAAAGGATTCAAACTCTTATCTCGATCCTGCCCACAAGACTAAGACGTCATCAATGTAACGCTGCCAAGACATTATATTGTCAGAGAATTCTGCCGTTTAATTGTAGAAAACATTCGTTTTTTTTTCCCCAGTGCCACAAATATAAATTAGCGTAATTTGGGGCACATGATGTCCCCATGGCAGTTCCCTTTTTTTGATGGTACCAATGTTTGTCAAATAAAAATAAATTATTGGTAAGTATAAACCTGAGTAGCTTAATAATGAATTAGTTGAACACTCTTTTAGCGTGACTTAGCATACTCAAATAATACTCAACTGCAGCAATCCCTTGCTCATGGGGTATGCTGGAGTATAACTGTTCGACCTCAATGGTTATTAATAATGCTTCATGTGGGATATGGATTCCATCTAGATGTTTAAGGACATCCAATGTGTCCTTAAGGTATGATGGCAATGTCTCCACAAGATCCTCCATTAAACAGTTATTCCCCGATATTATAGGACAACCAGGCACCGGGATGACATTTTTATGTACCTTTGGTAATGTGTAGAAAGTTGCAATCACATATTATAATTGTCTAACTACGATTCGTCGTCACGCTGCGTTGCGTAGTGCGTTCGACTTAGTGATGAGCGCCGCTCAGTGAGGTGCTCATTGCCCGGCGTGCCGTTAAACTGCTCTGTTGCCTAGTGCGTACGACTTAGCGATGAGCGCCGCAGGCGCTCATCGCCCGGCGAGCCTCGCCCAGCGAGGTGAGCCGTTAAATTGTAGCACTTTGGCAATGAGCGCCGCAGGCGCTCATTGCAGGCGAGCTTCGCGTAGCGAGGTGAGCCGTTAAACCGTAGCACTTAGAAAAAAAATCCGAGGTGAAAAAAATTACGAGATAAGCGGCAGAACAAAAACAGTAAAAAAAACACTAAATACACACTAAAAAATAAAACAAAGGTCACTTACAGCATGGGGAACCAGGCAGGACGTCTGGAAGTGAGTTGGAACTGCAATTTAGATCGATTTAGCCGAGTTACAAAGATCGAAAATCAGCAAAGCGAGAAAAAAATGGCCGCCGAAAAAAATGAAAACGAGGCTATACTACTACGAGCTGCGTAAAACACAGTCACAGACGTATGTCTTTGAAAAATAATGAGATAAAGGATGCAGATTAACCGCGCTATGAGTAAAAAGACAGTAGCAAGTAAATTTTACGAAACACAATTACAGATTTACGCATAGATTTAACGACTTTGTCTCGCGCAACATCGGATTTCCCGCCTAAACTAACGCATTTGATGTGAAATATAAGTTGCAAGTTACAAAAAAAAAATTGTATTTATTTTAAGAAAAGAAAAAAGGGACAAATGTAGCGTCATGTTGTGTGGCAAACAAATTTCACTACATTTAATTTTTAGTGATCGTCATTTCACTGTTTGACCATATTTACTGTTAAACCGTAGTACTTTAGCGGTCTGAGCGATGAGCGCCACAGGCGATCATTGCCCGGCGAGCCTCGCACAGCGAGGCGAACGGTTAAACCGTAGTACTTTGGCAATGAGCACCGCAGAAAAAATGCTGCACGAACAAAACGAAAACCAGGCAACAGCACTATAACCACGGAAAACACGTACCGATAATCCGCTAAGACGCATACCACACATTATCCGCCATTTTAGGATAATGCGGAAGTACACAGCTACGTTAACGGTTTCGGATCGCGCACGCACACTATTACACTGCACACGTTCATCACGCTAACACAGTACCTCCACACCACTAATGCTGCTGCAACATCAACACAGATTGCCAGCTCTTCAACACAATGCAGAAAAATACGTAAATTCATTTATTAATTTGATTTCTATATTTCAGTAGTACACAGAAAACAACATTAGCTACCTTACAATTCCATATGTATATTAATAACTAAACAACTTTTAAAACATACACATCTGATTGCCGTCATTTTTTGACGGGCAATACTCTAGTAGTTGTATATTTTGGGAGTAGCAAGTCATAAGTACTTTGATCAATAAGGTTCTTATCTTTAGCATCACATAATATCATTTGTAACACTTTTCTGAATTTTGGTAAAGGATTTTCATCCAAGATTTTATAGGTTGCTCAATCAGAGCGTATCTTGTGGCACGTTTTCAAATAATCGCTTTCCTCCATTAAAAAGATTTTTCTGCCTTTGTCCGCAGGTTTTATAACTGCTTTGACTTAATTCATTAAGTGCTTTCCTCTCCAATATGCCGATGTTTTGTTTTCTGTCTTTTCACAATCAAACCTCGACTTGGATAGATCTTTCAAATCTTTTTCCACTAAATCCAGAAAAACTTGTATGTTACTGTAATGCTTACAATCTGGTGTAAATTTGTTGGACATTTTAGCCTTTATTTCAGTAATTTCTGAGTCTTGATCATTCAGTGATTCCACTAAGTTTCTTAGGGCCCCGAATCCTGTTTATCCAGGCCTAGTTGATTAAGCTTCCTTTCCTCCCTATCTGTAAACCATTTTTTCAATGTAATAAGTGTAGAAATAATTCAATGGGTGTAGCTATGATGTTAGAGTGGGAGACAGAACAGGGAGATTAGAGTTTAACATCCTTGCATGAAGAAAATAAGCAGGGGAACCTAAGGACATAGTACAGGCTTGATGGGGTCTGTTAACTTGAAGAAAACATAATATTTAATGTAAATTACTAGAAAGGCAAAGATTTTTAATTGATGCATTGGGCAAGATAGAGGAGCTCATTGTACTCAACCATAAGCAAGCTTCTAACAACTATGAGCCCTATGTAAATCAAATGAAAGTTAGGGCACTGCTGTAAATTGGCTGTGGGAGCTTTTTTCCCCTAACTTCTACACTAATGTAAATCTTTCACTCCCCTGGATTAGAATACTCAGTGCACAGCCTTAAATCCTACTTCAGATGCAACAGATTTCTGTGCAGGAAGTAGCCAAAATAAACTTTAAGCTCTAAGAAAACATTAGAGATATATAGAAAGTATTTGTTTTTTAATGTAAAATAGATTTTGATAGTAAAATGTTATATTTATAGCTTCAGTCAGTAAAATGTGTTTATTTTGTGTTACAATATTATATATTTATAGACAATGTATTAGAGCATTTCTTCCTAGGTGACATGAATTAACCCTTGAATATTGGGTTATATTTTGTATAATAAAACGGTCTTAATACTAACGTATCATATTTTTTTAATTACACATATGTTGATATTGGATTGTTAAGTGTCAAATAATGACACTTAACAACACTTAATGACACTTTTTGTGCTATATTGTCACTTTAATGCCTCTGTGGGACTCACCAAGACACAGGGCATTCTTAGTAGCAAATATTAAACCATAAGATTCTTTTTTATATGAGAACATAAGGCTAAATGAAGGGAGATTTGACTAAATATTTTGCCAGCACAACAAGGACAAATTATATATGAAAACTGTTTTCTATTAATCTGTTTATGAAAAGTGAGAATACATGTCACATGAATTTAGCAAAAATTACTTTTGGAATGCAAATTAGCCAGACACTGTGCTTTAGACTCATGCCGGTTTGTAAGTAGAGTATGCCATATGCTGCATGAAGCCATAGGATTTGGAGAAGAACAGTAAATATTATCTTGGAAAATGGGAAAAATAAGACAAACATTTGTTTTTTGGTCACTTATGCAGAGCATGCATTAAATTAACAGACATTATTGTACTGTTTAATGAGCTTGATGAAACAAAGAGATCAATTTAGCCCCATTAATGATTTGACTAGAAAAGTATAAACAAAACATGTTCTTTTTTATATGGTGCGTTCTTCCTTCCAATATGCGTTATGCTCTCTGAGCAGACAGTGTGAAGTAAATTACATCATATACAAAATACAATAGAACTGTGGATTCAATATTTTATGAGTTATCACATCCAATCAATAATATATTAAATTTACTAGCCATAATCATAATTTAGATTGTAGATATAAAATGTTTCCCCCCACTGTAATTATTAGTCAATCCAGTTGAAACCTCACTCAGTGTACATCTTGTCATATGTACGAGGTGTTTATATTTAAGAAGGGAGCAAGAGCACATCCGAGGAATTATAGACCAGTGAGTCTCACTTCGGTAGTGGGAATGCTTTTAGAAGAGTTAATAAAGGATAATATACAAGAATATGTCTATTCAAACAGGATTATGAGTAGGAGCCAACATAGATTTATAAAGGATAGGTCATGTCAAACAAACCTAATTAGTTTCTATGAGGAGGTTAGTAGGAACTTGGATCAAGCAACTCAGTGGATGTAGTCTATTTGGATTTTGAAAAGGCTTTTGATACAGTGCCACATGGGAGACTATTGAGCAAACTTTGGGATACAGGAATTGCCATAAATATTTGCTTATGGATTGAGAACTGGCTAAATGACAGGAAGCAAAGAGTTGTGGTAAATGGAGCATACTCAGATTGGGCTAATGTGCTAAGTGGGGTTTCTCAGGGTTCAGTATTAGGTCCCCTCCTTTGTAACATATTTATTAATGACTTGGAAGTGGGATTGGAGTGTGGTGTCTCCATTTTTCTGATGACACAAAGTTGTGCAAGGTAATTAAATAAGAAAATTATGTACTTTCCCTCCAAAGGGATTTGCATAAATTAGAGGAATGGGCATCTAAGTGGCAGATGAGATTTAATACGAAGAAATGTAAAGTTATGCATCTGAGAAGGAAAAATAGCCATGCAATTTAGAAAAAAGGTGTCTAAGAGGGGATATGAGTACATTATATAAATATATCCAGGGTCAATACAAGGCTTTGTCAAGAGAACCTTTTGTGCCATGAGGTTTTCAACTGACAAGGGGACATCCTTTGAGATTAGAAGTAAAAAGGTTTCACCTTGAAGAAAGAAAAGGGTTCTTCACAGTAAGGGTGGTTAATCTGTGGAATTCTCTACCAAAGGTGGTGGTGACAGCGGATTCGATAGATAACTTTAAAAAGGGATGGGATATATATTTAAATAAAAAGTGCATTAATGTCTATCCTGGATAAATAAAGAGAGAGTATTGATCCAGGGATAAATCCGATCACCAGTATCTGGGATCAGGAAGGAATTTTATATTTTTTCCCTGTTGAGACAATTGGCAAAGTTTCACTGTTTTTTTTTCTGTTTGCCTTCCTCTGCATAAATTAACAATACATCTGCGTATTGTAGATTAGAGGAGATCTAAAAAGGTTTAACTTGATGGACTGAAGTCTTTTTTCAACCAAAATTACTATGGCCCTCATTCAATTGCAATTTGGCCAATTGAATAGGGCCCTAAATAAGCACATAACATATATTTTTTAAAGAAGTTTTTAGTTAGTAAGCATCTATCCAAAAGAAAGGTTTTCACTAACTAAAAACTTCTTTAAAAAAAAAAAATGCTATGTGCTTATTTAGGGTCCTATTCAATTGGCCAAATCACAATTGAATGAGGCCCTATGTAACTAATAATACAGATCTCTACTGTTCTGGGGACAAAATAAGGTAATACACATTAGAGCAGGGAATTTAGGAAGGATGTCCATCCTGTACATAAAAGTATATTATTTCCAATTCTGCTACCTATGGGAGCTGTGTAATTATATTTTGGTGACAAAAGACTTCTATAAAACCGTTATATCTTCAAAACATACCATTATTGTTCTTGTCAATGTATATGTTCTATTGGATGAGCTACAGGTTACACATGCATAGTAGACTACGCTTTGGGGGATATAAACTATATCACCTCATACTAAAAGTGAATTGGCTATATATATTTTTAATGTTTTTATTTGGCCCTTAAATAAAAAAAATATTTTCAATACTTTACAGTTCATTTGGTCTCAATAATCTAAAGTTTTGACTTATATGCCATCAGCCTAATTAGATAAGCCATAACTCTGGACAGAATCTTAATAAAGCATATTTACAGGACTGTATGATGGTAGCTGTTTCAGAACTGTGATATATTTGGGCAAAACATTGATTTACGTAAGGATAAACTGCCAGAGGTAACATTATATTAAAAAATGAACACTTTTCCTCTAAATTATATAATGTTAATCTATGGGTTGGGCATTTGAATCAGATGTTTCTCCCTGTACATGTTTTATCATTTATGAAGCCCTTCCCTAGTAATCTTTAAATAATTTTGTATGGATCTGTACTATTACGGTACTTACTTTTCATACAATAGACAATGTTTATATTACAAACTGTGCTTAATCAAAGTTGACTTCACATGCTATGTTTTCTATGGAGCCTATTTATTAGATATGCTGAAGATCATTTCCATTGCATAAAAAAGGTCCCACGTTTCTTTTTCTCCTACACAACAATTCTCTACACCATCTACATACAGTATATATCTCTAGATCTGTATATTATACATGCTTCCTAGCTTAAAAAATATTTAGAAGAAATCAAAATATGGGGAAAGAGAAACCATAGTGTAGGAAAAATAAATAAAATATGAATTTATCATGGATGCACTTGCACCACATATTATATGTATACTACCATGACACCGTTGTATTACTACTATCCTTCAGTTCATGACACTTTATGTGTAACCAAAAAGATTATAAAATAGTAGAAGCATTTGGAACACTACAGTGTTTGAAACGGTATAAAAGGAATATTAAGCAAATTTGTACATTCAAGATGTTTAGGGTTTTATAGATTAATTGTTCAACAATATAGGATAACATTTGCTCTGCTATTTTCTTATTTTAAGATACACAATTTGGCTAAACATATTTGAACATTCAAAACCATGCACATTAATATGATTTGCACTCCCCGACCTAACCCCCCTCCCCCATGCACCCCCAGTTCTATAACGGTCGCCGTTCTTTATCAATTAAGCAAGACTGTAACCTCCCATTTCAAAACAGCCAATAGATATAATTTGTCAGTAAAACATGGAGGTTGCATGTCAATCAATTAGGTTCAGGGGTTCAATATGCAATGGGACTCGCAAACCATCAAAATACGAAATTATAAACATGAATGCCAATATTCTTCTAGTCCATATGGGTGGCCTGTTATGTATTAACTCATTGATTCCCGAGATCGAAATAACCCCGAAATTACACATAAAAACACATTTATTTCATTGCTTTATTGATTTTTTATTTGCATTTACAGTGCTCCTTCATTTGCTAATTCTGAGAGTGAAAACATTTGCGGGCTTTGAGAAGTTGAGCAATTTAATAGCGGTTTGCGATTTTTGCCTTGCGAAAGTGAAAGATCACAGGCTTCTGGAGGCTGTAAGTTATGAGTTTATCATCTCCATTTTCTCAAGCCCATAACTCAGAAGCCATTCGGAGCTCTCAAAAAGACGCCAATTGAATAGCAAATTAACTTGCGACCTCACTTACGGGCTCCCGAATCTCCCGAAACCTCAATTGAATATGGCCCTAAGTGATTACAATTTCTTTGCAAATATTCTTTGTTAACTTAAAAGTGCAAACTGGCAATTATAAACTCTGATATTTATAGTTTTTGTTTTGTATATTGTTTAAGGGCCCATTAACAGAAAAATCTGAACCATTACATTTGTCACTGATAAAATTATCTCCTTTGGTCTCCGAAGGGATAAAACATTTTTTTAAATAAAAAATATACCTCACACCATATTACTATTTTTAAAATAAAAGTGTTAATGCAAATTATACAAATTAATCAATTATCTGTGAGGCTCTGTCTTCTTAAAGGACATTCAAATGATATTTATATGCCACCACTAATGTTTGGCTTAATTTACTAGTTTGGTACTGTTTGCTTGATGAGTGTGAAGGAAGGCAACCCACTCCCGTATCTTTGCCAATAAAACCATATGGATAAGCACAATGAGAAAACAGACAGATGTGCCAGGGTGCTGAGGTCCATATGGTCGCAATGACTGAAGGACTGAACAACAACAACACAATATTTATGTTATGTTTATGTTATGGATGAGAGAAAATTGTTTCTACACAAGAGGGCAAATTTATGGGTTGTCTCTTACAGTGTTTGTGATACTGAGGTGTTTCTGTCATCTTCAGTTATGTTTAAATATATACTCAGACCCTTAAAGCTGATGATGCTATAATTTTATGGACAACAATAGGTTTTGCAATATATTTATTAAGTATCTCAAGTGTCTGAGAAAAGGTGAGAGGGTCTGTGATCTATTTTTTTCTTTATCAGCAATTGTTTTTCAGTCATGTCTGACTCTCTGTGACCCTGTGGACAGCAGCACACCAGCCTCCTCTGAGCTTAAATTACTTCATCAGTCAATCTCAGCTTTGGCTGTCGTCTTCTTCATGTGCATTTTACCTATCCCAGCTTCAGAGTCTGCTATAGGAAATCCTGTCTTCTCATGATATGGACAACATATTTGAGCTTTAGCCTCCTGATCAAGCCTACCAGTGAACAGATTTTTTTGATTTTCTATAGTATTGATTTATTGGATCTTCTTGCAGTCCAAGGGATTCTAATCAGTTTTCGCCAGCACCACAATTTAAATGTGTCAGTTCTGCGGTGCTCATCCTTCTTTATGGTCCCGCTCTGACACCCGTATGTTACTACTGGAAATATAATAGTTATACCTATGCAGACCTTTGCTGATATTGTAATATCTTTACTTTTTAAAAGCTTTCAGAACTTGCCACATTTTGTTGTGATTCACACATGCAAGGGCATCAGAATAGTCTATGAAGCAGAGCTAAATGTTTTTTTTTTTAGGAGCTCTCTTGCTTTCTTTGTTATCCATGGGACATTGGCACATCTGGCAGTCCTTGGTCCATGTATTGTTAGAACCAAGCATGCAGAATCTTTAGCATTACCTTACTCACTCTTTGGCACAGTCGTTTTGAGATTGGAATGTAGACTAACCTTTTCCAGTCCTCCCCAGCTCACTGCTGAAATTTCCAAATTTGCTCTCATAATGGCATAATGCAAGCAACACTTTACAGCATCATCTTGTTGGGTCAACTCCTGCAGCCTTTTTCTCAGCAAGGCTTCCTAGGGTGCATTTCACTTCACTTTCTAATATGACTGACCCCAGGTTATTGGACAAACTATTAAGATTATCAGTGCTGGTAAGATCCTTCCTGTATAAATTGTCTTTTTATTCCTGCCATCTATTGCTTAACTGATCCACTTCTGTTAAGTCCCTATCATTTTTGTCTTTTATCACACTCACTTTTAAATTAAAAATTTGCATGAAATTCCTAACTTTCTTCAGGGGATCTCTTATCTTTCTCATTGTTATATTCTTCTTCCATCTGTTTACATCACTCATTATTATAGAATGTCTCCTCGTCTCTTCTTGCTATCAATTGAATACAGCATTGAGTTGGACAAATCTTTAAATCTTTTCCTATTTGTACAACCTTTCACTTTCCTTCTTTTGTGGGCTATTTTCAATTTGCTTTGATGGTGTTTTCTGGGCTATGTCACAACAGTGCCTTAAATCTATTCTTTACCTTCACTGCATATTCACAAGTACATTATTTAATTCATATATGCTTGGTCTGATTATTGTTCCTCTTTTCTTCAGTTTAATTCTCAGCTTTGCAATAAGAGGCTCCTGATCTGGGCAGAAGTCGGTACCACGTTTTGTTTTTTTCTGAGTGTACTGACCTCCTCCATCTTTGACTACAAAGTATATATTCAATCTGATTTCTATGTTGTCCATCTGGTGATGTCCATGTGTAGAGTCATTTCTGCGGCTGTTGGAAGAGGGTGTTTACTTTGACCAGAGAATTATCTTGACAGAATGCTACTAATCTCTGACCTACTTCATTTTGTACACCAATGCCTAACTTGACTGTTATTCCAGGTATCTTTTGGTTCACAACTTTACCATTGCAATCTCCTATGAAGAGAGTAACTACTTTTCTTGATGTTATATCTAGAAGGTGTTGAATATCCTCATAAACATCGTCAGTGTCCATAGTTGGAGCATACACTTGGATCACTGTGATGTTAAATGGTTTGTCTTGAATTCAAATTGAAATCATTCTGTAATTTTTTTGGCTTGTAGCAAAATACTGCTTTGGCCAACGTTTGAGTGAATTCCATTTCTTCTCTGGAATTCTTGACTACAGTAGAATATTTGATGTTTGCTTGATGTTCCATTCCAGTTCATTTGAGTTCATTAATTCTCAGGATATCAATGTTTAATTTAGTCATCTCATGTATGGCCATGTGTAATATGCCTTAATTCATAACGTTCAATGTTTCTATGCTGAAATGTTCTTTGAAGCAGCAAACGTTCCTTTCCCTTCCAGACATATCTGCAGCAAGTTGTCCTCTCAACTTTTGACTAACCCTTTATTAGATCTTGTGCAACTCATGCTTGCCATCTGCTCTTTCCAGTAATCTTCTCAGCACCTTCTGACCTGAGGGGTTCATCTTCTGGTGCAATATCATTATGAATCTCAGTTGTGCTTATCCATAAGATTTTCTTGGCAAAGATACTGGAGTGGGTTTCCAGTTCCTTCTCTGTTGAACTATAATAAATGCAGAGATGAACATTTCAGGTACTTGACATATTTAGTACATTCATCTCATAGTATTTTAAAATACATTTCCACAGAGTTCCACTATTATTTATTTTGTTTGCCTACTTCTTTTTAAAACACTAAAAACTAGCACCCAGTTTAACAGTAGACTTGACCACAAAGTTTAATTTTAGTTTGCCCGAAATTCTTCTGCATTTCAGTATTTAAAACGTTGTATATACATGTACCTTAAATTGTAGTTGGTGTGTCATTTAAAACAAAACCACCTGATATTTCTCAATTATACTGAAAATGTTTTTTTCTTCATCTACAAAATCTACATTTTATAAGACGCATGCTCTAATATCTGCAAGGACATAATTTTGAATACTGGGCATTGGGAGAATTTACGTTCAAGAATTGAAAAAACTGTCCTACTCAACTTCCAAAATGGTGGGCAGATTGTGTCCTAATATCATTTAAGTAGAAAACTAGCACATTAATTGACTGCTAGTTAGTGACAAGTACATTTTATGAAAATAGAAACAAAATCTGGTGGTAACATTGTTTCAGTTTGTAGAGATGCATATTTATGCCACTGATAACATTTAACCAATCACAAAAAGTACAATTAACCAATATTCCATATTTCTGTTTGATAAAGATTGTAGAGACATACATTTTCTTCTTTCTTTTTGCAGACAGTATGCATCATAGGACAAAATCCATTTAAAACAAATAACTGCAAGTTGTATATAGAGTTAAAACATACACATATACATACCTGCACATGAGAAATAGCTTTTTCCTTTGAGACATTAATTGTACCAACCACTTTGTATTCATATAATGGTGACTTGCATCTTGTATCTTATGTTCTTTTCTTCCTGCTGGTGAAGAGCTGTGTTGATCTCTGAGTGCATTATTCATCATGTAGAGCATTCTGCAGCTTTAGTATGAGTTTTCACAGCTAAAAATCTATATTTATTGAAATTTATTGAAAGATACTATTAATACAATATATGCAAGTTTTCAATCTTGCAATGTGCTTTGAGGAAAGCACTATGGACACTGGATTCTAAACGCAAAGACAGGGCCCACCATCTTATGTAATGTCTTAATATTGTTTTGTCTTGAACACAACTTATGTATAGCGCTACAGAATATGTTGACGCTTTACAAATAAATGATATAATAATAATAAGTGGGAAAAAACAACTGAGAAGGAGATTGATATTTTTACTTGAGTAGGGTAGAATTAAAGAGTTTGACTTGGTAAACAATGAGAGATACAGACTTTCAATGACTTGGCTTAGCCACAATGACAAATTTGAGTCCTGAAACATGTTTAAGTTGCAATAGGCCAGGCCAAGAACATTAAATGCACCAGTATATCCTTCAAGGCAAGACCACAATTCTAAATTCTAATATAGGGAAAGTGGGGAAGGGGAAAACAGGGTAAAACAACAAATTGTGCAAGGGAACCTAGGCATAGGTCAGAGGTTAATTACACGCATATATGTGTAGTTATATTTTCGTTTTTGTTGCTATCCATAAAAGTAGTCTAAAAAGCCATTGATAGCGTGGTCATGCTATGGGATGTAATCACCTCATTTTTTTTATGTATTACTTGGGAAAAGAAAACATGTGGTCTTTTTCTGCATTATGGAGTTTGATAACTCTAGGTAGAGGGAATGCACAGTGAGTCAGTTCACAACGGTGAGGAGGGGTTCTCAGTAACTACAGCTCAACAGGCTGGTAATGCGGCCTAGGATGGGGTATAGCAAATCTAGTACTAATAGATGGTGTAGTAGAACTGAAATGAGGCACTATGTAATTCGGGCACTGGTGCATGCTGCAATGGCACTGGGATGAGGTACTCAATAAATACTAGCAAGCTGTGTAATGTCACTAGGTAATTCAAGTACTGGAGAATGATAAAGTAGCACTGGTATGAGGCACTCGGTCACACAGTTACTGATGAATGGAAAGACAGACTCAGGCTGGCACAAGGCAAGGATCTCTAGTAGAAGGAAATGTTGAGTAAATGAACCATTTAAACAAACAGGTAAGGATGAGTGGTTTGATAATGTATATAAACAATGGAGTATGCCAGGTGAAGAAGGTTAAAAAGTGTGACACTATCCCTTCAAATTCAAATCTATTAAAACTCAGGGTGGATGTTGGAGGGAGAGTATGACATTACTGGAGTGCAGATTCACTTACAGTTGGTGGAGATTAGCAGGATGATCATGCTCAGTTGGTTGAATGATAAGAACCTTAAAGGCTATAGCAAGTACATATCTCTGAGAAACAATCTACTGTGCATTCACATCTGCTTATTTCTCCAACTGTAAGAGTTAATTAGTAGCATGAAATAAGGCACAAAATTGATTAATAACTAAATATCAATGATAACAATCTTTATTTTTTTAAATTAATATATCATACAATGTAGTGAGTTATTTTCATCTACATCTTGTATCGTATATGCCATGATTCCTGTTATTGAAGGTCTCTGTGGATCTCTGAGTTAGTGAATAATTCATTGTGTAGATCATATATTCCTTGCTGGTAACTCAACATGTAACTGCACTGCTATGAATAAAAAAATCTTAAGCCTTGGAAATGTACATAAACATAGTAAGTATATATGCACGCTGAGTGCTATATAATATAAAACTACAATTGAGAAAAAAATAATAAAACTCTTACAGTTACTCAGAAGAATGATCATGTTTTTAAAAAACTAAAGGAGAAATATTGATCTTTCTCTTATAGATTTTAGACTTTTTTTATTTGGGCTGTTGTCTGTGTAAAATACTTATTCTCAACTCATCACCAGTAGTTGATGTGATGGGATTTTTTTTCATTATTTTCTGTTCCTATTGTCATCATACAGTAATGACATACAAATAGTGAGATGTCACAATAATGTTGATATTGATCACATATAATAGCTGTGAATCTGTGAGTTGGGGATGAAAAGCGAGGCGAGCCATTGAGGCATAGAAGCCTTCCAAGCTCGGAGGACTTAGGCAATGAGCGCCAAAGCTGCTCATTTCGAGAGGCTCACAGTTCAGGCATGGAAACACGAGGGACTTTGGCTGAAATGCGCTTCCAAGGCACTCCTGCGAGCCTTGCAAAGCGAGCAGTTGAGGCATGGAAACACGGGGGACCTAGGCTGAAATGAGCGCAGAAGGTGCTCCTGCGACCTTTGTGAAGCCAGGCGAGCAGTTGAGGCATTGAAGCCCGCAGGACTTAGGCTGCAAGCAGTTGAGGAACGCTGGACTTCAAAAAAAATCAGAACTCGGAAAAATATACAAATGTAATGGCCAAACCACGGAAATCGAAAAACATTTTTTTTTATTAAAGCACACACGGCACAGGGGGAGAGCCAGAATGCCATGGAGTGAGGTTGCAAGCAAATTTAAGCCACATTTCCTGTGTTTCGTCACTCGCAAATCGGCTAAGCAAGAAAAAAAATAACAGCTGAAAAACGCAAAAAAAATTGAAACTGAAAACGAGGCTCTGCAATGCCAGGTGCGCAGACCTTGAAAATTGCACAGCGCCACATACAGTAACACTTACATGGACAATGCCAAGCACATGGGATTTAGAAAATACACAACGCAAAAGACAGTAACACTTGCACAAACTAAATTCGAACTCGGAAAAATATGAATATAACGGCCAAAGAGGCGGAAATCGAAAAATAACAGGAAAAGAAACAACAACAAAAAAATAAATTAAAACACACTCACACACAGCACAGGAGGAGAGTCAGGACACCTGGGCGTGAGGTTGCAAGCTACTTTAAGCCTAATTTCACGTGTTTCATCACTGGAAAATCGGCGAAGTGGGAAAAAATGGCGGACAAAAAACACAAACAATTCTGAAACTGGATGAAAACAAGGTGCTGCAATGCTAGGCGCTCAGACCTTGGAAAATGCACGACACCACACACAGTAACACATGAACAATACCAGGCACGCGGGACATAAAAACAACGCAAAAGACAGTAACACTTGCACAAAAAAAATCCAGACTCGGAAAAGTCCGAATGTAACAGCCGAACCGAGGAAATAAAACACGAAAAGAAACAAACAAAAAAATTAATTAATTAAAACACGCTCACACACAGCACAGGGGGAGAGCAAGGTTGCAAACAAATTTAAGCCCAATGTGCAGTGTTTCGCCACTCAAATATTGGCTAAGCGAGAAAACTTAAAAAAACTAAAAAAGGAATGAAAACGAAGCTAAGCACATTCCAACCTCGAAAAAATACCAAACTCTGAAAAATACACGTGACTAAGGATATACACAACAGCAAAGACACTGACACTTGAACGAACAATGCCAGGCACGCGGGACTTTTTAAAATAAAACCAACAGAAAAATTCAGCAGACACACAGAGGAGAAACACACTGTGAAGGGACATGGGGGAGATGCTAGAAAAAGACACATGTCATTCCCAAGCACAAAACTTGCAAGTTAATGAACCCTGCAATGAGCGGCCAGTACAGTAGGGAGGAGGAAAGGTGATCATTGCATAGCAGGAAAGTTGATGTACACAAGGGGAGAGGCTCGCAATGAGCTCCAAAGGCGTTAAGCGGGGGGCTCGCAATGAGCTTTAAAGGTGCTCAGAGGGCCAAAAGACTCACATTGTGTGGCAAACAGCTTTGCCTGGCTTACAATTTTATTGCCGTCATTTTAATTCGCTATTATTGAGAAAATATTCTTCACATTCTTCTATTGATCCAAATATTCTTCACAATATAAATATATTACGGCAAAATAATATATTTAATAAATAAATTGGTTAATTTATGAATCTTCTGAATGTAAAGAATTGTGTTTTTATGTCGCTAGAAAAACTCAATTGTAACTACTTAGCATTTCAAATAGTAGTTGCCATGCTTCATCCTAGCAAGGACAAATTATTAAAGGTATATATACATTTCCTAGGTTTCAAATGTTTGGTAAGAAATAGGCAGTGATTATCAGGAAAAGATGTGTTATATAGATAAGTTAAGTATACTTACAAAGTTATAAGCAGGTGAGTAAATTCCAGCTTTGCACACCCAAAGGAAGCTTACATAACCAAGGGCCATGTTAAATTCCAAGCCCGTAGTGCAGGATTGAAACTTAACGGAGTTACAGAGCTCTTACATTCAAACATGCCGTGACCAACGGGCCACAGAGGCAATCTCGTAAACCTTTTCCATGCATGCAAGCTGTCAAGGGGCTGGGCGAGATGCGATCGCCGTTATGATCCAATCGTGGTATAACGTAATGAGACACAGGCATTTCAGCCAATAGAAAGTGATCTAGTCACAAATGATTGACAGGAGGAGATACATTTGCGTTCCACCCGCCCATGCGTTGACTGTGTTTTAGTTTCAAGTAGCAAGCAGGTCCTCGAGTTGATGGTTGGTTCGAGATAGAGAGAGAGTAGGAGAGTTTTGAGAGCAGTAATTTGTAGTTTTGTTAATTTATATTATGCTATTTACAATTTTACAGAGCAGGAGGAGGAGGAGCAGGAGGAGGTGGGTGATGGCAGGGTGGCCCTAGCACCAGGAGCGCAAGAGACTAAGGGCAAGCACAGGGCCCCCAATTACATGCACCGGGAGAATGTGGTACTCCTTGGAGCCATCCATGATCCTTGCAGGGGGGAGGAAAGTTAGGCCGGGGCCTAGGGCTCATGGAAGGAGATAGCATCAGAGGTTGCAGCAGTTGGCACAGTACAAATGGATATGAGGTCCGTCAAGCACCATTTTGATGACAGCAGGGCCAAGTTGAGGAGGATGATGGCCAAGGAGAACAAGCAAGTGACTTTGAGCTATTATGAGTGGGAGGGGGTTGCCAAGGATCTTCTGAGCCATGTGCCTGCCGCTGGAGCTTCAGGCCTCGTGGCCCAGCAGGACCCAGCCCGCATGTCAGGTTAATATCACATACACCAGCATGCCACCACATGTGGATCACACACACTACACATGTATATGATGACCAACAAGGACACTAACATGTCAGCTCCAGGGAATTAATAAGGGATAGATGGATGTGTCAAATCCATGAAGCTGACAAATCACTGTCATTCCTGGCTACAACAACAGTAATCAAGCAATAGATAGTCCATGTATTCGTATGCCCACTGCAGCCTATGCAGTTATAGAACACAGCCGGAATCAAGATAGTGTTCGGAGCCAAGAACGATCAAGACCAAGAACCAAAGAATAGATCATATCTAGCAAATGATAGCTAATCTGAGTTGCAATTAGGAGAATCTTCCAGGTTCAAGCCTAGATGCCAGATAGTTAGGAATGCACACAAAACAATATATTATTCATCATATTAATGACATATATCTTTCTTTTCTATCTTTCAGCATCAAGGAGGTCTGGGTCCAGTGGCAAGCCAGAGGCAGGGGCGTCGGCTCCATCAGAACAGGAACCTGCGCAGGGGGATGAGAAAACAAGAGGACCAGAGGGTCCTGGTTTGGAGGAGGAGGATATCATCTGGCTAGTGGGGTCACCAGCAGGACCGCCGGTCACACCGCCGGGATTTGACCCCACTATTGCCCTCCTCCAGAGAGTGAGACTATCGTCAGGGCACTCCCACTGGAGTGATCAGAGCAGGCAGCCACCACCTCGCCCCCCCCCCCCCCACAGTAGTGCACTGTACTGTCTACTCCCCCCGGGCCCCAGACCCTCCCCACTTGGACACCACCACTGCCACCTCCTCACCAGGCCAAGCCCCAGGGGTCTCCATCCCCAACATCAGGCCAGGTTGCGCAGGTGGAAATGCTTGCCCTCATGTGGCAGCAGTTGGAGTGTCTTCGGGGGATCCAGGCCAGCATCTCCAGCAATCATGTGGAGGTTATGAGCAGCCTGGCCAGGCGCAATAGGGAGGAGAGGAGTCACCACCTGATGACTGAATCCTACCTTGCCGGGCTGATCAGGATGGGGGCGGACCAGAGCGCATTCCAGCAGAATGGTCCCAGCAGAAGCAATGCGATACACTCTGGTCCCCATCCGCGCCTCCACCACCCCGGAGGCATCTCCTGGCCCCTCGTCTCCTGCCACCAAGTCTTCACCACTGCAGGTGTTGCTGCCTCCCATGGTGTTTCCTCCCGCCCCACCACCACCAGGTAGACGGCGGACAACCACAAGGGATTTGGGCCCTGTGCCTACTCAGAGGAGGATCTAGGGGCTGCGCAAATGTTTGTGCCTTCACAACAGCACTCCTCAGTTACAATCTATTAGTCACAATGTTAATGTAATCTAGCCTGGCTACAGAGTCTTGGATCTTGGCCTATGTGATGATGATATATTGTATGAGGATGTCTATCTCCCATCACATGGTCCATGATCCTCTTCTCTGTGGACACGTAGGGTTCTGTTGAATATTTCACCAATTGATGGTCACTGAGGAATGCTGTTGAGAAGAGATGCTGCAGTCCCAATCTTTTTTTAAGTCCTTCTTTTGTAAGTGTTTTTTTTTTGTTTGTTTGTTTTGTTTTGTTTTAGGTACAATTCAGGTTCATGAAAGCATCTTCTGCATCTACAAGCATTGTGAAGGAAATGTATGAGGTGTAAAGTTTTCCCAGTGTCAGGTAGACATTCCTTCAATTCCAGCCCCCCCCCCCCCCCGCCCTAACATGTAGCTCCCACAATCTTAAACCTATCATATAGCCAGATATATCTAAAACATGATTGTTGTTAGCTTAATTGTAGACTAATACGGCGGTGAACTTGCAAATTCTCATATTGGCAAAGTCTAACAATGGCATGTTAATGACAGCCAGCATTGATATATGCACTAGTGAAGCATGTGATCCTGCCATCAATATCAGTGATAACAGATCCTTGGGTCTGATGTAATTAACAGTAAATCTGGCTGCTGACCTTTGTGTCCTCTCTGTATTAATGGGTATTTTCCCATATTGCTTATTATCCAGAGGCCTAGCTAATGGTTAGTAATGCTTGCAGATGGGAATCAGGTGAGTTGGTATATTGTTACAATTCTAGTATTTAGCACTGTACTGTACATGCATGTTGATTTTTTTTATCCTCCTTCGCCTTTTTTTAGTTTACCACTTTTTTTCAGATTTTAAATTTGTCACCACACTATATGTGTGAAACTGGATTGGATTACACAGTCTAGATGTTTAAACATCTGTTTCATTTACCAGATGTAGACAAGCTGTAAGTGCTATGCACATTAATGGTTTCTTCAATTAAATGGAGTGATTTCTGATGATCCTTTTTTTTCATCAGATTCCAGTTGCAGTGGTGTAGTGACCACATGTGACCCTGGTAGGTGCTATGCATCATGCTTATTTTAGACTATGACATTAACCCCTTTAGGTATCCCCTTTTTCCCCACAAGCCTCTTGCTCTCCCGGGATCCACCCACACCACACCGATGATATTAATGCACAGTCTTCTCCATTTCTGATTGTCCTCTGTGTATGAAATAAAGTTTTGTTATACCGTTCTCACCGTGTCAGTGTGTTTTCAATGGTCGGGGTTATGGGACATACACATACATTACATTTGTGTCACATTCCTATATATGTAAACTAATGAGTCCTAGTTAATATGCAATAGATCAATACATATAACAATAATAATAGTCATAATAGCATTAGATATCATATCATAATATATATCATATATAATAATAATAATAATAACAATAAATGTTTAATAGACATGCAAAGTCCAATTTGTGATACTGTAGAGTATCAACATTCCCCTGAAGGCCTGATAACAATGTGACAGGTGATATTGGAGAGGGTTAGAATTTTCTTCTCTGGCGGACTGTGATTTGTCTGACCTCTCTGCTATGACCTGCCCACCTAGAGTAACCCTACATGGTATAGCTCACAGCTTCATTGCAGTACACAAGACCCTTCAAAACCACCACTGTATCCCATCAGGAGGGGCCGGAAAAACACATGGAGGCTGTGCAGATGCACGTGGATCAACAGCCAACTCGCTTCCATCAAGGGTAATCTCTGCTACGCCCATCCTGGAAAGTCCCACACCATTACTGGTGGCCATGTGTCAAGATGTATACCCATTTCCATTTGGTGACATCCATTATGTTTTGCTATTCATCAATTTACATTAGTGTGGTGTATGTTCCCCTGGTCCCCTTCTGGATTGCTGAATAGTGGTGGCGAAGGGGCTTGTCTACCTGAATGAAGCTGTGAGCTATACCATGTAGGGCCACTGTCGGTGAGCAAGTCATAGCAGAGAGGTCAGACAAATCATAGTCCACTAGAGAAGGAACTGGCAACCGACTCCAGTATCTTTGGCATACAAACCTTGTGTAACAGCACAGGCAGAGACCTAGCTAAATGTGCTGCTGTCAATTGGGTCACAGAGAGTCAGACACAACTGAAGGACAGAACAACAAATAATAAAATATTCTCCTGGTACTTGATATATGTGATGTGGCAGTGTAATTTGTCCACTATTTGTTTTCCCAATATAGATGCGATGAGCTAGATGTATATGCAATTATATATATATATTCCAGGGTACACATTAGAGCCTCTGTGAGTGAGAAAGGATTACAATGCCATCAGTTTCATGTTGTTGTGTTGCTATTTAATCAGGTAGTGTGTTTTT
Organism: Discoglossus pictus; assembly: GCA_027410445.1. Taxonomy (NCBI): domain Eukaryota; kingdom Metazoa; phylum Chordata; class Amphibia; order Anura; family Alytidae; genus Discoglossus; species Discoglossus pictus. The sequence goes on from CM050165.1 coordinate 286,585,025, forward strand.
AATTGCTTTATGCATGTTGCAGCATGGCTTTTCATATTGGCATATGCATGACCATTCCAACATATGATGAAATATTTATTCTAAATGCATATTTTTTTATTTTTGGATTGTCGTGCAAGTAATTGTAATGCCTTTCAATACTTTACCAATATTTTATATTGTTTTTTACAGTGTTGTCTGTAAACCCTTTGTGGGTTCTATTTGGAGGCCATAATATTTTTGCCTCCATTTGCGGGTTACGGGTTTGAACGCCAGTGCATCTTTGGGTATTCGTAGCAATTTAATAGAGATTTGCGAACTTAACATTCATAGGCTTGACCGATCAAAGGCTTTTTGGAAACTGAGTTCCGATTTCGACATCCTGTAGGGTTTTTCCACCTGTAATCCGCAGATCGTTTGCTGATAGCTTTAACCGGCCAATTTAATAGCCATAAGTCTAGCGGGCTTCGTTACGGGCTACAGGTTTACACGTTGGGGGAATTTAATAGGGCTGCAAGTATGCAGTGGAAATGCATCTAGATATGGAGTTTGACCTTTCAAAGGAAGTACTTGCTGCAGGATGGAATCACATGTTTGGATGGGGTTTAAGCCTGCAACTGAATCAGAGCACAAGGATATAGAGAGAAAGAGGCTACATCTCCCAGGCTTCTTTGCAATACAGAAACCTCAGAGTATGATACAAATGTATCTGCTTTCTCCTGATTGTCCAAAATGAATTATGAATTTTATGTTAATCTTAGCAGGGATTTTCAAGGGCATCACTTGACAAAAGCCTCAGCTTGTAAACTGAAAATATTTACAAACATCATGGTGATGAATGTTTATTTTGGTATTTTTTCATGCAAAAATGTTTTGCATACACTACTGATGCATTCGTAATCCAGGAAACTTAGATATGCCTTTAAAGGCCCAGTTAATGCAAAACAATTTGGACACTAGTGAAAAGATCTCATGAAGGCAGGTTGAAATACTTTTTGAAGTTTGGAAAAAGGTGCCTTTTTCAAGAAGATATCTCATATTAAAAATGTGTGTGTGTGTGTTTACATCTCTCAGACCACCTCTGCTCTGCCTGACAGCACAGGCAGAGTGTTATTCCTCCTTCTAAGGGGTGTGTATGCATTCAACTCAATGGGAATGATTTTGACTGACGGAGGATGGATCCCCTGCCCTGTAGGTAGTTCCCCCGTCTCAGGAAACCAGTGTTTGTGAAAGCAGCAGCATATGTCTGAGAAGAGATTTCTGCAGGGACAATCTGTCTCATTATGCAAGTAAGGAAAGTATGTGAATATTTATAAGACTATATGGGTCTGCCCTGCCCTGTATGTCAACAGAATTGTTTTGTTGGAAGTTCCCTATCACTGGAAACCCATGAAAAAATCTTTCTCTCTCTCTCTCTCTCTCTTTTCTCTCTCAAGCTAGTTGCACTCTCAGATTCCAGAATGATGTGGGAAGTATTAGATTAGCTGATACTTCCCATAGACATATATTACGCAGCGGCCGGTACGCGACATTGAAATTGGCTGTACCTCACACACCTTCATTTACTCTAGGGGGAGGGTGGGGGAACGCTATATAATGTAAACAAACACATAAAGCACAGTCTGACACTCTACTAATACTATTCTTTTCAAACCTGCACATGTATTTTTCGATGGAAACAAACTTACTTATGGGATGTAAATGGCCCTTAATGTATGTTAGCATATGCTTATGTAGTCATTTATCGCATGCAACATGAAGATAGTATAAAATACATGTTTTTTTTTATCTGTATCAATGTGCAAAATACTGGACTATATTAAAGGATCACAAAAATCTGATTTTTTTTACATTCATCAAAATCTGTTTTATACTTTTTATAAACATTTTAATGAAATATATTACATTTGGGGCTTACTTGCTTTATCTTGCCACTCATACTGTACAGTGTTTATTTTTGATTAGTCCTTCAGTCGTGTCCAACTCTTGGTGACCAAATCGTTAAAGCACGCCAAGCACATCTGTCTGTGTTTCTTGTTGTACTTATCCATATGGCTTTCTTGACAAAGATTCCTTCTGCAGCAGACCACAATTTGTCTGATCTCTCTGCTATGATCTGTCCATCTTAGGTGACCCTACATGGGGCTTGTATAGAAGCATCTATTTGCCCTTACACATTTTCCCTCACAGAGATCTTCCTATAATGTTTGTAGCTTACAACAGAACATGGAAAGATGTTGTCACTGTTAGGGGTGAGGCCATCCACATAGCTGGACAACGTTCACTTATAACTTGACCAGGGAGCCTTCGGACAGGTGTGCTACATTCCCTTGCAGAAAAGAAGAGCTTTATTAATCAAATGTAGTGTCATACATAATATTGTAAAGCATACAAAACTCTTCTATTGACAAAAAATATAATTATACTTGCATATATGTATACAGTGCCTTGCAAAAGTATTCACCCCTTGACTTTTTACCTATTTTGGTTACATTACAGCCATAAGTTCAATGTTTTGTTAATCTGAATCTTATGTGATGGATCAGAACACAATACTCTAAATTGGTGGAGTGAAATGAAAAAAATATGTACATAAAACTATTTTTTAGAAATAGAAAACAGAAAATTGGCATTTGTTATGAAGCCCATAAAATGCTCTGGTGCAAACAATTTTCCTTCAGAAGTCACATAATAAATGAAATAATGTCCACCTGTGTGCAATCTAAGTGTCACATGATCTGTCAATACATATACACACCTTTTTTGAAAGGCACCAGAGGCTGCAACACCTAAGCAAGAGGCACCACTAACCAAACACTGCCATGAAGACCAAGGAACTTTCCAAACAAGTAAGAGACAATGTTGTTGAGATGTACAAGTCAGGGTTAGGTTACAAAAAAATATCCAAATCTTTGAAGATCCCCAGTAGCACCATCAAATCTATCATAACCAAATGGAAAGAACATGGCACAACAGCAAACCTGCCAATAGACGGCCGCCCACCAAAACTCATGGACCGGGCAAGGAGGGCATTAATCAGTAATAGTAAGTTTATATTCCATCACTGTGTTTACAGTTGCATTTTGCAATGTTAAACATCATATACTGCACTCTTGTCAATTTTTAAGATGGTGTAAACTAACCTTAAGCTGCCCCACAAGCACACCAATTGTTACTTGAGCCTTGTCAGTTCTCTTTTACAGCCTTGTTAGTTCTCCTTTACAGTGAATCCCATCCCCTGTCCACAGGCTGTTTTTCTATATGAAACTTAAAGACAGGTTGAGAAACGCCATCAAAGTGGGGTATTACTGAGGAAAGTGGACATACTTGATCTTGGCTTCCTTGTGCGGCAGATTTAGCATTAGTTTACATCATATAAAATCTATATATTGTATTATGGACATAAAATATGCATGTGTTACAAAAGTTTCTATTTCTAGAAACTATCTGTAGCCAGCTGCATAAATGAAGCATTAATGTATAGTCTGTTATGTCCTCATCTCTCTCTCCATATTGGTATTGTCTGTAAATATGTTCTGCACTTATTCCCACAGTTAACAAAAAAAAAGGGGAACATAGTTTGAACTCAGCTGTTCTCTGGGCAATTTTCAAACAATCAATGTTTTTTTTGTTTTTTTTATCATAATAAATTAATAAGTTGTTTATACTGATCTTGACTACTTGAAAATCAAAGACTTTATATCATTACATTGGCTCTTTCACAGTGTGAGTAAAACTTTTTTGAAGTTATAGAAGCAAAGATATGTACAAAGACAGTGAGATTATTTATTTATTAATTGATTGACTTGTGTGGTTATGATGTTTGTCTGTTCTCAACTCTGAAGTAGACTGAGATATTGTGTTTCATCAGCATACAAATGACATTGGAGTCCAAAACAATCTTATTAAATTGGAGAGGAGGAGACGTTATAGTAGTGGCTTTGTATATTCAGTTGAAAATAATGACTAGCCATTTATTTTGTAATATTTTCTTTTAGTGGCATTATATGCTAATTTGTGATACATTGGCCCAAAAAATGCATTTAAGAAATGTTGGTCTCCTTCCCCATAATTAGGTGGGTCAGTCAATTGCCAAAGACGAATGATGCTTAGCAAAGTAAGAAAAATGTTCTCATCTGCCAGCTTCCCCTGCCTGTGGATAATCTCTGCTGGCATTCCACCATAAAAACTCAAAATAAATATTCTCCAGCAGGTGTGACGAGACAGGTGGTTTTGGATGTGCAGTTATGGGCATTTTATCTATACTGGGTTGTAAGTATAAAGCCCAAAATGGGTTTCATGGCTCAACTGTGTAATATTAGGACATATTATGTTTTAATTTAGTATTGTAAGAATTTGTAATGTGTACACAGTAAAAATATAAAGTTGTAAATCTAAAGTATTTTATTCAAGATATCTCATTTCAGTAGATATTTAAATAAACCAACATTATTACAATTATAAAATGACCTTCTACATGACATACCAACTGACAGGTAAATGCAGTGTATGATGTAGAGAATACAATCTATTTTGATTCTACATATTTACCATTTTCATCTTATCCTGCTTCTTCAAATATATTATGACTAGATTAACATATTGTGACTGAGTTTAACATTACTATTTATCCTAGAAAAAATGTTTCTTGTTTGCAGCCTAGCCTCTGATTTGTGGCATCTATTTTCATATTTGGTATAAAGTACAACAATTTGTAAGCAGACACTCTCACATTGATTACCTTTACTTTTCAAGTCATTTAGAATTGCAATCTGCTTACTGTGAAATTCAAGATATTGCTATAAAGGTCTAGAGATAAAGATCGTTTTAGAAGCACAAAAGTTACATATCAACAAGCTGAAATGACAGATTGGCATGTTCCCTTTTTAGTAGCAAATGGAAAAAATATTGATTGCTTTTAAAGTATGTCATTTGGCATTTTGTGCCAGGGTACTTTAAAACCTTTTACAAGAGCAAAGGGAAACATGTTTCATATTTTGCAATGTAATACGACACAAAACATTTTGCTTTGGAATATTGTATTTTGGTTCAAAAATAACTTTGGTTGTTCAGACACAGTTATAACATTAGATACTCGAAGAAAATTGTCACATATATTGTTTTTGATGGATTGTGAAATGTTACAAATGCTATTGTTTATAGAGGGCCCTTTTAATGTAATGGCTTTACCTCTGTCCCAACTGCACAGTCCTGATTTTGTTGAAATTACATGTGTCAAAACAGCACTTTTGAGTAAAGAAATTAGGTCATCTAAGGTAAAATTGACAATCCAGCATCTGAACATCATGCTGATAAAAGAAAGGGCAGATATTTTGTCCAAATCTTAAATGTACTTTGTGAATAGACCCCATTAAATAGACTGAAGTAACATTGTGTTTCTTATGTTGTTCTCTCTTTTTCTGTTTAGTTCTATTATCTCATAACGTCAGGCTCAAACCTACTTAATTCTCATGAGCCATAGCACAATTTATGGATAAGTCAAGTAAATAACGAATATGGAGTGCAATGAATGCACCAAAAGTGAATGCTAATGACTTTAAAAGCTAACATGCCTGATATCAGTCATTAAACACATAATTCAATTTGCTAAAATGTTATATCTAGCAATAAGTGTTTGAATTGGAGTACATACTGTATCTGCATCACTTAAAATTTAAATGGTCATAGAAATCACTTTTTATCTCTAAATTATTAAATTTCTATGCAAATTCACTTGAATTCATTAAAATCTGATCCTATAAAAATATCTGCAGATCACAGGGACATATTTAGATTTTATACTGCATAAATCCCATTTACATTTGTGAACCTTCCATGTTACTCCTCATGAAATTGCATGCAATCTTAATGCTACAATTACGGAGCAATTCAATTGAACAAACCATAAACCATGCAGTGGTATGTAGCAGTTCAGAGTGTGAATATGATCAGTTAAGCAATGCTGTATCTTCCCATTTAGAAACAGCCAATAGAAAATGAGACCATCATCATTAGGTCAGTAAAACATGGAGGTTACATGTCAATCAATTAGCGTTAAGGGGTCCGATATGCGATCCGACCTGCAATCCTGCAATGTACAAAATAATAAAAATGAATAAAGGAAATGTTCTAGTCCATGTGGGTGGCCTGATAAGTATTAACTCATTGATTCCCACGATTGATATAACATTGAAATATCACATACAAAAAAATAATTTTTGATTGCAGATGGAACCCCGCCTCTGAGAGAGGCACCAGTGCAATCTTCTTACTTCTTTGTCTTCCTATGCTTTTCAGTCATAATCTAGTCTTTTCCCCCCTTCACACGCCATGCCATGCCCCCTCAGCCTCACCTGGACCCTGATCACTTACCCTGATCCACGGCCCTTTTTTCCTGTGCCTCTTCTAGTCCTCCCCTGCCAACTCGTCTTGATAACATAATTCAGTATTCCCTGCCACCACCAGAGGAGGACCAGAAGAGGCACAGCAATCAAGTGCCGTGGATCAGGGTAAGTAGAGATCAGGGGGGTTCAGGTGAGGCTTAGGGGGCATGGCATGTGGTGGGGAAGTTGAGGGGAATGGGCTGGGGTGGGGAGGTGGAGGAGGGAGCTGGCTACATTAGGACTGAAAAGTCTAATAAACCAATGAAGCAAAAAGATTGAACTAATATATATAATTTTATGTAATTTAATTATAAATTTATATTATTAAATAATATATGAACTTAAATATTAACAGTATATATATTAAACTATATTATAAGTTTAATATATATAAAAACTATATTATAAGTTTAATATATATATATATATATATATATATATATATATATATAATTTCATAAATAATTTAATGATATAAATGTATTATCTATATTATATATAACTAGCAACTTGCCTGTCAAGAAATGACGGCAATACAATTGTAAGGCAGGTAATGTTGGTTGCCACACAATGTAAGGCTTTTAGTCCTCTGAGTACCTTCTGTGCTCATTGCAAGCCTCGCGCTGAGCGCCTTCGGTGCTCATTGGGAGCCTCTCCCCTCATGTACTTTTGGTCGTCTGAGCACCTTCAGCGTTCATTGCGAGCCTCTCCCCTGCTCTTTTTTTTATATAAATATTTATTTTTCTTTATTTTTATATTAAAAAAATGTTTTATTTTTCTCCCTGTCGCCCTTTTTGTTCTGCCATTGCCATGTTTCCTTGTCTGTCATTCTTGTCCACCTCCATCCATTCCCATTTCAGTCCTGTGCTTGGACAGCCTCCCTGTTCTTGGCCATTCTCTGCTTGGCGGTCCCATTCTCCCCTTCACTTACCCTGTGTCCTGCTTTCCTGGGCTGAGACACACTTTCTCATTCCGCTTGCATCCTCTGACTCTCCTTCGCTCCTGCTTCCGCTCTCATGCTTTTGCTTCCATGGTGTCCTCTAGGGTCCTCATGCTCTGTCTTGTTCACCTTCCTTGTTTTCTCTTCTCCCCAGTCCTCCAGTCAGATTGCCCCCTCTGAATGCCTTGCTCACGTGCCTTCTACCGGGTCACGTTGCTCTTCCTTAGGCACCAACTGTCGGGTTCTCCCTGCTGTCCTGTCCTTGTTTCCATTGGCAATCCTCTGCTGGTGGTGGTGTCCCCTGCTATCTGCGTTGCTTATGTTAATGGCCTGTCTCTGTTGCCCTGCTTCTGGTGCCCAGTCGGCCAGAAGTAGGGTAAAGGCTAAAATCTCCTGCTTTCCGTGGTTTATCTTGCCCCCCCCCCTTTTCTTGTCTCTTCCTTCTTGCTTTCTTGGCCTCAGTTTTCCTTACCCTTGACTCCGTTCTTTTCTTTTTTATTGCTACCATATTTGCTTCTTTGAGTGATCATAATCTGTTGCTATAGATATGCTAGTTTGCGTCCTTTGAGAAATTAACCTATAATGATTAATATTCAGCCTTTTTCCAAATACAATAATGATTAACCCTCAGCCAATTCCTTTCCTACCCATATGACTTCCAAACTGCTGCTCCTTTGCAGTTATCTCTGATGCTATAGATAAGCTCGGTTTGTGATAAATTATCGTTAAAGGGTTTTATATTCATTTCTTTCAAAATCCAAGAATGATCACCCCAAGGCCAGTTCCTTTCCTACTTATATGGATACCACATCAAATTCATCTTCACTACCTTTAGCACCTTTCAACAAAGTACGCTATAATAATTACTAGTAATACCAACTTCATCCCCTACATGAATAAGTACCAATTCCACCATCACTGGGAAAGAAGGTCTGACCCTAATAACCCTCAGGCCATACAATACCTGTTTAATTTTCTGAGACAGAATTTGCTTGTTAGCCAGACATACATATAGCATCATCAATGATGGCTAAGTTGCTCAAACCCAATCGCTCACATAGCGCCAGTACTTCTATCACTCTCAATCGGAACAGATGCCACCATCTTCTTTCATGCTATTAAATCCACCATATAATTCTTAAATTAAGATTTCAATCACCCACCGCCTTTTCCTCCTAGCACAGATTTTTCACTGCGCACAACACGAGAACCTAACCGGCTTGCCGTCGCATTCCACTTTTTGTTACGCCAGATCTATCAAGACCCGCTCATATTTGCCAGTCGCAGAAGTAATTATTCATCTGACCATAACACACCCTAAGCCCACATCCATAAGCCTAATATTCCTTGAATACAAGTCTCACTATTCCTCTCTTAATCCTTCACCCGAGTAGTAACACCCCCTAGTCTGTATCACGTACCATCAACCCAAACGTTAAGTCTTTTCATCATCTGACCCAATGCCTCCAGAGATGCGACATCTGATCATTCGTTCACCCCCTAGCCCATAATTCATTATTCGCTATTAACTCATCACCAGCCATTCACCCAGTCATAATTTTTGTATGCCACATTTATTTGGGCTGCTCATCTCTCTACTTGATTTCAATCCATTCAGAACTGATATGTTATCTACCATTTCCACTGCCATAATTCTAGCCTTTTTCCTTGGCCCAGGCAATCTTACCACAGCCTCTCGACAAACAAGTTAACCCCCAAACAAGCCATCTCTCAAAAGAAGGACTACTACATCTTCAGTCTACCCCACATCAAAACCAGTTGGAAAACCAGTTTGTATACCATACTACCGACCCATGACACTTAGTGCCCTGTGCTCGGAGTCTCCTAGGTAAGCTCTCATCCAAACCTACTTATCATTCACTACTGGAAGGCAACCTCTCTCCACAGGGACTTTTGTCCACCTGTCGTAAATCTGATAAGGACTCAACTCATATGCATACTCCAGTCACTCCTACTGAACTGCACACCTTCCTCAGCAGCAAGAATCCAGATGCCGGACCGTATCATAAAATCTCTTGGAAGATAGAAATCCAATTGCTTTATTGAGTAAATCCAGAACCCCAGATCCAAAAACTGCAAAGCATTCCTATCTATGACCAAATAAACTTATAATTGACCCTATGCTTATCTAATGTACTCTTTGACTTCTAATCTGGCTAGGACAACATTGTTAAAAATGCCACACCTCAAAGCTACCTTCACTAAAAGAGAAGGCTTGAGCCACAAACAATGTTTTTTTGGTTCCTTCTTTCATGACCCTATAGTACTCAGCACTTCAGGCACATTTATCAACCGCTGCCCCTCTGAGCTTCATCAATCTCATGTTTATTGCTTCAATTACCTCATCTATCGACCACTGCCTCTGCTGTCCTCTTCATGGACCTTCAATCTTTTCCAGCATCAGAGTCTTCTCTTGGGATTCCCTTCTTCTGCACAAAATATTTGAGCTTCAGCCTCATGATCAAACTTCCATTTGTTTTTACATTTCAATGTCACTTGGAGACTAAATTGAAACATAGACACATGAATATTTACAACCAGATGAATAGCCAGACATATTTAAATAACTTGCACATCAACTCATAAACAGTAATTTTAAATAGAAAAATACAGACTTCCTATAAGGTCATTAAAGCAATAGAGATAGCTGTGTTTGCTGTTTATAACACAACCAAAAAGTATTTATTCATAATAACTATAGGTATTTTCCAAAGCTAGGAAAAATTAATTGTATAGTTATCTATAAGTCAAACAGAAAGATCTTTCATAAACAGAGCTGTTTTTTTGTAATACAATTACATAGTGCTTAGTGAGAGGAAGGTGTACAGGTTTTTACTGAATATAGTATCCTCAGTGTTTACCCTGTACACAGTAATGTGGCTCTGTCTGAAAAGGCATTTGGCAGAATGAACTAGACCTTTCTTCTCTGTACATTAACAGCTTTCGATTTGGAAGGAGAGTTTACTGTACATGTGCTATTATGGCTCTGTACCATAATCAATATTCTTGAATCTCAAACATGGGGATAAAATCATACCCCTTTTTTCTTAATTAATGCTACAAAATAGGGTTGCACTCTTTCCCTGATTTTATATGTTAACTATAGAATCTCTGACAGAAGCGGTGAGCTAAATTGATCAGATTAAGTGCATTTATGTTGGAAATTCAGTTTATGAATTAACTTTATATGTAAAAGAATTTGTTATAATTATAAGAATAATTATTAGTTTATAGTAATTTTTATATTTGAAACATTTAGGAGTTTATATTTCCAGGAAATGTATTAAAAGATAATTTGACAGAATCAGATAAAAATTAGAAAATTCTAAACCTCTAGATATGTCCTAGTTGGAGAGAGTATCAAATTCTTAGGATGATGATTCCGTTCCATTTTTTTTTTGTATGTATTCCGTTATGGATCTCTAGATATTTGTTACAAATAAATATGTTGAGAATCATTTGGAGAGCTAAAATTCTGAATTTCTAATAAATTACAGAATCCAAAAACTAGTATTATTGTCCTTATTTCAAATTAGTTTAAAAATATTGATACATGTATATTGAATAGTAAGGTTATCTCCAGAGGAAAGACCATAAATAAATATTCAACCAATTATAAATATAAATATTCGCTACTTCAACTTGTTTGATAGTATGGGATTATTATAAAACTGTGTCCTTTAAGATTGATATCTAAGTACATTCCAAATATATTATTAAAATCCTGGGAAACTAAAATAGAGTAGTTTGATATGAGTCAACAGGTGAAATTCAAATCTTTTGATGAAATTACATTTCCTAATTAGTTTAATTACAAATGTGTGATGCTTTTCATTCACAAGAGGTATACAGTTGAGAAATATAACAGAAATTAAACCAATTATTGATATGAAAAATGAAAACAACGAGAATTGTTATCAGTAAAATGTAAATTATATAGTAGAAAAATATTTAAAGGAATTTTCCTAGTGCTTAACACTGATACTAGTAGAACCCTTAATTTCAAAATGAAAAAAATCTTTAACATCAAGTTAAAAACAAGGGGACTATCCACTTGTCATAACCACACTAAAATAGACCATCAAAACATACATCTCCAATTTATCACAACATAGATTGGGAAGAGCTAGGATGAAGCAAGTGTGCTTATAGATAACATACTGTATGCATTACATGCACAGTTATACTAAATATTATATGCATATATTTACAATTTATTGCAATTCAACATCCACAAAAACATATTGCATATATAATTATATTTGTTATATGCTCCATAATTTCTTTTACAAATCCGAGAAGTTAAAATATTTTTATCTCTTGGCTTTCTATAATATTGCATATTAACTTTGTAAGCACTGAAATACACTTCTAGCATATAAACAATGGGCTCCATTCAATTCGAGACTCGCAAATTGATCGCAGACAGCTGAATGTGTGCAAGTGAGTTGCGGGCCCTGTTGGTCTCCGATTGTGATGCTGTTCAATTGCTCAAGGCCGCAAGTTACGGGCTCCAAGCCAAAACCATAAACCATGCACTAGTTCAGGGCATTTCAGGGCAGGAACATGATCAATTAAGCAAGCCCGTAACCTCCCATTTCAAATCAGCCAATAGAAAATTAGACTATCATAATTACGGCAGTAAAACATGGAGGTTGCATGTCAATCAATTAGTTTTGGGGGTCCGATATGCGATCAGACTCACAAAGCTGCAAAATAAAGAGTTATGAAAATATTTGCCAATACTGTTCTAGTCCATATGGATGGCCTGATATGTATTAACTCATTGATACCCGAGATCAACTTAACCACGAAATGACACATACATTTTTTTTTAATTTCCTGCCGATTTGCAAGCTTGAGACTGTTCAATTAATTCTAATGTCTGTCATCGCTTTCCCCATTATTTACAGTGCAGGATTGATTTTTATTTGCATTTACAGTGCTAAAGATAGGTTTCCAACCCCCTTGCGGGTCCTCTCTAGCACTCGTAAGATTGTTTCCTTCATTTGCCATTTACAGGTGTGAATACATTTGCGGACTTGGGGAAATTAAGCAATTGAATAGCGATTTTAGCCTTGCGAAAGTGACAGATCAAAGGCTTCTGGAGGCTGTAAGTTACGAGTTAAACCATCGCCATTTTTACAAGCTCATAACTCAGAATCCGTTCCGAGCCCGCAAAAAGACACCAATTGAATTGCAAAATAGCTTGTGACCTCATTAACAGACTACCGGATCTCAAAATCGATCAATTGAATGGAGCTCAATGTGTTTAAAATGCACGCACTTCTGATGTGCCATGTTGGGCTGTGTTTTACAAGGAAACATAATTTAGTAAATCACATGATGACCTGAGATACTTCAGTGAGTCCTACTTAAAAACTTAAAAAAATGTACATCAGTGGTGAGTGAGCACCTTTGTGGAGCAACCCCGAAATATAGACAGATAATCAGTCTCTAATACAAATTAAGTGCTGGTAGAGCATTTATTACTTAAAACTAACATTGTAATAGACACATATTCTATGGTATATGTCATACTTACAAGATAATAAAAGTCAGCCTGATTTGAAATTTGAAAACAATTTGATGGGAAAAAAACTCACACATTTAAAAGTGCAATAATAGAAACACACTTTACACAGTGATCTTCAGTTAGATAATAGAGCACACCAAACTGCATAATGTATTCACTAACACTGTCATCATAATTATACTGCTTTAAAGGTGAAGCTGTGTTGAGGTCAAATTAATCTCTTTCAATCAAATACATATTTAACACACTGGTATACAAGGACACTATCTCTCTCACACAAGATTACAGCAAACACCACCAACCATAATGTTTTTTTTTAATTATTATTATTATTACATATTTGCATCAATAGCTACAAATTAACACTATTAACTACTATTATCAAACTTTCCTTTTATAATTTTGGTTTTTAATTTTACTGGGTCTTAATATTTTATACATTATTATATGCACTTTCAATATATTTCATTTGTTTTTAGCTAATGTTTTGCACCCTTTTTATACAGACATGTTATATTGTTGCATTGTATTGCTTTGCCATTTCTATCTAACTGCACTTTTGTAGTCAACATTTTGCATCTTCCCAGCTGGCTGATTTGGTACAGTTTACCTCTCAAACAGTACATTTTAATAAGTTTTTTTTTTTATTTGAAAATAACAAATTGTTATTTGAGGCATACAATCATTTTTATTAGGATGACATGATAATTTAATGGAAGAATATTGTTTACCTTATTATCTACATGAAGGAGCACAAAGAATAGCCTTAAATGTGAAAGGTTATAAATAATATTAACCAGAATTTTGGGGCTAGACATATTCTAGCCTGCTATAGAATAAAATAATATACATATAATATTATTTTACTGCATTTGAATGCAGTATAAAAATGACAGAATAAATGAGACAAATAATTCATATATGTTGCCAGTTTCATGAATCTATATAAATTACTTATTTTTAGGCCAATGCTAACTAATGACTAACAAATGAGTGTTTAATTATGTCAGTAGGTGTTTATGACTGGGATTTAGTTGATTGCTCTTTAGTATTTATTTGATGTATAGAGCTGGATTAACCATGAGAAAGGCTTATTTCGTACTGTGTATACCACATTTTTATTTTATTAGGGTCCTTCAAAATGCTTCTGTAGGCTGCTTTTTATTCTGGTACTGGATTCCTTATGTGTATTATAGGTGTCCTTGTAAGGAGTATAGTTGCTCTTGAGAGAGGTTAAGTTTACACATAAGTTTTGTCTAACTACAAAAACTTGCAGAGTCTTCCCAGAACACTTAGCTTCTCTTACGGTAGCCATTTAAAAATACCTAAAACCATAAGTAGATCTGGGAACACTTAGCATATAGTGATCACTTGTAAGAGTTAATACATACATTTTCACTTGTAAGGTTTCATAGAGGAGCTATGTAATCATTAATAATTATTCTTGTAAGCATTCTAATTACAAGCAAGGGTATGATAGGTTAGTACAAGAGAGAAATGGAAGATCACATAATTGCATTTGACCATGAGATAACCCTAAGATAACAGTAAAAAGGGCAAACAAAGTATAAAATTAGGCAAGCTAGAATTCATGATGTTCTATAACTAGTGTGCACAGCTTTTTGTAATCCAAGGAAAAAATAAATAAATAGTGCATCACACATTATCCCTGTCCCTATCTCTTTATTATGTACTACTTCCTTTGGGGAAAACAGCCCTTCTCATCTTATGTCATCCCTTCTCATTATACTGTATATATCAAGAATTTGAACCACTTATACTCACCAATCCTACAACTGGAACTTTCTACATGCTGCCAAAAATCCACAAACCACAGGGGGTATTATATATTTTGTATCTTTTTGTTCTGATGATTTTTCTCTGTTCTTCAGTTTAACTCTGAACTTTGTAATAAGAAACTCATGATCTGAGCCGCAGTCTGCTACAGGTCCTGTTTTTGCTGACTGTGTAGAGCTTCTCCATGTTTGGCTACAAAGTATATTTAAATCTGATTTCTATATTGTCCATCTGGTCATGTCCATGTGTAGAGTCCCCTATTAGGCTGTTTGAAGAGGGTGTTTGCTATGAGAATTATCTAGACAGAATTCTACGAATCTCTGACCTGTTTCATTTTGTACTCAAGGCCAAACTTGCCTGTTATTTCAGGTGAGAGTAGCATCTTTCTTGGTGTTATATCTATGAAGTACTGAGTATCTTCGTAAAATTTGCCCAGTCTCCATATTTGGAACATAGACTTTGATCACTGTGATGTTGAATGGTTTGCCTTGAATTTGTCATTTATTGGGTTGTAACAGAGTACTGCTTTGATCATCCTTTCACTGATTATGAGATCTACTCCATTTCTTCTGCTTTATTCTTGACCACAGTACACAATCTGGTCGTTGTCTGATGTGAAATGTCCCATTTCAGTCAATTTAAGTTCACTAATTCACAGTATATCAATGTTTAACCTTGTCATCTAATGTTTGACCATGTCCAATTTGCCTTGGTTCATAGTTCTAAAATTCCAGGTTCCTTTTCTGAATTGGTCTTTGCAGCAACAAACTTTCTTTTCCCCTTTCCACTTTGGCCCAATCAATTAATTAGATCTGTAGCTACTTGTACTTGCCCTCTGCTCTTCCACAGTAATGTGGTAGGAACCTTCTGACCTGTGGGGATCATTTTCCAGTACCACATTGTTATGTCTCTGGTTGTGCTTGTCCATAAGCTTAGTAAAGATACTGGAGATACTGGAGTGATTTGTCTGACCTCTCTGCTATGACCTGCCCATCTTGAGAGACCTTCACCACGATAACGTAGGGATCCAGAAATGTATATTTATATATATATATATATATATATATATATATATATATATATATATATATATATATATATATATCTTCTTTGGAGTCAATCATTTAAATAGGAATAATATGGATTGAACCTTGTGTATATAAAATAATGTATTTTATAGTTATTCCTAAAGAGGGCCTAATTATATATCTGAATTGCTGTTTGAAAAATGCTTGTACATGTATGTGTATATGGGCATTTTTAGAAAAGTTTGTGCTAGTATGCGTAGTAGAGTATATGTCATATGCAATGTGTGTGTATGTTTGTATATGTATTTAAATTAATATATACTGTACATGTATATTTGTGAAAAGATTTAAGGATTTTAGTTAATGACAATGTCCCTTTACCCTCTTTATACAAAAAATCCAAATCATTATATATTATTGTCAAAATCGCAGTATACTGATAATGATAATCATATAACAAGTATGTATATAATTATATTTGGAGGTGGGGAAGCAAAAACCTTCAACAAAAATATCATATTAAAGGTGGTTGAACAAGCAAATGCACCAATCAAACCCTGACTTTAGACTAGTAAATGTATTTAAGACAATTTGGTGTGAAGAGGATACAAGGTATCAAACACTATAATACACAAATGCTGTATGATTTAAGGAGAAAGCACAGGTCGAAAATATTTAAAAAAAATAGATTTATTCATTCATTCCTTATGAAAAACTCACAGTTAGCCCCTTACTCCCATTTACCCATTTGCAAACCATAACAATATGAAAATATAAGACAGACTTCTCTACAGTATTCACTACCAATTTTATGGGTTTGAAATTCTTTACCTCTTTTCTGCTTTTATTGTTTTTGAATTGTTTGCCAAGATACAAGTTGAGACCTCTAGAGGTCATCCTTACATCTCTCATGGGCAAAGAGCAAAAAATAACTCATATAGTGTTTTGTAATTTTGGTATGCTTCAATCAGAGACATTAGAGAATGTACCTCTAGGTCAGTCCTTATCATATGCTCTTTTGCATTTAGTTTACTGAATGTTTTACAGTTTATTCCTCATTGTAGGTGACTTGCTTCAAACTGTTAGGACCCTTGAATCTATAAAGGTAGCCAAGCTAGCAACAGTTATCATACAGTTTTCAAATCAAATTGATGCAGCTTTATTCTTTTCTTTTTTTTTATTCATTGATTTTTTATTAGATGGAAATCACATCAAGTTACAGATAATATATACCATAAGTCTTATTTACATCTAGAATATATATACATTCATTGAGTATAAATATACTTCCGTACACAATAAGACATTAGCTTCGTTAAAGTATATACAACTATTTAAACTATAAACAGATATGATTCCCTACAGACTATCCCCATTATCTGGTGATATTATCCCCTATTGGAGACAGTGTTGTTAGTGCTTTAAGGTATTACGTAGTCCGCATGGGAACCACCACCGTTCATATTTAATTTTATCATCTTCCAACATTTTAAACATATTATAAAATAAAATTGGTCAACATAGTTACCTACTTTACAAGATTAGACATTCCCGCCGATCCTTTCTCCTTTACCGTATTACTGCTCTTTCTGAAGAAGCACCTGATCTATTTTATTGCGAAAAGCTCTGTATCCAGCCTTATGAATAATATTGTGAGAATAACCCGGCTCTTAGTTCATCGGTGTGTTGCCCAGGGCCCACTGGGGTCTCTTGGGGTTAATTCAACCAACCGGAGCCCTTGGAGGGCATAGAGTCCGTGGCACAAGGAGTCCCTTTCAGGGCAAACATTGCACCTCCAATGGATATATGGACTCTTACAAATGGATATATAAACTGTTATCTAGACAGTTGTTTCCCTGTGAGCAGGGTGGTCATAATTGTTGGTGGAATATAACTTTTAATTGTGCATCTTCGCTTTTTTCCATATTTTCTCTTAAACGGGATGGTACTTGTTCACTAGAGGTATATGTGAAGTAATTTATTTTGTTTTGTATTTTAATAGGTGTTCACGGGGTATTTTGATGGCAGCAGTTATTTTCTGGGTAATAATACAGGTTTGTAACCCTGTTTGAAAGATTCAGACAGTGTTTGTCACAGTCTCCAGTATTTGAGCATATTCAATGTCTAATAGCTTGATTATCGACGATGGCTTGTTTAGTGTGAGAGGGATGGAAACTGGATCTGTGTATGTAGCTGCATCTGTCTGTGGGGTTCCTATATACAGATGAGTGGAGTGTACCATTGGTGATGAATATGGTAGTGTCTAGAAAGTTTATCTGTTCTGTAGAGAAATCCATTTTAAGTTTTATAGATGTGTGGAAAGTGTTGAATGAACTGTGAAAGTCCCTGAGCTTATTTTCTTCTCCTGTCCATATGATGAACAGATCATCTATGTAACGGTAGTATCTGTAAGGTTTGTAAATGGATATGGATAAGAATGCTTCTTCCAGATTGGCCATAAATAGATTGGAGTATTGTGGAGCCATTTTGGTACCCATGGCAGTCCCCATCATTTGTAGGTAGGTATCTTTGTTAAAAGTGAAATAGTTGTTGGTAACAATGCATTCTATTAGTTTAGCAATAACATCGGGGTTATATTTATAATTTTAATTGGGTGTTGAAAGAAACTTAAATCATGCCTCAGAGCCAAATTGATATTCACCTTAGAGTAGCACTAACAACTTTTACATTAAAGCAAATCTTTTGAGCTAATGTGTTCACACTTTGTAAAGTATTATCCAGCAGTATTACAATTACTCCCTTTATAACCCATGTCTAATATTAAAACTAAATCAATCATGTACAATGTACCACAGTGATTCAAACTTAAATGTGCTGATTATATTTTACTGCCCTTTTTGTCTCTAATTCTCTTAAGGTACTTACATTGTAAGTTCTTACAAAGAGTAAGCCCCACAACACATTCTGTACCTGTATACTTTTGCCATGTTTATCTTATATGTTCTCTGTACTTAGTACTACAGAATGGCACTTATAAATAAAAGTGATAACAATAATATATTATTAATACTATCTGGCATAACTCAGAGGCTCAGAATTTAAGTGACCTTGAGTCATTTATTTGCAAACTTGACCTTATATTATATATGTTTGCGCTATGTCTATTGTGTCTTTCCACCTTAGGTGAAAGCAATATTTTATGAGATTCATAAACTTAGATTATTGAAACTAATAAAACATGTAATATCAAAATAAATTTCCTTTCAATGGAGAATAAAAGAAGGATAGAACATTTTCTCTGTAGCAAATTCACACACTTTGAATTCCAATTATTGACAGAATCACTTTTTCCTAAGTCTCTCAAATCATGGAACCAGCAGCCTCTTCCAGCATCCATCCTAAACAGTTTCCAGAAATGAGGTAGGGTCCACTTAAGTAAAAAAATGTCAGTGCTCCCATGACCTCATAAATCCTTTTCAGGACAAATCTTTGCACAGAGAGTAATTTTCTAGATACTTTTCTCATGATACATATGAGCTTTTTGGGAATGCTATAACAGGAAATACTTTTTAATTTGTTCTGCATGCTATCTAGTTTTCTAAAGAGTTTCTTTTCCCCATCTTTCTGTATATAAACATTTAGCAGTTCCCATCTTCAGATCTGCAGGCCATTTATACAGTATAACCTTTTTTGAAATTATTTAAATATATATTTAAGCAGTTACTGCTAGTAACAACAACTCTGATGGCGGGAAAAGCAGTGGTACCTGCTTCTCGTTCCTCCCCAAGGAGCCTAATCCAGCATTCCCCCCAAGGAAATCCCTTCACTGGACTAGCATAAAATAGACATGACATCCCTAGGCTTTATTGTTTCCAGACCTGGGATACCCCTGTGATAACCATGGTTTATCCTGTTTGTCTTGGATCTGGACACTCTCATATCCTTTTGTCTGTGTGTTTTGGACATTACTGATTGCATCCATGTTGGAAATGCCTGATATTTATGTGTAGTTTTGTCATTCAAATACTGTGATCCAGTTATTGTTTGCGGGGATAAGTTTTAGAGGCCGATTTTGAAACTGTCCTTCCTGTCTTAATTAGATTACCTTTTATTGTTGTGCACCCCGACTAATTGAAATACCGGAATATTTTTGTTCTCCCATAAGTACCTGCTTGTTTCAATAAAGTTCGTTTTCTCTTTTAAAACTTTAAAAGCACGCCAACTGTATTTCTGAGGGGTAAAAATGAGCTTTTAATCACTTTTCTCCAGTCCAACTATCCAAGAATCCTGCATCTACATTTCAAAACTGTATTCCTGCCCTTCGGTGATCCTGAAGTAAGACTCCCTCCTGGAAATCCCTAGCACTGATACACAGAAACCCACAGTGGAGAAGTCCTAACCAGTGGTATACATTCATTCACCAGTCCAGCTGATCCATCCTCATGATAGTGCCTTAGCTGGTGGTTATTTTTATATATATATATATATATATATATATATATATATATATATATATATATATATATATATATGCGCAATGTATGTGTGTCTAGGTCACTATACAGTAAGTCAGAAAGTGTCAGGTACACTTACAGAAAGAATATCCTCTGCATATAGACATTTCAGTGCATATTTTATTGACAACCTCAGGCATCCTGCTGGCCCCTGAAAATATGCCACCTTAGGCCTGGGCCTTGTAGGCCTTGGCTGAAACACAGTCATGATTAGATCAGATTTTTTATATAATACACCAGAATGTAGCCCTGACTGTCTGAAACATCAGAGAGATCTTCTGTGATACTTCTGTGAAATATACGCAATGTTCAGAAAAATGTTAGTTTTACCAAACTCCATGTATTACTAATTCCCACTACTTGGTTGAAAGCACTTTGTATAGTGCAAAGCTGAAAAAGAGCAGAGGGAATACACTAATTAATTCTTACTGCAGATGAAGATTGATTTAAACTGATGGCAGGGATTCCTCTTTGGTACATTTCTCCAAAATGTTCTAATGCTCTAGATAATTTAAATTGAGTTGGGACTTTTGTAAAGCTGACTAACCAAATGAAACTAATTCTCCATGTGCTTTAAAAACTGTGCATCTGTTTTGTTTTTGTCCAAATAACAAAAGCCTCAAAGTGACATATACTGTTGTTTGTTATTTGTTGCTACTTTGTTGCAAAGTTTCTAAAAACAAAATAAACAAAACCAGGATTTAAATTATATAAGGTGTATGGCATTAATAAATCTGTTCTGGTTTTTGAGTTTCCTAATACAGTTGTTATTTTGGAGTTCTATGGATATTTCAGTACTTTGGTGCCCAAATAGAGTTTCAAGGCTAACTTAAAATATTAAAAACATTATGGAATGCTCAGCAGTTTGTAAAATCATGGTGGCAGCTGTTAGGAAAATACATAATTGAGGATTTTCACTAAGGTTCACTATGACTACAAAGAAGAACATTTATTGCAATGAAATCTGTTTCTTATGGGAATAATATTTGCATTCATTACTGACAGTATTGAGTGTTATTGAAATGTGGTACTTGCATTTTGTCTATTGAGGAATTTTGGAGAGATGTGATGTGGTCTCCAGCCGTATCTTACACAATTGCATTGACAAGTTTTATAAAAAAAAATTCTGCCCAAAACACATTTTGCTTTATAATTCCATCCAGGTTTAAGGATGTGATGACCTGTGATAACCTGCAATCCAACATCGCAGGTCATTTTGCGATTTACAGGGTGTTTAATGAGCTCATTAAAGCATGTTATGGGAGTGTTATGAGCACCATACAGTGAATACCCAAGTTCTCCAAATTCATGTTTCAACCCTACAATAGTAGTACATTTTATATTTACATTATAATATATTGCCAGTTTTTAGCAAACAAAAGTAAATAATTTAATACATGTTACCCTCCCATTTTTATGTAAATAGTAAACCTTAATACAGATCATGAATTAGAAACTATATATATATATATATATATATATATCACATATATGGTTGTGAGCATGCAAGTTGTTGCTAACGCTTGCGGGCTCGCGTAGCGAGGGCAGTGGGCGAGGGCCTCAGTTGCTGGCATGGAGCACCGAAGGCGCTCCAAGCCAGCAACTGCAACCCTTGCAAACTTAACATCGCAACGCAAACAACACGACACACCAATTACGACCCTCGCAAACTTTTACTAGCAACGGAAACAACATACGACACACGTTGACACACATTACGACCTCGCAACACTCTGATGCAACTTGCGAACATTACAAAATTCAAAACACAATACATACACACAGCACATACATAAAAAACTTACCTACAGCAACAGGGAGCATCCAGGACCTCAAAAAAACAACTTACACCTTCATTTCACTCTAAAAAAAAGACACTTAAAAATGTCAGAAGCGACAGAAAAAATGGCCGCCGAGCAAAACGAAAACGAGGCTACACACGCAAACACCATAGGAGACACGTTAGCACACATTACGACCTCGCAAAAATCGGACGCAACACGCCGACATACAAACATTTAAAACACAATAAATACACACAACACACACATAAAAAGCTTACCTACAGCAAGAGGAACCGTCTAGCACCTCAAAAAAGCAAGTTACACCTTCATTTAAATAAAAATAAAACACTTTAGACACTAATAAAATCGCTAAGCGACAGAAAAAATGGCTGACGAACAAAACAAAAACGAGGCTACAGCACTCTCAACACGCAAAACACCACAACACACTCGCAAAACACAACAAGAAACTCGCAAAACACCACGAAGCACCTACGAATAATCCACGAAGACGCATACCACAGATAACCCGCCGGTTTCGTCTCGCGCACGCACAGTATTACACTGCACACTTACACAGCAGCTCCACACCACTAATGCTGCAGCAACATCAAAACAGATTGCAGCTCTTCAACACAATGCTTCACAATAGGTAAACTATATTAATTTATTAATGTATTATATATTTCATTATTACACACCAAACACCATTAGCTCACTTACGATTTCATTGCCGTCATTTTTTGACGGGCAATTCGCTAGTATATATATATAGTAATAAAATATATAGTAATTAAATAAGTCAGAGAAATACAGTTATTGTGCTGCATTCTGGGAAAATGGGCAGATACATGCAAATGAGTTCACAATGCATTGTCACTCTTTAATCCAAAACCACTTTATACATGGCTCATTTTAGGCATATGCTCGCTGTATTTCAGAGTTTTAACGAATAATATAGAATGGATTATGCACAAGTTAGGAGACCTATCCACAGACAGCTGTTTCAATCTTAAACTGTTCTCATCAGTGTTGGTCTCGTACCTAACTCGTGCTTTAGATTTTGTGGGAAAGCTATCAACCACATCATCATTTAACTTATGGTGGACAAAATAGTGATAGAAGCCCTGTACTCAGTAGAATACAGTAAATAAATAGTACATTTGTGTTCACATTTGAATGTCAAACATAAGTTAAAAACATATTTCCAGAATTCAGAGAAATGCAGTTATCGCACTGCACTTTATATATATCATGATATGGTTGCCAGCCGATGGTGCCAAAGACGCGCGTTGCAGGGCTCATTGCAAGGCTTGCACCGCTTTGCTGCAATGTGTGTCGAGCGAGCTCATTGCAGGGCTCGCGGAACATTATGACTTTAACGTCCGAAAATATTTCACGAGCTTAACTCTGAAAACTTTTTTAAAAAGCCAATTAATTAAACAAATTAACTTAAAAACTCACACACATATATACTATTATATTTGATACGTGTAGATCTAGTAATTGATAACATTGATCACAGCAAACAGTCTAAAAACATGAATACATAACGTGCAAATGCTTATATATATCAATATATACAACAAATATAAAAAGTCTTCAAAATACTTCAATATTAAGTGCTAATAGTGTTAAAATGGTGTTATCAGTAAATAAATCAGTGACATGATTTCTTGTAATAAATGAGGGATGATTTCACTAGGTGCAAAATATTATAAAAGTGAACAACCTTATATATCTTCAGTGTATATATATATATATATATATATATATATATATATATATATATATATATATTCTTTTTTAAAAGATTTAAGTATATTGGATGATTGACAATCTATCAGATTAAGAATTATATATAGAGTATTATACTAGATACAAATAACATATATGTAAGTAAATTAAATTCTAAAGTGTTTATACCTATTATCTGATGCAATGGTGTTTGGGAGTCACTTACTGCTTAATGCACTGGTGATTCTACCCTCGGCTCCTAATCTCACAGAGGTCCTATTACAATTCCCTACAGCACTATTGTGATAGCTCGTGGGGATCCATCACTATCCCATACCTAAAACTAGTTTAACCACACTTACCTTCATTTCTAATGATTCTAGTCTCTTAGTTTAGAAGGTAACTCAATGGAAACCGGAGCATATAAACCCAAAGAAATAGGAAGCCAGTCAGGTAGTTCTCCGCGATGATCGCATTCTGCTGCTACAGTAGCATCCTACATCATCACAGTGGGACAAAACTGGAAACTGGCTTAATGTGTGCGTATCGGCTGAGGCCAGGCTTTGCATGTAGAGAAGGCAGCATTTGAAGGGGTGAGTATCAATGACGTATTATGTTAGCTGTTTGTTGTTTTTTTGTCTTTTTTGGGTATACTACATTCCCCAGAGATTACAATATAGATGTCAGTGGAAGAAGAATGAGAGCGGGATTAACAACAATTCTTTCTGTAGTGCCACTATTTTGTAGCTCCCAAATTGTCATGTTCTATAACTTTAGATGGGATGTTAGAAATATAACTGTACCATCAAGGGTCCAATTTACTCCAGACATGTATTGTTGTATACTAACTATATCTGACATATTTGGTACTCAGATGTTAATACCAATAAATGTTGGAGTCAATTATTTGCACAATATACAGTATATATAGCTATAATAATGTTTCTGAATTGGATTATTTACAATATTACATTTACTATACACAATCTATGTTGATTTATTTATATATACCAAAATGTAATATTCATTGAAAACTTATACCTCACTCAACTTCCAGATAGCTATGTGCCAGTTATTTACGAAATACTTAACAGAGATTGTTAAAAAGGAAATCTGACTTTATTGTACTTTAGTTTGGCTGTATTTACAGAACAGCCAGGATTACTGTACCTGGATCGGAGGACCACCATAGCTAGCCAACACATATCTCTATCACTGACTATTTGTATATGTATCACAAACTTACAATTAACTATCTAAATTTGTGTCTCATTATTACTTTACTTCTATAATTATATTCTTAACGGCAAATATAGAGAATAGTAGTCATTGTTTGATAAAATATTAAGATGTTAAAAGCAGAGATATATACTACTTGTTGTTCCTAAATAAAACTGAACTAACTTTCAAAATGTATTAGATTGTAGGGACCACAGGAGACCTACAAATTAAGTAGATCTTTTGAATATCTCTAGACATTCAATTATATTTTTCATTCAGCCCATTGGGTATGACTGTATTAAGTTGAGTTATCCATTTAGTTTCGGCTTTTAATAATTCTTGTTCCAAATTTCCTTTTCAAATGCCAAGATTTATTCGTTGTAAGATCCAACATTTAGATTGGTGTCTTAGGAGGTAATGTTTTGCTACAGAAGTTAGAGATTTTCCTTTCTTATCATCCGAAATCCTTATGTTTCCTAAATGTTCTCCTGGTCTTTTTCAATTTTCCTGGTGGTCATACCCACATATCTTAGACCACAAGGGCATTCCAGGCAATATATTATGCTCATGCTACTGTAGTTATGAAATCCTCTGAGACTGACCTTCTTGCCTCGTCTATCTTCCATCTCAGGTTCTTTGACCATGAATTTTCCTATAGTTATGTCCAAGAAATCTATTGAGGTAGAATCAATATGGCATGTTAGTCTGAGGTTCAACAGATTTGTATTTATAATCTCAATAAATTGTCTGAGTTCACTGTCAGTTCCTTCCCAGATGATGAATATATCATCAATATACCAATATATAGCTCGTATTTACAAGAAATATTTGTTGTTGAAGAAAAAAAAAATACATGTCTGGAGTAAGATGGACCCTTGTTGGTACAGTTAGATTTCTACCATGCCATCGAAAGTTATAGAAAATGACAATTTGGGAGCTACCAAATATTGTCACTACACTAAGAATTGTTGTTAATCCCTCTCCTCTTCTGTTTCCACTGACATCTATATTTTAGTCTCTGGGGAATATAGCTTCCCTAAATGAGACAAAAAGACAACAAACAGTTGAATACATCATTGATACTCACCCCTGCAAAAGCTACCGTCTCTACATGCAAAGCCTGATCTCAGATGAAGCTATAAGCGAAACGCATGTGTTGTGCCAGTTTCCGGTTTCCTGTCCCACTGCGATGATGTAAGATGCTACTGTAGCAGCAGAACGCGATCATCCCGGAGAACTAGCTGATTGACATCCTATTTCTTTGAGTTTGTATGCTCCAGTTTCTGTTGTGTTACCTTTGATACTAAGAAACTAGAATCATTAGAAAACTAAGGTAAGTGTAGTTAAACTAGTTTTAGATACGGAATAGTGATGGATCCCCACAAACTATTACAATAGTGCTGTAGGAAATTGTAATAGGACCTCTGCGAGATTAGGAGCTCAGGGTAGAATCACCGGCACATTAAGGAGTAAGTGATAGACTCCGAAACACCATCACATCAGAACACCATCGCATTTAGAATGTAATTTCCTTACATATATGTTATTTGTATCTTGTATAGTACTCTATATATATTTTTCAATTTGACAGATTGTCAATCATCCAATATACTTAAATCTTTAGATATACATGATATATATACACTGAAGATATATAAGGTTGTTCACTTTTATAATTTTTTGCACCTAGTGAGAATCATCCCTAATTTATGACAAGAAATCATGTCACTGATTTATTTAGTGGTAACGCCAGTTTAACACTACAAGCACTTAATAGTTGAAGTATCTATTGGGGACTTTTTGATATTGGTAATATATATTTACAGAGTAAAAGCATTTACACTTTATGTATTCATGTTTTTAGACTGTTTGCTGTGATTATTAATTAATAGATCTACATATAAATATTTAAAGGGATACAGAATTCCCATGTTTGCAATATTTTCTTTTGAAAAACTATAATAATAGGCAGGACCCAATTTACATCCATTGTGCCCCTAAACAAAGATTTCTCAAATGCCCCCCTCCACCCTACAAGTATATGTATTTTAATATTAAATGTTTTAATAAAGTAGACCTGAATACAGTAAATCTGTGTATACAAATGATATACCCATCTTAAATGGTAATGCAACACAAATAAACTTTTGTGTTCCTAGCCTTAAAGCACTGCATGAGCCAAATACTTTTGCAGGAATGATTTAAT
Organism: Discoglossus pictus; assembly: GCA_027410445.1. NCBI lineage: Eukaryota > Metazoa > Chordata > Amphibia > Anura > Alytidae > Discoglossus > Discoglossus pictus. The sequence goes on from CM050165.1 coordinate 286,612,132, forward strand.
ATTTTTTTTCTGTGCAAAACATAGTGTCCCCTACAGGTAGGTGCCTCAAGGCAGCTGCCTACTCACCCTTATGGGGAATCCAGCCCTCGTAATTGGCACAAAAACATTAAGCCAGTCTTTAAATTATTATCTTTAATATGCATTTATATCCAGTTTTCCACTCCTCCATTGCTGCTCTATTAGTCTTGTCAAAGTGAGAGGTACCCCAATACTGAAACAAAATGGGGAATGATGAGAGTGAATATTGCTATGCACTTTTCAAACAGAGATAATTTGTCACTGAAGTCATCAGTTGTCCTCAACACTTTCAGATATGAGGTTAAAAACTTTTGAAAAGGTTTTTGCCTATTATCAGTTCTATAAATTCTGAACAACATATTATGCAGACTTCAGTGGTCCATTAATATTGCTGATACTGTCTTCATTCTCTTCTGATGTGACCAGTACATAATGGTATGTCATTTTGCTTTGATGCAGTTTTGTTCTTCTATTAACATTTTTTCCTGTGTTCCTAACAAGTGCTGTTCCTTTTACTTCAGGCCATCTTTTTTTCCCTACGCTATTGTTCCTGGCAGGTGTATAAATAATTAACCATGTGCGTGTTGTGCATAGCTCTCTCCTGCTTAGATCCACTTTTATGTTTCTCACCTTTATATGCTGTACTCACATTTCACCAAATCTCTTCCAGTGTTCCTTTGTTTAATGCCTCTCCAGACAGTTATATGACTCTAACTTTGGCTGATGTCCTGCTATTCTTAATACTGAAACCATACATAATTAGATAATGGTAAGCCACGAACCACAGACCTTGCTTTTATGTGTTATTTTTCATCTGATTTCATTAAAAATAAAAAGCTTTTCAAACATTAATCCTATCATCTGCCTGTGCATGTTAAACAGAAAAAGGCAACTGGATTTTAGACTTGCTTTTACTTTTTTGTAAAGAACTTTTTAGCACTGCTGATAATTCAGATGAGCAAAAAGGATTCTGAGAGAAGACACATTCTCCAGCAGATTTTATTTATAAAAGATGAGTGTAGTGCAGTTTAAAGTTTAAAAAAACAACATGTCATTGATTATGTATTAAAGAAAAGGTAACCACAGGGGCCCACTATTTTACTCTTTGTATTCTCTTCACCAAAAGAGCTGTACATTAACACATTCAAACATTTCAGTACAAATTTTATATTTGTACACATGCAGCTCAACAACATACATAAATGTACTACAAATTTTTTATTAGTGAATACATACTACAATATCTGTCAATGAGACCTACATTCAGTGTTATGTTCTGTTCTCAAAAAAGGCATTTTCTGTTAGATTAGAGGTAAATAAGTTAAAACAAGTTTTAAAACATGCCCCTTAAATGCATTATAAAAAGAAAACATTTTCACCGTACCCTTAAATGTTACACAATTTAGATTTGTAAGCTGTATATCAGTGGAACCATTTTTTAAATCTTATACTAAATGCACTGAAATGATGTGTAATGTTTAGCAGAGACATCTGGTCACTTCTTGTGAAAGTGCCCAACATAGGTTACTCAATACAACACTGAAGGACAGTTACACTTTTAAACTTTTAGTTGTATTTCAAAGTATAAAATAGTTACAGTATAATACATGCTGCCATGTTATGTGTAGGATAAATAAATATAAGGAGCTATGTTTACAGATGAGCCTTTTTTGTATGTGGTTATAGTGTGCTTAATGTTTATTTTCCACAAGTTAATTGTTCAAGATAGTTAGTGCTAGAAGTCATCATGATAATGTTTTATCATGTCTTAAGTACTATAGCTAAATAGAGAAATATAAAAATGTATTGCACATTTTATACTATTATATATGGTAGAGAAAAGGTTCAGTTTCCTGTTGAAAATACCATCACCTTCATCAAATATGGCACAGATTCCCTACATAAATATTGTAAATTCAAGAAATACTGTCTGATACAGCTAGACACCTGAACACTGGTTCATGAAAATAAGAAAATGCAATGATCTACAGTTCTCCTTTCATTTATTTAATATATTGACAACTATACTCTGAGATTGATCTATGCTTTAATAAACTATACAGTAGGTTACAAAAACACTGCACAGCTAAATCACAAAAAGGACAGAATGCAACTTCCCACATAGCTTTTAAATATACTTGTCACTACTGGGAACCGCCACAGGTCCCACAATCAATACTTAATATAGCATTGTATTTCTTTACTTATCACAATGAAAGACTCCTAGCTACATAACTAAACAATACAACCACTTATTTTTTTATGATTCATAGATGATGAATAAACCTGTTTTAAAGACTGATATATCAAAATTGTGCATTTAAAATTATCTTATTTCTTCGCTTTTAATAATGGTATGTTTCTGTGTGTGGTATAAAAACTATTGGCTGCTCTGTTTTTGTGGTATAGAAATGGCTAAGCTGATTTCAAAATGTAATGTACTGTCTAAAAAGTTGATTTGTGTTTGGAATAGTGGTTTGGAATATGTTATAGTTTTTTGTGGAGTTCTAAACGATTATGTTCATTTGTAGTCCAGAATGCCATCTATGTAGTGAAGACAGATTAGCTGTATTAGATGATGAGTATATATTGTTATTGTGTGGTACCATGCATAAATCCATCTTCTATATATAAAATCACTACCATAATGGGAAGTATATTTGGATCTAATAATGAGATGAATCATACTGAATAACCAGTGTAGTTTAGAATTCAATTTTTAAATTGTATTGGGAATAATAGATATCCCCACTAGTACACTTTTGGTTATAAAATAGATTAAATTTAGAGGATTAATAATTAGACATAACCTTTATTGCTCCTATATAAGATTATCTTCTTTAAAACAGAACTTAAGTAAAAAGTTAAACTCTTAATGAAAACCCATTTTAGTTTCAGAGGAGGGGATAATTTTATTCAGGAACAATAAAGGTTAGGTTTTATTATTAGCTCACTGAATTTATTTGCATAACCAAAAGTGTATATGTCAGGAAATCTATTATTCCAAATACGATTTAAACATAATGAGAATTACTTGTTATAAAATGTGAAATGTATCAGTTGAATAACCTGTATGGTTGTGTGCAGTTAAGATAGTCGAGTTATAAGACGGCATATCATGTAGAAGGATCCTCAGTTATCTGTTATTTACATTACTTTTTAATTTTTTGCTTTGATTTGTGTGTGCTATTTCACTCTGCCATTACCAAGTCAGTATTTGTTGAGTAAGAGCTTAGAAACGCCTGACAGCTTTTTCTAACAGTAATTGTTTAATCAAATTGGAAAGGTATAACCATCTGTAAACACTGAAGACATTGTCTTTGTTGTACATTTAGTGCTGGACATACACTGCTACTTCAGATTTAATTAATGCTTAATATGAACTGATTACAGCATTTTCTTTCTCTGCAGGTATGGTACTGTACATATTTGTTGGAGTGTCTTAGAAAATAGAAACCCTGTTTTGTTAGGATGCTAAAATGCTTAGCCTGTTAAATGAAATTAATAGTTTGAAAATCAGCAATTGAAAAAAACAATAAAAATCAGATTTACAAAAAGTGAATTCCACATTATATAAAATACAATACAAAACACAATAATTCTCTACTGGTTATTAAACCAAAGAAAAAAAAAATAGCTGTGGAAACTTTATATAGTCTCTTCATGAAATGTCACTGGTATGTCAGAAAAGAATCAATGTTGCAAGAAATTACTTGTGAGTACGACTTGGGATGAATTGTATACCACTTACCTTTATAGTAATTTCATGGTCAGAGAGACACTTTATTTCTTGCCTCAAGAAACTGTATTGAATTTATTACTTACAAATCTGGACATAGTATCCTTTATAATTGTGTAGAACTTAGGCTCCAGTCATAGGCCCTCATTCAATTGCAATTTGGCCAATTGAATAGGGCTCTAAATAAGCACAAATCATATATTTTTTAATTAGTTTTTAGTAAGTAAGCATCTATCCAAAAGCAAATATGCTATGTGCTTATTTAGAGCCCTATTCAATTTGCCAAATCGCAATTGAATGAGGGCCATAATCTATAGTGTTCAGTTCTGGGCTTTGACTAGGCCATTCCAACACATTTACGTTTTCCCTTAAACCATTCAAGTGTTGCTTTAGCAGTGTGTTTGGGGTCATTGTCCTGCTGGAAGGTGAACCTTCGCCATAGCCTCAAATCACGCAGAGAGTGGTACAGGTTTTGCTCAAGAATATCCCTGTATTTAGCACCATCCATCTTTCCCTCCACTCTGACCAGTTTCCCAGTCCCGGCTGCTGAAAAACATCCCCACAGCATGATGCTGCCACCACCATGTTTCACTGTGGGGATGCTGTTCTTTGGGCGTTGGGTTTGCACCAGACATAGCGTTTTCTTTGATGGCTGAAAAGTTACATTTTAGTCTCATCAGACCAGAGCACCTTCCTCCATTCATTTTGGGAGTCTCCCACATGCCTTTTCACAAGCTCAAAATGTGCCATTTTGTTTTTTGCTGAAAGTAATGGCTTTCTTCTGGCCACTCTGCCATAAAGCCCAACTCTATGGAGCGTACGGCTTATTGTCATCCTATGTACAGATCCTCCAGTCTCTGCTGTGGAACTCTGCAGCTCCTCCAGGGATACCTTAGGTCTCTGTGCTGCTTCTCTAATTGATGCCCTCCTTGCCCGGTCAGTGAGTTTTGGTGGGTCGCCGTCTCTTGGCAGGTTTGCTTTTGTGCCATGTTCTTTCCATTTGGATATGATAGATTTGATGGTGCTCTTGGGGATCATCAAAGATTTGGATATTTTTTTATAACCTAAGCCTGACTTTTACTTCTCAACAACATTGTCCCTTACTTGTTTGGAGAGTTCCTTGGTCTTCATGGCAGTTTTTGGTTAGTGGTGCCTCTTGCTTAGGTATTGCAACCTCTGGGGCCTTTCAAAAAAGTTGTGTATATGTAATGACAGATCTTGTGACACTTAGATTGCACACAGGTGGACATTCTTTCACTAAATATGTGACTTCTGAAGGTAATTGGTTGCACCAGAGCTTTTTATGGTCTTCTTAACAAAGGGGGTGTATACATACACACATACCAATTTTCTGTTTTCTATTTCTAAAAAATAGTTTTATGGATATATTTTTCTCATTTCACTTCCCCAACATAGACTATTGTGTTCTGATACATCACAAAAAATTTTGATTAACAAAACATTGAACTTAAGGCTGAAATGTAACAAAATAGGTAAAAAGTCAAGGGGGTGAATACTTTTGCCAGGCATTGTATTATCCATCTGGCTTATATTCATTGGTAAATGGAGCTTTGTAATGGGGAGTTGATTGTTAACTTTTTGTTACAGAACTAAAAAAAACAATTCTCCTTTATTTAGAATTTGAAGAGCTAAATGTCATATTTATTTTTAAAAGTAAAATAAAATGTATTTCATTTAATAACAATTACATACAATTTGCTGTAGAAAAAGCCACTACTTTCCTTTCTGCTGATCTGCTTCTATAGGTTGAAGAAATCCTAGGTGTTATGGTTACGTGTTAGGGGTAAAGGTTAGGTGTTAGGGGGTTAGGTTTTAGGGTTAGGTGGTAGGGGATAGGGGGGATTAATTGTTAGGAGTTAGGTGTTAGTGTACTGGCAGATTATAAACTTAAAGCTAACAAGAAATTCACTGACATCTCTGATGCGCCACCTAGTCGCTAATATTGCGGCCAGTTAGCAGGAAAGATCTGACTTATGTAAGTAGAATTAGTGTACAGGATCCAACAACCACCCTCTTCCTGTTGAGAGATCAACTTAATCGAGCAGCAAAAACACAGCTATTACTGTCCACAGCAAAATAATATTTGCTAATATTGCTTAGTAAATTAAAGGCAATGTTTAGCCTAGCTTAGCTCTTGTAACGAGCATACTATAAAGGTTTGATTTCAATGGCCCATTCCCTTTTTTTTTAGATCCATATTTAGTGTTAACTTATTACATGTTTTAAAAAATCATAGGAAAAAAGTAAAATTTGTGTGTGTGTGTCATTTCTGGTTATTGCAGCCTGAAGTTGGAATGGGTCCATAAAGCAGACACATAAATCATTATAAGTTTTAATATTTTTGTTCTTGATTTGGTTTATGACATGATGTCAAAGCATTATAAAAAACAAGTTTAACATTTCCTTAGACTGCTGATGCTGAAAATAAAATATGTCACTTTGAGTTTTCTAGCTACAGTAATAGCTTATCTACTTTTTTTCCCTGACATATACTCAGTCGCAGAAGACACGAGTATTGAACTTTATTTATTTGTTTTACTGCACAATGTAAAACCAATAATCTTTAATCTGTTTGTTTCAATGTAACCTGTTCAAATTTATTGATATAGTGCCATCTAAATACATGCATGAATCCAGATTACTGTTTGTCTACTTACATACAGCCTTATTAAATTGCGATTCAGTAAATTTAAAGGGGCCTCATTCTATTATCGGCCGTAAATCGGCCGTAAGGCTGCGATTCCTTGCGAGGGTTCAGTTAACTCGCGATTCTATTATACGGCCCCGCAAGGATCTCCTTTTACGGCCGGCCGCATATCTTGGAACCGGCCGTAAACTGTGAAATATAAAAACTCAAAAATAAATTCAAGCCTGCACTGTACAGCTCTGTAAATGCTAGGGATCATATTGGGGGACATGAGGAATAAAAGGAACCCACTCTCAAGCTTGCACATCTGCCCAAACCCGAGTTCAAATTAACTGTTTATTTGCCGGCTGCGGCGGGGGTGTGTCTGAGGTGCTCCAAGCACTCTGGACTTTTTACATGTATATTTTACGGATATTAAAAATAAAATATTTTACGGATTTGAGTACAGGATAATTATGTGCTATTTTTTCTAACACCTAAAATCCCTTTATAGTCTTCTCAAAGTGCAGGATGGCTTTATTTGAGCTATTTTATGTGCTTAATTGGTGCTAGCGAGACCTTTTTCCTGCAAGTAACTGCGGCTCGCTTTTAGCCTTGCAGAGAGGTTTCCCGGAGCAATTGAATTGCAAATCTCTTGCGGCCGTTTTAGATCAAAGGCTTTCCTCCGGCGCGATCGGCCGCAAGAGATAGCAAGGCACCGGCCGCAAGCCTGCCGGAGTCCCCGGCCGTAAGGGAATAGAATAGCAGAATAGCTTGCGGCCGGTCCTTGCGGCCCCGCAGCGGCTGCGGCCGATAATAGAATGAGGCCCTTGGGCTTTATTTAAGCACACAACATATTTTATTTACAGAAGTTTTTAGTTAGTGAACTTCTATCCAAAAGCAAGGTCTTCACTAACTAAAAACTTCTGTAAAAAAAATATGCTGTGTGCTTAAATAGAGCCCTTTTAAATTTACCGAATCGCAATTTAATAAGGCTGATAGTAACCAAGGTTAAAAAATTACATTTAGTCCATTAGATCTTCACATTATGTGAATTGTGAATTGATCTATAAGACGTCTGACTTAAACTGACTCTGGATGCAATTATATAAAATTATTGTACAATCCTGTATGAACCTTTTTTTCCAGACAAAATAAGTCTAACTTGCTAGCTTCTTACATATCTAAATTTTTCCATTACCTTTAAGTTTATTGTCCTTCTCTAAACCGTTTCTAATTCTATTGAGATACATAAAATACAGTGAAAGTATTATGTACACACTCATCCTATATAACCTGGCAGATTGGTCCTCCAAACACAGTTTGAACCAGCTTAACTAGAAGTTCAATTTTTATTCTGCAAGGTAACAACTTGTTTTTATTTAGGATTTGAACATCCAATGTTCTTAAAGTCTTGTTTCCTATTCACATTTCTGAATGGTCTAACAGAAGCACTGTTTCAAAATGGTCTGTCCACAAGTCCTCCTAACTCCATTTTTATCTATGATACCACTATATATGTTTGATGCAGATTATAATTGACATGCTTATTTTTTTTCCCCATAAGCATAATTTTTAATTTCTTTGTGATAAATCTTATCTGCCATTTAGCTTGCCCATTCTTCTAATTTATAGAAATAATGTTACTGTGAAAGCACACCTTGAAATAATATAACTGAAATAGATCCATTCTACCATTCTGACAGTATTCTACCCACTAAAATGAGAATGAATTGTATTTAAAAAATTCTTTTTTTTTTTTTTTCAGTTCAATTTTGTGGGAAAATTGCTTGGGCCAAGAGGAAATTCCTTGAAGCGATTACAAGAGGAGACGGGGGCCAAAATGTCAATCCTTGGTAAAGGTTCAATGAGAGATAAAGCAAAGGTAAACATGTTTGTTAATAAATGCATTGTGAAGCACAGTTTGCAGCAAAGGCTAGACTAATACAATGGGTGGTCCTCAAAGCACCACGAAAGACCATGATTTGAAGAGATCTCTAAAGTACAGTAAGGTCTAATATTTTATAATTTGAGATTTGAGGCAGTTGTTATCCCAAGAATTGTATTTCTCAAATGTTCATATGCTATACCTTGAATATCTAGAGGGGTGAGTACATATTTCAATTTAACAATTCCAATTATACAGTCATAGCACAACATGAAAAAGGATCTAAAGGTAAAAAGTATGTTTACAGAGTAATGGGATATTTCATTTTAATAATCTTAACCATTTTCTTTTTGTAATCAAACACAGGTTTTCCATAGTTAATTAAATATCCAAATCTGTTATCTGTGCAGATGTAGCTTCCCTTAAGCAATAAGACAACGTTGATGTCCCTATTTGTTTTTAACTATTGTTTGTTCAGTATTGATGAATAGTAAAGGATAGTGATGTCGCGAACATAAAATCCGCCTGCCATAGACTTCAATGGGCAGGCGGATTTTAAAACCCACAGGGACTCTTTCTGGCCACAATAGTGATGGAAAAGTTGTTTTAAGGGGACTAACACCTGGACTGTGGCATGCCGGAGGGGGATCCATGTCAAAACTCCCACGGAAAATTACATAGTTGATGCAGAGTCTGGTTTTAATCCATAAAGGGCATAAATAACCTAACATCCCCTCCATCATCATCCTCCCCTGTATCTCTTTACCCCCTCCCTCATCATCCTCCCCTGTGTATCTTTCTTCCCTTACTCATCACCCTCCCCTGTGTCTCATCCCCCCTCCCTCATCATCCTCCCACCTCCCTCATCATCCTCCCCTGTATCTCTTTACCCCCTCCCTCATCATCCTCCCCTGTGTCTCTTCACCCCTCCATCATCATCCTCCCCTGTGTCTCTTTTCCCCCTCCCTCATCATCTTCCCCTGTGTCTCTTCCCCCCCTCCCTCATCATCCTCCCCTGTGTCTCTTTCCCCCCTTCCTCATCACCCTCCCCTGTGTCTCACCCCCCCTCCCTCATCATCCTCCCACCTCCCTCATCATCCTCCCCTGTATCTCTTTACCCCCTCCCTCATCATCCTTCCATGTGTTTCTTCCCCCCTTCATCAGCATCCTCCCCTGTGTCTCTTTCCCCCCTCCCTCATCATCCTCCCCTGTGTCTCTTTTCCCCCTCCCTCATCATCTTCCCCTGTGTCTCTTCCCCCCTCCCTCATCATCCTCCCTGTGTCTCTTTCCCCCCTTCCTAATCACCCTCCCCTGTGTCTCTTCCCCCCTCCATTATCAACCTCCCCTGTGTCTTTCCCCCCTCCCTCATCATCCTCCCCTGTGTCTCTTTTCCCCTTCCCTCATCATCTTCCCCTGTGTCTCTCCCCCCTCCCGCATCATCCTCCCCTGTGTCTCTTTCCCCCCGTCCTCATCACCCTCCCCTGTATCTCTTTACCCCCTCCCTCATCATCCTCCCCTGTGTCTGTTTCCCCACTCCCTCATCATCCTCCCCTGTGTCTCTTCCCCCCTCCCTCATCATCCTCCCCCCTCCCTTGATGATAAGGGGGGGAAGAGACACAGGGATAAGTGTGAGGGGTGTTAGGGTAAGGGGTGTTAGGGATAAGGGTGAGGGGGTTAGGTGTTAGAGTGAGGGGTGTTAGGGCTAAGTGTGAGGGGTGTTAGGGTGAGGGGTGTTAGGGATAAGTGTAAGGGGTGTTAGGGTGAGGCATGTTAGGAATAAGTGTGAGGGGTGTTAGGTCTTAGGAATAAGTGTGAGAATGTTAGGGTTAGGTGTTAGGTTGATGGGTGTTATGGATAAGTGTGAGGGGTGTTAGGGTTAGGGTAAGGGGTGTTAGGGATAAGTGTGATGGGTGTTAGGGTAAGGGATGTTAGGGTTAGGTGTTAGGGTAAGGGCTGTTAGGGATACGTGTAAGGGGGTATTAGGGTTAGGTGTTAGGGTGAGGGGTGTTAGGGATAAGTGTGGGGGGTGTTAGGTCTTAGGGATAAGTGTGAGAATGTTAGGGTTAGGTGTTAGGTTGATGGGTGTTATGGATAAGTGTGAGGGGTGTTAGGGGTGTTAGGGATAAGTGTGATGGGTGTTAGGGTAAGGGATGTTAGGGTTAGGTGTTAGGGTAAGGGCTGTTAGGGATAAGTGTAAGGGGGTATTAGGGTTAGGTGTTAGGGTGAGGGGTGTTAGGGATAAGTGTGAGGGGTGTTAGTGTAAGGGGTGTTAGGGATAAGTGTGAGGGGTGTTAGGGTTAGGTGCTAGGGTGAGGGGTGTTAGGGATTAGTGTAAGGGATGTTAGGGTTAGGTGTTAGGGATAAGTGTGAGGGGTGTTAGGGTAAGGGTAAGGGGTGTTAAGGATAAGTGTGAGGGGTGTTAGGGCTAGGGTGAGGGGTGTTAGGGATAAGTGTGAGGGATGTTAGTGTAAGGGGTGTTAGAGATAAGTGTGAGGGGTGTTAGCGTTGGGTGTTAGGGTGAGGGGTGTTAGGGATAAGTGTAAGGGATGTTAGGGTTAGGTGTTAGGGATAAGTGTGATGGGGTGTTAGGGTTAGGGTTAGGGGTGTTAGGGATTAGTGTGAGGGTGTTAGGGTTAGAGTGAGGGGTGTTAGGGATAAGTGCGAGGGGTGTTAGGGTTAGGTGTTAGGGTAAGGGGTGTTAGGGATAAGTGTAAGTGGTGTTAGGGTTAGGTTTTGGGGTGAGGGATGTTAGAGTTAGGTGTTAGGTATAACTGTGAGGGGTGTTAGGGTTAGGGTGAGGGATTTTAGGGATAAGTGTAGGGGTGTTAGGGTTAGGTGTTAGGGCGAGGGATGTTAGGGTTAGGTGTTAGGGATAAGTTTGAGGGGTGTTAGGGTTAGGGTAAGGGGTGTTAGGGATAAGTGTAAGGGGGTATTAGGGTTAGGTGTTAGGGTGAGGGGTGTTAGGGTTAGGTGTTAGGGTAAGGGCTGTTAGGGATAAGTGTAAAGGGGTATTAGGGTTAGGTGTTAGGGTGAGGGGTGTTAGGGATAAGTGTGAGGGGTGTTAGTGTAAGGGGTGTTAGGGATAAGTGTGAGGGGTGTTAGGGTTAGGTGTTAGGGTGAGGGCTGTTAGGGATAAGTGTAAGGGATGTTAGGGTTAGGTGTTAGGGATAAGTGTGAGGGGTGTTAGGGTAAGGGTAAGGGGTGTTAGGGATAAGTGTAAGGGGTGTTAGGGTTAGGGTTAGGGGTGTTAGGGATAAGTGTGAGGGGTGTTAGGGTTAGGTGTTAGGGTGAGGGGTGTTAGGGATAAGTGTAAGGGGTGTTAGGGTTAGGTGCTAGGGTGAGGGATGCTAGGGTTAGGTGTTAGGGATAAGTGTGAGGGGTGTTAGGGTTAGGGTAAGGGGTGTTAGGGATAAGTGTAAGGGGTGTTAGGGTTAGGGTGAGGGGTGTTAGGGATAAGTGTGAGGGGTGTTAGGGTTAGGTGTTAGGGTGAGGGGTGTTAAGGATAAGTGTAAGGGATGTTAGGGTGAGGCATGTTAGGAATAAGTGTGAGGGGTGTTAGGTCTTAGGGATAAGTGTGAGGGGTGTTAGGGTTAGGTGTTAGGTTTATGGGTTTTATGGATAAGTGTGAGGGGTGTTAGGGTTGGGTGCTAAGGTGAGGGGAGGATGATGAAAAGGGGGCGAAGAGACACAGGGGTGTCCTTGCAGCAGAGATCAAAAGAGTCCTTCAGGACTGTATTGCACACTGTGTACAGTAGCCTAGCTATGGTTTTCCCTATTGATGCAGTATCACCTACACTCAGCCTCCTCTCAGTAAGACTGCAAGTTAGTTATGATTCCAAAATGGCTGCTGTCCATGAGTTAGAAGGGTCTGGAAGGCAGGGTATGATGCTGATTGGCTGTAAAGTGTCTGCTGACTGTGAGTTGCAGGGTCAAAGTTTGCTCAATGATAAAGTATAGGGGGCGGGTCGAATATCGCATATGTTCGCAGTTCGCCGCAAACGCGAACATGCTATGTTCGCCGGGAACAGTCCGCCGGTGAACTATTAGCGACATCTCTAGTAAAGGATTCTAGATCATACTGGTTTACGTGGGCTTGCCCAACTAGTGGAATAATAAAACTGTGTCACTTTTCAGGGTCAACAGAAAAGCCATGGCACCAAGGTTGTTTCTGAATAATGTTTCTATGCATGAATATCTCTTACTGATATGTTATAACCAATAACTTTACATCAGGGGCACACTTCATGTGTTGCCTAAAACATCTATATTTTCAATAATTATTTCCTTATATAATACTTGCATTGAATAATACACTTTTCTGTGACATTTCAGAAAACATTTCTATACCGCTTTTATAGATGAATAAATAACAGAGTTTTACGAGAAAAATGCGATCTTTTTTAGCCATGAAAAAATGTTTCTGAGGAAAACTGAACACACTTTTGGATACTTACTGAAATGTCCACATACGTTTTGGATATTGTCAAACAGAGGAGCTATCTGTCAGTATTTCAGTTTCTGCTTCTATGGTTTCACATTTAACATCTAAAGACACTTGGTTTGGACTGGCGCAAATTACTCTGCTTGTTGTTGTATCAAAAATGATGCTGTCTTGCACAGATGCCCAAGAAATGCATGTAAACAGGTCTGGGATAATCACTGGTTTTTAGACATTTTTGAGAAAACTTTCAATTGCAAATATGAAACCCAGTCAATGCATAATTACAGCATAGCTTTTTAATCAATGCATATTTCTGAAGGACTAAAATGGCAATTATTGATACTTTATGACTGTCCTTGTAAGAAGAATTCTCCCCAAAGTACTTTATTTGCTCTAGTTTTAAAATATCATAAATGGACAAAATACTGCAGGTGTTTGCATTTTAATGATTTTTTTCATACAATGTATTATGCTTGTAAACTATTTTTATTTTATTAATTGGATTACAATAAATATTATATAATAATAGATACTGTTCTTGTCCTGGATATAATTACTGAAAAATAATATTTAGCACCATATTGCATTAATAATATTAGTGCATTAATAATATTAGCTTAAGTTCAAAGTATTGTTTTATTCCACATGATCAATGAGGAAAAGTAATTGCAAATTTGAATTTTTATTAACTATAGTATACTTATGTATTTACCATGCATTATAATTTAAACCATATAAATGTTCATTGATAAATATATTCCCCATATGGCATTAAGTATGTATTATAATAGAAGGAGCAAGGTAAAATATATTTACTTCTAATATACTCACAAGGCAATGACAGAAATACTTGATCTATGTGCATTTGTCACTGTAATACAAGTGCCCATCTCACTCTTGATTTGTTATCTGCAGATTAAACATGTGGGTTTTGAAAACTCTACAAAAATTAATTTTCATTCAAAAGGTATCATATACAATTAAACCATACTTAACCTGACCTTCCAAAATTGTGGTTTACAATATCATTAATGAACAAAATAATGCAAAAGACTAAAAGCGCGATTCAATTGAGCAATAGTAAATTCCTGGAGCCTGTAAGTGAGGCAGTAAGTTAATTCGCTATTTAATTGGCGTCTTTTTGTGGGCTCCAAAAGGTTTATGGGTTACGTGCTTGAAAACTCTGCAATGATTAAACCCGTAACGCACAGACTGATGATGGCTTTGATCTTTCACTTTCGCAAGAGTGACGATGGCCCACTTCCCCAAGCCCGCAAATGGTTTCACACCCGTAAACAGCAAATGTTACCTGTTCGTAGCCTGTATATGCAAATAAAAAAATCAATACTGCACTGTAAATATCGGGGAAAGCGATGAAAGACAATATACAATGCCTTGCAAAAGAATTCACCCCCCCCCCCCCCTTGGCATTTTTCGTGTTTTGTTGCCTCACAACCTGGAATTAACATGGATTGTTTGAGTATTTGCATCATTTATTTTAAAAAACATGGCCACAACTTTGAAGATGTTTTTTTTTTTTTTTATTGTGAAACAAACAACAAATAGGACAAAATAACAGAAAAAGTCAATGTGCATAACTATTCACGCCCCCCCTTAAAGTCAATTCTTTGTAGAGGCAACTTTTGTGGCAATCACAGCTCCAAGTCGCTGTGGATAAGTCTCTACGAACTTGCCACATCTTACCACTGGGATTTTTGCCCATTCCTCCTTGCAAAAAGGCTCCAGCTCCTTCAGGTTGGATGGTTTGCGCTTGTGAACAGCAATATTTAAGTCTGACCACAGATTTTCTATTGGATTGTTCTTTTAGTGATGTGATGTGTTGGGTTTGCAACATAGCGTTTTCTTTGATGGCCGAAAAGTTCAATTTTAGTCTCATCAGACCAGAGCATCTTCCTCCATACATTTTGAGAGTCTCCCACATGCCTTTTCGCAAACTTAAAACGTGCCATTTTGTTTTTTGCTGAAAGTAATGGCTCTCTTCTGGCCACTCTGCCATAAAGCCCAACTCTATGGAGAGTACGGCTTATTGTCGTCCTATGTACAGAATCTCCAGTCTCTGCTGTGGAACTCTGCAGCTCCTCCAGGGTTACCTTAGGTCGCTGTGCTGCTTCTCTAATTGATGCCCTCCTTGCCCGTTCCGTGAGTTTTGGTGGGCGGCCGTCTCTTGGCAGGTTTGCTTTTGTGCCATGTTCTTTCCATTTGGTTATGATTGATTTGATGGTGCTCCTGGGGATTATCAATGATTTGCATATTTTTTTAGAACCTAACCCTGACTTGTACTTTTCAACAAGATTGTCCCTTACTTGTTTGGAAAGATCTTTGGTCTTCATGGCAGTGTTTGGTTAGTGGTGCCTCTTGCTTAGGTATTGCAGCCTCTGTGGCCTTTCAAAAAAGGTGTGTATATGTAATGACAGATCATGTGACACTTAGATTGCACACAGGTGGACATCATTTCACTAATTATGTGACTTCTGAAGGTAGTTGGTTGCACAAGAGCTTTTTATGGGCTTCATAACAAAGGTGGTTAATACATATGCACATGCCAATTTTCTGTTTTCTTTTTCTAAAAAATTGTTTTATATATATATTTTTCTCATTTCACTTCACTTCATTTTCACTTAGACTATTGTGTTCTGATCCATCACATAAAATTCAGATTAACAAAACATTGAACTTGAACAAAAAAACTGTAATGTAACAAAATAGGTAAAAGGTGAAAAGGGGGAAAACTTTTGCAAGGCAATCTATATTATTAGTACAGGTCCTGAGACATTTGTTTCAGCTAAATGAACATTTACTCTGAAAATTATATTTATGTGTAGTTTATAAGAAATAACTGCAAATTACTTGGGGAGATGTTTTTTTTTTGTTGGCAACACGTCAGTCAGTATTTCAGTTATTACTTCCAGAGTAAATTATTGCAATTTGTTATACTTGATTTTTATTTGTGTGTGGGTGGAGTTTTGTTTACTCTTCCTGTCAAGGCTTGATAAGAGTATTTTCAGACACAGGCAGACGTTGCATTTCTCTGATGTCAGAACTCAGCTATATAGCATCACAGTTTGAAGCATGCCCATTTATTTGTTTTGCATATGACTTACACTGAAGACAACAAACACAGTGCCCCAGAGTATAATCAGTAATTGTTGGTAATGATCTTGCATAATAAGATATGAATCTATGTGGGTGAATCAGAAAGGCTCTCTGACAACTCACAATTGCAATCTTCATTGTGCGTTTACTGTAGGAAAATGAATTCCTTACAATAGAAATTGTTCTTATTTAGTTTTAAATTATACAGTATTTGTAACCTCCAGGGTACCACTTTTAGTGGCATCTTATTGTAGATATCATGAACTGCTTTTTTTATTCGCCAGTCTCAGTTAGAGACAGGACATTCTTTCCATACATCCTCTATTTGTGATGTTACTGCGGTACTAACATTAGTTCCAAACACATACAGCATGTTGAAATACTTTATAGCTACAGAAGTCTGCATACATCTACTGCTATCATGTTTTAATTAGGTAAATGCCCTATAATTGTGAAAGCAGTTGCATCACAAAAAAATGCCTCTCTGGATCTCATGCAAAATTCTTGTAATTTTACCATATATCTAGTACAGTCAATCATTGTTCTGCATATTACTGACAAATCCAAGGTTTAGTTTAGTTTAGTTTCAGTTTTTTCTTTCATGAGTTTTGGTACTTTTCTGGGCAATTGACTTCATGGAATTCTTTTAACACAGTATTCCAATGAGTTTTCATGTGAGGACAAGGTGTTCCTCTTTTATATTTTTGTATTTAGAATTTAACTCTAAATGTGATAAACATTTAAGGGTACAGAGCTCTGGGTCTAGTGACATACATGGATTTTATTTACCAGTTCAAGGGCATGTGAACTAAGCTGTATTTTTTATGAGGTGGAAGAAAACTAAAATAATAGAATTATACAGGCTGGTCATAATGATAAGTCTAATAAGGATAATGTGATTAGGCTATTTACTACATATAACAAAACTGCAAATAAGATTAGCAGATGATTAACAAAATATTTGTTTATATTAGGATGAAAAACATTTTGCAGGAAAAACCTTTAGTCACCCTTAGGAGAAATAAAAAATAAAAAATATATTAACTCTTAGTGAACTGAAGAAAATCACAAAAGGAGGAAAAGTTGCTTAGGAACTGTATATTGATGTTTTAGAAGCAATACAAAAAATGTACTACATGTAAATATCTTAAAAAGATGAAAAGAGTATTGAATGTGTTTTACATACATTGGGATGCTCGAGATGCAAGAGATCTTTCAATAATACTGAGAATAGACTATCTGCTAATTTCTGTGTACATAATAATGCAAACCTCAAAGGTCTTACAATTCAGGCAGTGGAAAAAGGAGTACTAGTGGAAAAAATCGCCTTTTAAAGGAAAACTTAAAAAAAGTGTATCCATAAACTTGGTACCCTTGAACGTAATGTTTTAAACCATGGTATTAACTGCATTTAGCTGCATTTTTTGAATTAATCTCTGTGGTATATATTCATATTGATAAATTATAATGTAAAAATGTGTTGCTTCTTAGGAGATTGCCCCTTAAACACTCCATGGACATCTGGTCCAGCTTTCCCATCTGTATGTTACTACTGGGAATAGCATAGTTTTATCTATGCAGACCATTGTTGATAGTGATATATCTTTACTTTATCATCTCTTTAAGAACTTGTCACATTGTGTTGTGCTCCACACAGTCAACAGCTTTAGAATAGTCTATGAAGCAAAGTAAATGTTTTTTTCTGGATCTCTCTTGGTTTTACTATTATCCAGCGGACTTTGGCAGTTTGATCTCTTGTACCTTTCCTCTGCAGAACCCAACTTCCACATCTGGTAATTTTCGGTCCATATATTGTTGGAGCTAAGCTTATAGGATCTTAAGTATTACCTTGCTGTGATGGGAAATGAGTGTAATTGTTTGATAATTGGAACACTCTTTTGCATTGCCTTTTTTGGGATTTCAATGTAGACTGAGCTTTTTCAGGCTACTGGCCACTATTCAGTTTTCCAAATTTGTTAGCATAAGGTAAGAAACACTCTCAGGGCATCACATTTAAATAGTTCGGCTGGTATTCTATCAAATCCTGCAGCCTTGTTATCAGCAAGGCTTTCCTTGGGCTTATCTCACTTCACTCTCCGAGATGTCTGACTTCAGCTCATTGGACAAACTATTGAGGTTATCAATGCTGTTAAGAGCCTTTCTGTATAGATCTTCTGTGTATTTGAGTGACCTCTTCTTTATCTCATCAGCTTCTCTTAAGGCCCTACCATTTTTGTCTTATAACTCCCACTTTAGCAAGAAAAGTTTTCTTGAGTGAGCTCTTGACTTACCCATACTGTTATTTTCTTATACCATTTTACATGGCTCATTATATAATGTCTCCTGGTCTCTTCTTGCTATCCTCTGGAATTGTGCATTCGGTTGGACAAATTTTTTCCTATCTCCACTACCTTTCTCTTTCCTTCTTTCTTGTGCTAATTTCAGTCCATTTGAATTCACAAATTTTCAGGATATCAATATGTAATCTTGTTTGACCACGTCCAGTTTGCCTTAGTTCATAGTTCTAACATTTCAGGTTCCTATGTTGAATTGTTCTTTGCAGTAGCGGACATCCTTTACCACTTCAAACACATCCACAGCAGGGAGTCCTTTTTATTTTGTCCCAACCACTCCATCAGATTGCTGCTACTTGTACTTATCCTCTGCCAGTAATGTGATATGCTTCTACTGACCAGAGGGGCTCATCTTCTGGTGCCATATAGTTATGTCCCAGTGTGTGTATGTACAAGGTATTGGTGGGTATAGAAGAAATGCAAACCGATGAGCAAAATAGTGAGTAAATGTAAATTATGATTCTTAAAACAGTAGATTCTTAATAAAAGCATGAAAAGATAAGTAATAGACAGGCCTGTTTTGATTTGTGGGGTAGCCTTCCAGTTAGCCAGAGTACTGAGACAGAGAAACCCTGTGCTGAGTCAGACATGATGTGAGGTGCAGACCTGAGAAGTAGTGACATACAAAGACCTTATGCTTGATATCAGTTAGTACAAGGTACTGAAATTACACTGCCTCACACACTTCCCTCTGCTAATGTACCATAGTGGAATCATAATTTATATCACAACATATATCATCTCATAATAAAGGATTAAATAATCCAATCAGAATAGTCCAACCTGTGTTGTGTAAAATAAATAGTTGCCAAAGCTTGGCAATAACTTACAGGGACATTTTGCCCTGGGTAGGCACATTTGACCATAACACTGGTTTTCATACACCACTATGGACAGTACCATTTTACATAACACTGTTTTACTATGTTTTATTGTTAAAAATACATCTCTCACACACTGTAGAGATGTACATACTGCTTCCCCCATGGCTGTTCCCCAAAATTGAAAAATGAAATCAAATGTTGGCAGTTTGTTGATATACAAATTTCTTTCTCCATTCTAAGGCATTTAAATAAAAATTACAGCTCTCGCTCTCTCTCTATTGATAAAAAAAACCAATGCTTTTTCCATACTAGATAATAAAACAAAATATAGCTCTGGCTTCCCCACGCAATCCCCCAACACTGCAGATATATACAGAGAGTGACCTCATACACTAGATACATAAATACTATAGATATACACAACAAATGATAGTCAGACCTTCTAACATAAACATACATACACAGTAACACACACACAGACATGTGCACACAGAATTACAGAGCTCATGGATGAAATAAACTCCAATAATAAGTACATACCTTTATTTCCTCCAGTGTACACTATGTCTCTGCCTTCAGTGACAGCCACAGCACAGCTTCCTCCCTCTTGTAACTCTCTTCTGTTCCAGGTATTCACCCCCTAGAAGGCAGTCTGTGAACTGCAGTTTTTTTTTCTTTTCATGCCAATGAACATTTTTAAGTGTTAAATGAGGCACCTGTCACAGGAAAACTGCCTAGTTGGCCTAATGAGAAATCTGTCATGATATCATAATGTCTATTTCAAATACAGTTTCCAGATTCTTTGCCAGAATAGGGCAAGGAGATAGAGTGACTAAAATATGTGGCATAACAGCACTGGCAGTCCATGTAAAAGAAAACAGTAATTTTAATAACTCTGAAAATACTGGTATTTATTAAAAATAATATACGTATCTTCTATTACAATAGCTCAAGTTTAATATAAACTTAATGAAGATAAGTTTAGAAAAAGTGCTCAAATATTTATTTTAGTTTCGACCAGAAAAACGGATACAGATCACTACACTTACATCCTTTAAGACAACGGTATGAGGTGACAGAGAATACTTAATACAAATTAAAATGGTATGAAATAAAATTGTTTAAAATGCTTTCTGATATGTCCTGTTTTGGGAACTTTGTAGAACAAAAATTGTTCATATTATTGTATGACTGAATTTTTTTTTTTTTAAATAAAACATTTTGCTTTGTTCTTGTGAGTGGTTTCTTTACAATTTACAAATTGTTTATGAATCAGTCAAACTGATAGATTAATTGATAAAATAATAATGGTACATAATAACATGTTTATTTTAATTATTCCATAACTGAAAGACAAATATCCCTTATGCATGAAGGTAAAATTATTTATTTCTTCACCCTTTATAGAAGTTCACTTTTTTATGTCCAATACTTTGGCATTTCATTTCACCTCCAGAGCATTTTCTGTTTAGTACTTTACTGCCATGCTGACATTAGGGTCCCTATGATATGTGATCTTTTAAACACAAGATCCAAGTAAAATGATAAAAAAGAGCCTATTTTTGCTGAGTTCAATATATTTGCTGAATCAGCTTGTCAACGCAGAACATTAATCTCCTAATTTATATGGCAAAAGTCTAAAATGATCCCTAAGGGGATTCATATATTTGTCACTTTTTAATATTGATGCAAAGTTTTGTTTAGTCTGACCACATTTTATACTGTAATCATTATGATACATGATTATAAGAATAAAGTATTTAATGGAAGATAGTGTGTAGTTTGGGATTCCTCATTAGTAATGGGAATTATATCCACATTGTTGTCACCTATGTTTTTTTTTTCATTTATACTGGGTGTCTTTTTATAATTAAAGATCAAGACTCCATCTAACTTTTGAAAAATCAACATATGGATAAATTTATCCAGAGCAATGTAATTCATTTCAGGGGTTCTCATCAGTCTTCAGGCTGGTACCAGCCACTGAGACCTTATCTGCCAGTCCACAGAATCAAAGAGGGATGAGGAGAGTCTAGCAGTGTAAACATTTCACTAACAATATTTACAGGTTTAGACAAATTATTGATGAACTTATCTGCAGTCAGAATATATTATACAGGTATACCCTGCTAAACTCTACCCCTTTAAACACTGATTCGCTGTAGCTCTCCTTTTTCCTGTAAATCCCCCCTTAGTGCTAAATCTCACAATATTGTGGTTTTTGAGAGCCAACCCCCATTTAGCCCTTTAAATCCATGTTTCACAAAGTGTAAAACCTATTTCACAAAGCGCTCCTGCATGCGGCAACATAAGTGAAGTGCTAAATGGGGTATTGCTGTACTTATATATATATACAGTGGATATAAAAAGTCTACATACCCTGTTAAAATGTCAGGTTTCTGTGCTCTAAAAAAATGAGACAAAGATAAATCATTTCAGAACTTTTTCCACCTTTAATGTGACTTATAAACTGTACAACTCAATTGAAAAACAAACGGAAATCTTTTAGGTGGAGGGAAGAAAAATACAAAATAAAAATAATGTGGTTGCATAAGTCTGCACACCCTCTTACAACTGGGGATGTAGCTGTGTTCAGAATTAAGCAATCACATTCCAAATCGTGTTAAATAGTAGACAGCATACACCTGCCATCATCTAAAGTGCCTCTTATTAACCCCAAATTAAGTTCAGCTGCTCTAGTTGGTCTTTCCTGAAATTTTCTTAGTCGCATCCCACAGCAAAAGCCATGGTCCACAGAGAGCTTCCAAAGCATCAGAGGGATCTCATTGTTAAAAGGTATTAGTCAGGAGAAGGGTACAAAAGAATTTCCAAGGCATTAGATATAACATGGAACACAGTGAAGACAGTCATCATCAAGTGGAGAAAATATGGCACAACAGTGTCATTACCAAGAACTGGAGTTCCCTCCAAAATTGATGAAAAGACGAGAAGAAAACTGGTCTGGGAGACTACCAAGAGGCCTACAGCAACATTAAAGGAGGTGCAGGAATATCTGGCAAGTACTGGCTGTGTGGTACATGTAACAACAATCTCCCGTATTTTTCATATGTCTGGGCTATGGGGTAGAGTGGCAAGACAAAAGCCTTTTCTTACAAAGAAAAACATCCAAGCCAGGCTACATTTTGCAAAAACACATCTGAAGTCTCCCAAAAGCATGTGGGAAAAGGTGTTATGGTCTGATGAAACCAAGGTTGAACTTTTTGGTCATAATTCCAAAAGATATGTTTGGTGCAAAAACAACACTGCACATCACCAAAAGAACACCATACCCACAGTGAAGCATGGTGGTGGCAGCATCATGCTTTGGGGCTGTGTTTCTTCAGCTGGAACTGGGGCCTTAGTTAAGATAAAGGGAATTATGAACAGTTTCAAATACCAGTCAATATTGGCACAAAACCTTCAGGCTTCTGCTAGAAAGTTGAACATGAAGAGGAACTTCATCTTTCAGCATGACAACGACCCAAAGCATACATCCAAATCGACAAAGGAATGGCTTCACCAGAAGAAGATTAAAGTTTTGGCATGGCCCAGCCAGAGCCCAGACCTGAATCCAATTGAAAATCTGTGGGGTGATCTGAAGAGGGCTGTGCACAGGAGATGCCCACGCAATCTGACAGATTTGGAGTGTTTTTGCAAAGAAGAGTGGGCAAATCTTGCCAAGTCAAAATGTGCCATGCTGATAGACTCATACCCAAAAAGACTGAGTGCTGTAATAAAATCAAAAGGTGTTTCAACAAAGTATTAGTTTAAGGGTGTGCATACTTATGCAACCATATTATTTTATTTTTATATTTTTTTCTTCCCTCTTCCTAAAAGATTTCAGTTTGTTTTTCAATTGAGTTGTACAGTTTATAGGTCACATTAAAGGTGGAAAAAGTTCTGAAATGATTTATGTTTGTTTCATTTTTTTACAGCACAGAAACCTGACATTTTAACAGGGGTGTGTAGACTTTTTATATCCACTGTATATATATATATATATATATATATATATATATACACGTACATACACGTCTATGTGTACATCTCCCTCATTATCAGTTGTAGTTTTCAGTAAGGTTTTATTAAATGTACTTAATCTTTGTTTGCATATTCGTTTGAGATTTGATGACTTACTTTTTTTAAACCAAACTGGTGAACAAATTGTAAAATTTAAGTATAATATTTAATGCTACACAAAGAAATCACAATATATTTTGACGGAGATCAGATCAGTTAATTGTTTATAACCAAAATGGTATCCAAAGATTGTAATTGAAATGTTAATGTTAATTGACAATATTAAATAGTTTGTGCCCCCATACCTCAGGAACATTAGTAAGAGTACTATATTAAACAATATACTATATTATTATGGTATATGTCACATCATATTGTGTAATCTGACTTTATAGAGTGCCTTGTAAAAGTATTCACCCCTTGACTTTTTACCTATGTTGTTACATTATAGCCTTAAGTTCAATGTTTTGTTAATCTGAATATTATGTGAAGGATCAGAAAACAATAGTCTAAATTGGTGAAGTGAAATTGTTATGAAGCCCATAAAAAAGCTCTGGTAATATAGCACATAATTAGTGAAATGATGCCCACCTATGTGCAATCTAAGTGTCACATGATTTGTCATTACATATACACACCTTTTTTGGCACCACTAACCAAACACTGCCATGAAGACCAAATAACTCTCCAAACAATGAAGGGACAATGTTGTTGAGAAGTACAAGTGAGGGTAAGGTTATAAAAAAATATGAAACTATTTGATGAATCCCAGGAGCACCATCAAATCTATCATAACCAAATGGAAAGAACATGGCACAACAGCAAACATGCCAAGAGACGGACACCCACCAAAACTCACGGACCGGGCAAGGAGGGCTTTAATCAGATAGGCAGCACAGAGACCTAAAGTAACATCGGAGAAGCTGCAGAGTTCCACAGCAGAGACTGGAGATTCTGTACATAGGACGACAATAAGCTGTATGCTCCATAGAGTTGGGCTTTATGTCAGAGTGGCCAGATGAAAGTCATTACTTTTAGCAAAAAACAAAATGGCACGTTTTTTCAGTTTGCGAAAAGGCACGTGGGAGACTCCCAAAATGTATGGGGGAAGGTGCACTGGTCTGATGAGACTAAAATTGAACTTTTCAGCCATCAAAGAAAGCACTATGTCTGGCGCAAACCCAACACATCACATCACCCAAAGAACACCATCATGCTGTGGGAATGTTGTTCAGCAGCTGGGACTGGGAAACTGGTCAGAGTTGAGGGAAAGATGGATGGTGCTAAATACAGGGATATTCTTGAGAAAAACCTGTACCACTCTGTCCGTGATGTGAGGCTAGGATGGAGGTTCACCTTCCAGCAGGACAATGACCCCAAACACACTGCTAAAGCAACACTTGAGTGGTTTAAGGGGAAACATGTAAATGTGTTGGAATGGCCTAGTCAAAGCCCAGACCTCAATCCAATAGATAATCTGTGGTCAGACTTAAAAATTGCTGTTCACAAGCGCAAACCATCCAACTTGAAGGAGCTGGAGCAGTTTTGCAGGGATGAATGGACAAAAATCCCAGTGGTAAGATCTGGCAAGCTCATAGAGACTTATCCAAAGCAACTTGGTGCTGTGATTGCCGCAAAAGCTGGCTCTACAAAGTATTGACTTTAGGGGGGTGAATAGTTATGCACATTGACTTTTTCTGTTATTTTGTCCTATTTGTTGTTTGCTTCACAATATAATTTTTTTTTTTAAGTTGTGGGCATAGATAGGAATAGAAATAGATAGATATATAGATAGATAGATAGATAGATAGGGGGATATATCCCTCTTTCTCCATCTTTCTATATATCCATCTCTTTATTCCTCTACCTCCCTATCCCTTTCCCTATCTCCCTCTATCCCTCTCCATATGTCTATCACTCTCCCTATTTCTCTCTATTCCTCTCCCTATCTGCCTTATCTATTCCTCTCCCCATACCTCTCTCCCTATCCATTTTGATCTCTTTGCTTATCTCTCCCCTCTCCCTATCTCTCTATCCCTCTCCCTCCCTTACTATCTCTCTCCCTCCACTTTTCTTTCTCCCTCCCCTTCCCTATCTCCCCCTCTCCCTCCCTATCTTTCTCCCTCCCTCTCTCTCTCCCCATCCCTATCTCTCTCCTTCTCCACCTATCCACATCTCTCCATTCATCCCTCTCTCTCCTTCCACTCCCATTCTCTCTCCATCCCCCTCCCTATCTCACTCTCTGACTCCCCTCACTATCTTTCTCCCTCCTTATCTCTCTCTTTCTATCCCTCTCTCTTCCTCCCCTTCCCTATCTCTCTTCCTCTCTAACTCTCTCCCTCCTTATCTTTCTCCTCCCTCCCTATCTCTCTCTCTCCCTCCCTATCTTTCTCCCCCTCTCCCTATCTCTCTCCCTCCACTCCTAGCCCTCTATCTCTCTACCTCTTCCTATCTCTCTCACTCCCCTCCCTATCTTTCCCCTCCCTATCTCTCTCTCTCCCTCCCCTTCACTATCTCTCTCCCTCCCTATCTCTCTCTCCCTTTCCCGCTCTCTCCCCCTTTCCCTCTCTCTATCCCACTCTCTATCCATTCCTCTCCAATTTATCTCCCTCCCTATCTATCTCTCTATATGTATATGCATCTCTCTCTTCCTCCCCTTCCCTATCTCTCTTCCTCCTTATTTTTCTCCATCCCTATCTCTCTCACTATCTCCCCCTATCTCTTTCTCTCTCTCTCTCCCTCCATCCCTCTCTCTACCTCCCTATCCCTCTCTCACCCTTCCTATTCCTATCTCACCCTCGCTATCTCTTCCCATACCTATCCCTATCTCCCCCTATATCTATTCCTATCTCCATCTTCCTCTCCCCTCTCTCCCTCCCTCTAAACCTCTCCCTCCCTATTCTCTCTATCCCTATCGGTCCCTCCCTCCCTCTGCCCCTACCTATCTCTCCATATCTCCCTTTCCCTCTCCATCTCATTCTCTATCACTCTCTCTCTAGCTCCCTATCTATGCCTCTCTTTATCCCTCTCTCCCAAATCTATCCCTCTCTCCCTCCTTCAAATTCATCTGCCCCAACCTATCTCTCCCTTTCTCTCTCTCTCTCTATCCCTCCCTATCTATTTCTCTATATATTCCCCTCTCTCTCTATCTAACCCCCTCTCTATCTATCCTCTCTCTATCCCTGTATCTCTCTATTCCCCTCTCTCTTTCTACCCCCCCCCTCTCTCTCTACTCCCTCTCTCTCTCTATTCTCCTCTCTCTCTATTCCCCTCTCTCTATATTCTGCTATCTCTCTCCATTCTCCTCTCTCTCTCTCTCCATTCCCCTCTCTCTCTTTCTCCCTCTCTATTTCTATCTATCCCCCTATCTGTTTATCCATAACTACATCATGCAGCTGCTTGAATCTGATTGGTTGACACTGCAGCTCATGCACAGGAAAATTGATACATTTACTAGCTCAGTGCATTTAGGCTCACCCAGGATGAGTGGTACAGCATTACGACGCTCTATATCAGGGGTCACCAAACTTGGTCCTGGAGGGCCGGCCCAGGCCTGGATTTGTGGATATCCTTGCTGCAAACAGGTGAGTCAATCAGGATGGCTGAAGAAACAAGATTCTCACCTGTTTGCAGCAAGGATATCCACAAATCCAGGCCTGGGTCGGCCCTCCAGGACCAAGTTTGGTGACCCCTGCTCTATATGATTATAAGGCACATGCAGCATTGGGGAAGGCACACAAATGGTTAATTTAAAGTGATAGATGCATATATTTAACAAAATCACATGAAAGGAGACATGAATGCTGCTACACATATATAATTAAATGTTATTCTTTATATAAACGTAAATAACAATATTAAATTGATTGGTAATTTTGGGGTCCGCTTGCCCATTTGCACCAGCTGCCCCTGATATATAGAGACATACCTTGGAACTTATCTCCTTGTCTCTAACAGAAGAGTGATGATAAAAAACTGACTATGAGGTCTAATGCAAGCCCATAACCTGGGTAACTTTCTGATCAAAACAAAAGGGAGTAACTCTCTGATCAAAAACAGGTCCATAATACTTGTGGTATTATATTTTCTTAATATAATAGTCCAAACTTGTAATTTCCCAACACTTTTTTAATTGATTCTTTTGACAAATAACAAATAGCTTATATTTCATAGCATCCATGTATGGAGAGGAACAAAACCATCTTACAGATGAAGGAGGGAGCATGTATATGTCTAGGAAAATTATTTTCCTGTCCAGCTCTGCAGTGATGAGCTAAACCCATAAATTAATGTTGCCATGAACATTCAGGAAATATGAATTTAGGCAATATTATGGGGAAAAAGAAAGGAGAGAAGCAATAGCAGGTTTTAGCGGCAAAATTATTGCGAGCGTTACACCTCAACATCAAATTTCAGTAACCAACTTCAAGGAATTTCAGTAAACTGCAAAATGAAGAAGGGAACTATTTTTCAAATAAATATCACAAGCTCAGCATTAGAGAATTTTATCTTAAGAGACCAATTATTCTTTACTGCGTGGCTCCATTTTGGTTTCTCCCTGCTATCACCTGTTACATTCTCAGCTAGATGTGTCCTCGTAATCAAATGACTTTATGTTTAGTCCTATTGAGAGCATTGCCAGATGTAGCTGGTGCTTACACACACTTCCTGTGTATTAAAAGTTTCCTCCCACCTCAGGAAGTTGATCTGCTGTAGTGAGAATGGTAGATTCCATGGGCCTCATTCAATTGCGATTTGGCCAATTGAATAGGGCTCTAAATAAGCACATAGCATATTTTTTTTAGAGAAGTTTTTAGTTAGTGAAAATCTTGCTTTTGGATAGATGCTTACTAATGAAAAACTTCTTAAAAAAAATATGTTATGTGCTTATTTAGAGCCTTATTCAATTGGCCAAATTGCAATTGAATGAGGCCCCATGACAGCAAGCGATATTATTATTATTTATTACATTCTAAAACATGTTGCATATTTTCAAAATATAGTTCCTTAAAATATTACATTTTAAAAAATATGATCACAGTGGTTCTTTAAGATGGCAGAGGATGTGCCAAGTTTATTAATGAAGTGCTGGTTAGATAATGCATAATGAAACCCAAAAGCTGAAGGAATATGAGAATCATATTTATTTTCAGAATAAATATAGAACATGATAATAAATTTGTATTATTCTGGGTTTTAAAAGAACACTGTGGCATGCTGTCTTTAACGTATGTTTAATAACTAATAAGAATAATGGGCAAACAGTTTTTAGATAAAAATAAAGAAAGAAATAAACACAAACTTTACATTTTAGCATGTATATGCAGTAATATATAGAAGCTGTATTATTATTTCCGTAAAAAAAAAGTTTAAGTTTAAGGGCCTCATTCAATTGTGATTTGGCCAATTGAATAGGGCTCATAGGGCACATAGCATATATTTTTTAAAGAAGTTTTTAGTTAGTGAAAACTTTGCTTTTGTATAGATGCTTACTAACTAAAAACTTCTTTAAAAGATATATGCTATGTGCTTATTTAGAGCCCTATTCAATTGGCCAAATCACAATTGAATGAGGGCCTAAGTGTAGTTATTGAAGCATTTATATCAAATATAGGATTAAAGTAGTTATTTATCTATCCCAAATATTATGACAATTATGACATGATAATGTGTAAACTAATCTAAAAAGATTTATAAATAAATAAAAACTGACTTAAGTTTAATTTTTAACTATTTTATTTCCTTGTGCTTTAATAAAGACAGGCCTTTTGTCTTTGTTTCTAACAGACATAGTTACCATAAGGTGTTTTTTTTGTTAGAAGCAGGAAGAACTAGATTAAGTATAAATTATTACATGTTTTAGCTCCTTTACTTCATTGATATTTTGGCTTCTGTTATCAGAATTACCTCTCAATAAGAGATATAGGGTAATCTAATGACATGAAAATGCCACTGAAAAACTCGCCCAGTGATAATAGTGTGAAATATTAGCAGGTATGAAAACAAGAATATGTGACAGTCTTAGTAACTACCTCCCCCATGAATGGGCACCCTCTTAGCTGACTGATGTTTTCTCAGACTTTCCACACTTCCCATTAATAGGTTGCCAAAATAGGGCCCCCTCACCACCGGCACTGGTTCATTTTGAGGTTAGAATATTTTAATCCAGTTTGCAAGAAGCATGGTCTGCTTTTTTGGTGCTTATCATCCATGCTGCATCAGGTGTATCCTATTATGTATTTTTTGTTCCATGTGGTGTTTTCTTCATTGCTTATTCTGTTTCTCCTTCTGTTGCACAATTTAATGGTGTCAACTAACTAACTCAAGTGTGAACTATCCCCTACAGTGCTTGTTTGGAGAGACACGGTAAAATAACTATATATTTACTGTCATTGATATAAATAACTGGCTGTTCAAGTAATTTTCAGGTGAATCATTCTTTATTTTTCAGTTTCAGACCAGTTATTTCTTTAAACTACCCCATACTTATATGTGACAAGTCCATTTAATAAACCTATTCAGCAAATAGCTTTAATGCTACACAATTTCTAAACAGCAGGAATTTGTAGGATCATAGCATTCATACTGCAACCTTTAAGCTTCCGCTCTCTTTGTAACTTGTTCCTTATATTATAATACCTAAACTTAATATTACTATAAAATATTAGTTCATAGCTTGGAGTAGGCAATATTTTTTATGACTCCTGCTAGACTTTTTCTGCATTTTGGGTAATTCATTGAGTTAATTATCTTCTCAGTAAGTGCTATTGTTTTGTGTTTAATCTCAGGTGAGTTTGTGTTGTGCTGTTATAAGGATAATTCGTCAAATAGTGAATGTGCTAATTTGCAATCTCATTCTAGATTTTACAAGTTACAATAAAACTAATTTTAAAGCACATGAAACAGAAACAAGCTTAAAACACAGCCTTGTAGTGTTATAAAACAAGCTGACACCATTTATTCATATAGTCTATGAATCTGAAAAATTACCCTCTGAATTGATAAACAATTTATCCTCTGGTGTACAGCCCTCCTCTCTTAGACAGTGATCTTGAAATGCAGTAAACAG
The DNA here is from genome assembly GCA_027410445.1 of Discoglossus pictus. Lineage (NCBI taxonomy): Eukaryota > Metazoa > Chordata > Amphibia > Anura > Alytidae > Discoglossus > Discoglossus pictus. Next base: position 286,642,246 of record CM050165.1, read on the forward strand.
CAACTAAGTTGACCTGAAATAAATTCTTGTAGTCATGCATAATATTTCAGAACAGAGATGATACTGTAGCATCCATATAAAAAAACATTCTACAACTAACAAACAGTTTTTGTTGTGCTAGGGAACCTAATCAAGGTATACGTTTTTTAATTTTAAAGCAACTTTGTTGGTGTGAAGGTAGAAAGAGAAAGGAAGACAACCTCCCACTTTTAAACTAGATTTTAATAACAAGTTCAAGATGAAGCAAAGACAAATAACTAAATATGATTTGTAGATATATTCAGATTTTGGGTTATATGGGTGAAGAGAATATTCTATGTAATAGAATAATAGTGATGTGTTAATCTAACCAGTAATAACTAAGATCTCTTGGCTTATGACAGTGGAGGGTCTCTTGTGACCTTTGTAGACAGCTATAATTGATTATAATGCTACTGTTTGGGTTAATATTTTTATGATATTTGTATACTGACAGGTAATTGTAATATTTAATGAATGCATGCAACATGAAATCATTATACAGTTTCCCCAAAGGCTCATTGCAGGCCGCAAATGCAGACACTCGCAAAGTGAGGGCCCGCATTTGCGGAGGTGGAGGCTTTACGGCACCTCACTCGTGGTTACAAACAGCCACAGAAGCGGGACTTTGAAAAAAATACTATAACACGCAATTACTAAATATGGACTTACACAAACAAATACGAGCCGCAGGACTTATAAAAAAAAACTTGCAAAAATACGAACTTAACGTCCAAACCGGTCACAGTGAAAAACATAAAAAAACACAAAATACACACACAAATAAAAAAACACATTACACACAGCAAGGGGGAACAGCCAGGACATCTGTGAGTCAGGTTGCACGCAAATTTAAGTTTTGACACTATCAATATTTTGTGTGGCCACCATTATTTTCCAGCACTGCCTTAACCCTCATGGGCAGGTTGCCATTGGAGACCTCTTCCACTGCTCCGTGATAACATCACATAGCTGGTGGATGTTAGAGACCTTGCACTCCCCCACCTTCCATTTGAGGATGCCCCACATATGCTCAATAGGGTTTAGATCTGGAGACATGCTTGGCCAGTCCATCACCTTTACCTTCAGCTTCTTTAGCAAGGCAGTGGTCGTCTTGGAGGTTGTCAGGACAGTTTTCACTCAGAACAGGCCTTGCCATGGTCGACCAAAGAAGTTGAGTGCACATGCTCGGCGTCATATCCAGAGGTTGTCTTTGGGAAATAGACGTATGAGTGCTGCCAGCATTGCTGCAGAGTTTGAAGGGGTGGGGGGGTCAGCCTGTCAGGGCTCAGACCATACACTGCACACTGCATCAAATTGGTCTGCATGGCTGTCGTCCCAGAAGGAAGCCTCTTCTAAAGATGATGTACAAGAAAGCCTGCATACAGTTTGTTAAAGACAAGCAGACTAAGGACATGGATTACTGTAACTGAGACCAAGATAAACTTATTTTGTTCAGATGGTGTCAAGCGTGTGTGCTGCAACCAGATGAGGTGTACAAAGACAAGTGTGTCTTGCCTAGAGATAAGCATGGTGGTGGGAGTGTCATGGTGTGGGCCTGCATGAGTGCTGCCAGCACTGGGGAGCTACAGTTCATTGAGGGAACCATGAATGCCAACATGTACTGTGATATACTGCCGCAGGGATATATTCCAACATGTTAATGACCCCAAACACACCTTCAAGATGCCCACTGCCTTGCTAAACAAGCTGAAGGTAAAGGTGATGGACTGGCCAAGCATGTCCAGACCTAAACCCTATTGAGCATCTGTGGGGCATCCTCAAATGTAAGGTGGAGGAGTGCAAGGACTCCAACATTCATCAGCTCTGTGATGTGGACTCCAGTGGCAACCTGTGAAGCTCTGGTGTACTCCATGCCCATGAGGGTTAAGGCAGTGCTGGAAAATAATAAATCAGAGCTAAACTTTCTGGGGCATGGACTAATGATGGAAATTATATTATTTCCAAAAATCCTATATCCCAGTAAAATGCTATATATATATATATATATATATATATATATATATGACTAAATCTAAAGATACCCATCCATTGAATTCTACATTTGGCAAATTGATCTGGAATCACAAATGCCCCCAAAAATATTTAATCTCAGAAAGAGGCATAAATTTACCAAATTTAAAAATCTGTAGTTTAGTAGCCCAGTACAGGATATCAATTGACTGGCTCACAACCACTTTTACATAAATAAATGTTTCCATAGACTAGGCATTCTCACCAGACTTACACCCTACACATTCAACCTTCCCAACTTCACTCCTCAATCAAATTCAATCCTTTATTGTGGAACACATACAAAACCTGACATTTAACTAGAAAATCTGAAAATCTATAATGAAATCATTCCATTCACCTATCCTTTTTATAACCTTCCCAAGTCACACACTATTCTAGACAAATTAAATATAACATAAACAAGGAAAACTTGGAAAACAGGTTTGATAAGCTTGTCACTTCAAACTCAAGCATACCTCACAAAATATAAACCATTTTTGTGATAATTAGAATTTAATAAATATCAGCTTTATTAAATTGCGATTCGGCCAATTTAAAAGGGCTCTATAAAAGCACATAGCATTTTTTTTACAAAAGTTTTTAGTTAGTGAAGACCTTGCTTTTGGATAGAAGTTCACTAACTAAAAACTTCAGTAAAAAAAAAATGCTATGTGCTCTTATATAGCCCTTTTGAATTGGCCGAATTGCAATTTAATAAGGCTGTAAAGGTATTATGCATTGACTGCGCTATGCCTATCTCAGTCCAAATTTATGAAGTACAAAATTTTTATCCCTAACACATGTTTTAGATATGCCGCAAAACATGCAGACTTTACCATTGCCAATGATCTTGCCTGATCAAAAACATTTTGTGGCAAAGCATTGCAAAATTGCCTACTGATTAAAAATTGCCCTCACATCAGGATGGGCATTATTTTGTTAACTCACAGGATCTGAAACTCAAATTGGAGAAACATTTCATATACAACCTCTCAGTCACAAACATATATTATATATCGGTGTTTGTTTTCCTCTTTTTCTCCTATGGACATATAGTTTCTGTTAAAATGTGTTAACATAGTTGATCCCATGTCTCTCTTTTGTCTTTTAAACCCTTACATGTGCATATATCCCGAAAGGCATCTTTATTTGTAGTACTGATTCAATTAGAACCAAGCTAAACATAATTTATTCTGTAAACTGATATGGTTAAAACATCTTGATACAATTTGTTTTATAGCCTCTCGCCCTCTGCAAAAATGTCCCATATTTCAAAAACAAAATCTGGTATAGTTTATTTATATTTTATATGATGAGTGAAGGGGTTTAAGCTACTGTTGTATTAGTGATATTAGCTAGAAATGGTAATGAAAAACAGTAAGGAGTGGATATTGACAAAGGCATGGAGAGAGTGCACACACATGGATGGGTATAGAGCAGCATCACATATTATAATTGTCTAACTGCGATTCGTCGTCACGCTTCAGACGAATCGCAGTTTGACAATGATAAACTGCTGCGCATTGCGCAGAGCGCGGCGCGAGCCGCGCATGTGCAGAGCGTGGCGCGAGCCGCGCATGCGCAGAGTGCGGCGCAAGCCGCGCTTGCGCGCAGCGCGGCCCGAGACGAGAACAGATTAAAGAGTGGGGAAGAGGGGGGGTAGAGGCACAGAGGGAGAGTGGGGAAGAGGGGAGGGAGAGTGGGGAAGAGGGGGGGGGGAGGCACAGAGGGAGAGTGGGGAAGAGGGAGAGTGGGGAAGAGGGGGGGAGAGGCAGGGCACAGAGGAGAGTGGGGAAGAGGCACAGAGGGAGAGTGGGGAAGAGACACAGAGGGAGGGGGGAGAGACACAGAGGGATAGGTGGGAAAGAGACACAGGGGAGGTAGAGGAGGGGGAAAAGCCACACGGGAGGGAGAACAGGGGGAAGATACACATGGGAGGGAAAAGGGGGGGGGGGGAGAGGGGAACAGACACAGGGGGAAGGGGGAAAGAGACACAGGCCAGGGGGGAACAGGCACAGAGGGAGAGGGGGGAAGAGACACAGGGGGGAGAGATACAGAGGGTGAGGGAGGAAGAGACACAGAGGGAAAGGGGGGAAGAGGTACAGAGAGAGGGGGGAAAGAGGCACAGAGGGGGGGGAAACAGAGGAAGGGGTGAAGAGCCACAGTGGCGAGACACACAGAGAGAGGCGGGGGAAGAGGCACAGAGGGAGAGGGGTGGAAGACACAGAGTGGGGAGAGACACAGAGGGTGAGGGGGAAGAGACAGGGAGGAAGAGGCACAGAAAGAGGAGGGGGAAGAGACACAGGGGAGTGAGAGGAGGGGGAAGAGACACAGGGGAGAGAGTGCAGAGGGGAAGATACACAAGGGAGGGAAATGGAGACACGAGGAAGGCCGGAACAGACACAGGGGGAGGGTGAAAGAGACACAGGCCAGGGGGGAACAGACACAGGGGAGGGTTGGGGGAGACACAGGGGGGGGAAGAGATGCATGGGAGGGAGAAGGGGGAAAGAGACACAGGGGAGGGGTTTAGAGACACGGGAGGGAGAGGGAGGTAAAAACACAGGGGGGCAGGAGATACAAGGGAGGTAGACGAGGCGGAAGGAGACACAAGGGAGGGAGAGGAGGGGGGAAATAAGACACGAGGGAGGAAGTAGACAGAGGGAGAGACTCGCAATGAGCTCCAAAGGGGCTCATTGCAAGGCCTGTGATGAGCACCAAAGGCGCTCATCACAAGGCCAGTAAAGTAGAGGGGGAGAGGCTTACATTGTGTGGCAAACAGCATTGCCAGGCTTCAGTTTTTATTGCCGTCATTTTTGACGGGCAAGTCGCTAGTACTTACATAATTGACACTGAAACTTGGCATTAGTTCATATGTCCTATCGGTGGTTTTAATACCTATGAAACTAAGAAAACTAAATACTTATATATAGAGTGAACAATCCAATTAGAGTTAACACTTTTGTTTTAAAGTAATATAATTTATTCTAGTTGTATTGTTTGATGTAAAATTCACTGTAAATATTTATACCGGGGCACAGAAAGGAGCTAGACTTTAGGATGGCCAAAGTATTGCTCAAAATAGTGCCTATGTCACACTGTCTATCACATATAATAGTTGTCAAACTACGAATCGTCGTCATGCTTTGCAAGCTCGTAAAGCAAGCTCACAAGAACTGTGTCCCTCGCAAAGTGAGGGACGCAAATTGGTCCACGCAGTTTGCTCCACGCAGTTTGTTTCGCGAGGGGTTGCATTTGCACACAATATATACACACAAAAAAGACATTAAAAAAAGCTTACCCACAGCAAGGGGGGGCACCCAGGACCTCTGCAAGTGAAGTTACACCTCAATTTAAGTCCAAATTCCTGAGTTTAGACACACGAAAATCCTCTAAACGAGAGAAAAAATGGCACCTGAAAAAAAAGAAAACGAGGCTACACGACCCTAAAGCCGCAAAACACCACCAAGCGCAGACAGATTTTCCAAAAAGCTGTACGAAGTACAAGATACACTTTTAGCAAGAACGCTAAATCATCCACACCCGCGTACCACATACACATTCGCCGCCATTTTACAACACTAACTTACACAATGCGGACTACACAGCTACACTAACGGTTTCCCCTCGCGCACGCAGCATATTTACACTACACACTGCACACATTGCTGACACTTACACCTCAGCTCCACAACAGTGCAAACCGACATTGTATGCTACAGCAACATCAAAACAGATTGTCAGCTCTTCAGCACAATGCTTCCTGCATATATTACTTCCAAATAGGTAATGTATATTCATTTATTAATTTATTAATTATTTAATTAGCATACAAAAATACATATACCCAAAAAAAACACTCTCGCAATAAACACAAAAGCCATTCACTGAGCACCTCACAATGACGCCAACGCTGCTCATAGCACACAAAGCCTTGCAATAAGCTCAAAAAGATCAGCGCCGACCAAACAATAACAGCAAAAGCGCCTATCACAAAAAAATGCAACAACCCACAGCCTCGCAATGAGCGCCGAAGGATCTCAGACCACCAAAAAAATTAATGTCTGTGGCAAACAGCATTACCTGCCTTACAATTTTATTGCCCAGTCATTTTTGACGGGCAAGTCGCTAGTTATGTAAATAAATGTCGCTTTCATATTGTTGTGCTCATTTGTTTCCTATGAAGACTGATCACACCCCAGTATACCATAGCGTGGTGACTGCTTAGTTTTACAGTACTGTCATAGTACATGAAGATCTGAACTAGAACTTGCTAATGACAAAAACTGATACAAAAAATCGTGAGAGAGTTCACAGCACTGACAATGTGAATTATTATCATGCAATGATGACCATTATATATCAGTCTGTGACATATGAAATGATTTGGAATTATGGTATGACCAATTCTACAATTAATTTCTACAAAAATATTTTAAAATTTATAATTATTATATAATATTCCCAATAGGTTTGTCTGTTAAAATAAGTTCCCATCATTCATGAATACCTCTCATTTTCAAGTTTACTGCATACAGCTGACAATAAATTTTAGTCATTTTCAGCACTTAACAAGTTAAACAAGTCGTATAATTTCATTAGTGGTCTTTTGTACAGACGTGCTTTACTAGAGCTATAAACTGTAATTACCAGCGCCAGTAAGGGTATGTTTTATAGACTGAAAGATAATTTGGCATTTGATACAAAACGTTAGCTTGCATGCAAGATTTAGAGCACCAAGATTAATTATAAATGTCAATATATCTTTTAAGACTAATCTCAATGTTATTTGTCATATATCTGCCAGGGAGTGAACTTTAAGTAGATATTATTTTACAGAGTGAATTCACTATCTCTGTCTGTCTTTTATCTATCAACATATCACTTGCACTCACATCTTGAATTCATATCATGAATTATCTCACTACACTTCCCTCATGACTTACCCCCTAAGATTTTCTGTTAATTGCCCCCCACATTGTAGCAGTGTAGCAAAATCTACATGTAATATGTGCAACTGGACTGTTGCAACAATCTGCTACAAATGATTAAATGAAGTATCTTTATTAGTTTAACCAAAGATATGATTTTTATATTTTTTCTTCTTTAAAATAAATATTTTAATTCATTTAGTCTTATCTCCAGTACCAACATTTGAATAACATCATAATGAATGTCCAAAAATAGTTCATGTCCATCTTATTTGAATCATGGGTGGCTGGAATATTCAGATTTAAATATTATTTATAACTTTATTATGTGTCTGTTGTGTATAAAAATTTAAAATTTTATATATGCACTATGGGCCATATTCTATTAGCTACTTGCAAATGCCTTGAAGTCATAAATTTGGGTGTTTTTTTTAAATAAATGTTTACATGCATTCTATTGACTTAAGAATTCATTAAGTAATATTTGCAGAATATGTAGCAATTTTAAGAGTTTTTTTAAGAATGTATAAATGTATGAATTGCGGAATAGAATAGGGCCCTATGAGTCTAAGGATAAAAATAATGATTAAGCTAACTTTTAATTAGAAAAAATAATCTAAAAATTGATACCACTGCTGACCCTCGAAACATCTCTGATACTTTAGTTGAAGTGTATGTGAGGGGTGAACTCATGGAGAGCTGTGGTTGCCTGTAAGGGGGAAGGGATATGGTAATAATTTAAATCTCATGCAATTAATTAACAAAAATGTTTGGCCTCTCACTGTTCCCTTCTGCCCTGTTCCTCCTTAAATACCAGAACCAGCCCTGAGGATATGATGTAACAAACACAAGATATTTTCCTATATTCATAAACAGAGGCCACCATTCCATAACATCTGTAAGAACTCGAATTATAAGGCTGACTCGAAGATATGAGCGTTTTAAAAAGCAAATTAATGGAGTTATTCAATGGCTCTTGTACAAAAGAATCTCGTAAAATATACTGACTCGCACCCAGGGGGATTACCAGGAGCTCTCTAGCCTTAACATGTGCCCCCAGCCTGCTCACAGGAGACTTTGAGTCTGAATGTATGAATGTCTAAATCTGAGGCTCCATAACAACGCTACATAATGGTTCACATTAACTTGAACACACTACACTAGCCTTATCATCCTCACTTATCCCTATCTATCTATATAAACCCCCCTCCCAAGGGTTGAACTAATAACAAAAACTATATTGGAATGTTTATGACCATCTTCCTAAGACCCACTATCCCCTATGACCTGTGTATCCCACACAATTCACCCTTAATATCTGTTACCCTGTATGAGCCTGGGTTTCCCTTGGGATTCTGCCTTGATACCTGCTAAGTGCTATGAGCAGGGTATCCCCATCAGATTCCCCCTTAATACCAGCTAGGTCCTATGAGTTGGGTATCCCCCAGGGTTCCCCCTTAATATCCGCTACCCTTATGAGCCAGGTATCTCTGACTAAAGTATAACCATAGGGATCCTTATGGATACACATGGCACCAAATATTGAACTGTTACCATGGGATTCCCTATGGACCACCATGGTATCTAATATTACCTTCTATACCATGCGGGTCTACAGGACCATGTTAGAGAGATTATACAATATTTTTTGTGGATTAAGATTGTCTGAAATAAGTGTCAGTCATATTTCATCCAATCATTGAATATTTGAATTACTCCTGCTCCATATCTGGTTGGTTAAAAGTATAGCCAATCAGAATGCACAGATTAAATCAGATATGGGGCAGTAAATCAGACACTTAAATCTGATTGGCTGAAATGTGATTGACACATATCTCAGGCAATCAGAATCCACAAAAAATAGTATATGTGGGGAAGATGCAGTCAAAACAATGTTAGTTGGTGTGGGAGCCCTTCAGAGGAGGACTTTCTTTAGGTGTAGTTTATTTTAATAGAGTAATGGATTTTTTAGACAGAGTCCCATTTCCACAGGTTCAAAGATGAGGAACAAGGGTTTCAATTAAGAAAGAAGTGGATGGATTCTTCAATCAACATGGAAGTGACAACCTATTGAGGGATGAATTAGGAACCTGGGCATCAATGATTGTGGTTGGGAGTGTCAAAAACATAGGTATTTTTTTGTATTTTATGCAGTATTTTTTATGCATTTAGTGCTAGGAACAAAGGGACTAAGGGGTCTTTAAAGCTTGTAGATGGTATGGGAGCCATGGAATGGAGACCAGAGTTTTCAAACATTTAGATTTTCTCTAAAAATATATTTGATCTCTAAAAATATATATATATTTAATCTTTGTGGCTTACAGTGCTGATAATATTGTTAGTTTATTATGTACCTCACAAACAAATGCCTTTTTTCTTGAACTACAGAACCCCTTTAATGAGACTAATGAGGTCAGTTTAGAGTTCCCATGTCAGCTATTTTTGAGCCTGTGCCCTTAACACTGAGCATTGTTAATACATGCATAATGATTAGCACCTTGTATTATTTAAGGTAATTATTTTTTGATTCTCATTTCTAAGTATATACATGGATATATATATGTTTTATTATTTTAATATTCATTTATTACAGGAAATATTTTAAAACCTTGATACAAGAGTAGTTGAGCTAAATATTTCTATGCATCAGGGATATGAAATAAAATGATTGATGGAAAGTAAAATAAAACCACTAAAATCCCTTTAAAAAGGCAAACAAAACTACAATGTAACTTTAATTTATAAAACAGGATTCTGCAATGAATGGTATTTGAAAATGCTGAACCACGCTATCAGAATTACATAACTATTTATCTCTGTTTATCACCAGTGCTGTTCCCACAGAAGTAACACATTTATTTTATCATTAATTATTTACCATAAAACTGAAACATTTATTTTTTGTGGAAGGTAAATGCTTCATGATAATACATTTTTATTATCAAATCTTATTATAAATATTTAATTTATAATGAATTCTGTACTGTTTATAAAAATTTCTGTGAAGCATTTTCACTTCAGAATTTACCCTAGTACAACTGGAATTAATAAATGTAAGCCTCTTTGCAAAATATGCAGATGTATACACATATACTGTATGTATTTTTGTGAATTTTGGTTGATCATCCATACAATTAACAAACATGTTTGTTTTCAAACAATAAAGGAGAACTGACGAATGGTTAGCATAATGAATGTATTAAATAAAAAAAAAAAAAAAAAAAAATATATATATATATATATATATAAAATAAACACCTCTAGGTATTTTCTTAATAAGGCTCTGCAGTCTTGTCTGGATAGTGGGTGTAACTGCATCTCAAATGTAGGCCATCATTTATGTGATGCTGTGGTGTTAGCAGTTGTGACATTCAAGAAGTTATATGTCAAATCTTTGTTTTCCTTTAAAAGAAAGCAAATTTGCATACATGTATGTTCAGTTGTGTACTACTCTCCATGACCTTATGCGCCATAGCTTACCAGGCACATCAATTATAATGTGCCTGGTCGTGCTCATCCATAAGGTTATCTAGGCAAAGATACTGGTGTAGGTTGCCAGTTCCTTCTTCAGTGGACCACAATTTGTCTGACTTCTCTACCATGACCTGCCCATCTTCACAGCTTCATTGCAGTACACGTGCTCCTTCACCATGACAAGGTAGCGTCACTATTCAAATTCTATCATGGGTGCATCAGATCTCTCTAGCATGATCACATTTTTTTTAATACCATCACCTATTATATGCTATTTGGCAAATGGCTATTTAGCTCCAAGAGCATTTGTTTAATACATTAGACAAGAGTTGTATTAAGTTACAATTTTTTAAGAGAGCTACCTGAACACATAGTTACATAGGGCCTCATTCTATTAGCGGCCGTAAATCGGCCGTAAGGCTGCGATTCCTTGCGGGGGTTCAGTTAACTCGCGATTCTATTATACGGCCCCGCAAGGATCTCCTTTTACGTCCGGCCGCATATCTTGGAACCGGCCGTAAGCTGTGAAATATAAAAACGCAAAAATAAATTCAAGCTTGCACTGTACAGCTCTGTAAATGCTAGGGATCATATTGGGGGGACATGAGGATTAAAAGAAACCCACTCTCAAGCTTGCACATCTGCCCAAACCCGAGTTCAAATTAACTGTTTATTTTCCGGCTGCGGCGTGGGTGTGTCTGAGGTGCTCCAAGCACTCTGGACTTTTTACATGGATATTTTACGGATATTAAAAATAAAATATTTTACGGATTTGAGTACAGGATAATGATGTGCTATTTTTTCTAACACCTAAAATCCCTTTATAGTCTTCTCAAAGTGCAGGATGGCTTTATTTGAGCTATTTTATGTGCTTAATTGGTGCTAGCGAGACCTCTTTCCTGCGGCTCGCTTTAGCCTTGCTGCGGCTCGCTTTTAGCCTTGCAGAGAGGTTTCCCGGAGCAATTGAATTGCAAAACTCTTGCGGCCGTTTTAGATCAAAGGCTTTCCTCTGGCGCGAGCGGCCGCAACAGATAGCAAGGCACCGGCCGCAAGCCTGCCGGAGCCTCCGGCCGTAAGGGAATAGAATAGCAGAATAGCTTGCGGCCGGTCCTTGCGGCCCCGCAACGGCTGCGGCCGCTAATAGAATGCGGCCCATAGTATTTAAGGTTGAAAAAAGACCTTCAGTCCATCAAGTTCAACCTTTCAAGATCTCCTCCGATCTGCAATATGCGGATTAACTGTTAATTAATTAGTTGTATATAAAAAAAAAAAAAAAAAAAATCCTTCCTGATCCCAGACAACGGCGACCGGACTTCTCCCTGGATCAATACTGCCTCTCTAATTATCCATGATAACCCTGAATTCCCTTTTTAATTAGAAATAAATCCAGTCCCCTTTTAAAGCTATCTATCGAATCCACTGTCACCACCTCCTCTGGTAGAGAATTCCACAGATTAACCACACTTACTGTGAAGAACCCTTTTCTTTCATTAAGGTGGAATCTTTTTACTTCTAACCTCAAGGGATGTCCTCTTGTCAGTTGAAAACCTCTTGGCACAAAAAGCTCCCTTGACAAATCTTTATACTGACCCTGGATGTATTTATATAAGGTAATCATTTCTCCTCTTAGACGCATCTTTTCTAGAGAAAATACGTTTAATTTGGTTAGTCTTTCTTCATAACTTAGCCCCTCCATTCCCCTTTTTAGTTTTGTTGCCCTCCTCTGTATCTTTTTCAGCTCTAAAATGTCCTTTTTATGAAGTGGTGCCCAAAATTGTACTCCATATTCCAAATGAGGGCGTACTAGAGATTTGTATAGTGGCAGAATTATATTTGCTTCCCTGGCTTCTATACCCTTCTTAATACATGCTAATATTTTATTTGCCTTTGCAGCTGCTGCTTGGCTTTGAGCACTGTTACCTAGGTGGTTGTCCACAAGCACTCCCAAATCCCTTTCAATATCTGATACACCTAGATTTGCTCCATTAAGATTATAAATTGCACGGCTATTTTTCCTTCCCGGATGCATAACTTTACATTTATTCGTATTAAATCTCATCTGCCATTTAGATGCCCATTCCTCAAATTTATGTAAATCCCTTTGGAGGGAAAGCACATCACTATCTGATTTAATTACCTTGCACAACTTCGTGTCATCAGCGAAAATGGAGACACCACACTCCAATCCTTCCTCTAAGTCATTAATAAATATGTTAGAAAGGAGAGGACCTAATACTGAACCCTGAGGAACCCCACTTACCACTTTAGTCCTATCGGAGTATGTTCCATTTACAACAACCAATTGCTTCCTGTGTTTTAGTCAGCTCTCAATCCATGAGCAGATATTTACTGCAACTCCTGTATCTCTTAGTTTGCACAATAGTCTCCCCTTTGGCACTGTATCAAAAGCTTTTGCAAAATCCAAAAAGACTTCATCCACTGAGTTGCCTTGATCCAGGTTCCTACTAACCTCCTCATAGAAACTAATTAGATTTGTTTGACATGACCTATCCCTCATAAATCCATGCTGACTCCTACTTATAATCCTGTTCAAATAGACATATTCTTGTATATTATCCCTTATTAACCCTTCTAATAGCTTCCCCACTACAGAAGTGAGACACACTGGTCTATAATTCCCCGGATTTGCTCTTGCTCCATTTTTAAACATAGGTATCACATCAGCTTTTCTCCAGTCATCTGGTAGAGACCCTTCGTTGAGTGAATCTTGAAAAATTAAATATAATGGTTTGGCTATTACAGAACCCAGTTCCCTTAGTCCCTTTGTTTCACTAAGTCCAGGGTCTGTATTAATTACCGTATTTATCGGCATATAACACGCACCTGCGTATAACACGCACCTCATTTTAAGAAGGGAATTTTAGGGGGAAAAAAAATTCAAATAAAGAACTTTGAAGCAAAATCCTCAACCTCAACCTCCCTCCTCATCCTCAACCCCCTCCTCACCCTCCTCCTCATCCTCCCTCCTCAACCCCCTCCTCAAACCCCCCATCCTCAAGCCCCTCCTCCACCCCCCATCCTCATCCTCCTTCCTCAACCCCTCTTCTCAACCTCAAACCTCTCCTCAACCTCCCTCCTCATCCTCAACCCCCCTCCTCAACCTCCCTCCTCATTCTCAACCCCCCTCCTCATCCTCAACCCCCTCCTCAACCTCCCTCCTCAACCTCCCTCCTCATCCTCCCTCCTCAACCCCCCATCCTCAACCCCCTCCTCCTCAAATCCTCTCAACCCCCCTCCTCAACCCCCCAATCCTCATCCTCCTTCCTCAAGTCCCTATCCTCAACCCCCCTCCTCAACCTCAACCCCCCTCCTCAAGCTCCCTCCTCATCCTCAACCCCCCACCTCATCCTCAACCCCCCTCCTCATCCTCAACCTCCCTCCTCATCCTCAACCCCCTCCTCATCCTCAACCCCCTCCTCAACCCCCCATCCTCAAACCCCCTCCTCAACCCCCCCATCCTCATTCTCCCTCCTCAACCCCCCTATCCTCAACCCCCTCCCTCCTCATTCTAAGCCCACCTCCGTATTCTAACCCCCCCTCCGCATTCTAACCCCCCTCCTCATTCAAACCCCCCCCTCCTCAACCTAAACCCCCCTCCTCCTCAACCTAAACTCCCCTTACTTACCTGCTTCTGCTCCGGCCTCCGCTCCTTGACCAGGTGACGTCACATGTGCACCAGCGCGCCACGTCATTAGCATATACCGGGTGCCACCCGGTATATGCTAATGACGTGGCGGGCTGCCGCACATGTGACGTCACCGGGTCAAGGAGCGGAGCGGAGGCCGGAGCTGAAGCAGGTAAGTGAGGGGGAGGTATTTAGGAGGAGTTAGGTTGAGGAGGGGGGTTTCGTTTGAAGAGGAGGAGGGTTTAGAATGAGTAGGGGGGGGTAAGAATGCGGAGGGGGCTTTAGAATGAGGAGGGAGGTTGAGGATGAGGAGGGGGGAGGGAATATCGGCGTATAACACGCACCTATCATTTGCCCCCTATTTTCAGGGAGAAAAAGTGCGTGTTATACGCCGATAAATACGGTACATATATATTAATAAACACGTCTATGCATTTTCTTAAGACTGTTGTAATCTTATCTAGATTGTGGCCCTAGTTGCATCTCAAATGTATCCCATGCTAGCTAAAGTCTCAAACCATACGCACATAATCCCAGTCCTTCCAAAAAGCAGTTATTTTCTTCAAGAATAGAGATGTCGCGAATAGTTCGCCGGCTGACTTTTTTGGCGAACATAGCATGTTCGCGTTCGCGGCGAACTGCGAACATATGCGAGATTCGACCCCCCCCCCCCAATACTTTATCATTGAGCAATTTTTGACCCTGCATGTCACAGTCAGCAGACACATTCCAGCCAATCAGCAGCATACACTCCCTTCTACACCCTTCTACCTCATGGACAGCAGCCATTTTGGAATCATAAGTACCTTGCAGTCTTACTGAGAGGAGGGACAGTTTGGATGATACTGCATCAATAGGGAAAACCATAGCTAGGCAAGTTTATTCAGTCCAGTGCAGTGCTGAAGGACTCTTGTGCATTATTATTATTACTAGCGTATTGCAATGAGATGTGTATGTTTGGAAAGTTGTATAGTTATTAATATACACATGGAGCAGTTTGCTCCATAAAAAAGTGGTCCGTATTAACGGCTCACCTCGCTATGCGAGGCTCGCCTGCAATGAGCGCCTGTGTGTACTGTCAGTGTGCTTGGTGCTGTGAGTCTGTGTGTACTGTCAGTGTACTTGGTGCTGTAGTTCTGTGTGCACTGCCAGTGTACTTGGTGCTATGGGTCTGTGTGCACTGCCAGTGTGCTTGGTGCTTTAGGTCTGTGTGTACTGTCAGTGTACTTGGTGCTGTAGGTCTGTGTGTACTGTCAGTGTGCTTGGTGTTGTAGGTCTGTGTGTACTGTCAGTGTGCTTGGTGCTGTAGGTTTGTGTGTACTGTCAGTGTGCTTGGTGCTGTGAGTCTGTGTGTACTGTCAGTGTGCTTGGTGCTATAGGTCTATGTGTACTGTCAGTGTGCTTGGTGCTGTAGGTCTGTGTGTACTGTCAGTGTACTTGGTGCTGTTAATCTGTGTGTACTGTCAGTGTGCTTGGTGCTTTAGGTCTGTGTGCACTGCCAGTGTACTTGGTGCTATGGGTCTGTGTGTACTTGGCAGTGTACTTGGTGCTGTAGGTCTGTGTGTACTGTCAGTGTGCTTGGTGCTTTAGGTCTGTGTGCACTGCCAGTGTACTTGGTGCTATGGGTCTTTGTGTACTTGGCAGTGTACTTGGTGCTGTAGGTCTGTGTGTACTGTCAGTGTGCTTGGTGCTATAGGTCTGTGTGCACTGCCAGTGTACTTGGTGCTATGGGTCTGTGTGTACTTGGCAGTGTACTTGGTGCTGTAGGTCTGTGTGTACTGTCAGTGTGCTTGGTGCTATAGGTCTGTGTGCACTGCCAGTGTACTTGGTGCTATGGGTCTGTGTGTACTGTCAGTGTTCTTGGTGCTGTAGTTCTGTGTGCACTGACAGTGTACTTGGTGCTTTGGGTCTGTGTGCACTGCCAGTGTGCTTGGTGCTCTAGGTCTGTGTGTACTGTCAGTGTGCTTGGTGCTGTAGGTTTGTGTGTACTGTCAGTGTGCTTGGTGCTGTGAGTCTGTGTGTACTGTCAGTGTACTTGGTGCTGTAGGTCTGTGTGTACTGTCAGTGTACTTGGTGCTGTATATATGTGTGTACTATCAGTGTACTTGGTGCTGTGGGTCAATGTGTACTGTCAGTGTGCTTGGTGCTGTAGGTTTGTGTGTACTGTCAGTGTGCTTGGTGCTGTGAGTCTGTGTGTACTGTCAGTGTGCTTGGTGCTAAAGGTCTATGTGTACTGTCAGTGTACTTGGTGCTGTAGTTCTGTGTGCACTGCCAGTGTACTTGGTGCTATGGGTCTGTGTGCACTGCCAGTGTGCTTGGTGCTATGGGTCTGTGTGCACTGCCAGTGTGCTTGTTGCTTTAGGTCTGTGTGTACTGTCAGTGTACTTGGTGCTGTAGGTCTGTGTGTACTGTCAGTGTACTTGGTGCTGTTAATCTGTGTGTACTGTCAGTGTGCTTGGTGCTTTAGGTCTGTGTGCACTGCCAGTGTACTTGGTGCTATGGGTCTGTGTGTACTGTCAGTGTGCTTGGTGCTGTAGGTCTGTGTGCAAACAAGGTTCACAGCTCTTCAACACAATGCTTCCAAATAGGTAAAGTCTATTCATTTATTAATGTATTACATGTTTACTATTACACACAAAACAACATTAGCTCAGATACAATAACATTGCCGTCATTTTTTGACGGGCAAGTCGCTAGTGTCATAATAAACACCACATGAACATGGTGACCACTCTCTTGTGGGATTCAGGTACGTCCACGGATTCATCCTCCATATATCTGAATAAGCCAGGAATGATATATAGAGGCCTACGGCGCTCATTGCCAAAATGGTCCGTATTAACGGCTCGCAACGCAACGCGAGGCTCGCCTGCAATGAGCGCCTGCGGCGCTCATTGCCAAAAAGTGGTCCGTATTACACATTATATAGTAATAATAATAAGAATAATAATAAAGCAGAAGACCTCCCCTGTGTCTCCCACCCCCACTCCCTCCCATGTGTCTCTCACCCCCCTCTCCCCTGTGTCTCCCCCCCACTCCCTCCCATGTGTCTCTCTCCCCCCCCTCTCCCCTGTGTCTCTCCCACCCTTACCTGTGTCTCTACCCCCTCTCCCTTCCCCAGTGTTTCTTTCCTCCCTCTCCTGTGTCTTTTCCCCCTTCCCTCTTCCCTGTGTCACTCCCCCCCTCCCCTGTGTCTCTACCCCCCTCTCCCTTCCCGTGTTTCTTTCCCCCCTCCCCTGTGTCTTTCCCCCCTTCCCTCTCCCCTGTGTCTCTCCCCCCTCATCTGTGTCTCTTCCCCCTTCTCCCCTGTGTCTCTACCCCCTCTCCCCTGTGTCTCTACCCCCTCTCCCTTCCCCTGTGTTTCTTCCCCCCTCCTCTGTGTCATTACCCCCTTTTCTCTCCCCGGTGTCTCCTCATAACTCCCTCCCATTAGTCTCTTCCCCCCTCTCCCCTGTGTCTCTACCCCCCACTCTCTCCTGTGTCTCTCCCCCCTCCCATGTGTCTCTTCCCCTCACCTCTCCCTTACCCTGTTTCTCTTCCCCCCTCTGCCCTGTGTCTTCCCTCCCCCTCTCCACTGTGTCTTCCTCCCCCTCTCCCCTCTCCTGTGTCTTCCTCTTCCTCTCCCCTGTGTTTCCTCCCCCTCTCTCCTCCCCTGTTAGCTTCTATACGCATACATACATACGATAAGAAATCTGGGGGGGGGGTACCCCTTACCCCCCCCCCCCAGTTCCAACACCCATGTGTACTGTATAATATTGTATTGCATTATGTTATATTATATCACTAGCGACTTGCCTGGCACAAATGATGGGGCAATAAAGTTTGAAGCCATGGCAATGCTGTTTGCCACACAATGTGATGCTTTTTGAACTCTGAGGACCTTCGGCGCTCATTGTGAGTCTCTTCCCTCGTGTCCTTCATGTTTCGTGCTTTGCAACGATCAATCTTCGGCGCTCATCGCAAAGACAGATATATAAGTACAGTGTTAAATATATAATTTTTTTTGTGCAGTGTAAATTAAAAAATGTATTCAGGTCTCAGAGCATAATAAAGTGATTTAGATTTGTAACTGCTTTGAGAGTGCTATCGCTGGCAGCCAATGAGCAGTAATCCAGATATATAACTGCAGAGTAAAAAGTAAAACATTTTAGTGTAGTGTAAAGTCTACATTTTTATTTTCCATTACTAATTAATACTTATTAAATGAATGCACGATAATAACTATTGTGAATGAACAAATGTATTAGGAAGTGCGAAGCGTTAATGTATGTAAAGTAACCGCAGTGTAAAATATGCTATTAAGCGTATTTTTTTATATATATTTTTTTTTTAATAATAATGAATTAATTAATTACTAAAATACTTTACCTATTTGTAATTAATATATCCAGTGATCAATAACCTGAAGAGCTAACAATCAGTTTTGATTTTCCTGCAGCTTACAGTGTACATTTGGACTGTTGGTGACCCGAGGTGTAAGTGTCAGCAATGTGCGCAGTGCACAAGGGGAAACCGCTTGTATAGTCGTGTAACGCGCCATTTTAGATTTGTAATGTTATTAGTTGCAAGTTAGTGTTGTAAAATGGCGGCGATTGTGTATGTGTTACGCGGCTCACCAGCAGTTTCCATTATTTATAATAGTGTATTTTGTACCTCGTCTGTTCTTAGGTAAAAGTCGTACATGGCTGGCGATGTTTTGCGCGGTTTGGGGTCGTGTAGCCTCGTTTTCATTTTTTCCGGACGACATTTTTTTTGTCGCTTAGCCGATTTACAAGTGCCAACTGGGGAAGACGTTACAGATATCACATATATAGTTGTGAGCAGGCGGGTTGTTGCTAACGCTGCGGGCTTGCGAAGCGAGGGCCAGAGTTGCTGGCAAGGAGCGCCGAAGGCTCCCACGTCGGCTGCAATGAGCCGCAGGCGGGACTTACACCATCAAATTTACGGACTTACCATCCAAAAATACGGGACTTAGAAAAAAAAACATTACGAGCTCACAAAAATACGACCTTAACGCCCGAACCGCACGCACTTAAAAACATTAAAAACACAATAAATACACACAATAAACACATAAAAAGCTTACCCACAGCAAGGCGGGCACCGAGGACCTCTGCAAGTGAAGTTACACCTCCATTTAAGTCCAAATTCATGAGATTAGACACCCGAAAATCACCTAAGTGAGAGAAAAAATGGCCCTTGAAAAAAGAAAACGAGGCTACAGGACCCTAAACACGCAAAACACATACGGATTTTCCTAAAAAGCCGTACGAGGTAAAGATACACTATTAACAAGGACGCTAAATCATCCACACCCGCGTACCACATACACATTCCCCGCCATTTTACAACACTAACTTACACAATGCGGAAGTACCCAGCTACCCTAACGGCTTCCCCTCGCGCACGCAGCCTATTTACACTACACACTGCACACATTGCTGACACTTACACAGCAGCTCCACAGCACTGAAAACCTACATTGTATGCTGCAGGAACAGGAAAACAGATTGTCAGCTCTTCAGCACAATGCTTCCTGCATATATTACTTACAAATAGGTAAAGTATATTCATTTAGTAATTATTTCATTAGCATCCAAACATACATATACACAAAAAAAAATTATCACATTAAACATAAAAGCCATTCACTGCGCGCCTCACAACGAGCGCCAACGCTGCTCATAGCATACAAAGCCTTGCAATAAGCGCAAAAAACACATCACCGCCGACCAAAGAATAACAGCAAAAGCGCCTATCAGAAAAAAAATACAACCAACAGCCTCGCAATGAGCGCCGAAGGACCTTCGACCGCCAATAAAATTAATGTCTCGTCCAAACCATTACCTGCCTTACAATCTTATTGCCACCATTTTTTGATGGGCAAGTCGCTAGTAAATATATAAAGATCAAGATAATAAAAGTATCAGGAAATGTAACACAAAGATGCACGCGCGTCTGACAAATACAGATTTTTGTCATAAGTGATATGATCGCAGTATTGGGTCATAAACCCTAAACACTGGAATCTGTTACATACAATTTACTGATGATGTTATTAATGGGCTTTAAGGGGGGGGGATCTCTTTTCATAATTTTTGAGCGGTGCAAATCCAACATACGCAGAGCGGAAACGCCACATCTGTGGGACACACACAAAGGGGTTCACTTTGGGAGAAAAAAACAAACAAATATGAAATATTTAATAATCATATTTTGATGTTACCAACAGATAAGGAAACGAAACTGAGGTTATTATATCTAATAGTAGCAAGCCTGGGAGTACTGGGAGTAATAATACTGCAGCAGGAGGTCAGGACTAATGTCACCTATAGACCCCCAGACAGATAAAGGTCAGTACTAATGTCCCTCTATAGACCCCCAGTCAGATAAAGGTCAGTACTAATGTCCCTCTATAGACACCCAGTCAGCTAAAGGTCAGTACTAATGTCCCTCTATAGACACCCAGTCAGATAAAGGTCATTACTAATGTCCCTCTATAGACAGCCAGTCAGATAAAGGTCAGTACTAATGTCCCTCTATAGACCCCCAGTCAGATAAAGGTCATTACTAATGTCCCTCTATAGACAACCAGTCAGATAAAGGTCAGTACTAATGTCACCTATAGACCCCCAGTCAGATAAAGGTCAGTACTAATGTCCCTCTATAGACCCCCAGTCATATAAAGGTCATTACTAATGTCCCTCTATAGACACCCAGTCAGATAAAGGTCAGTACTAATGTCACCTATAGACCCCCAGTCATATAAAGGTCATTACTAATGTCCCTCTATAGACACCCAGTCAGATAAAGGTCATTACTAATGTCCCTCTATAGACACCCAGTCAGATAAAGGTCAGTACTAATGTCCCTCTATAGACCCCCAGTCATATAAAGGTCATTACTAATGTCCCTCTATAGACACCCAGTCAGATAAAGGTCAGTACTAATGTCACCTATAGACCCCCAGTCATATAAAGGTCAGTACTAATGTCACTCTATAGACACCCAGTCAGATAAAGGTCAGTACTAATGTCACCTATAGACCCCCAGTCATGTAAGGTGTAACCCTTACACTACCTGATCGATACAACATCATACCTGATGTTTTAAAGCAGGTTATTCCAAACAATTTAGGAATGTTAGGTAATTTATGCCCTTTATGGCTTAAAACCAGACTCTGTATCAACTATGTAATTTTCCGTGGGAGTTTTGCCATGGATCCCCCTCCGGCATGCCACAGTCCAGTTGTTAGACCCCTTGAAACAACTTTCCCATCACTATTGTGGCCAGAAAGAGTCCCTGTGGGTTTTAAAATTCGCCTGCCCATTGAAGTCTATGGCGGTTCGCCGATGTTCGCCGGTTCGCGAACATTTGCGGAGGTTCGCGTTCGCGGTTCGCGAACCGAAAATTTTAGGTTCGCAACATCACTATTCAAGACTATTTGTATGAATGCCCAGATGAAGGGCCCTTGTGTCTATTTAATATGATACCCTGTTTAGCTTACATTTAATACAGTAATGGACAGTATATTCCTGATATTTATTAAGGTATATTATTTGATACCTTTAGGAAATATACTGTAGTTTACTTACTAAATGCATAGAAGTACCTATCTATTCCTCCAAGTACTGAGTTTTGTCTTGTCTGATCCTTTCTATTTTCACCTTTAAAAAATTAAGCTTTGATTCATTTTTGACTGCACTTAACATTTTGAGTATTATTTTTTGAGCAAATAGTTGTCTGTATTTTACAAATAATTTATCCAGAAGGTACGATCATAACACAGTCTCATTTGAGATTGAATTAAAAAGACAAAACTGTAAGGGGCCAAGAAAAACTCTTAATTTTAAAAGGGCAGATTTGAATGGTCTAAGGGCAGCAATACAAAGTATAGACTGGGACAGAGAACTGATAGGTAAAACCACAGAACATAAATGGACAACATTTAAATCCTTACTAAATATACATACTTATCACCATATATGGAAATAAAAGTAAAAGGGGTAAATCAAAACTCATGTGGCTTAATAATGAATTAAAAATGAAGATCAGGGGTTAAAAAACAGGCATTTAAATTATAGAAACAAGAGGGGACAGAGACTGCTTTACGGGAGCATAAGAATATCAACAAGGCTTGCAAAAGCGCTATTAGACTGGGTAAAATAGAAAATGAAAAATGAATTGCGAAAGAGAGTAAGACTAACCCTAAAATATTTTTTAAGTATATTAATGGGAAAAAGGCGAGGAAGGAAGCTATAGGAACATTACAATGTGACAAAGGCCATCTGACAATTGGGATTTCTCAGGGTTCAGTATTAGGTCCTCTCCTTTTTAACATATTTATTAATGACTTAGAAGTAGGATTGGAGTGTGGAGTCTCCATTTTTGCTGATAACACTAAGTTGTGCAAGGTAATTAAATCAGATAATAATGTGCTTTCCCTCCAAAGGGATTTGCATAAATTAGAAAAATGGGCAACTAAATGGCAGATGAGATTTAATACAAAAATGTAATGTTATGCATCTGGGAAGGAAACATAGCCATGCAATTTATAATCTTAATGGAGCAAATCTAGGGAAATCAGATATTCAAAAGGATTTGGGAGTGCTTGTGGACAACCACCTCGGTAACAGCGCTCAAAGCCAAGCAGCATCTCCAAAGGCAAGTAAAATATTAGCATGTATTAAGAAGGGTATAGAAGCAAGGGAAGCAAAAATAATTCTTCCACTATCCAAATCTCTAGTACGCCCTCATTTGGAATATGGAGTACAATTTTGGGCACCACTACATAAAAAAAGGACATTTTAGAGTTGGAAAAAGTACAGAGAAGGGCCACAAAACTAATAAGGGGAATGGAGGGGCTAAGTTATGAAGAAAGACTAACCAAATTAAACCTATTTTCTCTAGAAAAAAGGTGTCTAATAGGGGATATGATTACCTTATATAAATATATCCAGGGCAATACAAGGCTTTGTCAGGTGAGCTCTTTGTGCCAAGAGGTTTTCAACTGAGAAGAGGACATCCTTTGATATTAGAGGTAAAAAGTTTTAAAGAAAGAAAAGGGTTCTTCACAGTAAGGGTGCTTAATCTGTGGTATTCTCTACCAAGGGAAGTGGTAACAGATACTTTAAAAAGGAATTGGAAATATTTTTAAATAAAAAGGATATTCAGGGCTATCCTTGATAATTAGAAAGGGGGTATTGATCCAGGGAGGATTCCGGTCACCAGTATCTGGCGTCAGGAAGGAATTTTATGTTTTTTCCCCTTTTGAGACAATTGCCTTGCTCTGGATCAATTAATAATTAACCATTAACAATTCATCTGCATATTGCAGATCAAATGAGATCTAAGAAGGTTGAACTTGATGACTAAATGTCTTTTTTCAACCTCAATTACTATGTACTTTGTAATCATTAATAACAGCAGCTTAGAACAAAAAAAAGTGGAAAAGGGGTTTCTTTCTTGCCACCATACACGTTCCAGAAAATGTACTATCACTGCCTTCATTGATGAAGAAGACTTACTGAAATGTGAACTGTTGCAAATATTTAACCTGTTTTGAAAAAATACTGATATGTCTCCCATTTCCTGTCTAAACACAACATTAGTAACATGAACATATTTGCTATGAGTTCAAAGCAATAATGTGGACAACAAGATGCTGGACCTACTTTCTACCTACAGGTTAATTTCTTCCTAAAATATCCTGTTAGTTCACCGCACTGTTGTGCAATGGATAGGACATTGGTTTTCTAGAATCAGTTGCTTCCCCATTCAAAATGACTGACATAGCATGAACGTTCTGCACCAAAGATGATTTCATTATAGCGCCAATTGTCCAATTATGAATAATAGTTTCTTTACCCAGGCAATTGCAGTGCTTATTAGGAAAAATACAAATTTTGCAATATTTGCAGAAGAAATAGCAAGAACGGATTCTCTGTAACATGCAATGTTTCATGGGAACACTTACAAGGGAATTATATCAGAATTTTTGCAGATTCTAAAGGGTTCCTGTTTTTTTGCTGATGCACTAAAGTGCCCATATTAAAAGGCTTAATCTTATCCTTGGCACCAATTTCAGTGTTTATAAGCTCTTTCATTGTAATGGTGCCCTAATGATTTCACGTTTGCAGTATGGCTTAATTTGTTTCAAGAGGTATAGCTCAATATGCATTCATTTAGTAATATGCATATTTGATTTTATTTAATTTCACTCAGGCAGTGTTAATAATATTACCCTAACTGGTAGTGCTTGACAAGCTCATGTTATTTTAGTATGTCCTATGAAAACATTAAACATAACTGTTTTCAATGGCCTCCTGTGGCCTTTGTAGTCAAATATGAAATTATAATCTTTAGATTTCAAACTGCGTATAACACAGACTTTATTACTTTATAACCTTGTTTTTATAATTTCCCTTAATGTGTTCTGTCTCTCTGCACATTATCCTTTTAAGATATCTATTTTAACAGAGTGATTTTATACATAGTATGACAGAAACCCAACAGGTGCCAATTTAACATGAGTGTGTGGGTGAAAGGGCTAAAATGACTGATAATGTAGCTTGGATAAGCTTTTTTGTGGTTAACCCCTTCACCCACACACCCCTTTAATAGTCACCTACACCCCAAAATCAATAATACAATGCCACCAAAGCAATTTACTACCTATATGGATTACCCAGAACTGTAATAGCCATACAAAACTCCAACTTGATCACAAGGGAAATCTTAACTCTTTATAATCTAGATATCATTTATACAGTAATTTGAGGTTCTTGAGAATTTGAGCTTCTTGAGAAATATTTAGTACAACTGATTATTATTAAAATAATTCAGGAATAGTCACAGAGAAAATTCCATACTTCAATTCTGTTTGCCGGACTGTTTGATTCTGTAGATATTCTTCTGTGGAACTCAGTTTGGTCATGATCATAGCATCCCCATGCATCCATTGCTAGTTCCCCAATCAATGACAAAACAACTTAAACTTTGTGTAGCTTTTAAAAGATTCTTGGGTATAGCCTAACTCCTTCCATTCTATCCAATAGCCATAAATTATATAAGAAGAGTCTGTGCACCACTTACTTGCTGGTACTCCTACCATCCCTTATTCAGAAAGGACATACAGTAGATTGGAATGGATAACCCACCCACTACACAGTTGTTGGAAGTTTTTAACTGCTTCACATATTTGTTTATGACACATATATTGTTACGACTTTTAGCCTACCCACAATTAAAGGCATCTTCAAATTCACAATAGTAGCCTAACATCAATTACTTGGTGAGTTGCTTCCTTCACTCTCCTAACATGAAGAAACAATTACAGCAATATTTTGTATGAAGATTGACAATTTGGTTTTGTTCAAAAGAGCATTGCCTGAAAAAAAGATCAACTTAAAATGTACATTCCTATGCATAATCCATTGCAAGTCTTTATTTATACAGATGCTCGTTTATATTTTACAACAAACAAAACAACTAAGAGCATCCCTTTTAAAACAATTTAGGAGAACTCTGTTTTGTTCCATCTCATTACAATGCCATTTCTTGCAACAAATACAATTCAGTATTTAACTAAAATCTATGAATCTGGAAAAATAATCAGTAAAAGTAGAGGGTGCATTGTACTAGCAGGTTCGTATCTGGTACTTTTGATCCTTACCTAACATCCTGATACAGCTGAATGTATTGACAAATACTTATTTTTGTACTGAAATTAAACAGATTTAGCTTTTGAAGTTCTCATTTTCATGAAAATAAATACTTTTGTAATATTTAAAACCTTTTCACCATTCTGCAGATGATTTTTAGAGCAATGTTAAGACTCTGGTCTAGCAAATTTTAATTAAGATATGCTAGAGCATAGCACCAGCTGAGTTATGAAACTCTGTTGAGAAATAATTATTCAATAGATTGGCAGTTTGCAGCTAACGTTCCCAAATCAAAATCACTACAATCACTGTGAAGTTAAAAGTATTAAAATTAACATTAAAGTATGTTTTTAAACTATTGCTGTATTAATTTTCACACAAGGATGATTAGAAGCAAGCTAGGTAAATATATGCATTCTTCTTCAGTTTAGAAAAAAGTAATGCAGATAAAATGTACTTATAAATTATTGTATATTACATAATTTTTGTGGGAAGTAATTTTTAATCAATGACTGTATTTCCCCTTCCTTTTGGAACCATTTTAAATTATTTATAGCAATTATTTAAATCCATGTACTTTTTTATTCATAACTTGATTAAAGCTCATGAGGGAAGTGATAAATTATTTTAATCTTCTCTAATGAGAGCAAAAGTGAATTTTCTACTGCAAGAGGAAAGATAATATATGAACTGAATTATATCCAGGAATTCACAATAATAATCAAAGAAATAGAAGTGGAAAACACAGATGCAGGTTATGATAACTTGTGGTAAACTAATAAATCAGCATGAAAGGAAGATAGTACCAGAAGTTGGATATAACACTTTAAAAACTTTTATTAAACAGAATAATGATGTACTTGCAATGGCTTAAAACTGAATTTTTGCTCAAGAAAATAGTATTTAGCCGTAGAACTCAGTTTTCTCAAAATGTTAGACTCCACCATTTAAGATGGAAAGCTAAATATTTAAAATCATCCAGCTACCATCATCACTCCCACCTCCCAGGTCCGTTGTCTTGGGGTTCTACTGGACCATGCACTATCTTTCATTCCTCACATACAATCAAACACAAAATCATATCATTTTCACCTAAAAACATCTCCAGAATATGTCACTATCTTACCCAAGACACAAATCAATTCTCTCATCTGTTAGAGTCATCTACCAAACTCAATGATTAAGGTCTGCAGCACCTCCCTTATATCTCTGCTCCTGACTCAATTTGCTCCTGAACCTCATCTCTCTTATCACCTCCTCTCACTCCAGTCTTTAGGGATTTTCTTGTGCTATCCCTACTCTTTGGATCTATTTGCCGCAATCCACAGACTATTTTCCTACCTTACAACCTTCAAAAACTCACTAAAAATGCATACGTTTAAAGAAGCTTACCATCTTCAGGCTTCATATGCACAACACATCTGTCACCCTCCTGTATCACATCCAAACACTTTAGACATTAAGGGCCTCATTCAATGGAAACATTGTAAGTTACTGGAGCCCGTAATGGAGCCCGTAAAGTAATTTGCTATTCAATTGGCGTCTTTTTTTGAGCAGCAAATGGTCTACGGGTTGCGAGCTAAAAATCCCTGTGGTTGTTACAATCAGAACTTACACCCCATCTAAGCCTTTGATCTTTCACGTCCGCAAGAGTTGCGATCGCAAAAATCCCAAATCGCTAAATTCAATTGCTACAATTTCGCAAGCCCCCAAATGTTTTCACACTCGTAAGCGGAAAATGTAGAAGAAAATCCTACGGGTTACCAGATAGGGTTAAAGACATGTCCGTGGCACTGTAAATGCAAATAAAAAACAATACTGCACTGTAAATGACGGGGGAAGTGATGAAAGACATTAGGATATTAGCACAACAGTTTCAAGCTTGCAAATCTCCAATAAAATATTAATTATTTTTATGTTTCATTTTGGGGTTATATTGGTCTCGGGAATCAATGAGTTAATACATATCAGGCCACCCATATGGACTAGAACAGTATTTGCATTCATTTTAATTATTTTGTATTTTGCCGGTTTGTGAGTCCGATCGCGTATGGGACGCTAATAAACGCTAATTGATTGACATGTAATCTCTATCTTATACTGCTGTAATGATGACATTCTCCTTTTCTATTGGCTGTTTCTAAATGGGTAGTTAAGGCCTTGCTTAATTGATCATGTTCACTCTCTGAAATGCTACATACGATTGCATGGTTTACTGTTTGGGTTTCGGCCTGTAATTTGCGGGCTTGTTCCATGGAATTGCTCCATAATTGTAGCAGAGTGCAAGCCTGCAGCAAGCCCGCAGACATACGGCCTGTATACCGTGAGTTGCGGCCTTGCAATTAAATGTGGCTCTAAGTTTGCTGGTTTTCATTTGTGTAAGGTGCTTTTAAAACAAGCATGATGTACCTTAGATTCTAGACTCAGTGACAGGGCCCCCCATTCTTTCTCAATATTAAAATTGTTAAAATTGTTTTGCATTGTACTTAACCCCTGTATAGCACTACAGAATATGTTGGCGTGTTGCAAATATAGGGTAATGATAAAAAAATTATATCCAAATTTATGATTCCCATTTAATGATGTCTGTTGCCTTTGAAGTAGTACCATAACTAATGTTTTGGTAAATTAACACATTGGTTTGGTAATGTCTGATTTTTTTTGTAATATTTGTGTGATTGAAGACGTTTTGGAGCTGACATTTTTGCAAAACATTCAACAAACTTCATCCTTTCCGACATTTTACTTCACTGGTGCTCAAATGTTGGTTCTGCTTTACTGGAACATGTGCAGCAGCGTTGGGAAGACTGGTTATAACAGGATCTTACAGGTTTCTCATTGTCACACTTTTTATTAGGTTCATTATATCTGGGTGACATTTATTTTATTTATTGTCTTTATTCATACAGCAGCACAAACAACTTTTCTTATTAAACGTCTTTTTTAAATAGTTTATAATACACAGAGGGCCTCATTCAATTGCGATTTAGCCAATTGAACAGGGCTCTATGTAAACAGAGAGCTTTTCTTTTTTTTACAGAAGTTTTTAGTTAGTGAACTCTTCTATCCAAAAGCAAGGTCTTCACTAACTAAAAACATTTGTGTTATTATGGCAATTAAAGATATTTTTGGAATCCTATGATTTTTTTTTTTTAAATGGTAAATTACAAGAAGAAAAAATATATTATTAAAGAACTTGCAACGAAAAACTTCTGTAAAAAAAATATGCTCTGTGCTTATATAGAGCCCTATTCAATTGGCCAAATCGCAATTGAATGAGGCCCAGAGTGCTGACTGAGAAATTAATATCTGTCCTACTGAGCTTGTAGTTAACATTTGATATTATACTTTTTACATGAACAGCTAATTACTGGCTTTACTTATGAAATTCACAGATTTAGGACAAGCAAGAAAACAGGAGTTTTTAGTTACTGTATATATTCTACGTTGGTTTGTTCTGTTAAAGAAGTCAGGTTGCAAGTTAATTTACTATTCAATTGTCATCTTTTTGTGGCCTCTGAACAGGTTATGTTATCTTTCACAAGAGTTACGATGGCTAAAATCGCAAATCGCTATTCAATTGCTACAATTCCCCATGGCTGCACTTGTGCTCAAACCGCTGTGGGTCCCTACATTAACCCTTACTGTGGAGTTCCCAGTACGGGACCCCCACAGCATTTAAAGTTTTAATTTCCCGCCTTGCAGGTCCTTTAAGGACCTGCGCTACAATTGTAATTAACCCCCTGCCTAAGATTGACACCATCACTCATGGGGCTCTATACAGACCCACATGAGCCTCGGATTAACCCCATCAGACCCGTAAGGGTCTATATAGACCCTTATGGGACAATAATTAACCCTGACATTAACACTATAAACGCCATGAGGGTCCTCCAGGACCGTCATGACACTAAGCCTTAGCACTACCCTACACTACACTATTATCCACCCTGATAAACTATTAAATCTAAATTAAGCCCCCTCTAAATAATTAACCCCCCTCTAAGTAATAAACCCTATTTAACCCTCACCATACCTAATTAACCCTATCACTAACCACTTAACCCTATCTAGACCCCGTTATCCCTAACTGTGCCTATTTATCCCTAACTGTACCTATTTATCCCTAACTGTACCTATTTAACCCTAACTGTACCCAATAAACCCTAACTGTACTCAATAAAACCCTATCCTATTAATCCCTAATCTATCCTATTAACCCCTACCCTATCCTATTAACCCCTATCCTACCTAATAACGCCTATCCTATTAACCCCTACCCTATCCTATTAACCCCCCTCTACCCTACCCTATTAACCCCTACACTACCTACCTAACCACCCCCAATAAAATCTCTAACACCCCAGTAAGTATAAAAAATAAAAACACCCACATTACAAAAAAAAAAGACTTAAACATGAAATAAAAAATATTACATAAAATAAAAACCACTATTAAAATAAAAAAGACGTACAATCTGTAAAAAAGAAAGGGTTAATGAGTCTACTGACCTGGCCAAAATGCCCCTCCAGCAGTGATCCCCGATGCCCTGGTCTTCACTCTTCTGGGCCAAGAAAGGCCCCTCCATCAAAATCCTGACGTTCTGAATATTTAAAAAGATTATGATTTTAATTGAATGGTACTACCAACAGGGCTCTACATGCATATAGGAACTTAAGCTCCATAGTTTAAATAAACTGCTCATAGTAAAGGTTATCACAAGAATAAATCAGTTTCAATCAGGTGTCTCCTACTACCTCTGACTATGAAGTTTAAAGCAATATATCCAAGAGGTGTTTTACATTTTTGCAAACATGGGAATACCCAAGAAACATCTTGCTAGCAAAAGCATTACTGACTTCTGTAGAACTCCTGTTCCCCAGCAGCTCCCTTCACAAGGATCTGGCTCAGGCCTCTCGGAAACTTCTGATAATGAGGAGGGATCAGATCACATCTCACAACAAATGGAGTTGGCAGATTGCTCATTGCCAAAAATAGAAAAAAAACCTGAGCAGCGAAATAGCTCTTCACAAGTCATCAGGCCACAGAAAACCTAGACAGAGGTTAAAAGGAACAAACTACCCAGTGAAGTGGCTGGAACTTCATCATCTGGTTTAAGGAGACAAAGAGACAACAGGGAACTCAACTCAAAATGATAGTTCTTTACATGTTAACTGTATCATAAGGACCCTAACAAGGGAACAAGGGTGATGTTTTGGTCTTCTTCTGTCGTCAAAAATAGGAAGGGGGTGAACTTTGAACTTAATTCACTAAGAAGATCCGATTTTGGGATTTATTCAAGACCTAGAAGTTACATTAAATGTTTGGAAGTTCTGTTGGGCAGCGACTTGCTGGATATCTGGAAACTTACGTAAAAGGGTTCAATATATATATATTCTTGTGATATGTAATTTTTATACAAAGGAAAGTGAAATTAGAAATATCCCTGTAAAGGCTAATTATTGAGTTATATTGTTATTGCATGTTTCCCTGGTGTGAAGCCAGAGAGGTAACCAAATTGGTTATGGTAGTTAACGTTAAAGAAAATTTGCTCCCTTTAGGGAATAGGAGGGCCAGTTTGATTTTAGCCCGCCACCCTAAACATTGGAGATCTCGCAAGAGATATGGGAGAAAAAGTAAATGTTATATGAATATTATTTTTATAAATGTTATTATGTTTGTGTTTTGTTTGTTATATCTAATATCCATGATACCTTTGCTTGGCATTCAGGATGTCTGTGCTGTTGAGGAGTCTGTTTCTGACACCCACTCAATAGCCAAATGACAGACACATATACTTTCTTTAACCCACAACGTAAGAGGCTTTAATTCCCCTTTGAAGAGGAGGAAAGTCTTTATTTTCTACAAATGCTTTTAACCTGCAGTGATCTTCTTACAGGAGACTCACTTTGCTAATTTGAAGGTTCCTACCTTTTTATATACAACTACCCAGCATACTAAACATGTAATCAGAAAACCAAGAAAGCAATTTACACACCTACCACTGCCCTGCATAATACATTTTTAAAACTCCTAACTTGCTTAGACTATCTGGGTAAAATTATTCTAGGAGGCGACATTAATTTAGTTATACACCCGCATCTGGATAGGTCAACAAGTACATCAGAAGTCAGATAATAAAACAAAATAAAGGTCCTCTTGCAGCAATTAGGACTAGTTGATGCCTGGAGGGGACACCACCCTGAGGAGAGGGAATATACTTATTTCTCCTGTACTCACAGTACCTACTCAAGAATTGACACACTATTAATTGGAGCAAAGTTATATGAACCATCTAATGATCCCATGCCCAAGTTCAAATAGAAAAGGAACTTAAATGATATTTTCTTGAAAATGCTATTCCAGAAATGGAGATGGGCTGGGCCTCGGCAACCCATAAAGCCTATATAAGAGACACATTCATTAAAATAGCATCTGTTTATAAGAAAAAGCAAAAACTGTGTAGAAACTGAATTATTGCAGGAATTTCAATTAGAAAAGTTGAATCAGCATAAACAATAGTATAATGAGAGATAGGATTAATAAAAAAAGAATTGAGCTGGACGAAGTGCTATCAGAAAAAACGGAAAAGGCCACCAGGAGAACTGGCCATAGATTTTATGACCAGGTTTACAAACCTTCGCCCATGCTTGCTACAACACTTAGATCTCAGCAAAATAAAACACATATTCTTCAAATAAAAACTCAAGAGGGAAAGCTTAGTATGGACCAATCTAAAATTAGAGAAACCTTTTTGAAGTATTATCAGAGTATATACTCCTCCCACACTACATCTAGCGAGTTTGAGATTCTTGATTTTTTAAATAAATATGACTTACCTTCAATAACAAACAAAAAGTTGGAAATGCCTAATGTGGAGGTATCAGATGAGAAGGTTTGTGAAACTATTAAAAACTTGAAGCTTGGGATATCACCAGTACCGGATGGGTTCTCAAATATATATTATACAACTTTTGCCGACATTTTGGTTCCTTACTTAAGAAGCTTATTCAATGATATTTTGCAAGGTAAGCAAATGCCCCCTGAGTTAAAACAGGCGACTCTTACCGTTTATCCAAAAGCAGGCCGGGATCCCTTGCAGGCAAAAAAATATTGCCCAATTTCTTTATTGAACGGGGATGTAAAGATTTTGGCGAAACTAATGTCTGTCCGAATGTCTAATTTTCTGCCCAGATTGATCCATAAGGATCAAGTAGGCTTTGTTCCCTTTAGGCAAGTGGGGGATAATATTAGGAGGATACCTAATATTTTTTACCTTGGTATGTGCGCAGGTACTCCACTGTGAACTCTTGCGCTGGATTTAGAGAAAACATTTGATATGATTGAATGGCCTTATCTACATGCTATATTGACTAAACTAAGAATTAAGAGGAATTTTGTGAATCTGCTTACAACTTACAATAAAGACCCGATATCACATCTTAACTTACCTGGTGAATCCTCAGAGTTTGTAAAAATCCAAAGGGGGACAAGACAGTGGTGCCCTTTGTTTGAACTATTAATTGCTCTTGCCATCGAGCCCCTAGTGCAGGCCATTTCCAAGATCCAGGGAACTACAGTTGTTTTGTACCAGTTTAAATATTGTCTGTTCGCAGACAACATTTTGTGTACACTCACGGATCCACTAAATTCCATACCTGCTTTAATGGAGGTTTTAGTGGTATTTAGGAAGATATCAGGTCAGCAGGTGACTATGGAAAAGACTGAGATTATAGGAACCCGTTTGTCTGGACAGACATTGGCTTTCCTCCAAAGAAATTTGGAGGAGCTGGCTTAGTTCGAGGTATACTATTTCTATAAACTAACATTCCATTAATATATATTTCATGGAATAGGGGGCCATTTGGGACGGGTATGCTTGGGGGGCTCCGGGACAGACTCTGATATTGGACCATCTTGGACAAGATTTGGACTCGCTCTGTGGCACAGACAGGCCTTGGGTGAGGAGGTGGAGGTATACCATATCTGAAAATCGGTATTTATTTCAGCAACGGCCATTTTGGTGTCTTTTCAATCTCAATTTATTATTTTCTTATTTTGTTGAGAGAAAAAAAGTGGTGGAGTCGCATTAAGATGTGTTAGACAAAATTGACAATATTTTATGGATGTATTGTTTCTCATACTGAATCTTGTGATATGTATTGATAATGTCAATATCCAAAAATACCATCTTTTGTGACCAAAAAAACGAATGAAGTAAAAAAAATGAAGACTTATAGTGTTAACGTCAAGGTTAATTATTGTGCCATAAGAGCATATAAAGACCCTTATGGGGCTGATGGGATGATTTAGAGGCTCATGGGGGTATAAGTGAGTGATGGAGTTAATTGTAGGCAGGGGTTAATTACAATTGTAGCTCGGGTCCTTTAAGGACCTGCGAAGCTGAATAATTACACTTTAGATGGGTTAATGTAGGGACCCTGCGGGAGTCCCTATGCTGTCCCCACAGCATAGAGGGGTTAATATTAGGTGCCGCAGGGGTACTTACAGTACCAGGATTAACTATTTGTGTGCCGCAGGTCCTTTAAGGACTTTTAAGGTCCCTTAGGGACCCACAAGGTTGTATATATGAATTCTAAATGCTGTGGGGGCCACAATCGGGTTAATTTAGGGACCCTGCACTCCACATCATAGAAGGTTAATGTTAGGTGTCACAGGGTACTTACAGCAGGGGTTAACTATTTTATCTGGCGCAGGCCCTTTAAGCACCCATAGCGGGTATTTACATTTTTTAATGCTGCAGGGTCAAGATTGGGACCCCTGCAGCAAGGGGTTAATGTGGGGACCCTGCAGGGGTCCTAATGGGGACCCCTGCATCATGGGATTCATGTGGGGACCCTGCAGGGGTCCCAATGGGGACCCCACAGCAATGTTTCCTTTAGTGAGCCTGCAGGTTTGATTGCAATCATGATGACTGTCTCATTTTCTATTGGCTCTGTCTAAGCAGTAGCTATGGGCTATGTGCAAGCCCTGCTCTGCTCACATATGGAATCAGGGTTTACGATTTTGGATCTCGTGCAGTGAGTTGCGGCCTTGTTCGATTGAATAGCACCGGAAGTGTAGCACTGGCTTGCAATTGTATGTGGCTCTAATTGATTTTTGTTTAAACTCCATGTTTTACTGATGTCATGATGACTGTCTCATTTACTATTGGCTCTGTCTAAAATGTAAATGATGTGCTTGCCTAATTGATCATGATCATGCCCTGAAATGCTAGGTACAGGTTCATGGTCTGCGTGTTGGGGCTGTGAGTCTGTAATTGCGGGCTTGAGTCAATAAATACATCTTTAACTGTAACAAATTTCTAACTCGCAGGTATACAGGCAATGTGAAGGTAATTACAGGCTTGGAATTAAATAGGGGCCTTAATCTTCAGTTATTTGTTATTCTTCAAAGTTTGAGGTTTATCATGTCCAAGTTCTTCCAGTAAACATACTGTAAATATTAGACTTCGTTGGTCTGTTTCTATAACTACAAACATATTAACTTTGCACACAAATATTTTGCAATCCATAATATTAATGGCATTGATTACAACAATACATTTCCCACTTTAAAGTCATTTAAATAAGGTTCATTTAAAGCTATATATGCTTTTACCAACTTGTTTATTACTTATGAAGTTCATGATTAGCGGCTACAAAAAATGGGCCTCTTTGTTATGAGTAAAATGCAAAACAAGATGTTCTTGTGACTATAAATAAAATGTTTCAGGAAGAAGAATTAAGGAAGAGTGGAGAAGCAAAGTACGCACATTTGAGTGATGAACTTCACGTATTAATTGAAGTGTTTGCTCCACCGGGGGAAGCTTATTCACGCATGAGTCATGCATTGGAAGAGATTAAAAAATTCCTTGTTCCGGTAAGTGTCATGCATTTGTCAATTTACTTTAAAAGCTTACAGTGTTACTGTTAGCCTCACCTCTTAAGTGTGACAGATGTAGAATAGCTGTAATTTGATGGCACATCATTTACTAGAAGCATTATGAAATATTCAATATCCTAAATGTCTTATGGTATACATATCTCCTTTGTTATGAACAAAGAATACGTATTCCCTCTGTGATGTGCATCAAATGTAGACACTTAGATAAGCATACACAAAAAGAAAGCACAACTTGTTTAAAATAAACATTGTAGGTATATGTTATGCTAATTGAGACTAATTGCCTTGTCTGTATACTGATGCCTGCCTGGATGGGTCTTAAAGAGAGGTTTGTGAACCGCTGCTCTGGAATATTGCTCATCAAGCAGGGCCCCATTGTAAAGCTTTCTCATTTGCTCCTATGAAACACACATATGTAATTATTATTAGAATTTATATTAATTTGCCCACAACATGGAAATTAAGTACTGTAGCTATCCACATGTATAGTGATAGATAGATAGATAGATAGATAGATAGATAGATAGATAGATAGATAGATAGATAGTTAGATAGATGGATAGATGGATAGATGGATAGATGGATAGATGGATGGATGGATATAAGTTTCTAATCTGCACATAACTTGAAATCATTTCAGAACCAGACTCTGACTTACTTCATCACCTTTTCATATTGCTACATACAGCTGATGATTTGTTAAAGGCTGACTTTCACCCTCTATGGAGTAACAGTGACCTTAAAGAGTTAGACAGTTTAATGGATTTTACTTATCCCAGAAGCAGAGATAAAATATTTCAGAATCAAAAAACTTTAACCCTTTCATGATTCTCAACAATCAAGGTGCAGTGAAAAAAAAACACACCACACGATGACATAATTATTTAAAAACAGGAATAGTTATATCTAGTAGATTAGAATATACCTGTACTCGTACACACACATTGTGGGATGAAAGAAAGAAGAGAAAATACAAACATGTTTAATGTGTATTATATATATTAATATATGTTTAGAATTCCATTTTATATGAATTCTTCTTTTGTACATATCTTGGAATTACTACAGGATTAAGCTTGCAGTAATTGTGTGTTTTTTGTTTAGCCTTGATTTTCCAGTATGATTATACTATTCCTCTTTAACATGCTGAACACATTTCTGTGTAACATGACTTCTACCTGCGAAACATTACTCATTGCTCCAGTGGCAACGCTCCAAAAAAGGGTCTCTGAAAAATAATCTTCGTTGCCCTTCAGTCTTTTACTCAGGGCAGTAGGAGAACCCTTGTTCTGACATTTTACTGTGAATAATTGGTGCTTGTAAAATTTATTGTTTCTAGCCTCCATTACTTTGGCCTACTGGAAGCAAAGAGAAAAGGCATATACATGCAATATCTTTCATTCTGTGATTTAACACTAGTTTCCCCATTAACCCAGACCATTAGGATTTTACAGAAGTTCAGGATACAGTTAGATAAAAAGTACTAAACAGTTATTGTAACATGAAATAAGAGCATACGCATAGTAAACCCTAGCTCAAATAAAGCAAATAGCATTAGAAAAACAATACAAAATACACTATGATACATATAACAATAAAAAAGGATGTGATCACAATAACACACAATTTTCATTTAAATTTAAGTAAGAGGAAAATCAAAATGACTTTTTCCCTAATGGATGATCAAACAAATAATAACCATTCAATCAGTTCTGATACATTTTTAGTTTGGAACTGGTATTTTTAAAGCTTTAAAAGTGTGGGTAGAATTGCTTTTATATCATTTCAACAAAATATTCATTTTGGTACACTTCTTACTTCTGCTGATATTTCCTTATTCAGTCTGCTGGGATAGCTTAATCACTGCCAAATTGAAGAATATTGTATAAACAAATCTGAAGAAAGACTGGAGGGATTACAATCTAGATGTAAAACAATTAAGCCTTTTTGTTTGCTGTCTTTTTTAATTTTGATGAAGTGATTAAAGTATACATATGCAAAACTAATCAATAAAAACAATATTTCTTTTTAGAAACTTTTCTGAGTAGAGACCTTAACTCTGACTGATTGGCTGCTGCCCTACTGAATTATATTTGTTCATACCTTATAGATTGTTTTATCTCTGTAATTTGCCTATTGTACTCTCTCTAACTTACTACTTCAAGATTTTTCCAAGGCTTCCCAAGTCAGAGCATAGTTCTATACACATATGTATATGGTCTGTTTAGTTATAAAAAAATAAACGTGAATTATTAAAAATGTTCTCCCTCGCACTTCCCCCTTCTTTATCTCCCCCTTCCTTCTCTCTCTGTTTTCTCTCTCTCACCCCCCCCCCCTTCTCTCTCCAACCCTCATTCTCTCTCTCACCCTCATTCTCTCTCTCACCCTCATTCTCTCTCTCACCCTCCTGTTTTGAACAGAAAGGCCCACTGGACTGTTTGGGGTTCATCAGTTATTATATGTGTGGTCAGAAGGTACTAACAACTTGCTTAACAGTTATATCTGGGATATTCAAAGGGTTAAATAATTTGAAATAATTTATATGGCCTGCGATCGGCCACGTGTGAAAGCTCTGGCTTTAGTCATGAAGGGGGGAGCTAGTTTTATGGCTCTGTAAGAGGAGAAAAAATGTATAATGAGAACAAGAAAGCCATGTGGGTGAGGAGGGTAGCAAGCTATTCACCTAGGCGGATGGGATAGAACTGGGAGGAAGTCTTTGGTGTTTTGTGTCATCTTTCTGTTTTTTTATATATCTCTGTAACAATAAAGAAGTGGGCAGTCTGATTTTGGACACACAAAATAAAGGTGGTGTCGAAGTCTGCTTGTACTAATCAAAGGTACATGGTGTGTGATACTTAGATCCTAAGAAAAGGGGTCTGATGGTGCCTGTCTCATCAGAAATGATGCCATCATCTGAAGAGTGTGCTGGTGTCGAGATCTGAACAAAAAGTTATGACCCGTAGAGAGAGAGAGAATTGGGGTGAGCGTAGTACCCCCAAATCAGGCAGGCGTAACAGCTGGTGGCTTTTTTTTGTTTAGTGCCAGAGTTGAAATTACAATATGGCACACTTTGCTTACGTGCACACTTTGCTTACGTACTTCCAACACAGCTACTCCAGATCCCAGATAAATATGTCATCTGGATACTTGTATCCCCTATGCTGTGAGAGCTCTTATAAACTATCCCTGACATCTTGCAAAATAAACAATACTGTGTTACAAGTGTCTTTAATGGGTAGCATTAGCAGAAACTACCTTTTCCCCTTAAAAATATTTTATTTAAACATATTTATTTTTATTTTAAATCAGGCTTGAGCTTACTAGTTACATCCATAAACATCCTATATTATTTATCTATCTGTGGGATATAGCATCAGAGATCCCTATTTTTGGGGGCCATTTTCCTCACTGAGTTCTTTGTTCCCTGGTAAAATGTTGGCAGTGTTATTAGATACAATTTGTGTCGTATATGTGTTTGTGTAATAGCACTTATACAGCACTGTGTGAATGTATGTGCATAGCAGTTGGTTTGTCCATACATAGTACAATTACAAATTATTATAATATTAACATAAGGATATACAAGTGTTACTATATATGAGATAAACCGTAAAATAATGTTTTCATTTTATACAGACAAGGGAGATTTTTTTAAATATGTATGATATATACAGTGCCTTGCAAAAGTATTCACCCCCCTTGACATTTTTCATGTTTTATTGCCCCACAACCTGGAATTAACATGGATTGTTTGAGGATTTGCATAATTTAATTTACAGAACATGCCCACAACTTTGAAAATGTTTTTTTTATTGTGAAGCAAACAACAAATAGGACACAATAACAGAAAAAAGTCAATGTGAATAACTATTCACCCCCCTAAAGTCAATACTTTGTAGAGCCAACTTTTGCGGCAATCACAGCTCCAAGTCGCTTTGGATAAGTCTCTATGAGCTTGCCACATTGTCCCACTGGGATTTGGCCAATTCCTCCTTGCAAAACTGCTCCAGCTCCTTCAAGTTGTGAACAACAATCTTTAAGCCTGACCACATATGTTCTATTGGATTGAGGTCTGGGTTTTGACTAGGCCATTCCAACACATTTACATGTTTCCCCTTAAACCACTCAAGTATTGCTTTAGCAGTGTGTTTGGGGTCATTGTTCTGCTGGAAGGTGAACCTCCGTCGTAGCCTCAAATCACGCAGAGAGTGGTACAGGTTTTGCTCAAGAATATCCCTGTATTTAGCACCATCCATCTTTCCCTCCACTCTGACCAGTTTCCCAGTCCCGGCTGCTGAAAAACATCCCCACAGCATGATGCTGCCACCACCATGTTTCACTGTGGGGATGGTGTTCTTTGGGCGTTGGGTTTGCACCAGACATAGCGTTTTCTTTGATGGCTGAAAAGTTACATTTTAGTCTCATCAGACCAGAGCACCTTCCTCCATTCATTTTGGGAGTCTCCCACATGCCTTTTCACAAGCTCAAAATGTGCCATTTTGTTTTTTGCTGAAAGTAATGGCTTTCTTCTGGCCACTCTGCCATAAAGCCCAACTCTATGGAGCGTACGGCTTATTGTCATCCTATGTACAGATCCTCCAGTCTCTGCTGTGGAACTCTGCAGCTCCTCCAGGGATACCTTAGGTCTCTGTGCTGCTTCTCTAATTGATGCCCTCCTAGCCCGGTCAGTGAGTTTTGGTGGGTCGCCGTCTCTTGGCAGGTTTGCTGTTGTGCCATGTTCTTTCCATTTGGTTATGATAGATTTGATGGTGCTCCTGGGGATCATCAAAGATTTGGATATTTTTTTATAACCTAAGCCTGACTTGTACTTCTCAACAACATTGCCCCTTACTTGTTTGGAGAGTTCCTTGGTCTTTATGGCAGTTTTTGGTTAGTGGTGCCTCTTGCTTAGGTGTTGCAGCCTCTGGGGGCTTTCAAAAAAGATGTGCATATGTAATGACAGATCATGTGACACTTAGATTGCACACAGGTGGACATCATTTCACCAATGATGTGACCTCTGAGGGTAATTGGTTGCACCAGAGCTTTTTATGGGCTTCATAACAAATGGGGTGAATACATATGCACATGCCAATTTTCTGTTTATGATTTCTAAAAAATAGTTTTATGTATATATTTTTCTTATTTCACTTCACCAACTTAGACTATTGTGTTCTGATCCATCACATAAAATTCAGATTAACAAAACATTGAACTTAAGGCTGTAATGTAACAAAATAGGTAAAAAGTCATGGGGGGTGAATACTTTTGCAAGGCACTGTATTACTTGCTGAAATACTCTAGCAAAATATTGGTGCCATATTCTCAGATTTTGTAACACAATAGGCACTTTTTCAGAGCTTCTTTGCAAAGATCAACCTGTCGTAACCAGAACAATCTTATTCAAATTTTTTGCTCTTTGTAAAAAATGGTGCCAATATACAACAGTTGATTTAAGATATGTTCTCCTTGTCTCTAGTGCCAGTATTCAAATTTAATTGGCAATTATTTTCATGTATCTTTTAATTAATCAAAGTTATGTTTTAGCATTATTCCCTCTGTTTGTGAGTGCACTAGTTAGAAGTATTTTACTTTTTCTTTTCAAATTTGTAATTCTACTATAATAGGCTTAATTTTTGTTGCACCGGTAATACAATAATTACCTATGACTTATATGAGAATAATGTAAAGACAACCAATTCATTAAGAATGTGTCCATATATAGTACACATGTGTTTTTATATCTTTGCGTACATTTAAATAATTGTGAGAAACATATATATGTCAATGATTTCATAAAGTAAGGAAAAATTGTTTCTTAAGAGAAAAAAAAAGGATTTTACATTTCTTAATCAGATTTTGCAATATTGATTGGAGTGAATGGCTAGAGTTTTTATTAGTTTACAAAATAAATATATTTATTATTATGTAAAATATATGGCACCAATTAAATATGTTAACTAAATTATACTCTAAGATAAATGAGATACCAGTTGGTTGCAACAAAATGGGGCTACACTGCCGTCTCCAAAAAATTTGGAAGAACTACAAAAGAGGTGGGAAAAAATGTTAATAAAGCCCCAGGTCCTGATGGAATACATCCATGGGTACTGAGGGAACTGGGTTCTGTAATAGCCAAACCCTTATATCTAATATTTCAAGATTCACTCAACACTGTGTCGCGTCTAGAGGACTGGAGAAAAGCAGATGTGATACAAATCTAATTCATTTCTATTAGGAGGTTAGTAGCAACTCAGATCAAGGCAACTCAGTGGATTTTGCAAAGGCTTTTGATACAGTGCCACATGGAATACTATTGGGCAAACTAAGGAATACAGGAATTGCAGTAACTATCTGCTCATGGATTGGGAGCTGGCTAAAAGACAGGAAGCAAAGGGTTGTTGTAAATGGAACATACTCAGATTGGACTAATGTAGTAAGTGAGGTTTCTTAGGGTTCAGTATTAGGTCCTTTCCTTTTTAACATATTTATTAATCACTCAGAAGTAGAACTGGAATGTATTATTCCATTTTTGCTGATGACACTAAGTTAAGCAAGGTAATTACATCAGAAATTCATGTACTTTCCCTCTAAAGCGATTTGCTGAAATTAGAGAATTGGGCAACTAAATGGCAGATAAGATTTAATACGAATAACGTTATGAATTTGGGAAAGAAAAATAGCCATGGAAAAGATAACCTTAAGGGAACAAATCGAGGGGTATCTAATATTAAAAGGGATTTTGGAGTACTTGTGGACAACCACCTAGGTAGCAGTGCTCAATGCCAAGCATCAGCTGCAAACGTAAGTAAAATATTAGCATGTATTAAGAAGGGTATAGAAGCGAGGGCAGCAAATATAATTCTGCCACTATACAAATCCCTAGTACCCCCTCATTTGGAATATTGAGTACAATTTAGGGCAACACTTCATAAAAAGGACATTTTAGAACTGGGAAAAGTACAGAGAGGAGCAACAAAACTGATAAGGGGAATGGAGGGGCTAAGTTTTGAAGAAAGACTAACCAAATTAAACTTATTTTCTCTAGAAAATAGTCACCTATGATTACCCTATATAAATACATCCAGGGTCAATACAAGGCTTTGGCAAGTGAACTTTTTGTGCCCAGAGGTTTTCAACTGACAAGAGGACATCCTTTGAGGTTAGAAGCAAACATGTTTCACCTCCTCCCTATCCTTTTCACAGTAAGGGTGGTTAAACTGTGGAATTCTCTATCAAAGGAGGTGGTGACAGTGGGTTTGATAGATAACTTTAAAAAGGGATTCGATATATTTTTTAACTAAAAAGGACATTCAGGGTTATTGTGGTCAGTTAGAGAGGGAAAATTGATCCAGGGAGGACTATGATCACTAGTATCTGAGGTCAGGAAGGAATATAATTTGTTTCTCCTTTTGAGACAATTGCCAAGTTTCAATGGGGTTTTGTCTGTTTGCCTTCCTCTGGATCAATTAACAATTAATCAGCATATTGCAGACCAGAAGAGATCTAAAATGGTCTTTTTTCAACCTCAATTACCATGTAACTATGTAATTCCTAGTCCTGAAACAATGTAATTACACCACATTAAAACTCTTGCTGCTTCAAGCTATTAAAACAAGAACAATAATATTTATAGGGCCCATATGTTCTAGAAGAATCAATAAGGTCTGAAACCTAATATTGAAAAACCTCAGACAATGGTTATTGGAACTTGAATGCCAATTAACTGTGATTGAATTGTGATACTTAGAATCACACCTTAGACATGTTTATCATGTACAGATGTTGTTTTTTTAATATATGCAATTTATTTTCACAATAAAATAACAAAACTGTTACATTCTTTCTCACTGCAATAAATAGCTAAGCTGCTGTCAAATCTGGATAAAGTGATAAATTAAAAATAATAAATTACTAACATTCAATGCTTGTTCCTATTAAAATTAAAGCAATTATATATTTCATAACCAGAAATTATTTCAAGATTATATATTTGTGTGTTTGTTTGTAGAATATGTATTAATCAAAATATTAATGCAATTAATATAAATATACTGTATGTATATGCAAATTATTATTGAAGATGGGAAAACAAAATATATCATCTATTATAATCGATGGATAGATAGAAAGAGAGGCACAAACACAGTTTGAAGGTTGAAAGCAAGAATAATTATTATTATTATTACTAGTATTATTATTATTATTATTATTACTATCATTAATATTATTAGCCTCTATTTATATAGTGGCAACATATTCTGTAGTGCTAAGTACAGGGAATATAATGAGTATATAAGACAAATGGGACAATAGATGCGTACTGGTACAGGTGTAGAGTTGCCCTGCTCTCATAACAGCTTACAATATAAGTGGGTTAAAGGTATTAGACACACAAATTGTTTGTTGTCCAATGAGGCAGTAGGAACTGTGCATATGAGGTAGTTACTGTCATGTTTGAATTCTTTTTGTTAGGAACCAAGCTAGTAGGCTTATTTGAATAAATTAGTTTTCAGTGAGGGATTTAAATAGTGAAGTATGGGAGAGTAAGACAGAATGGGGTAGAGAATTCCACAGGGAGGGGGCTGAAACAGGAA
Source organism: Discoglossus pictus (assembly GCA_027410445.1). Taxonomy (NCBI): domain Eukaryota; kingdom Metazoa; phylum Chordata; class Amphibia; order Anura; family Alytidae; genus Discoglossus; species Discoglossus pictus. Next base: position 286,686,494 of record CM050165.1, read on the forward strand.
CATCTTGAAGATGGGAATGTGAAGAGACGGTGAAAGGTGACCAGAGATATATGTGGTGAGGGCAATTAAAAGGGTATCTGCAGATTAGATCCATGTAAGAGGGTCCAGCATTGTTGAAAGCTTTGTAAGTGTACTAATGGGTATGGGAAGCCAGTGAAAGTGAGCAGCAGATGAGAAACATCTGGTTAGATATATGAACATGGCAGAGGTATTGAGGAGGACTGGAGAAGGGGAGAAACTAGTAAGGAGAAGGCCAATTAGGCGTGAGTTGCAGTAGTCTATGGAGGAAACTTTCACTAAATGAATAAGGATTTTGGTTGATTCTTGTGTGAGAAAAGTACTCGTTTTGGACATGTTTCACAGAGGCAGGATTCGATAAATGATCGACAGAGAAATGATACTGGAAACCAAGAGATATTATTAGTTTGCCAAGGGGGGCAGTGTAGATTTGAGAAAAGAAAGGGACCCATAACAGATACTTGAGGTACAACAGCAGTAAGTGGTGATGAGGTGGATCTCAAATACATAACACTAAAGGTGTTAGATAGATGAGATTGGAACCAGGAGAGTGTAGTGTTACAGAGGCCAAGGGAGCTGAGGGTCTGGAGAAGTAGTGAATATTCAGTTGTGTCAAAGTTAGCAGGTAGGAATAGTCGATAGGCTCGGAGAAATATCACTTGCAACAAATTGAAGAATGAATGAGAGAAGAGGTGGGCATGGAATTTATGGAATTGCTTCTTTTTTGTTTAATTGGGGTGTAGAGCTATATATTACATTGAGAAAATAAATAAGCTTTTGTGAGCAGATATGGAGGGAAGAGAGAATAGATGGTAAGATATGATTTTTGTGTGAGTTGTTGTAGGGAAGGGAAGAGGCTGTGACTTTTATTAGCATTGGGGTGTTAGAGAATATCAGGAGCCAAAATGAATTGATAATGAATGTATACTTTTTCTGTTGTTCTGTTGCATGCTGTTTTCCTCCACAAAGCTCTTAAAAATCTTTATTAAACACTTGTAAATATATCACTGAGAAAAAGCGAACCCATCTCTGCCATGACTTACAAGCAATAGATGTATTTCTGTTCCATGAAGGATTCTTAAGTGCATGCAGCCTGGACTGATAGTTGTTATAAGGCCAGGGGCATAGGAAATGGGGGAGATTGGAGGGACAAATCCCCCCCAGAAATGGGAGGTGAGGAGGATAAGGAGGAGGATGTATATATATATATATATATATATATATATATATATATAGTACATTTGTATTCACATTTGAATGTCTAAAACAAGTTAAAAAAAAATCTTGCCTCTTGCTTTTCTGGGAAGATGAGCAGGGACATACAAATGTGTGGGCATAAGTTTAAGGAAGCCATGTTTATATATATATATATACCACCCTTACTTTGAAGAACCCTTTTCTTTCTTTATGGTGGAATCTTTTTACTTCTAACCTCAAAGGATGTCCTTGTGTCAACTGAAAACCTCTTGGCACAAAAAGCTCCCTTGACAAATCTTTATACTGACCCTGGGTGTATTTATATAGGGTAATCATATCCCCTCTTAGATGCCTTTTTTCTAGTGAAAATAGGTTTAATTTGGTAAGTCTTTCTTCATAACTTATCCCCTCCATTCCCCGTATTAGTTTTGTTGTCTTTCTCTGTACTTTTCCAGTTCTAAAATGTCCTTTTTATGAAGTGGTGCCCAAAACTGTACTCCATATTCCAAATGAGGGCGTACTAGGGATTTGTATAGTGGTAAAATTATATTTGCTTCCCTTGCCTCTATACCCTTCTTAATACATGCTAATAGTTTATTTGCCTTTGCAGCTGTTGCTTGGCATTGATAACTGTTATGTAGGGGGTTGTCCACAAGCACTCCCAAATCCCTTTTAATATCTGATATCCCTAAATTTGTTTCATTAAGTTTATAAATTGCATGGTTATTTTTCCTTCCCAGATGCATAACGTTACATTTAATCATATTAAATCTCATCTGCCATTTAGTTGCCCATTTCTCCCTTTGGAGGGAAAGTACATCATTTTCTGTTTTAATTACCTCGCACACATTAGAGGACCTAATATCGAGCCCTGAGGAACCCCACTTACCACATTAGTCCAATCTGAGTATGTTCCATTTACAACAACCCTTTGCTTCCTGTCTTTTAGCCATCTCTCAATCCATGTGCATATATTTACTGCAATTCCTGTATCCCTTAGTTTGCACAATAGTCTCCCATGTGGCACTATATCAAAAGCCTTTGCAAAATCTAAAAAGACTACATCCATTGAGTTGCCTTGATCCAAGTTCCTACTAACCTCCTCATAGAAACTAAATAAGTTTGTTTGACATGACCTTGTATATTATCCCTTATTAACCCTTCTAAAAGCTTTCCAACTACAGAAGTGTGGCTTACAGGTCTATAATTCCTCGGATTTGCTTTTCTCCAGTCATCTGGTAAAGATCTTGTGTTGAGTGAATCTTGAAAAATTACATATAATGATTTAGCTATTACAGATGAAAGTTCCATCAGTACTCTTGGATGTATTACATCAGGTCCTGGAGCTTTATTAACATTTCTTTTTTCCAACCTCTTTTGGACTTCTTCCTGCTTCAACCAATTATTTGGTGAAGGTAGTGTAGCCCCATTATGGTGCAGTGACCCGAAGAAAAGAACCAATTTAGCAAATCTGCCTTTTCCTGTCTAATTATCAGACGGCCTGTGTCACATTGTAATGTTCCTATATCTTCCTTTCTGGCCTTCTTCCCATTGAAATACTTAAAAAATATTTTAGGGTTAGTCTTACTCTCCTTTGCAATTAATTTTTCCTTTTTTCTATCTCAGCCAGTCTAATAGCCCTTTTGCAAGCCTTGTTGATTTCCTTGTACTCACGTAAAGCAGTCTCTGTCCCCTCTTGTTTGTATAATTTAAATGCCTGTTTTTTTACTCTATATCTTGATCTTTAAATCATTGTTAAGCCTTGTTAAATGTAATTGACTCCATTTACTTTTATTCCCAAATGGTATATGCAGAAGTGTGAGTATATTTATTACGGATTTAAATGTTGTCTATTTATGTTCCGTACTCTACCTATCAGTTCTTTGTCCCAGTCTATACTTTATATTGTTGCCCTTAGACCGTTAAAATCTGCCCTTTAAAAAATTCGGAGTTTTTGTTGACCCCTTACCGTTTTGTTTATTTAATTCAATCTCAAATGAGACTGTGTTGTGATCACTGTTTCCCAAAGGTTCCCTATTTCAACATTTGATACTATATCAATAATATTTGTGATGACTAAATCTAAGATAGCTTCATTTATAGTAGGCAACAATTTGAATCTTTTCTTTGAACTTCCTCCTGCAAAGAGTCACCCACAAGGCCCAAACTTATATGCAATTTTAACGCAGGCAAAAACACTCCCCTCTCACCTGCACACAGGAAAGAAAACACACTTAACTTCTCTGAGTAAATTAGATACTTTCTTACCTTACCAATGCTGCCCTCCACTTACTGGGGTGAGGAGGGGCCTTGGCAGGCCAGAGGGCCTCAGGGGCTGCAGAGGTCTGCGGGGGCCTCAGGAGCATGCAAGAACCGAGGGGGCCACAATGGCCAAGGGAGGCTACAGAGGTCCACCGGGGGCCACAGGGGCCTGCAATGACTGAGGGTGCACAAGGGGCCTGAGGGAGGACACAGGGGGTCACAGGGGGCTGAGGGAGGACACAGATGTCCGCGAGGGGCCACAGGAGGGTGAGGGAGAACACAGGGGCCTGAGGGAGGCCACAGAGGTCCGCGAGTGGCAACAGGAGACTTTGGGTGGAACACAGGGGGCCACAGGGCCTGCAGGGGATACATCTAATGGGCTTGTGGGGGGCCATAGTGGGCCAAAAGTGGCTGCAGGGGCCAAATTGGACCCACGGGGCCATAGAGACTTCAGCGGGTACTGTGGGTCACTGGGTCTTGTAGGGGGCCACAGTGGTCCATAAAGGGGCTGCAGGGGCCACAGGGCCCCCGGGGGGTCTGCAGGGCCATAAGGTGTTGTGAAGGCCACTGGAGGCCCTGAAGACCAGTGGGGCCCCTTGAGGACCACAGGTGACTAACGGGGGCCTTAATAGCCCAATGGGGGCCACAGAGGACCAACATTGCCACAGAAGACCCACAGGGGCCACTTGAAGGCTGTGGTGGCCACAGGAGGGCTGTGGGGGCCACAGGGGCCCCTCAGAGGCCAGGGGCCTCAATGCAAGGAACCGGTTGCACTGGCGGTAGCTCTGCCCCTGCTGGAAGGTACCAGGCATCTATCATATTAGTTACTAGTTATAATGATGAGCTTTAGGGGTACAGTTCAGGATTTAGATTGGCATATCGTGACAATGCACATTTCTGCAAAGTAAACAGTACAGTTGCAGAGGTGGAGGTAAAGGTTTAAAGGTGAAATTCAGTATTTGGATAACAAACAATGTTTCTGATAGCCATAAAATTGCTAATGTATATAAATTAACATATGGTTCCTGAGTGGTATACCAAGGTATAAAAATGTTAAAATACTAAATATTTAAAATTAAGCAGATATATCAGGAAGAGGTTTTCCATGTAGCTGTATACAGCAGATAAAAAAGACAGAAACTGAAAAAAAATGCTTGATTCCCTAAGGTGAAAAGTTCTGGAAACACTCATATTGGTCATACCTCAGTTCTATGTGTATTGGTATGCTTTAAGAATTAGGCTTTCCAACAGTTCTCACAGAACTTGAGATTTCTGCAATAATTCTCATCTCATCTAAATTAGCTTAAAATTTAAGTTCCTTACAGTTCATTTGGAAGAACTATATTCACTAAGGAGAGAGGCCTTGATGTAGTAGAGGAGAAGGCACATTTTTTTTTTAAATCTCTGACCTGTTAATTGTGATCAGAATTGCCCTAAATTAGTATTAAGTAAATGGTGGATTTTTTTCTTACCTTTATTAATGTAATCCTTGTTCATGGAATAATAAACTGCTACGTTAAATGGTTTGAATTCACAGCTGAGTAAAAGAGTTGTATCAAAGTGGTTTTATTTCAGCTGAAATTTTAAATAACTGAAACAGATAAATAATACGTAAGGTTACGCGTCATTAGACTGATGAATTATGAAGTGTTTTTCTCGCTGTTAAGAATTAAAGGGAATGAGATTAAAATAGAAGTATAGGGAAGAAAATGTAGGAAATAAGAGAAGCATGTGTCCTACATTAATAGAATAGTGTTATTTAAAATACAAACTAAACTATTACATTTAAATGTAACAATTTATACCCCCATTCTGTACCCCTATTTTGAAAATTACACAGGCCTACATGTAAATTAAGTGCTCTAAATTAGGGCATTTCAGTAAATTGGCTGTGGGAACTTTTTTTAAGTTCTACAATAATGTAAATATTTAGCTCCACCAGGTTAGGGCACTCTACCCACAGCTGTAAATCCTGTAGCAGAACTTTGTGTAGGGAGTACCCGAACCAAGCTTTACAAATGAGACAGGGCTCTAGGCATCAATAGTAAATGAGAATGTCATGAATACTATAATGAGTTGGAAGTGCCGTAGCAAGTGCCGTAACTGGTGCAGCAAGGAAACATTAGAGATATATATAAAAAAAATTGTTTATTTATTAATATATTTTTATACTAAAATGATGTGACAATTGTATTTATAGCTTCAATAAATAAAGATGTGTTTAATTTGTATTCAAATCACATTTATTTATAGACAATGCATTAGAGCATTTGTTCCTATACAACATGGTTGACTGATATATATTAATCCCTTGAGTACTGGGTTATGTATTATCCTGGATTTGGTATCATAAAACTGGCTTAATACTAATATATCATATGTTTTAATTACAAATATGTTTATCGGATTGTTAAGTGTTAAGTAATGTTTATAGTTCATCATTTTGTTGTTCTGTTTGTGCTATACTGTCACTTCAAATGCTTCTGGGGGACTCAGCAAGGGTTTGAAAACTAATTGCGAGTGGTCTTCGGTACACGTAAATCTTTCTTCTGCTTTTTGCAGTTACGACAGTGCGCTGATTTGCGAGTGATCCGTGAAATCTTATTATCATAGGGTTTGGGTTTCAAAGTGTAAGGGAGTAACTCACAATTTATTGTCAGTGCAAAATCAATGGATTGTTGTGCTTTTCGGCTTTGTCGTGCAATTCACTCATAGCAGTTCTCTCAAGATCTTTTAGGGATGGGGGTTAGCATGGCTAAGTAGGAACTACTGTGCTGCTACAGCACTCATAATTGTTTTATCAGAGATTTACATAGGGCCCACAGTGTTTAAGAGCAAAGTAAATCTCACTAACTATTTTGTTCGACTATCGCAAAATCATTGTGAGAGAATTACTACCAGTGACTGCAGCAAGACAGAGCTACACATTCCTGCAAACTCTTCCACTGATTTTTGCACTGCCAAAATATTACGAGTTACTCATTTTTACTTTAACATCAAAACCCTATTCTAATCAGACTTTACTGATCAATTTGAAATCATGGCAGACTTGTAACATCAAAAATCTGAAGCAAACATTACGGCACTTAACACCACTCGCAAATGGTTTTAAAATCATTCCTTACATCCAGAGCAGCCCTTAAAGAGACAGTACAGCACTCAAAAACGAATGCTGTACATTGAGGTTGGCAAATATGTGCAATTTAAAACTATTTAATTTTCACGTGTGACTCATCACACCTTTGGAGACAGAAAATGTTCTGCTCATAGCTGGATAAATCTGTTAAAGAGACAGCAAATTAATAAGCAGTCTCAGAAATCATATAACTCAAGAAAGAATATGTTATAGGCACAGAGGCACAAATGTGAAAAATAAAAATCATATCACATATAATAGTTGTCAAACTGTGAGACGTCATCACGCTTTGCGTGGTGCGTACAAGTTAGGAGATGAACGCTGCAGGCGCTCATCACTTGCGAGCCTCGCGAAGTGAAGTGAGCCATTAACACGTAGCACTTAGGCGGCGCTCATCACCAGCGAGCCTCGGGTAGCGAGGCGAGCAGTGAAGGCATTGAAACATGCGGGACTTAGCCACCAAACACTTAGTAAACACGGGATTGCATTAGGCTCCAAGCACTTGACAAACGCGGGACAAAAAATAAAAAATACAAGGACGTGGGACTTTGAAAAAAAAAAATACGAGATGCCGGACTTTAAATATGAGATAGCAAAAATACAAGGTTAACTGCCGAACCGCGAAAATCCAAAAAACACAAAGAAAATTAAAAAAAATACAACAAAAACATCACCCAAAGCACGGGGTAAGAGCCATAATGTCTGTAAGTGAGGTGGAACACAAACTTAAGGCGATTTCGATGACTTTCCCCACATGAAAATCGCCTAAGCGAGAAAAATAATGTCCGCCCCAAAAAATGAAAACGAAACTACACGGACCCGGACCGCGTAGCACTTTCACACAGGAATGAACAAACTACAAAATACACTATTACAAATGACGGAAAATGCTTGCGAGACGTGTAACACATTAATAACATTACGAATCTACAATGTCGCTTTACACAACTAAACCAACGGATTTCCCACGCGCACACAGCCTATTTCTAATGCACAGTTGGGACATTCATTACACTTTATCATCAGGGCACCAACACTCAAACTGTACATTGTATATAAACAGATTGTTAGGAGAGGCTCGCCATGAGCGCCGAAGGAGCTCATGACGAGCCAAGTGATGATTGCTAAAGGCTCTCAGCGCGAGGGTCACAATGAGTGCCGAAAGTCCTCAGAGTACAAAAAGGTTTACATTGTGTGTCATACAGCATTCCCATGGCTTCAAATTGTATTGCCCCATCATTTTGCAAATCGCTAGTATATATATATATACAACCCACATTTGGGGGACAAAGCGCATCCCAACTTTCTCCCTTTAGGCCTTCTAGCATCACCAGCAATTCCATTCAGATCATTTACTGGCACAGTCCGATCCCTTTTACTAGGACATAAGAAGCACACATGTACCATTGTTTAGTACAAAACAGACTGACCTTTTTTCTTGCTTCAGACACATCTTAAAACCAAAAACAGTAAAGATCATGTGGCCCTTCTTCCACCCAATTACTACGGTTACCCTTACATTCCTTCCTCTGAAATATATCTGGTCTGGCATGTTTATGTTGTCATTAAGTGAGGGGTTTGTATTTCCCCTGGTCTCCAGATCTGGTGTTACAACCCCAGAGGGGCAATAAACTAGCTTCAAACACACACACACATCCAATAATGTTCCCAATTCTACATCAGCACCTGCTTAATGTGTCAACCCACATATCCCACCCCCAGTGTCCTCTTTGACCAAATAAATATTCTAGGAGGTAATAAACAATCTTTGTCCTGTAACCTCTGAAGTGACCTATATAATTATGTCTCAGGGCGTACTTCTGCTCACAAATACATTATTTAAACTATTCAAATCATCCTATTAGATCAAATCACTATTGCAAACATTATAGTATTACTAAATTCTTTGTTTGTTTTAATCACAACCTGAACACTAATCATTATATAAAAAAATATTTTTAGGCCTTTATACTCACAGGTCATGCTCTTTGGAGATATTGGGTACTGGATCAGAGCCTGAGGACTAACATTGCACAGGTTATTAGGGTCATAACAAAATAGTCCCCAATAGAACAAAATTGTCCATGATTTCAGGGTGGTGACAGTTTGATCTGGGGTCATATAGGCCCTTGTTGGTGGGGTTCAGGGGAGTCCCATCCTGACTCCCATAAGTCAGTCATGACATGTATATACAGAATATGGGTGCTTATCGCCATGGGTATCCACAGAGACTCGAAACAGTGACGATATCATATGTGGAGGCATTATCTGAAAAAAGAACGGAAGAGAATAATCTTTGGCAATTGGGACTGGTGGGAAGTTAATGCAGTCTTCATCCCTGTAAGGCTTCCTCATGTTTGGCGATCCACTGTACCAGCAGAGGCATTCTCTCTTTGCCAACACCTGTCTCTTACTCACTGGGGTGTGCCACTGCTCTATTGAGACTACCTTTGCCGGCTCTAACCAGACCCTCCCACTCCGTACTCTGAGCCCTAGGAACTGCACCTCCCCCCATAGCAAACCGGTACTTGTTAGGGTCAATAGTCAACCCTCCTTGCTGGATCAGATCCAGGACTGTGGCTAGGTGGTCAACATGTTCCTGCAAAGTATGGCTGTATATGGCAATGTCATCCAGGTACTCATGAATGAACTCCTGGCACTTATGTAATAGGTAGTCAAGAAGCCATTGGGATGTTCAAGGGGCACTCTTCATCCCATATGGCATAACCGTTAACCAGTATAGCCCAAATAGCCTGGTGAATGCTGACTCTCTAGCAGTTTCATCAAATAGGATATACCAGTAGCCCTTAAACAATTCCTGTATGTTGCCCATCCTAGCCTATCTAGCAGTTCATCTACTCTAGGCATATGGTATGCGTCCATAGTCAACTTGTCATTTATCTGCCTAGAGTCCAAGCAAAACGAGATGGCCCTAGCCAGGGCTTTTTGATCATACCAACACATCTACTTGCTTTGGGTTACAAGTACGTGCTACTTGGCTAGCCTACTCAGTGTCTCCAGCCTATCTCTGAGCCGCAGCACATATGGTACTACAGGAATTTCCTCCCCTTGGTGGTCCCCCTCTCAAAGCTCTTGTAACAATTCCAGTCTCCTCTTTACTCACTATATGTATAAGATTCCAAAGGGGGAGAATACTGTGGACTCTTGAGGGACCTCTCTGTAGGCAAAGCAAAGGTAGAGAAGCAGCTTTTCCCAAAGTTCATCCTGGTCCACAAAGGCTCTAATCATAGCCTTAAGGGTGCCATTGAACCTCTTGCACATACTATTGGTCTAGTGATGATAAGGTGTCAACCTCAGCTGGGCCACTTCTGCCACAACCTCTGGATCAGCTCAGCAATAAACTGGGTACACTTGTCTGACCCAATTCACTTAGGAACTCAACCCAGATTAAAATGGCTACAAAGGCATCATCCACCATTAATGCATCCAAGAGCTACAGCCTCCAGATACTAAGATGTATCTCTTGCCGACGTACTAGGCCTGAAAGGGGTCCAATTATATCTACAGCTACTCAGTAGAAGCGCATTTCTATAATGAGCATACCCTGAAAGAGAGCTTAAGGGACTCAGCTGTGAATGTGCTGACACATGTGGCACAGAAACTGATGAGATCGGTTACTCCGGGCCAATATAATGCTTGAAAAGGCCCTGTGCCTGCAAAGGGAATGTCATAGGCAATGGCTAGCAGAGCTACTCAATACCGCTTGGGGACAACCAGCTGTCATAGCAGACCCCAAGTTCCCCCTCCCAAATATACCTTTCCCCTTTAGGTCTTGTGTCACCCTCCACCAGCCCTAACAACCTCTAAAGCAGGGTCCTATTTTTCCTCCCTCTTAAATTCAGTTGGCTTGGCCTCTGACCCTAATCTTTTCTCAGTTGGTATCTGGCTTACTGCAGGGTGGGCTGATTCTGGCTCCTCTTGTATCTCCCCAGCTGTTGGCACCCAAAGCACCTCACCTCCCACCAAGCTCCTCCATTCCTAGGGACTGATGGGGAAGCAGTGGTGGGCCTGGGAGTCAAGGAGGACTGTAGTCTGGGTTGCCCTTCTGGTTAGAGTTGGACTATTGGGCTGGTCCACATGGCCTAGCTGGTTTGAAACCACTGGATGGGGAAGGCACTATCACTTCTCCACAGGTCTCCTTGTACTGGTTTGCCAGGCAACACGATTCTTCTGCTAAGGTGGGTCTTTGTTCAAAGTTGGAAAATTGCTACAGCACAAAAACCTAGACAGCCTCCTCAACAGTCTGAATGTGGAGCCCCTTCCACCATCCATCACATGCATGGTGGAGCTTCTACAAAGCTCCCAATATAAGTCCTGGGCACCACAAGCCAGGTCCAAGATTTACATAGTTACATAGTTAAATACTAATTGAGGTTGACAAAATACTTTTAGTCCATAAAGTTTAACCTTTTTAGATCTCCTCTGATCTGCAATATGCAGATTAATTGTTAATTGATCCAGAGGAAGGCTAACAAAAAAAAACCAGTAAAACTTTGTCAATTGCCTCAAAAGGGGAAAAAATATATAAAATTCCTTCCTGACACCAGATACTGGTGATCAGACTACTCCCTGGATCAATACTCCCTCTCTAAATATCCAGGATAACCCTGAATGTCCTTTTTATTTAAATATGTATCCAATCCCTTTTTAAAGTTATCAATCAAATCCGCTGTCACCACCTCCTTTGGTAGAGAATTCCACAGATTAACCACCCTTACTGTGAAGAAAGTACCCTTTTCTTTCTTTAAGGTTAAATCTTTTTACTTCTAATCTCAAAGGATGTCCTCTTGTCAGTTGAAAACCTCTTGGTACAAAAGGTTCACTTGACAAAGCCTTGTATTGACCCTGGACATATTTATATAAGGTAATCATATCCCCTCTTAGATGCCTTTTTTTCTAGAGAAAATAAGTTAAATTTGGTTAGTCTTTCTTCATAATTTAGCCACTCCATTCCTCCTATTAGTTTTGTTGCCCTCCTCTGTACTTTTTCCAGCTCTAAAATGTCCGTTTTATGAATTGGTGCTCAAAATTGTACTCTATATTCTAAATGAGGGCGTACTAAGCATTTGTATAGTGGCAGAATTATTTTTGCTTCCCTTGCTTCTAACCCTTCTTTATACATGATAATATTTTACTTGCCTTTGCAGATGCTGATTGGCATTGAGCACTGTTACCTAGGTGGTTGTCCACAAACACTATCAAAATCCCTTTCAATATCTGATACCTCTAGATTTGCTCCATTGAGATTATAAATTGCATGGGTATTTTTCCTTCCCAGAGGCATAACTTTACATTTATTCATATTAAATCTCACCTGCCATGTAGTCATCCATGTCTCTAATTTATGCAAATCCCTTTGGTGGGAAAGTACAACATTATCTGATTTAAATACCTTGCACAACTTAGTGTCATCAGCAAAAATGGAGACAATACTTTCCAATCCTACATCTAAGTCATTAATAAATATGTTAAAAAGAAGAGGACCTAATACTGAACTCTGAGAAACCCCACTTACCACATTAGTCCAATCTGAGTATGTTCCATTTACAACAACCATTTGCTTCCTGTCTTTTAGCCAGCTCTGAATGCATGAGCAGATATTTACTGCAATTCCTGTATCCCTTAGTTTGCTCAATTGCCTCCCATGTGGCACGGTATCAATGCCTTTGTAAAATCCCAAAAGACTACATCCACTGAGTTGCCTTGATCCAAGTTCCTACTAACCTCTTCATTAAAACTAATTAGGTGAAACGTGGTGAGATGAATCTCATGACTGGACTGTTAATCTTAATGGTTATAACCTATTTAGGAAAGATATGGGCAATGGTAAAAGATGAGGAGGGATTAGTCTGTATGTTAAGCCTGAATTTAAGCCTAAAGTCAGAGAAGATATTTATGCTGGAACTAGTGATAATGTTGAATGTTTGACTTTTGAATGTTAAACAGCGGGGGAGCAAATTCCAAAGGAATATTGGTAGGAGTATGCTATAAACCCCCAAATATACTTGAAATTGTGAAACTGCAATTATTGTTACAGATTGTACATATACCATGAGGAAATAAAAGAAGAAGGAGTACATCACAACGCATGTAGTTTAGCAATGAATTAAAGATGAAGACGAGGAGTAAAAAACAGGCATTTAAATTATACAAAAAAGAGGGGACAGAGACTAATTTACGTGAGTACAAGGAAGTCAGTAAGGCTTGCAAAAGGGCTATTAGACTGGCTAAAATAGAAAATGAAAAGTTAGTTGCAAAGGAGAGTACGACTAACCCTAAAATATTGTTTAAATATATTAATGGGAAGAAGGCCAGGGACGAAGCTATAGGAACATTACAATGTGACACAGGCCGTCTGATAATTAGTGACCAGGAAAAGGCAGATGAGCTAAATAGGTTATTTTCTTCAGTATACACAAGGGAGGTACCAGTGGTTGGGTCACTGCAACATAATGAACTAGACTACTTTCACCAACTAATTGGTTAACGCAGAAAGAAATCCAAAAGAGGTTGAAAAAAATAAATGTTAATAAAGCCCCGGGTCCTGATGGAATACATCTGTAACGGATCTACTGGCACCCCGACCGGGTACCTCCATTGATGGATGCGTCCTAGCTTGCGTCGAGGCCTACAAGCACTGCACCGGACACCAAAACCACCACAGACTCCAAGGATAGTACGACAGGAACAAGCGTTTAGTAGTTACAGCTCAAGGGAGTATGCAAAACCATAGCAATCCCCAGTATGATATAGCGATCCCTTCAATAACGAGACAAGGCTACGTTTTGAAGGGTCAAGTAGAACTATAACTTTAATGACAGGGGATCTCCTTTTATGCAATCGTGCCCTCTGAAGGGCTACACCCACATAATTATCACAGCCAATTAGATACATGGTTCAACCCCCACGTCTCCTTCCCTCAGATAACAGGTAACACAATTAAAACAGACACAATTTTAACCACATTCTGGATGTACCCCAAAAACAGGGGGTACACCTTTAAGTCCAGCACCGTTCAATATCTCTCACCCAGGGGAACACCATATTAAAATAAGGCATGATTCAGACCAGGGGTTCAAAAGTTAGTAAAAGTATGTTTTTACACATAACACACAGACATTGCACATATCCCCCATACAATACACATATAGGACAATAGGTGAGTCACACCTCCCTGGCAACTTGGATACAATCAGACATTAATTAGATCATTCTTCTTTGTTCTTATCAGAGAATGAAAACACTTTGGAAAATGCAAGGATCCTTTACAACTTTCTTATCTCTTGAATCTCTGTAACAGGATTATCTATTAGCCTAGGTCTGCAAAAGTCTGGCTAATATTCTGAGCCAATATTTTCTGTAGAACATCAACCAACATACATATAGTAGGATCATATTTTAACCATAATAATCATAAAACAGTTTAAAACAGTGATGGGTTCCGTTACACACCTCCCCCGTGACCATAAGCCGGCATACACGGTCTGATCCCAACGGATCGGCCTGGGGATGTCCGGACAAAAGTATTTGTTGGTCAATTCTCTAGTTTGACAACCCATCAGCATTACTGCAATTCACATTTACTCACATTTGCCATATCCCCAGATAGCTGGGATCTGAGCGCACAAAACCACCGAATAGCGCTCAGATCCTCTTCACACAGTTCAATTGCCATGTAGCTAAAGTCTTTCCCATAGTCTTTCATCATATGAATGGGCTCCATGGCATAGTTATCTGGGGTATCACCGCTCCCACAGGGCAAGTACCGAATGACCCCCCTGTATGTAAAGGGCCAGAATGAGTGACATACACTCTGGTATGGCCGAATACTGTGTTTGAAGGGCAATATGTCCCTGGGCCATAGTCGCAGGGCAGGAGGCTGGCAAACAGTCCTCTCCAAGCCAAAGTGGCGAAGGGCACTTCGTCACACATCTCCCCTTTGGGGGGAAGTCTAACCGGGCACCTGACCTTCTGCCGGTCCGTGCCTCCGTTAAACGATCCACCAACCCACAATAAACCAGGGCTAGAGCAGCCCCCCCACAACAACAAAGTGCAAGAGCAGCCCACCCACAACAAACCGTTACTGCAACTGGATATCTCGCTGTGGTGATGGGGCAACACGCTGAGGGGACTTGAGGGGCAGAGGCCAGCGGCACTCTGCCCTGATGCCAGCTCTTCTGCTGGGGTACTTGGGACATATTCCAGCTCAGTAGCCAGGGAAAGGTGGGGGTCAGTGGGGGTTAACATTTCCTCTGTTAACCCTGGGGCCACATTAGAAGTTAGCTGGGGAGGGGAATTTGTACTTACCCCCTCCTCCGGTTGTCCCAGTGACGGTAGTTGGGGATCTGGACAAGCTGTGGGCACAGAGACCAAGGTCCCATCTGCGCTGTCTGGGAGATTGGTGTCTCCCCTGGTTAGGGTAAACTGTCGCTGGGGGGGAAGGACGACACCTTCTGGCCCCTGTGTTTCATACTGCCGCTGGGGGGGAAGGACGACACCTTTGGCCCCCTGGGGTACCCACTGCCGCTGTGGAGGAAGGTCGACACCTTCTGCTCCCTGGGGTACACACTGCCGCATTGGGGGAAGGATGACACCTTCTGCCCCCTAAGGTTCACACTGCCGCTGAGGGGGAAGGACGACACCTTCTGCCCCCTGGGGTTCACACCGCCGCTGGGGGGAAAGGACGACACCTTCTGCCCCCTGGGGTTCACACTGCCGCTGGGAAGGAAGGACGACACCTTCTGCCCCCTGGGGTTTCACACTGCCGCTGGGGGGAAGGACGACACCTTCTGCCCCCTGGGGTTCACACTGCCGCTGAGGGGGAAGGACGACACCTTCTGCCCCCTGGGGTTCACACTGCCGCTGGGGAGAAAGGATGGCCCCTTCTGCTCCCTGGGGTACACACTGCCGCTGGGGGGGAAGGACGACACCTTCGGCCCCCTGGGGTACACACTGTCGCTGGGGAGGAAGGACGACATCTTCAGCTCCCTGGGTTACACACTGCCGCTGGGGAGGAAGGACGACACCTTCAGCTCCCTGGGGTACACACTGCCGCTGGGGAGGAAGGACGACACCTTCGGCTCCCTGGGGAACACACTGCCGCTGGGGAGGAAGGACGACACCTTCAGCTCCCTGGGGTACACACTGCTGCTGGGGAGGAAGGACGACACCTTCGGCCCCCTGGGGTACACACTGCCGCTGGGGAGGAAGGACGACACCTTCAGCTCCCTGGGGTACACACTGCCGCTGGGGAGGAAGGATGACACCTTCGGCCCCCTGGGGTACACACTGCCGCTGGGGAGGAAGGACGACACCTTCAGCTCCCTGGGGTACACACTGCCGCTGGGGAGGAAGGACGACACATTCAGCTCCCTGGGGTACACACTGCCGCTGGGGAGGAAGGACGACACCTTCGGCTCCCTGGGGAACACACTGCCGCTGGGGGGGAAGGACGACACCTTCGGCCCCCTGGGGTACACACTGTCGCTGGGGAGGAAGGACGACACCTTCAGCTCCCTGGGGTACACACTGCCGCTGGGGGGGGGGAATTAGTTGGAGTATTCCACGTGGAGCGGTTTCTGTTTCTGGGACAGTCTCTCTGCATGTGGCCCTGCTGGTTACACGTGTGGCACCTGATGTACCGTGTAGGGGTTTGGTAGTTCCCAACACCCGGACGCTCCCGTGCCCGCTGCTTTTCCATTATGGATTTGTGGACATCTGTCAATAACCATTCCAAGGTTTTCATGGGAAGCGTACCTGGGAAAAAGGCCAGTCTGCTTTGGAGTTCTCTTCCAAACTCATTCTGTGGGGTAATACGAGGTACTGTAACCATGAGTTCCTTTCTGTCTGCATCCCTGTAGTCGGCGGCCGCCTCCTCCTCCTCATGATGGAACGCTGTCTGAAAACTAGCCGGTTCCATCCTGCTGTAGCCAGGGGCGCTGTACGGATACTAGCTGTGCCCTCAATTTGTAACTCCAAACGTTACCGGTGTGTCTCCGTGCTGCTTTTCCTCTTACTAGGAAGCCATCCCACCACTGCCAGCCAATGTAACGGATCTACTGGCACCCCGACCGGGTACCTCCGTTGATGGATGCGTCCTAGCTTGCGTCGAGGCCTACAAGCACTGCACCGGGCACCAAAACCACCACAGACTCCAAGGATAGTACGACAGGAACAAGCGTTTAGTAGTTACAGCTCAAGGGAGTATGCAAAAGCATAGCAATCCCCAGTATGATATAGCGATCCCTTCAATAACGAGACAAGGCTACGTTTTGAAGGGTCAAGTAGAACTATAACTTTAATGACAGGGGATCTCCTTTTATGCAATCGTGCCCTCTGAAGGGCTACACCCACATAATTATCACAGCCAATTAGATACATGGTTCAACCCCCACGTCTCCTTCCCTCAGATAACAGGTAACACAATTAAAACAGACACAATTTTAACCACATTCTGGATGTACCCCAAAAACAGGGGGTACACCTTTAAGTCCAGCACCGTTCAATATCTCTCACCCAGGGGAACACCATATTAAAATAAGGCATGATTCAGACCAGGGGTTCAAAAGTTAGTAAAAGTATGTTTTTACACATAACACACAGACATTGCACATATCCCCCATACAATACACATATAGGACAATAGGTGAGTCACACCTCCCTGGCAACTTGGATACAATCAGACATTAATTAGATCATTCTTCTTTGTTCTTATCAGAGAATGAAAACACTTTGGAAAATGCAAGGATCCTTTACAACTTTCTTATCTCTTGAATCTCTGTAACAGGATTATCTATTAGCCTAGGTCTGCAAAAGTCTGGCTAATATTCTGAGCCAATATTTTCTGTAGAACATCAACCAACATACATATAGTAGGATCATATTTTAACCATAATAATCATAAAACAGTTTAAAACAGTGATGGGTTCCGCTACAACATCCAAGGGTACTGAGGGAACTGGGCTCTGTAATGGCAAAACCATTATACCTATTTTTTCAAGATTCACTCAACACAGGATCTCTACCAGATGACTGGAGAAAAACAGAGGTGATACCTATATTTTAAAAGAGAGCAAGAGCAAATCCAGGGAATTATAGACCAGTAAGCCTCATTTCTGTAGTGAAAATGTATATTCACAAGAATAAGAATATGCATCTTTAAACAAGATTATAAGTAGGAATCAACATGGATTTATGAGGGATAGGTCATGTCAAACAATCCTAATTGCTTTCTTTAATGTTCAGGAGTTATCTGGTTTTGGGCCAGCAACACCCACTTAACTTTCTAATAGTCTTCTTCTTCCGAGATGGCGGGGACTCTCCAAACAGACTGTTCTGGCTCACCCACTAAGCAAGCCAACTAGGTGTCAGACCCAGCCTTTGCACTTGACATGGAGTTAGCACTAAAGCTCAAAGTACTGCAGAAAACTGTTGATGTCCCCCCCCCCCCCCCCCCAGCATCATCATATCAGTGAAAAGCTCTTTAGGGTGGCTTCCTAGGTGGTGAGTCAGAAACAGCTGAGCTTTGCCTGTAATGTGATGACTGGCTGGCTTTCTCCATTTTGTGATCTGGGGATTGCCCTTCTCCCAGTAGGGAAATTTGGTGGCAGTATCTTCTTTTCACCTCTAGGTCCTTAGCATGGAGCAGGGCAGCTTCCTAACTGGGTTCCTCACTGGGGGCTCTGTCACAATGGCATTTTTGGTCCTGGGGCTTGCACAGATCATCTCTCTGAGTTCTGTCATGCTGAGCATATCATACTGGGCCATCTTTACCACTGCTATGACAGTCTCTCTTGTTTGGCTTTTTCCCCTTGATAACACCAATTCCACTATTGCCTCCAGTTTGTCAAGAGGGTGTTTGTGTATTGGTGCTGCTGCTTTCTTGGACTGGACAAGGACATGATAATAATTCAGTTGTCAGAAATATTGATCCTGGGAGTAAGAGATTGAGACTGGGCATATTACTGGACATTTAGACTGAACAACACTTCTCCTGCAAACAGCTAACATTCTCTTTGCAACTGTCACTGTTGCCATGATATCCTGCAACACCACAGTTTGTTTTGATCCTAAATAGCTCTATTCTAATATCCTATAACACTGCTTGCGCAATTATAAAGGGACAAAAAGACAAAACTGTTCTAAGATTCTAAATAAAGTCTGAAAGAGGTATAGTTAACCCACTGCTTTTAAGCTACATGCAGCTTTTTGCTCATATACAGCCTTATTAAATTGCAATTTGGCAAATGCTAAAGGGCTCTATACAGGGCATATTTTTTTACAGAAGTTTTTAGTTAGTGAATTTCTATCTAAAAGCAAGGTTTTTCACAAACTAAAAACTTCTGTAAAATAAATATGATATATGCTTATATAGAGCCCTTTAGAATTTGCCAAATTGCAATTTAATAAGGCTGATAATGTTTTTAGTCTTATGATTATATATATATATATATATATATATATATACAACTCACATTATAGTAAATAGTATTTTTAATAATTGGTGTCTGTTACTTATTTATCTGTTATGTATAGTTAATTCTGTACCTTAGTGCTGACCAGTCTGTTAAATTACTGGCATTACTAATAGCCAAATAATAGATCGATAGTATCCAGTGGCCAAGGCAAGTAAGAGCATAATAAGTATAACAAATATAGAAAATTAGCATGCCACAGAGCTAACAATTTATCTTGCTATCTGCTGCTCCATTGAGCATTTTGCTCCTACAAATCGAAAGCATAGACATCCCCTCATCTCTTAAACCTGACTGTTAAAATTGTCATCATAATCTGAGGGCAGTTGTAAAGAATATATCCACACATTCAATATTACTATTGTAACGGAGTTGGAATCATAAGTCCAATATCTCCGCTGGTATACCGTTAAATATCCATATAGAAGCACTGCGCAGTCTCAGAAGCCCAGACCACACATATTGGACGACACTCAATTGGGAGTCAAAGAATACTGTCTTTATTTTGTTATGCAGAAATATATATACACATTTCTTTCCACAGGCAATACAAATCCCCCATATTTGGCCACACAATACACATAGAGAGACAATAGGTGTGGTCACACCCCCCGGAGGTTACCTGGCTACTTTGATACAATCAGACATTGATCAGATTATACTTCTCTTTGTTCTATGTCTCATAATGAAAACACTTTATACAATAGACTTCCTTATCTTATGAGGAGTCTCTGTAATAGGATTATCTATTAGCCTAGTCGATGTAATATTCTGAGCCAATATATTCTGTAGAACATAAAACAACATATCTACAGTACAGCAATGTGATCATATTTTAACCATAACCATAAAACAGGGTAAAACAGTGATGGGTTCCGTTACAACTATAGAGTGGTCAGCTGTAATATGTAAAAAAAAAAAGAAGAAAAGTTTATACCAGTGGCAGTTCTTAGGCACTTGCCATGTAGTCCCCAGCCTTTTTCTGGAATGGCAGAGCATGCTGTTCTTCAATAATAAACAGTCCATTAGATCTTTCTGAAACTAGTAAATAATATACAGTTGTATTCATGTATACTTCTCCTCATTTTATACAGTTCTATTACCAATTATTTAATTTCCTACAGAGATTTGATCATTTTCCTTTGGGTAATATAAAAAGGTTGAAAGCATTGTGAGGCCCTTAATTTATAAATATATTTTTATTGGAAGAACATAATACATTATACAAAGAAATAACTTGTATAAAATTTACAATATACATTATACAAACATATAGTATTCAACGTTTATGTTATTAAATCTTAGCTTCTATATCATTTTTTCCTTTTTCTTTATTAAGCAAAACAACTGAACATAAAATAAAATTTAATTTGCAACTTATATACTAATATTGTCTTAATATTTCAAAATCATTTTTGTTATTGTATAACTCTATTGAGGCCCTTTTAAGGCCCCATAGGCCCCATATGAGGCCCTATAAGTGATATAGGTTATCCATGACTGGTTTATACCCTGTTGCTTAAACACTTTTATTGTTACGGTATAGCTGTATAACATATAATTAGTAGTACAGTAAACTCACCGTTATCTGGCACCCACGGGGACCCCCTATTGCCGCATACTGTAAGTGTAGTTTCCGGTTAATCGGGAGTGCCTGAAAAAAGGGTCTAAACAACCCTTAAGCCCCTCAAGCCCCCTGGAAATGCCTTTAAAAATGCATTAGTAGCTAAACAGGGCCATTTTTGCCCAGAGAAAAAACAAATAGGAAAAAAGTTAGGTTTTTTTGTGCAGTCTCGAACTGCCTTATAGTGCCGGATAGTGCCGGTTATGCCGGTTTAGCAGGAGTTTTTTGAAAATGGGGAATTTAGACAGGTGCCGGTTGCTTGAGAGTTCAGGATGGTTAGATGCCGGAAAAAACGGGATTTTACTGTATAAAGTTTTTTGATAAGGTAAATTTGCATTTATAAGATTAAATAGTGATAACATATAATAATACTTAGATTACATGTTTCACATCTATAATCAGTGTCAGATTGCAAACACATCACATATATAGTTCTCAGCATTGCGGCTTTACCAAAAAACTTTGGTAACGCAATGTTAAAACTTCGGGCTCGCACAGCGAGGGCTGCAGCTTCGGCCAGCAATGAGCCTCGAAGGCGCTCATCACTATGTCCCGCGGGAGAGGCAGTTCTGCCCGCAACTGCAAGGTCAGCTGTTTGCGGCCCGTAAACTCGAGGCCCGCGGGACTACCTGCTTCCTGCCAGGGAAGGACTTGCGATAAGGTGCTCATCGCGAGGCCCCCCCAGCCTTGCATTACCCCCAGTGTCTCCTCTCTCCTTCCCCTCATCCTCCCTTCTTCTCCCTTTCCCCCTCTCCAATTACCCCCTCCCTCTACCCTCCACTCCCCTCACTTACTTTCATCAGCTGCTCTCCATGGCGTATTCTGGCTGTGTCGGGACCGGCATATGCTAATGACGTGACGTCACATGCGCGTCATGTCATTAGCATATGCTGGGTCCCGACACAGCTGGAAGATGCCATGGAAAGCAGCAGGAGCAGCTGATGCAGGTAAGTGAGGGGAGAGGGGGAGGGGGGCTCGCATCACCCCCATTGTCTCCTCGCTCCTTCCCCTCATCCACCTCCTCCTTCCCCTCATCCTCCTCCTCCCTCCCTCCTCCTCCCTGCCTCCGCTCGTCCTCCTCCTCCTTCCCTCCCCTCATCCTCCCTGCATCCGCTCATTGTCCTCCTCCCTCCCTCCCTCCCCTCATCCAGAGGGGGAAGAGACACAAGGGGAGGTGGGGAGACACCGGGGGAGGGGGGAAGAGACACAGGAGGGGGGAAGAGGCACAGGAGGGGGGAAAATACACAGGGGGAGGTGGGGAGAGACACAGGAGGGGGAAGAGACACAGGAGGGGAAGAGACATTTGGTGGAGGGGGAAGAGGCACAGAAGGGGAGGAAGAGACACATGAGGGGGAAGAGACACAAGGAGTGGGAAGAGACACAAGGATGGGGAAGAGACACAGGAGAGGGGGAAGAGACACAGGAGGGGGAAGAGACACAAGGGGGGAAGAGACACAAGGGGGGAAGAGTCACAGGGAGGGTGGAGGAGACACAAGGGGAGAGACAGAGGGGGGTATAGACACAGGAGGGGGGAAGAAGCACAAGGAGGTGAGGGAAGAGACACAGAGGGGGAGGAGACACAGGGGAGGGGAAGAGACACAGGGGAGGGGGAAGAGACACAGGGGAGAGGGGGAATAAACAGAGGGTGGGAAGAGACACAGGAGGGCGGGAAGACACACAGGAGGGGGAGAGACACAGGAGGGGGAGAGACACAGGGGAGGGGGGAAGAGACAGAGGGCGGTAAGAGACACAGGAGGGGGGAAGACACACAGGAGGGGGAGACACACAGGACGGGGAGAGACACAGGAGGGGGAGAGACACAGGGGAGTGGGGAAGAGACACAGGGGATAGGGGGAGAGACATTGGGGAGGGGGGAAGAGACAGAGGGTGAAGAGACACAGGAGAGGTGGGTCAAGAGACACAGGGGAGTGAGGGGAGGGGGGGAAGAGACACAATTTTATTTCGGTCATTTTTGACGGGCAATAAATTCTTGTTTTCTCAAAACAAAAGGCCAACTGTTTTTAACAGGAGAATGTTATTTTTTACAGACTAAATGAATTTAGAGATTCATATAGTAGTTGACATTTTAACTTAATTCGCTGTATATTTGCTTGGAAGAATGATTCTGAAAACTCTAAAAAATTTGTCTTGAATAGTACACATAAGTGTTTGCAGAACAAATTCTCATCTGCCTATTGCATAAACAAATCACATATACTAAGCCTGGTATATAATTTTAATTTTTTGTAAATATACTGTAGTAATTCAATAAAAAAAAACTGAAAATTAATCACAACATTTCCCCAAAGGTAAACTTATTTTTATAAACCACTATAATGCTGGTTACTGGCTGAATAATAATGTAATTTTCAAAAAATGCAGTGTCAGTTAGAAATCTGATATCTTTCCAGAAGAATATCAAGCTAATGTAGATGCCAATATTTTGATTAAAAATGTTTTCATAGTATATCATATTGGGAACTGGTTATAATGTAAACAGTTTTGCCAGCTGGATCATATAAATTTATAAATTATATCATATATTTTACACTGCACACTTATGACTCTAACAGATTACATCCAATATATATATTCTCAGTTTACCTGTAATTATTTTAATTTTAACAGGGCTTTCTGATGTGGAGATATTTACTAACAGCCTTATTAAATTGCGATTAGGTACATTTAAAAGGGCTCTATTTAAGCACACAGCATATTTTTTTTACAGAAGTTTTTAGTTAGTGAAGTACCTAGAAGTTCACTAACTAAAAACTTCTGTAAAAAAATATGCTATGAGCTTAAATAGAGCCCTTTTAAATTTACAGAATCGCAATTTAATAAGGCTGTAAGCATCTTAAGTGGCTGAGATGTGCATCATTGCATTTACTATGTATTATTTCCCATGGGGAAAAACTGAAATCATACACAGAAATGTACTAAACATCTCAAGTGGCTGAGATGAGGTCAAAATGTCTGTGATCTGAATGTTCTCCTATAGGAAATAGTGCACAGTAAATACATGAATGTACCCCTCATCTCAACCACTTGAAATGCTTGTAGGCAATGGTGAAATTTTGTTTATTGGAGTTTATTTTTCCACTGATTTAAACTCAACTCTTGTTGTTGAATAGTGGTTTATTTGATGGAGAATCTTGACACATCGTCTCTATGGTAATGTGTTTTAAACATCTGGTTAAATAATATACTACATAAAACACATTCGCTCTGTTCTACTTTTAGGCCATAAAAGAAAACGCTATGTCTGGCGCAAACCCAACACATCACATAACTTAAAGAACACCGTCCTCACAGTGAAACATGGTGGTGGCAGCATCATGCTGTGGGGATGTTTTTCAGCAGCCGGGACTGGGAAACTGGTCAGAGTTGAGGGAAAGATGGATGGTGCTAAATACAGGGATATTCTTGAGCAAAACCTGTACCACTCTGTGCGTGATTTTAGGCTAGGACGGAGGTTCACCTTCCAGCAGGACAATGACCCCAATCACACTGCTGAAGCAACACTTGAGTGGTTTAAGGGGAAACATGTAAATGTGTTGGAATGGCCTAGTCAAAACCCAGACCTCAATCCAATAGAAAATCTGTGGTCAGACTTAAAGATTGCTGTTCACAAGCACAAACCATCCAACTTGAAAGAGCTGGAGCAGTTTTGCAAGGAGGAATGGGCAAAAATCCCAGTGGTAAGATGTAGCATGCTCATAGAGACTTATCCACAGTGACTTAGAAATGTGATTGCAGCAAAAGGTGTCTCTACAAAGTATTGACTTTAGGGGGGTGAATAGTTATGCACATTAACTTTTTCTGTTATTTTGTCCTATTTGTTGTTTGCTTCACAATAATAATAAAAAAAAAAACATCTTCAAAGTTGTGGGCATGTTCTGTAAATTAAGTGATACAAATCCTCAAACAATCCATGTTAATTCCAGGTTGTGAGGCAACAAAATATGCCAAGGGGGTTGAATACTTTTGCAAAGCACTGTACTGTATGTGGCCTCTACATATTCACCTTATACTACTAAGGTCCTTTAAGGACCTTTGTGGCCTCTACATATTACCCTTTACCCCAGTTGTACCAAAAGTTATCCCCAAAACAATGAGGGTCCACACAGGACCCCATGGTACCTATCATTACCAATATTTGAATCAAATAGAATTCATAGATTGGAGGACCTTGTCAGTTTGGGAATTCTGATTGGTTCAAATATTTTCCCAGAGAATATTGAGCAGGGTTGTCATGGGTAGAAGGAGTTAATTTTAGATCCCTCGGGTCATAGTGTGTATGGTTATTGGGGGGATCCTCAGGTACAGGGGGGATAGTGGGTGTTGGGGGGTCTCATGGGGGCATTATGAATTTCTTAGTTGTGTCAGACATAAAAGATCAAGTCTCATATATGACTCAATTAAGTTTTTATGCTGATAATAGGGTCAGATTGTACACATGTATACTTCTCAGAGGCATTTTATCTCAGTACACGTAGGATTTTTGTGAGGGTTACTGTGCACTCAGAGGGTAATGTGCTTCTTTTGGATTTTTGAATGGAATGGACTTGGGTGAAATTTGAATAGGAAACCTACATCTAGATTGTGTGTTTAGTACTTTGTGTCTTATCTTGTGTGTAGTGTTGTTTTTTCTCTGGATTGGAATAGTTAGACAGTGATTTATGGGTCAACTTGACTTGTAAATTAGAAACTTTAAAGATGGGTCCTCTAGACGGTTTTACAAGAGCCAAACAGGCTGTTTCTAGGAGCCTTGAAGGAAGCTCTTCATAAAGATATACAAATGCATTATACTTTGTTTTATATACAGTATACCATTTTAGATGGAAAGTAAAATTATAGATAAAAACACAGTAATAATATTGCAGAGTCCATTCCCTATAATATAAAGTTAGATACCAGTTCTCCATTTTTACAGTTTTACCTGCATTAGAAATTAAAATTCATAGCAGTATATAATATCTCAGCATTTCATGCTCATTTAGCTGTAGAGAACTTGCAGCATTGTAAAGGGAAGCCAAGTATCAACTGGAAAACTGAAATCTTTAAATTAAAAATGTGCATGCATGCAAAAATAAATTGATTTGCTGTCAAGGTAAAGCTCTGCTAAACGTATAACACTAAATAAAAATCTTCTGGATGATTACACTATTTACTACATATAGTTTAGCTTGTAAAAATGGATATGCATTTAAAATGCAAATAATTTATAAAACATGGAAAGCATGACTACTTTTTGACATTCACTTCTGATTGATGGTTTTATAACTTCCTATTACAAAGTTTTATTTTTTAGATATTATAAAATAGGTTTAACTTCTAATTTAATTCTGTTGATGATATTTTGCAAACAAATTCACAGAAAATGTGCAATATTCAATGTCCATTATCAAACTATTTTATAATAAGTGCATAATCAATCTGACAGAATGAATACACTATAAAAATGAACAAACTTAAAGGTTCTTTGCCACCCAAAACTCAAGTTGTTTTTAAGTTAAAAAGGCTGTGATAAATGTATTGTATTAGCCATCTTCTGCTAAAACAAACCGTTTGCATGGTATTTGTGGTTCCTGGATAATAGTTTGCCGCTTTGATATACTAATGTGTTACATTGTCTTTCTCTGTGGTAGCCAAAACAATATCCCACAATGCCATTATACAGTTAGATCCCTCCTTATTGTTAAACACTCTGATCCACAAATTAGAATACTAAGGGCCTCATTCAATTGAAAGGCCGCAAATCATAGTGTACAGGCTGTATATCTGCAGGCTTGCCGGGGTGTTGAACTTTGCTACGATTATGGAGCTTTTCAATTGAACAAGGGCGCAAGCCACAGGCCAAAGCCTCAAGCCCGTAAACCCTTCCCGCGCCCGCAAGCTGTTAGTGGGCTGGAATAAAAGCGGTCCGCAGTTACAATCCAATCCCATAATTACGGAGTGCATCACAGGCCACTCAGCCAATAGAAAGCGGGCTAACCGAAGATGATTGACAGAGAGAGATTATAAAGTTTGTGGCAGAGCGCCCCCTTCTGGCGGGGTTTGCGTCCTGCACTTTCTTATCTCTTTTACCCAGGGAGGAAGACACAGCAGGCTTGTCAGATTTTTACTGCTGTTTATTGGGTAGCATAAACAGAACAAAATAATAGTGCTTGTATTCAGCGATAAAATAAAACCCTACATAAACGTGCTTACTATACTCAGGAACGCCCTGACTATATCCTGCGCAGCTTATCTGTGACAGGGAGTGCCACCTTGTGGCCAGGATGCAAACAGTCTCTTATTTGTGATATATCGCCACCTTGTGGCCAGGAAACATACAGTCTCTTATTTGCCTTTTCCTCTACAGCTTCTATCAATTGTTTGTGAAGCATAGGGCCCTTGTCACCCTCTTGTAATGAGGAACTCTTACTCTCACTCTCAATGCACTCTTCTTCTCCCTGGGACCTTTGTAATCCTTCTCTGGATACAATTAGAATAACATGCATTGGCACCAACCTTTTATTCCTTATTCCTTCCAGCTTCTTTAGGGATGGTGTCTTCAGATAATCCTATCTCTGTGGAATATCTCCAATACCACAGAAGTCTTCTCTGTGCGCAAACTCTGGAACTCCGCAGCCTTCCTGACTGTCTCGCTCCAGCACAAATCCCAGCTCTCTGGATCCCAGAGGCAGCTGAGCTGTTCAGGGCTTCCTCCTGCAACACACACAGCCCACGGCTCTTAGGCCCAAGCCTAAGTGAGAGAAACTCCACCCATCTCTCTGCTGTTTTTAAAGGCAGTTCCCAGCTAGGCTGCTTCCATTTAGCCACTGATAACTGAATGAATTTAACTCTTTTCATTCTCAAGGGAGGAGTCTTACAGAGCTCTCTTGTGACCCCTAATGGCACTCCATCACATACCCTCCCCCTCAGCTCAACACCATGTAGTTGAGCTACATGAGCCGAGAGGCCGTAAACGCTCACTTGTAACTTTATCATCCTCTTGTCTTCTCGTTTAAGGGGCTCATCTTCATAGGGCATAATATTCTCTGGTGCAACTATGCAGTAAGGGCTTGGGTCTAGCTCTATTCTCCTGAGCTCAACAGCACGTGTACTTCCATGCGCCAGGAGAACTTTCCCTTCTTCAATGGATCCATCAACTTTGACGAAGCAAGGCTTGAGACACCCCTCGAATAGACTACCATGGATTTCGTCCACCGCATCATCTATGGGGAACACACTGTCTTGTTCGCCACATGGCACCTCTGGACCTGGTTGGATACTGACAGTATCTCCAAACCACACCTTTAGGTTGTTACACACAACTCTGTTCCTCCTGATCTTCTCATCTAGGCAAGTGTCATCTGTATGACATTTGTACGCAGTTTTCTGTCTCTTCTTTCTTTTCAGAAGAACAGGTTTTCCTTGGTACAACAGAAGCTCATCCTTCTGGACCGGAGTCATCGACATCACTTTCTCTTCATTGCTTTGTTTTTCTTCAATTTCTTTTAATAGGAGCTGCAGTTCAGATAATTCTGCAGAGAGCGATTTGGTTGGATCATTTCTCTCACAACCGGTTTCTTTTACATAATCTTTGTAAAGATTTACCTTGAGTTCCTTACTCTTATGTTTCCATTCTTCCAATTTGTTTTCTGCTTTCTGGGCAGAAGGTTTGTCCTCCTCATCAATGGGTTTCTTTTCAGGTTTACGTTCTTTGACTTGAACGGCCTTGACAGAGGGACGTGAAATTCTCGGCGACCGTCTTAATGTCCGGCCTATGCTTTCCTCAGCTTCAGGCTCCTCAGCTTCTGCAACTGCGGAAACCACAAATAATGCGTCACCTCTCTTCCTCTTGTTGGAGACCCTGATGGTCAACTTGAGACCAACCACTGAGTTTGCTCTGTCAGTCTGCTTGCTCTCGATGGGAAGTAATTTATCTTTATGTTTATTTTTTGACGTACTTGTTTTCTTCTCAGTTTCAGAAGATTTTTCAGTGTCAAGTGATTTTGTCTCCTTTTTCGTTGATGTTTCAGGTTGCTGCTCTGTATCACACTGATCCGCTATGGTTGGTGAAACCTTTGTTTCCCTGCTTTCTTCTGGATGATCTATCACAGCTGACTCCTTAGTTTGCCTTGCACCACTCTCCACTTTACTAGATGCTTCTTGGACTACACTCGCTCTCTCTTTATTAGAGACAGAAATAATGTCTTTCTTTTTCTCTGTCTCTTCCATAGCAAGCAATTGTTCTTTTAGGTGAAGGATTTCTTCTGTCATTGCCTCCTTCCCAGAGATTCTTTGTTCATAAAGCCGTAACTGGTTGTCCTTCTCAATTAGTTGCGTCTTTAGAGACTCCATTGAGGCTGTGTGAGTCTTACTTTGCGCCTCATTCTCAGTGTACAGATTCTGGCATTTAGCAATTAGATCAAGGATGGTTGCATCCCGTTCTTGCACTTTAACTGCCAACTCTGATTTTTCCTTTTTTAGCTCCTCGGACGTGGCCAAACTTGATTGAAGACCTTTCTCCAGAATCTCAACAGCTTGGTTTAAAGAGTTTAATTCTTGTTCATTTGTGGATTTGTACTCATTAAACGCATTAAGAGTTGACTCTCTCTCACTAATCACCTTATTGTGCTCTTCCGTTAACTGAACCATCTGCCGGGCCTTGCTCTCCAGTTTTCTGGTGAACTTTGCTAGCTTGTCCTCAGTTTGCTTCAATATACTGCTTAGATTGTCCACTTGGTGGTTGAGTCCAGCTATATTTTGTCTTGATGACTCTTCATTTATTTGCATGTCTTCAATCACCTGCTCCTTCTACCTCTTCTCATCTTCCACCCGATATTGGAGTCCCTCAAGCTCCTTGTCATTTTGCATTAATACTGTTTTCAGCTTGGAGATTTCCAGTTTCAACGTGGTTATTTGACAAATCAGCTGCTCCTCTTGAGTTTGAGCCGCTTGGTCTTGTCTCTCCTTCTGTACAGTGTTCTCTGAAAGGGATGTCTGCAGATTGGTAATTATTCCCTCTAGCTGCAGTTTCTCAGAATCAAACCGGGCTCTCTGGGTTTCTAGTTCTGCATTGGTGGAGCTCTTCTCTTGTTCTAGCTTGGTGATCTGTACTTGGAGGGCTGTACACCTAGCAGTGAATTCAGCTACTTCCTGGGTCAATCCTTCCATCTTCAGGATGTCCCCCATGTTTTCCAGCTTAGACTTGGGAGTATTCTTCCTCTGCTCCCAAATTGGCATCAGTTTCTCATTCCTGTAGGACACTCTGTAGTCCTCAAATGCAGGCATCCTCCGCCATTCAGGAATATAGTCTGGCATCATCTTTACCTCTCGCTGGTCTGGTTTGGTATGACACATCTCCATGCTCTGCGTCATATGTCCTGTCTGGGACAGTGTGTACTCCTTGAGTTTTTCTGCATTGCGGTCTGCCCGTTTCTTTTCTCTGTTATAAGCAGCTTCCACTTCTCTGAACTGGTTTTTTATCATCTCTAAGTCGGATGCACTTTGCGAGTAGCTGGCCTTTTCCACTTGAAGTGAAGACTCAAGGTCCAGGATCCGCAACTGGATAACTTCAGAGTTAACCTTAGACTCCCGATGGGCTGCTCTTTCCGATTCAATATCTTCTTCCAGTCTTTTTACTGTGTGTGCTGCTGTCTCCAGTTCCAGAATCAGTCTCTCCTCTTTCTCACGACTGTATTCCAGCTCACTCTTCTGACGTGAGAAGTTATCCATGGAGACATTTTTCTCTGCTTCCATTTCATGTAGCTGCTTGTGCAACTCTTGAATCTTCCTGTTTTTGGACTGGTTAACAGATTCCATTTCTTTCTTCATCTCCTGCTCTCTCATCTGAAGCTCCTCAAGCTTGACTTTAAATTGTCCTTGGAGCCTTAAAGAATGCCGTTTCTCCTCCTCTAAGGCCATTCTGTCTGCACTAGCAGGCTCTTTTGCTTTCTCAGCAATATCTGTTACTGTCTCTGCAGTTTCTTTTGTGCACTCTGCATTCTCATCAGCAGCTTCTGCCGTCTCTGTGGCGGCTCCTGCCGTCTCTGTGGCGGCTCCTGCCGTCTCTGTGGCGGCTCCTGCCGTCTCTGTGGCGGCTCCTGCCGTCTCTGTGGCGGCTCCTGCCGTCTCTGTGGCGGCTCCTGCCGTCTCTGTGGCGGCTCCTGCCGTCTCTGTGGCTGCTCCTGCCGTCTCTGTGGCGGCTCCTGCCGTCTCTGTGGCGGCTCCTGCCGTCTCTGTGGCGGCTCCTGCCGTCTCTGTGGTGGCTCCTCTGTCAGCCCGCCAGTTCCTTGCTTGTCTATCTTTGACAATATCATCAAATGACTTCTGAACGCCAAGCTCCAATGGGGTGTCCATAATATTTGGATGGAATTCTCTCCTTGTCATGCCAGTCGCACCTTTCTCGTGTGGTTGAAGTATAGGAGCACTTCTCCGGTTAGCTTGTTGCACCCCCAGCGCCTTTATGCTGGCTGTAAAGTACGCCTTCTGTTCATTCTGGGTACTGATTCTCTGTGCTCTGACATCCCGGGTAACTCCAACTCTGGCAAGGATCTTAGCTTTGAGGTCATCATAGTTTTCTTTATTTTCTTCATTCAAGCTCAGATAAGCTTTCTGAGCTTCGCCCGTCAAATACGGGGCAATGAGGCTGACCCAGTACCGTTTGTGCCATGCCTCCCTAATGGCTGTTCTCTCAAAAATGGTGAGGTATATGATCACATCATCATCCTCTGTCAGCTCCAAAAGAAGTTCATTGGCTCTAACTCTGGCCGCATCTTTTCTATATTTTTCCAGTATAGCTTCATTCTGGGCCACCTGGAGGGCCCACTTTCTATTGTACTCTTGCTGAGCAGCTGTGGCCTCTCTCATGCCGATTATTCTCTCCTCTGCTTGTTGTTGCCACTTCTCTGTGGCCTCTCTCAGGCAGATTATTTCCTCCTCTGCTTGTCGCCGCCACTTCTCTGTGACCTCTCCAAAACATGCAGCAGCACCTCTTAGTTTACCCTCTTTTGCAGCATGGGCTCCGTCCGCTGCAATTACTTTTTGCCATTCCTGCTGACAAGCTCCGCCCACTTTCTGGCGTGTAGTGGCATCTACCAGGGCTTTCACTAGTTCCTCCATGGACATCTTGTAAGGTGGGCTGTCTTCTTAATACAGACAATTTAGCATCCCACTTCTGACACCAACTGTGGCAGAGCGCCCCCTTCTGGCGGGGTTTGCGTCCTGCACTTTCTTATGTCTTTTACCCAGGGAGGAAGACACAGCAGGCTTGTCAGATTTTTACTGCTGTTTATTGGGTAGCATAAACAGAACAAAATAATAGTGCTTGTATTCAGCGATAAAATAAAACCCTACATAAACGTGCTTACTATACTCAGGAACGCCCTGACTATATCCTGCGCAGCTTATCTGTGACAGGGAGTGCCACCTTGTGGCCAGGATGCAAACAGTCTCTTATTTGTGATATATCGCCACCTTGTGGCCAGGAAACATACAGTCTCTTATTTGCCTTTTCCTCTACAGCTTCTATCAATTGTTTGTGAAGCATAGGGCCCTTGTCACCCTCTTGTAATGAGGAACTCTTACTCTCACTCTCAATGCACTCTTCTTCTCCCTGGGACCTTTGTAATCCTTCTCTGGATACAATTAGAATAACATGCATTGGCACCAACCTTTTATTCCTTATTCCTTCCAGCTTCTTTAGGGATGGTGTCTTCAGATAATCCTATCTCTGTGGAATATCTCCAATACCACAGAAGTCTTCTCTGTGCGCAAACTCTGGAACTCCGCAGCCTTCCTGACTGTCTCGCTCCAGCACAAATCCCAGCTCTCTGGATCCCAGAGGCAGCTGAGCTGTTCAGGGCTTCCTCCTGCAACACACACAGCCCACGGCTCTTAGGCCCAAGCCTAAGTGAGAGAAACTCCACCCATCTCTCTGCTGTTTTTAAAGGCAGTTCCCAGCTAGGCTGCTTCCATTTAGCCACTGATAACTGAATGAATTTAACTCTTTTCATTCTCAAGGGAGGAGTCTTACAGAGCTCTCTTGTGACCCCTAATGGCACTCCATCACAAGTTACATTCCCCCCACAATGCGTTGACTGTATTGTAGATTCTTCCGAAGTAGCAAGCAGGTCCCGGAGTTGGTGGTTTCAGCAGTTATAGAGAGAGAGTAGGCGATTTTTTAGATCAGTATCTTCCGGTTTTATTATTTTATTTTATTCTAATTATGATCTTACACTTAATCTTTGATTACACATATTTACAGATTACACATAATACAAATACACATATTTTAAATAACACACATAGATACACCTAGAGCTAGGTCACTTCATACACACACAGTTAATAAATACATATAAAACACACATTTTCCCCCCAACATATATATATCCAGAAATACTTATTTTTATTTATTGTTACATTCTTTTGGGGATTTAAATGGAGGGTGGAGAGAGGAGTGGAGAGGTGGGGAGGAGGAGAAGAGGAGAAGCGAGGAGGAGAGAGAGGTGGCCATGTGGAGTGGTGGAGGAGAGGAGGAGGAGGGGAGTGTCAGAGAGGAGAGTGGAGGAGAGGAGGAAGAGAGTGGCGGAGTGGAGAGTGGAAGAGAGGAGGAGACAGGTAGTGGAGGAAAGGGGTAGGAGAGTGGCGGAGAGGAGAGTGAGGAGAGGAGGAGGCAGGTTGCGGAGGAGAGGAGATGGGTGGTGGTGGGGTTCCCATTATGATAGGCACATCCAGTTTAGGGACAGAGGGTCCGGAACCTAGGGAGGGTGGTAGTTCTGGGGTGGGACAGCCCTCAGGGGCAGATGAGGGAGCAAAGGATCCCCGTCCACAGTCGGGAGAATAAGAGGCTAAAGGCAAGCACAGGGCCCTAAACTACATGCAACAGAAGGTTTTGGTCCTCCTTGGTGCGATCCGTGGACACCCCATTATCCTTGCGTGGGGAGGGAGGTTAGGTCTAGGCCTAGAACCCAGGCATGGAAGGAGGTAGCGGCCGCAGTAACAGCAGTGGGTGATAATGTGAATTGATTGATAGCAAAACACTTAATGGGATGTCACCAAATTACAATGGGTATACATCTTGGCACATGGCCACCAGCAATGGCGTGGGACTTTCCAGGATGGGAGAGTATCCCTGATGGAGGTGAGTTGGCTGTTGCTCCACGTGCCTCTGCACAGCCTCCATGTGTGTTTGGGGCCGTTCCTGATGTGTTAGAGCAGATTAGTGTGGTGTATGTTCCCCCGGTACCCTTCTGGATCGCTACCTTGTGATGGTGAAGGGGCTTATGTACCTCAATGAAGCTGTGAGCTATACCATGTAGAGCCACTCTAGGTGGGCAGGTCATAGCAGAGAGGTCAGACAAATCACAGTCCACTGGAGAAGGAATTGCAACCCACTCCAGTATGTTTGCCATGCAAACCTTGTGGATAAGCGCAGACCGAGAAAAGTGTGCTGCAGTCCATAAGGTTGCAGAAAGTCGAACACAACTGAGGGACTGAACAACCATAAATAAAATGTTCCCCTGGTACTTGATATATGTCATGTGGTGGTTTAATTCGGCCACTATTTATTTTCCCAATGTAGATGTGATGAGTGAGATGTATGTAAGATGATCCTTATATTTTTAGGATCCACATTAGAGCCTCTGTGCGTGAGAAAGGGATATTATGGCACGTTTCATGTTTTTATGTTGCAATTTTATGATGTAGTGTCTCTTTAATAGCTTTCAACATCTTTTAGCATGAATTTTCATATTGGCAAATGCATGACCATTACAACATACAACCAAAACATTTTTTTTTAAAGGGCTATTTGTTAATTGGGAATTGTTGTGCAATTACCTCTAATGTCTTCCATTGCTTTCCCCATATATTAAAGTCCATTGGTGTGTGTGCGGTTCACAAAAAGACTCCAATTGAATAGCAAATTAGTTTATGGCCTACAGTACTGGCTCCCATAAGCTACAATTTCTAAATTGAATGAGCCTCTAAGTCTCACATTGGCTTTCAGGAGCTTCCCAAACAATGCTGTATACCTCAGAAATGATTTTCTGTGGAGAAAAATGCTAGTACACTATATAACTAGTATTTTCATACTATTCAAGATGAAACCAACTTGATGTTAGGGTGACAGTGTTCCATTAAAGAATCAACGTAGAAACAAATGTCACATGCCTGTGAAATATGTAACAAACTAATGGAATATGAGCCATGAAAGTATTTGTAGAAAAAAAAAATGTATAACACTTTCTTTCTTGGATAGCTAGTTTGCTAGAAGGTTGATGGTATGGATATCCTACTGGGACTTACTATCTATTCGTGCCATCCACTATAATAATGAATAACTTTTGAGTAGCGCCTGCATGGTGCGTTATGCGCAGGCGTAAACAGGCGTAAATGTACGGAATCGGTGCAACTGTGCATGCGCAACAAAGTTGCACATGCACAGTTTCTAAGTAATCACGCACATGCTCGCTGCAGCAGGTAGTTGGCAGTTGGCAGACTTTTTAGTCAGAGAGGCACCATTACATGCACACATAGTGTGCTAATGTATAAAACAAAGGAAAGTGTATAAAAACCACAAAAAGTGTCAAACCAA
Organism: Discoglossus pictus; assembly: GCA_027410445.1. Lineage (NCBI taxonomy): Eukaryota > Metazoa > Chordata > Amphibia > Anura > Alytidae > Discoglossus > Discoglossus pictus. The sequence continues at coordinate 286,721,815 of CM050165.1, forward strand.
GCTGCAATTATATACAGGGAGAAAGTGGGGTAAAGAGAGAAATACAAATTGTTATTGTTTGTGAGAAAGAGACTATAAAAAAACGATAGAGAGGTATCAGATAGAGAAGAAAACAATATATAATATAATATATAATGTGACATACAGCCACATTAAACTAGACCCCTGTAGCAGCATTGGCAAGATCGCAACGGCTGCAGGCTTGAAGATATAAAATTAGACCATGGCGCGAGTTACAGGCTGGAGACGCAAGCAGGTAAACCATACTAGCGCCGTCGGATTTGCAGCCGTGCACACAATCAATTAGTCAGAACCGTAGCTACGGCTTTAGACGGAGCCAATGGCAAAAGAGATCTCGTAAATATGGTATTCCAGGGCATTATATGTATTAACACATTTGCGAGCCTGAGAATGATGTGCTAATAATTTTAATACCTAACATCACTTTCCCTTTCATTATAATTACAGTAGTGTGTTTATATTTGCATTTACAGTGCTACAGATAGGGCTATTAGCCCCTTGCAAGTCCTCTCTAGCACCCGTTGGCTTCTTGGCTCCATTTGCGGGTTGCAGAGTTGAACGCCAGTGGATTCATAGCAATTTAATAGCGTAGTTCAAATTTCAATGTCCCATAGGCTTTTTTCGCACCTAACCCGCAAGTCATTTGCGGGTAGTTTTAAGAGGCCAATATAATAGCTGTAAGTCTTGTGGGCTACATTACAGCATACGGTTTTCAACGTAGAGGGAATTTAATAGGGCTAATAGACTATGTAAAATTAATAGTTATTATTATTTATTTTTAATAATATTATGATATGGTTGTCAAACTTTCATTATAAACAAAAGTTAATATTTGGTGCTGATGACAATGCACTGGCATGTTATTATTTTGTTGGGTTGGTTGTTATAATACATCATTAATAAGGTAATGTCCACCACTGGGTCTTTTCACTGGGTCACATTGTGCTTGTGCCAATGGAAACAGCTGTTAATCTGCATATTCTTGACATCTAAAAAATGCATGCATGTGGAAAGGTTTGATGACAGGGTGGATTCATAATGCTAAATCTCACATTACCACGCATTACCACACCAAATAGCGGACCTAATTATAATACATGAGATTTAGTAATTGGTCTTTACATGTGTGTCGCGATAATACGAGATGTGCCGTGGTACACTGCAGATTAACACGTGTCCTTGTAGTAAGTTCCTCCCACTTTTATTTTTCTACCATTGCTAGATACAGAGAGAGAGAGAGATGTCTCAGCTAAAACAACTGTGTTTGGTTCAAATCCCACCAGTTCCTTTTCCACCAATTGTTTTATTATAAGAAATATAAATTGATAAATGGTATGTATGAAACAGATATGGCTGTTATAATATTTTTAAATGCTTATTTGAAATAAAGAAAACTATTACTGTACAAATTACAGGACAACTGGAATTTGAACTCACAACCACAATTATGTCTCTGCACAATGAATAAGTAGAGAAATAAATAAAAGCTAAGATGCAATCAATCATAGAACCTCATTATCTACAATTACCTACAATATGGAATAATATAAGTAATAACTATAACAGTCGATATTGACAAAGTTAATGCTTGATCAAATTAAAACATGTAAAAAAACTTTCTCACATGATTGTCATGCCTCTATATGATGTGCACAACTTCTATGTTTCTTTAATATAAGAAATTAACACCAAAGCTAAAAAGAAATGGCTGAAGCCTCTGTTCTGTGCTTGCACAGCTAGTTTTATATAAGCATGGTAACAAATAAAAAATACAATCTAGTCGATGCACAAGATTCCAAAGGCTCTCTGTATCAAAGAGGAGAAGGACATCTATTCCTTGTACCACTTGTAATGTAAAATTTCAAATGTTTAAAACTAAAAACTAAACAATTTACATGAACACTTGATTACAAAGTGGCTTATATTATTTTGCTTAAAAAAAATAAAATGCAATGCTCATCTCTCCTGTTATTTCATTATTTAGATGCATATCATCAGAAAAATATATCCCCAACCTTGGAACCATCCTAACCATTCCATACCAGACAATATGGCTTTCCCTATCACAAGGCACTTGGATCACTTGGCGCCACCCCCACCTCCGCCTATACTACTACTTCACTGTCCACCACATAACACAATGGTTCCATATCACAATTATGCAATAACTGCTGGTCCAGGCACTACCTTATTTCAGACAATGCCCCATCAGCATATGAACTTCTATACAAATGCCCCTAACTTTTCCAGCATAACCTAGATTGTGAGTTCACAAGGGCTGGACCACAAAGCATTCCCTATTTGCTTACTTGTGTATTAAATTGCAACTTACTTCAGCTCTGCATAATAAAGCACCACTTTTATAATACTCAGTAATAATAATAATAAGTAAATTATAATGTATGAACAGAATTGCAATGATATACCATTTTCAATGGTGAATGAAAGATACAACTCCAATTTTATTACATCCTTTATACTTGAAAAATATTTTTCCTTTTTTTTTCTAATATATAATTTATTTTTTTCTAGAACTTTTCAAAACAATTTAAATTCAAGTTTTCAATAAGAGAATGACATACATCAGTGTGTCCCAACACAGCTGTTGGAGTGTATGTACATTTTAATTGGCATTTATAATCTCATTTGTGCTGCAGGGGCTAGGAAAGCAATGCAGATCATTGTTTGTGTGCATTTTAATAGTTCCCAAATGAAGAAACATTTGTTTCTCCAGTGCTCTAACCTCAGTAAAGTACCATTATGAATGTAAACAAAATAAATGTTTATACGAAAAGATCATGAACTACAAATTATTATGAATTACAGATGTAGTAGAGCTACTACACTTCAAGTCCCAAAATTATAATGTTTAAAATAGACATATGCTATGTTTTGTTACTACATAAAATGTTATGTTTTTCATCCAATTCTTTACTTTTCTGTTGTAAAAGATTGGGCAAATAAATATTGATGCATTGTGCTAAGAATAGAAAATAAGATTGTGTATGTGCAGGCTGATGTTTCAGTACTGACATTAGGCTTCAGTACTGATATAGGGCCTCATTCAATTACCTATATCGCAAACTTAGATTAGAAACAGAAGTCCCCAGTAACTCTGCCTAGCTATTCTATTCACCCCTCTCAGCATGATTGAGAGTGTGCTACATGAAATGCCTGTGAGTAAACCCTACTCGTAATATTACACCGGCTTCCCCATTGATTTTCCCACTGCAGGAAAATTACAAGTTGCTTGAACTCCGAAAAGCTATTCAATTCAAAATTACTCAAAATTACCTGGTACTTGCAACTCTTAATATTCATTTTCCAAACAAATTGTGAGTATTACAGAGCACTTGCAAAATAAAATGTATTTTATTTTATTTGTGATATGTTATTATTTTATTATTGGCATCCAAGGGGTTAATATATGCACCATGGGGGCTCTATAAGGATCCCTATGGTATGGGGTTAATTAAATAGGTGCCACAGTGGTCCTTATATGACCTCAACAGAAGTGGTTAATTATTTAGATGTTGTGGGGTCTTTTAAGGTGTTAATTGTAGGTGCCACATGGTTCTAAAAGGGACCCCGTGGTGGGTGATAACATTTAGTTGCCATAGGAGTACTTTAACAACCTCTGTAGCATGTGATGAATACTTTAGATTCAATGGACCCCCATGTTTATGTAGGTAGAATGATCGGGTAGGGTGATTCATTTTGAGCGGGAAGGGGGAGTTTGGTAGTGAGGGAAAGGGATTCCCTTCACCGTTTGCATGTATGGAGGGAATCCCCAGGGATTCTCATTAGTGTCAGTGTGTTTTTGCTCAGCAATATTACTGAGCATAGCCTTACTTATAATCCTGAGCCTTGTAACTTTACTTCCAAGGCTTGAGTTTACGAATTGCGTTTGTGCTCAGTAATATTACGTGCATGGAGAATCAAATAGATGAAAAGATGTGTAACATTATTGAAAAAAGCACTCACAAGCAAAATTACATTTGTCAGTTGCATCACTAGAACAGGGACCTTCATTTCTTCAATGTTTAAAATAAATACTTCTGTCTCAAATTGTAGGATCTGCTAAAAAAGGACTTTGTTGTGCCATTTGCCTATGAAAAGTATTTGTTGTAATTGCAAAGTATATGTCCCTACACTTCCTGACAGATCTAAAGATATTTTACAGGCCATAGCAACAGCTACATCCTCCTTACTATCTACTTGTATCTTTTCTTCTGGTTAATTTTCCTTTTTGAACTTCTTTTATCTCAGGGTTGCTTTCTTTTTTCTGAAAGATGTTCATATTATTATTGCTTTGGATTTTGCACACATTTTAACAATTAATTAAATTGATCTATGAAGCTTTTAGTCACTGATTTTGAAGAATGCTTGAATGTGTCAGGATGTGATCTGGGCAACATTTACATTGTCAACACTTGCTAAAGGCACTGTAGATGTGAGACAGTGAGTGGCTGGGATATCCAATAAATCACAGGACCATGTACTCTGAAGATAGTTGCCCTTCCAGTGAAACCTCAATATTAGAATATTTGCAAGTGGAACGTTCGTGGACACATAGAGCACATGTTTTAATGATGGAGATAAAGCTCCCCAACTTCTGAGTAGGGTTTTACTCAGGATTTCCAGGGGGAAATAGAACGAGGCTTTGTAATTTCCATAACTAGTGCTACTTTAAAACTAAGTACAGTGTGTCTTTATACTCTTGGGGACTTTGGGCCATATTCAATTGAGGTTTCATGTGTTCCGGTAGCCCGAAAGTGAGGTTGCAAGTTGATTTTCTACTCAATTGGCATCTTTTTGCAGGTTACGACTTACAGCCTTGAAAATATTGTGATAGATAAACCCGTAACTTACAGCCTTTAGAAGCCTTTGATCTTTCACTTTCGTAAGGCTAAAATCGCAAATCCCTATTCAATTTCTCAATTTCCCTAAGCCCGCAAATGGTTTCATACCCGTAAACAGCAAATGAAGGAGAAAATCCTACGAGTGCTAGAGAGGACCTATTCGTAGCACTGTAAATGCAAATATAAAATCAATACTGCACTGTAAATAATGGGGAAAGCGATAATAGACATTAAAATGAATTGCGCAACAGTCTCAAGCTCACAAATCGTCAGGAAATTCAATTTATTTTTATGTTTCATTTCAGGGCGATCAATGAGTTAATACATGTCAGGCCACCCACATGGACTAGAACAGTATTGGCATTCATTTTCATAATTCTTTATTTTGTGGGTTTGTGAGTCTGATCGCATATCGGACCCCCAAACCTAATTGATTGACATGTAACCTCCATGTTTTACTGCCGTAATTATTACAGTCTTATTTTCTATTGGCTGATTTTAAATGGGAGGTTATGGTCTTGCTTAATTGATCATGTGCTCCCCTTGAACTGCTACGAGCCAGTGCATGTTTACGGTTTCGACTTTGAGGCAGTAACTTGCACCCACAGACATTCCACCGTCTGCGATCGCGTTGCAGGCTTGGAATTGAATAGAGCCATTTTCTGCTGATTTGCAACCACATGTTAGATAGTTAGAGATACTTTACAGTTTACAAAGCCCAGCTCTGCTTAGTTAAAAATAGCTCTGGAAACTACAGTAAAATAAAAATAAGGAATGCAGACATTGCAGAGGAAAATACAGTAGTCTCTTAATATAGTAACCAGTAGCTTATTGTCTGATTATTGCAAAAAGGTTATCAAAGGGACATAAAACCCACATAGTTATCTAGCCTGCATTTACAGAGCTCAAATACTACAAACAAATCAAAACATATTAAAATGAGAACTTTTGTTTGGTAAAGCTTTCACCTGCTTGTTAAATTTTGAACAAAATAATACCTTTAGCAAGGAGCATAATATTGTTTTTGAGAGTAAATCTTATACATAAATTGCTTTAATTGTATCAAAGGGGATTACATCCTGGACGGCTAGGATTGTCTATCTCGGAGGTTTATTCTATGGGGTATTGAGTTCTCTTGTCATTTTCTTGTCTTTTTACATAATTGAATACAGATCATATATCATATAACAGTTCCGTCATCATTAAACCACAATTGAATACAGTTTTTTTTTGTTGTACCAATGCAGCTTTAACTATCATCAATCAGTTATTCGTATGTAGTGTTTAGATCCTTTCTCCTTATAAGCCTCAACATACCTTTACAGTAGATCTTTGTAATGTCTGCTTTCTCTGAGTAATTGACCATCACAGCACAAAGAAGTAGTTTGTAGTCATTGTGAACCTTAGTGCATCTACCTTCTTGTTCTAACAGATGTGAAGAATATTGTATTCTAGAGTTAGCATGTGTAGTAGCCATTTGCTGTAAACTGTATTCAGTATAGAAGTCTTTCTAACTGTTGTGTGTTAGCTTTTGATAGGAACTATTGGTTTTGGGATAAAAAATATTTTCTTAAAAGTTCAGAAAGTTGAGTTCTCATTTTTGTCAGCTCTCTGTACTCTGCCATAAAAACAAAAAAACAACAACAAACAAACAGCAGTAAGGAGGGAAATGACCAGGACATGAGAAAAACAAGTATGTGGTACATGGTACATATGCAGCCTTATTAAATTGTGAATTGAATAGGGCTCTATATAAGCACAGAGCATATTTTTATACAGAAGTTTTTAGTTAGTGAACGTCTATCCAAAAGCAAGGTCTTTACTAACTTAAAACTTCTGTAAAAAAAATATGCTCTCTGCATGTATAGAGCCCTATTCAATTGGCCGAATTGCAATTTAATAAGGCTGATGATATGCACTCTAGATGGAGTATTCAGTAAAACACCTTATAATACAATACTATAATACAGTGAAACATGTGGCATCACAGTGATACTTTTAAATTTATATTTTTATATTGAACATGTTGTTCATTTCTATTCCAACAATTCATATGAAAACAAATAATTGTATTGTGTTTGCGTATCAGTGCATTATTCTTTATTTATACAATATCTCATAACTTGTATTAAAACAAATGTACAAATGTTGATATATACAGGTTGAAAGCTAATTAAATATTTGGCAGAGAATAATATATTTTATATATATATATATATATATATATATATATATATATATATATATATATATATATACAATAAAAAGTACATATGTGTTCACATTTGAATGTCTAAAGCAAGTTAAAAAAACCTGCTTCCAGCTCAGAATTCCGAGAAAAACAGTTATTACACTGCATTCTGGTCACAAATGCCTCGCTCTTCATTCTGTAGCCATTATCAAACATGGCTTCCTTTTAAGCTTATGCATGCTGTATTACACAGCTTTAATGCAAAGCCAAGGTTGGAATAAACACAGGCTGAGTATCCAGTTGAATAATCAGAGTATAATCACATATATCCTACAACCCGCAGGACTACACATCAACACACAACTCAAAAACACAATTCAAAGTGCGAGACCCGTAGCACTTTGAAAAAATCGCCTAAAAAATGACGGCCCGTAACACTTAGAAAAAAACGCCACTGAGGGGGGAAAAAAATACAAGCCGCAAAAAATATGAACTTAATGGCCGCAACATGCACAGCGAAAAACACGAAAAAAAACACACTTAATACAAAATAAAATAAAAAATAAAATACACACAAAATCCCCCAAGTGATGGAAAAAATGGGAGCCGGAAAAATTGAAAATGAGGCTACACGACCCCTAAGCACACAAAACACCTCCAAGCACATATGCCATTTACACAGACCCATACGACCTACTAAATACATTATTAGCGAGCATGTGAAATGCTCCACACACGCCTAACACATACACTATCGCAGCCATTTTACAACAATAACTGCAAACTAATAACATTAACATTACAAAATGCGGAACTACACAGCTAAACAAACGGCTTCCACTTGCACACACAGCCTATTTACACTACACACTGCACACATTGTTGACACTTACACCTCAGCTCACCAACAGTGAAAATATACATTGTATGCTGCAGGAACATCAAAAGAGATTGTTAGCTCTTCAGCATATTGCTCCCTGTATATATTAATTACAAATAGGTAAAGTATATTAATTGATAACTTTAATAATTAATGAATTAACATAAAAAAATACATACGCAGAGAAAACAAAATAAAAAAATACAGAATCACAATAAATGCTACAGGCGATCAGAGCGCCTCACAAGGAGCGCCAACAGTGCTTACACGACCACAACTAAAACCAGGGGAGAGGCTCACAATGCGAGCCGAAACCCCATCAGCGCAAACCTTACAATGAGCGCCAAAGGAGCACTCATGACCAAACATACAGCAACCAAGAGGCTCGCAATGAGCGCCGAAGGTACTCACACAACCAAAATACTTACTTTGTGTGCCAAACAGAATTTCCTGCCTTACAATTCTATTGCTGTCATCTTTTGATGGGCAAGTCGCTACTCGCTAGTATAAAATATTGTCTAAGAATATTAACAACTAAAACCCCAAGTGGTTAGTGCTCAATGTTTACACCTTAAATTAGTATTCTGAAAGGTCATTGTAACTGTTGAAGAAAATCAATAAGGTAAAATTAAACATTTTTTAAGAGAACAGACAAATATTTTCTGCTTTCCCATAAAGTGATATATGTGTTGAATATTTCTGTTTTCTTTCCATTCCTTTAGGACTATAATGATGAAATTCGACAAGAACAATTGAGGGAGCTTTCATATTTAAATGGCTCTGAAGATTCAAATCGAGGAAAAAGCACAAGAGGTAGAGGAATTAGAGTAACTCCTGCGGCACCTGCAAGGTGAGCCTATACATTACATTTTCTGGAATGTATGTTGCATATTCTGACATACGGTAAACAGATATATATGTAAACTTGAAAACTTTTACGTATCCTTACTAAACTACCCCAGGGATGTGGCAATTGTCCCCATAGGATCATAAAACTAATTATAATGTTGGGAAATTAGATATTTTGTAATAAAATGCAATGCATGTTTTTGTAAATACTGAAATGTGTGTCCTAAATTGCAGCAGTACCATTTTAGTGTATATCAGGAAAATTAATTTAAGCAAATTAAAAAAATATATTGTATCTTTTGTGCAATACTAACACTAGCTGGCTACTGTAAAGTAGTTGAGCTTACTTGCAAATCAAAACTTTATTACATACATGTATTATTTCCTTTCCACTGCAGTTCAAGGAAAAAGACACTTGTTTGTCAATGTATGTAACAAACTAATAGTATTACCAGCTACATAAAGCATTTTTTGAGGAAAAAATCAGAAATTTTTGAAGACTGTTTATGAGTATCGGAAATAATGTTGTGCTTGTTACTTCACATCCTAAGAGCTGGATGATGGGTGTTGTTTGTAAAGAGGGAGTAGGCAGAAATCTTTAATAATTTGATAAGATTGGAGTTATCACTACACCCCTTTCTCCCCACTGGCCAAATGCAGAGCATATCACACACAACTGTCACCAGTTTATCACAGATCCCTGTGTTGCTTTTTCCTGCTTAATTATAGGTTTAGTCAGACTTAACCACTATGTCACAAAAATATGGTTATAGGACCTCTATGGTCACATTTTTTCTCTATGGTCTTTTTTATTTATTTTAAATGTTATTACATTTTACAACTTTTAAATGAAATTATTCTCTGCCACAGGCTTTCATTATTATCTAAAAGCTACCAATCAGTGCCGATGGAAGCACTGCCAGTAGTTATAGTGAATTTAAAAGTGAAAAAGCAACTGACATCAGGTTTTCTTTACTTTAGATACTTTAACGAAATATGTATAAGTGAAATACCCCTTAAGTAGACAACATTTTTAGAGTATTCTCTTTATCACTGTACTCTGACAATTTTTTAGTGGATGAGTACAGTATATGAATGCAGCAATATATTTGATCGTATAAGACTGCAAATGTTCCTCTCTCAAATGTCTGTTCTTGAACATCAAATGTATGCAAAGTAATGCCTTGCACGACTGATATGTTTGTCCAATAAAGTTATCATGGCCAACAAATCCACACTTTGGGACAATATGACTATAAATCTTTAGTTTGTCAGCTGAACAGCTATATATACTGCATGAATTATGCAAGCCTTATATCAGATTCTAGATGGTATAGCAGTAAATTAGGTGAACTTTGTTTTTACACTGACATTTTTGTCCATCAATAGTTCTTGACATTTCAAGGCATTTTACACTGGCATTATTTAACTTTAGTTAAAAAGAAAAAGCCCATGGTATAATAGAACATGGCAAACAACTATGAATATGAATGTATATTTAATTATTCTATCTCATACATAGATTTTATCTGGACTTTCTACAAAAGTCCAGGGGTCACATATACTAAAGAATTAAGTATTTGAGACCCGCATCATTCTTTTGATATGCTATGGTGTCATTTTGCCAAAAAGTACAATGGAAACATTTTATTTGCTGATATTCTGATATGTCTTAGATATAAAGATGTATACATAGATGTACAATTGTGCATGTATATATACAACTAAATATAATTACCTATCTATCTTAAACATGAACATATTTTCTCTGCTGTGTTCTACTTAATGAAGCATAGAAAACCTATCCATATTAAACACTGCTTTATTACTTCAATTATTATTTTAGGAAACTACAGTATCATACATCCCAATATTTCAAATGGCTAAAGATGAACACCTATATTTTTGACAAATTATGCACAGTTTGTTATTGTCTTTAGTGTGGTCTTCTGCACAATAAAAGACTAGGCATGCTCAATATGCACTGAAGGCAATGGAGCTATTGCCTAGGTAGCTTATAACTAATTATGTTCAATTATTAACAACATATACAAATCTGTGTTTGTGGGTGGAAATGCATTTTACTAACATTCAACTGCTAAAATACTCGTTATTACCTCTAGATTTGAATTATAACATATTTGGAACCTATATTTGGTACATGCATAGGAAGCTTGAATGGGGAATTAAAAGTAGAGCTTTTAGGTTTGTAGAATAGTATATGACAGAAGACACATCATTTGCTTTGATAATTTTAGGCCAACTGTAAAATAAAAGTAATTACCATGAGGTTTATCTCTTGAATTAATGTCTTCCAAATGTCTCTATTATTCTGCGTTTGATCCTTCTGTTCTTCGTGTTATGTTTGCTACATTCTACCTTTGTGGTTATTATTTCTTTACTGATTGATTTGTGTGCTCGTTGTGAGACTTTCTACATTTGATTGAGTACTCTGTCTTGTCCTGTCCTTTTTACAGGTGCCTACACCCCTGTTTCAAGTTTATTGTTTAGTGCTAACTATCTTAGCTTCATTTTCTTTATGATATTTAGAACTCCCGACACTGAGTGTATCAACTATAAAACTAATATAGAAAAATCAACTGCAACTCTTTGTAATTATCCTTTCCTTGTTGATTATGGCCTTTGGTGCGTGCACACCAAAGGACACATTAGAAACAATCTGTACTATGCTAGGTTATCCTGTTCTGGAATCTGCCATTATTCATCTTTTTTTCCTACTGCATTAGATTACATGTTGGAAATAGCTGCAACACCTGTTATGAGACAGATTTCTACATATGATTGTGTCTGTATGTTACTAAAACCACTTAGCTTTGTTGAAGAGTCCCCTTAAAATGTGTTTTCTTCGTGAAATGTCCCTTTAAGATCTACACTGTATATGGAGAGACTCTGGCCCGCATTCAATTCGAGCCTCACGGGCTCCCGTTGGTCTCCGTTTGCGAGGCTATTCAATTGCTCAAGCTCGCAAGTTGTGGGCCTGAAGCCAAAACCGTAATCCATGCACTGGTTCGGAGCAGTTTAGGGCGGGACCATGATCAATTAAGTAAGCCCATAAACTTCCATTTGAAACCAGCCAATAGGAAATGAGACATGGAGTTTACTTGTCATTCAATTCGTTTCGGGGGTCCGATTTGCGATCAGACTCGCAAACTAGCAAAATAAAGAATTATGAAATCCAATGCCAATACTGTTTTAGTCCATATGGGTGGCCTGATATGTATTAACTCATTTATATCCGAGATCGATTTAACCCTGATCTGCAATTAATACTAATGTCAATCATCACTTTCCCCCGTTATTTACAGTACAGGATTGATTTTTTTTATATGCATTTACAGTGCTACGAATAGGTAATGCGGGTCCTCTCTAGCACTCGTAGGATTTTTTTACTTTTGCCATTTACGGGTGCGAATATATTTTCGAGCTTGGGGAAATTGAGCAATTGAATAGCGATTTGCGATTTTAGACTTGCGAAAGTGACAGATCAAAGACTTCTGGAGGCTGTACGATTCGAGTTTGATCAGAGACATTTTTCAAGCCTTTAACTCGGAAGTCCATTGGAGCCCGCAAAAATACGTCAATTGAATACCAATATAGCTTGCAAGCTCACTTACGGGCTTACAGATCTATAATTTGCTCAATTGAATGGAGGTCTCTGTATTCAAAATGCCTTTCCTCTTTTGTTATTTGTATAATCTAACTAATGTTTTTCTTCATATAAAGGGTAATTCATACTTTATGAGATAGATTCAATACATGTGCCTGGGAATGTGCATAACTGTTATGGAGCCCCTGCAAAGCTTAGCAAATCTGTTTGTACTTTCATCAAAAGTAATATTATACTTACATTATACTTCTTACAATAACTGATTCATACATTTGATTTGCTAAACCATGATCATGTATTTATAAATGAGCAAATATCTAATGTCTTCAAGCTATGTCATACATATTTCTGCTACATAAATCTATAGATTGTGAATGCTGTTTCATTATTGTTACCCTGAATATTGCATCAATACAGTTTTAATATTTTTTCCACAAATTAAGATAATGTCAATAGAACCAGTAAAAACTGTAACAGGTTAAGATATACAAGATCAATTGTATTTTACCATGACAGTCTTGCTCCAGATTTACCTTAGTAATGTTTATTATTGAGCTTTAAAAGTAGGAGTATTCCTGATATTGTGATTAGGTTTTTAATCAAGAATAAAAATGTATTAGAACAGTTTGGGGAAAAGGATAAAGATGTTTTCCATCCATGGTATAGTATTTGTTTATCACATTTAATAGTTGTAGATCTGCAACTTTGTTGGTAATGCTCTGGACTCTTGCGACCTGCTCATGTGCAATGCGCCCCAAAGGCGCGCATTGTGCCTTACAATGAGCGACGTAGGAGCTCATCGCAAGGCGCATGCGACTCAGTCTGCAATTAGTGCCGTAGGTGCTCATTGCAGGGCTTGCGATGAGCACAGCAGGAACTCATCATGAGGCTAGCAGGACTTAGGCTGCAATGAGTGCAGTAGGCACGCACATCTTTGCTGCAATGAGCGCCGTAGGTGCTCATTGCAGGGCTCGTGATGAGCGCCATGGGCGCTCATCCCAATGCCAGCATGACTTTGTGCAAAAAATGGTGGCCTGTCAGGGTTCCTTCTAAGGGTACTCTGTCCCTTCATAGCTCTAATTTGCCCGCGGACGCTCCACTGATGGAGGATGGAAAGAGATTGAAGTCGATGATAACGATGCACACGATCAGCGACGAAGGGCGTAGCACTTTCTTGCTGATTAGAAGGCATGCAACACAAAAAAAAATAAGAATTTAACGGACACAATTTTCTCATGCACGTAACTCAAAAGACCGACAAAAAAAGAAAAATAATGTAAAAATTTATTAAAAACCTAACACACAGCTCAAGGGAACACCCAGGGAGCCTGTGAGTGCAGTTGCAAGCTAATTTGACCCCTAATTGCCATTTTTCAAACATCAAAAATTGGCTAAGCGAGGAAAAAAATGACGGATGAAAAACGCAATTGTTTACAAAAAGGCTCAAAACGAGGCTGAAGCGCAAGACTTGGAAAATAAAAACCAACGGCGCTCAGCGAGAGACACACAACTCTTAAACAGGGACAGAGAACAAAAAGACATGGGGGCGGGGGGGGGGGGGGGAAGACACGCAGAGGAGGAAAATAAGCAAGAAAAAACAGGCCAGGGAGGAGGGGAACACATGGAAGGGAGAGGGGGAGAAACAGACACAGGGGTCAAGCAGTTGGGAGAGGCCCACGATGAGCGCCTTCGAGGCACGCCGTGTGAAAGTGGCGGCTTGGCCGAGGCCTGCAATTAGCTTGCGATGATATTACATAAACAATTTAAAAGAGCTTTTATCAATTACTGCATTTCAATGCAGACGCTCAAACCTTTAGCAGTTTAAAATATGTAATATATATTTTAGGTGGCATCATGGAACAGATTTCTAAAATAGAAGGTCATTCAGCAGCACCTAGGAGAACTATATGGTTCAAGTGTTGTGCAGTGAAATTATACTGAAAGTAGATATTTTAAAATCCTTTATCTAGGCAATTATTTCAACAAAACAAAAGTTTTCTTCAGTAAATGTATTTAAAGTTTCACCCATAAAAGTAGTCTAGCTTAAGATATACTCATACAAGTGGAAGTATGCCTCATGTGGAACACAGTGATACATCCTTCAATGCCTTGAAGTCAAGGTGTTCTTTATTCTTAAAGACAGATAGAACATGAACAAAATCTATCATATAAACCAACAGAAAACACTCTCTGAGGACCACACCAAATGCATCTTAGTTGTATGAGATTTAGAGCTATTTATTCCAAAGATGTGGGACACCCTCCATAATTTCAAAAATAATTAGCATAATTCTTCTTAGAATCCAAAGAATAAGCAGCATATGAGAAACATAAGAGTTGTCCCATGACTGCCCAACATCTCTCAAGGTAGTGTTGCTCATCAAATCAGTATTATCTGATACTTTCAGTTTCTTCAGAATATCCAACATCATGCAGAGTTGAGGAATATAATTAACATCTATTGTTGATCATAGTCACTGGTTTGGTGTATCTCAAAAAACCTGGTAGATTGTTCACTATAGCTGTCCCACCACACTATCCAACGTTTTCGAAAACTATCTATAACATGGCCCCTACAATATATTGGATATAATTTAGATTTTATGCTTGAATTGCTGACCTGGAAGTTTATGTACCCTAATTCCCATATGTAATTCTCCAATAACTCTTGGAGGTTTCTAAGTGCAAAATTATAAATTGGAATCTAAACTTCCTGGTTTAGCAACCATATTGTCTGCTTGCCTTTCTTCACTAGTTATGTTCTATACCCAACATCATATCTCATACCTTTTCAGTTGACCAACAGTGTAATAGTAAAATTCTGTAAGAGTAACAGGTCTTGTAAATGCAGAAACGTATATCAATTGAATGCTAAGGATAAAGTCTTCATTAATAAGTTATTAGATCAAAGTATGTCTCAACTAATGAATCTACCTATGTAAAAAGCAGATGTATTTAATAAAAAGTATACTTTCAGATCACAAAATGTAAAATTTTAACTTTATTCCAATTTTTTAAATATAAATGCCACACTTAAACAGGTGTATTTAATGTAAATAAAGAAAACAAAGAGACACAAAATGAGTTTCCACCATGTTACCAGTGTTTGAAACATATGTATGGCATGCACTTTTGATGTTATAGTTGAGGGTTACTAGAACATGAACTTCCATCATGGTGCAAATGGTCTGTTAAATTTAGGGAACCTGAGGGATCCTTAGAAACTAGCAGCTTTGTTATACAATTCAAATATTAATGTTTACAATGTTAGGGATGATATCAATGGAATCAGTATTACTGTCTAAAAGTGGTTTGAAAAACTGGAGACTCAATAGGTTGTTCTGATATCTGAGGAATTGATACACTGTATCAGAGAGGTAGTTTCAGCAACAAGAAAAAAATCCCAAATCCACACCAGAGACATAATGATATGGCACCAGAAAATGAGCCCCTCAGGTCAGAAGGTGCCTGCCACATTACTGGGGAAGAGCAGTCCATGAGTATGAGTAGCACCAGATCCAGATCTAATTAAGTGTTTGGGCCAAAGTCGATAGGACTCCCCTCTTGCGGATGTGTCTGGAGGGGAAAGAAAAGTCTGATGCTGCAAAGAACAATTCAGCATGGGAGCCTGTAATGCTAGAACTATTAACCAAGACAAAGTGGACGTGGTCAAATATAAAATGACAAGATCAAACATTGATATCCTGGGAATTATTAAACGCAAATGGATTGGAATGGGACATTTTCTATCAGACAACCACCAGATCTGCAACTGTGGTCAAGAATCCTGCAAAAGAAATGGAGTAACCATCATAATTAATCATAGGGCGGCCAAAGCAGTGCTCGGTTAAAATCCAATATATGACAGAATGATTTAAATTCTAATTCAAGGCAAGCGATTTTGACATCACAGTGATACAAGTCTATGCTCCAACCATGGATGCTAAAGAGGCTGAAGTTGTCAAATTCTATGAAGATATTCAAGACTTCATAGGTATAACACCAAAGATCTTACTCTCATCATAGGAAATTAGAATGCTAAAAAAGGGAATCAAAAGAGACCTGGGATAACTGGCACGTTTGGCCTTGGAGTATAAAATTAAGCAGGTCAGAGATTATTAGAATCCTGTACATAGCAAACACCCTCTTCCAATAGCTTCAGAGGTGACTCTATACAGGAACATCATCAGATGGGCAATGTAGAAATCAGATTGACTATATACTTTGTAGCCAAACATGTGTAGGAGCTCTATACATTCAGCAAAAACAAGATCTAGAGCTGACTGTGGCTCAGACCATGAGTTTCTCATTGTAAAGAAACAAATGGGAGAAAAGAGGGAAAATCATCAGACTAAGCAGATACAAAATATATAATATTCCCAGTGAATATGCAATAGAGGTAAAGAATAGATTTAAAGGACTGCACTTGGAAGATAGAATGCCTGAAGAACTTTCTACACACATGTGTGACATTATCCAGGAAACAGCAACAAAGAATATTCCCAAAAGAAAGAAAACTAAGAAGGCAAACTGGAAGGAAAGCAAAAGGTAGTGGAGATAGAAACACATTTGTCCAACTGAATGCAAAATTCTAGCAATGTAAAGAGACAGAAGAAAATAACAGAATGGGAAGGTCAAAAGAAAATTGGACATCTCAAGCAAAACTTTCATTCCAAAGTGGGGATAATACAAGGTAAAAATGTCACTAACTTAACAGAAGTAGAGTAGATCAGATAAAAGAAGAGGTGGCAGAAGATCTATACCGCATTTATGACCTTAATAGTTTGTCCAATGAGCTGGAGTCAGACATCTTGGAGAGTGAGATGGACCCTAGGAAGCCTTGCTGATAACAAGGATGCAGGAGTTGATGAAATCCCACCTGAACTATTCAACGATGTCTGCTGGATAACAGAGAAAGCAAGAAAGTTCCAGAAAAAAAACATTTACTTCTGATTCATAGACTACTCTAAAGCCTATGACTGTGTGGATCACAACAAAAGATGGCAAGTTCTTAGAGAGATGGGAGTATCATATTAACTAATTTGCCTCCTGAGAAATCTGTATGTGAACCAAGGAGCTATGGTCATACTCAAACATGGTACAAGATAATGGTTTAAGATTGGGAAAGGAGTGTGACAAGGTTGCATATTATCACCTTATTTATTTAACTTATATACGGAATACATCATGCGTAAGGCCGGGCTGGAAAAATACAAAGCTGGAATCAATATTGCTGGGAGAAATATTAACAACCTCAGATACTTGTTTGATACTACTCAAATGGCTGAAAGTGAGGAAGAACTAAATGGTCTATTGATGAGGGTGAAAGAAGCTGGCCTACTGCACAAAATTAACAAGATGAAGATCATGGCAAAATACAATCTCAGTTCCTAGCAAATTGATGGGGAAGAAGTAGAGGCAGTGATAGATTTTATTTTGCTAGGATCCAATATCTCTTCACATGGTGACAGAACCCATGAAATTAAAAGATGTTTACTTCTAGGGAGGAAAATGATGTCAAGTCTGGACAAACTAGTAAAAAGTAAACATATTACACTATCAATAAAGTTCTGCAATAGTTAGCACTATGGTATTTCCAGTAGTAGCATAGGAATGTGAGAGCTAGGGCATAAAGAAGACAGAGTCTCATAGAATTGATGCCTTTGAATTGAGGTGTTTGAGAAAACTGCTTAGAGTCCCATGGACTGCAAGATGATCTATAAGTCAATACTTCAGAAAATCAAGTCAAACTGTGGGGAAAATAAACTGTCATGAGGCTGATTCTCAAATGTTGGCCATATCATGAGAGTATAATATTTGTTCCCTAGAGAAGACTCTGATGCTGGGAAAGATTGAAGGCACACAGCGAAGGAGATTGCAGAGGTAAATGTGGATAGATGAGGTCATTTAGGCAATGAACATGAGATTGATGGAGCTCAGAGAGGCAGAGGCTGATTGATGTCCCTAGCGTGCTGAGGTCCATAGAATCATGGAGAGTTTGACATGACTGAACGACTAGTCAACCAAACTTATGTGTGACATTTATATATTTTTTTAAACATTAGAAAGTCATAGTTTAAATGTTGTGATTTAAAAGGTATACTTTTGGTTTGAAAAAAAAAAAAAAAAATCTCTGTTGCAAGATATTCATCTTGCAAATTTGTTACCATCTAGACATGGAGAACATATGTGAAAATGGGCAAAGGGTAATTAATGTATTTGTTCTTTCTGAACATCAGTCCCCAGTTTGTTTTGTTTTTTTAGATGGCCCCCAATCTTATTGTTCTTGCATACTTTTATGAGTGGCTTTATTCTGCAGGGAGAACAGTGTGGAGGATACACTTTGGGACAAAGAAAGCTTTGTGTTAGCGGTTACATTTTACTCCATACTGTCATTCTCCATTGCATATGATGGGGTTGGTATATGTTGATTTGTCTTGGTCCAACAAGTCCAAGTTTAGATGTCTTCCACTTATAAACTATATTTATTCACAATCTTATGCATCTTTTAAGAGTTGGGATATTTGTATTTTCTAGTAGATCATTGTTCTGCTTTTCACTAATCTTTTTACTTGTTAGTCTTCAAATCTTTAAGCTCTTTAAATTAGGGATTCTTTGTGTATTTTCATATTATGTAAATGTAAATGGTGTCACTCAGTCGTATCTGACTCACCATGACCTCATGGACAATACACCATGCTGATCCACTTGGTTTTCATGGCAGAGATACTGGAGTGGTTTGCCAGTTCCTATTACATTAAACTAATTAGATTTATCTTTTAAAAAAAATCTCTCATTTAAATGGTGATAAATTCCATTAATTTTGATGGAGCAATCTGAGAATTGAGGATTGAATTTCATTTTCCTTAAATTCTGGTTTATTTATTTCAAGCACTGGAAATGCCTTAGTTCCCTCTCGACTTTTGTATTCTTTATAAATTGGTCAATAAATGTTATCTCCGGATTCTTTTCACTTTTGCCAATAACTTCTCCACTGATATTACTGTCCACTGCCCTCATTGTTATGGCATTATAACCTGCTCCCAGCTATTGAGGAGACGGCTTTCATTTTTATATAATGTGTCCACCTCATAATATAGGAATGGGCCAGGCATAGGAGTCATTAAAGCCTTCCATAAACTTGCCATTTGTGACAGTGAAAAGGGGGACATTACTTTTGTTTTGCCCACTGTCTAATACATAGGTTGGGGTGTCCTGGAGTTATTTTAGGGATACCTCTTTATGTTTATTTTATTTATTTAGTTGTTAACTAATTCTATTTTATAAACTTTGATTTTTAATAAAGTTAATACAAATTCTTTAATTGTATTAATGCCTAAGTTTTTATGACTGCAATTCAAGATAGCAGCATCTCATTTATTTCGGTAAATTTATGAATCTAAAGTCCACACTCTAATTGTAATCCTGAATAGCACTAACATATTTAGATTTTTTTTATTGATAACAACTGAGATCATTTCTAGATATTCCAGGTGTTGTTTCTCCTGTAGTTCAATTCAGTAAAATGCCTTAAATTGGCCTGCGGGGATATATTTTAGAAGTCTTACAATGTACAGAACTGCAAAGTCATTACATTCTGTGAGGGCACATTGCCATCTACCTCTATTGTGCTTGCTTTTAATAATATGCATTCTTCAGAATATCAAGAGATCACATTCTTGAAATTAATATATTCACACAACAGAAAAATATAGTTCATCAATCCTGTAAGAATTTCATATGGGAAATATCAGTAGAATATGTATTACTTTTTTAACAGCATGTTGTTGATTAATGTTTGTATTAACTATCCAAAAACATCTGGTATTTTAGAATTTTTTTCGATTTTATAATAACTAATATTCGTAAAAAGTATGATATTGGCAACTGTTATGCTAATAAGAGCTGTAACATATACTATACAAATGTACATATCTACAGTATTTAAACCTCAAATACATACTTTGCACACAGTGGTCTATGTGTTCTAAAGTGTAGAGTCAGAGAATGCTTAGAAATTCCAAATACTAGTAAAGAACCCCCCTTATTAAGGTAATATGGGAATGAAGAGGCTGTCCTGGACTTCTTCTGCCCATCTGACCTAGTCTGTTTACAATGTAGTGTTACAATTTCTGTGTTTGTGTAATGTCTGATCTATAGCATTTAAACAATCACTTGGAATACCGGAATCATTTAGAAAACGCTGGAAGGCCCATTTTTATTTTGTGCTTAACTAATAGTAAGTAATTAAAGGCACATGGAAATATTGTATGTTTTAATTAGTATATAATATACTTAAATATGTATTTACTGTTGGGTACTTGATTTTCCCCTTCTGGATCACTACCTTATCGTGGTGAAGGGTCTTGTGTACCTCAATGAAGCTGTGAGCTAAACCATGTAGGGTCAACCAAGATGGGCAGGTCATAGCATAGAGGTCAGGCCCACTGTAGAAGGAACTGGCATCCCACTCCAGTATCTATGCCAAGAACACCTTATGGATAAGCCCAACCAGACACAAAATGTGCCTGGCATGCTATGGTCCATAGTGTCAAGGAGAGTCGAATACGACTGATTGATTAAACAACAAATTGATGTTCATAAGAAGATCTTAAAAGCATTGTTACTGCCTAAATTCATACAAATAGCTCATACGCAGTCTCTATAGCCCTGGATGTGCTGTGTTGCGTACTAGCCTATCAGGGACACATATTTACCGTAGGTTGTTTTCATGCTGCTTTTTAGAAAGTTAAATACAGTATTTAACTTATTACCTATTCAATTCCATTACATGCAGTCCTGGCCCACTCATGGGTGTCTTATAAGGACTATTCATACCTGTGAGCTTATCCTTGCTGTCATCTGAAAGGGAACCCTTATACTGAAACCAACAAAGTAAAGTGTATTTTAACACTGTGTATACACATTTGCATTTTTTACCTTATTTTGCTGTAATGTAAAACAGGTTTAGATTTCAAAGCTCTTACCAGAATAAAAACATTTTTATGTTCCTAAATGACAACATAATCATTTCTTCACATTATCCTAGGAATCGTGGAGGTGCAGCTCCCCCTCCTCTGCCTGGACGAGGCACAGCTGCACCAAGAGGTACTCCTGTGACACGCGGTGCCTTGCCACTGCCACCAGTAGCTCGAGGTGTTCCTACACAACGAGCAAGGGGAGGATCAACAGCACCAGGATACCGACCTCCACCACCACCTGCTATTGAGACCTATGATGAATATGTAAGTAATATTTAAATGTAAGAGCTAAAATGAAACTAGTTGATTGGCAAGGCATTTCGTAATACTGAAATATACCAAATTTTTTGTACATTACAAAATATTTGCATACAAAATAAAGTTGCATATTGTATATATTATAAATTCTATTTTTATAGCATTGTGTGCAGAACTTTAACCATCTCAGATACAATGCAACTCATTTAGATATGAGATCTCTAATTATATACTATCTAAATTATTTTAGCAGAGAGCTACTTGGACTGATCTTTTCTTTGCTCAATATTTGATGTTTGGCTTTTTTACACTGGTTTTATATCATAATTTACTAATATATCTCCTGTCTAGACTTCGAACATTGAAAATAGTACAGCCTTCTATCATTTACAACTCAATAAAAAAGAAAATGAGTTATAATCAATAGAAAGCTAATAAAAAACCCTGACTAGTGACAGATAAACATGCTATTAAATATAGCCCTCGTCACCATGTATTTTCAATCAATTAGATATTTTCAAAAGTT
The DNA here is from genome assembly GCA_027410445.1 of Discoglossus pictus. Taxonomy (NCBI): domain Eukaryota; kingdom Metazoa; phylum Chordata; class Amphibia; order Anura; family Alytidae; genus Discoglossus; species Discoglossus pictus. The sequence continues at coordinate 286,744,011 of CM050165.1, forward strand.
TATCTTAAATCTCAATTTTACTTCTTTGCTCCAAATTGTTTAACAAATGTTTAACTCTTCTTGTTTATGATTATGTTGCTCATGTGCCATTTTAGAAAAAGTTTCCTTCACGTTTCTAATTTATTTGCTATATGCCCTTCTGGTTATAATTTCACAATAATATCTACAACTTATTACTGAAAACGTGTGTTTACAAAGTAGTAATGGTATTAGCAGTATCTAAAATCTAAAGCAGTAACATGGGAAAAACAATTCTCTAGTATAATAATTGTTTGTGCTTATCTTAAAGCTTGTTTTATAATGTTGCTTATGTTTTTGTCAGTTTGTGTAAGATAATTATAATAAAATATTTTTTGACTTACCGTAATTTGATTTTAATTTCGGTGTGTCAAAATACAGCTTTAAGTACTTTAAAGTGCCACTGTAATGCAAAATTAACAGAGATTGCCATGCTTCTGTCAATGAGGAAAATGTATTAGGTACTTCAAGTGGGTAAGATGTGCATTGCAATATTCAAAATGCACTGTTTGCTAGGTAAGAAAAATAAATCAAAGCCATTCCCACCTCATTTCAGCCATTTGAGATGCTTAGTACATTTACTTAGCATTAAACAAATATATGTTACGCATGAGTAGCCAAGAAAAATTATAACTTTTCCATCTTCCCTGATTCCTATATAATAATTTAGTGCCAAAACTGAAGCCAAATGAATAAAATGGCTGCTGCTATGAAGTTAGTATCTCCTCCATGTTGTACTTTTTCTTTTCCATCTTTTCCTCAAAATGTTGACTGAATCATGCAATGGTTAGACATTTTCTGTAACAGAGGTTTGTATTTAGCAAATAATGTATCTGTATTGCAAACAATAAGCCGACCTTGGAATTCTCACTGAATGACAGCTGAACAGTGATCTTTCTTTATGTATTACTTTGCTTTCTCCTCTGTGTTTCTGAGTCTTTGCTTACTTATTGTACTAGAGCAACTTTATTTTGTGTTGGGGAAAGCTGGGCTTAAGAACCTTTTCATTTTAAGGCATTAAAGCATTTTAAAGTGTGAAACATCTCAAACAGGTTTTTGTTAACTCTCTTTTACTTCCTCCCTCGTTCCTTTTTAATTCCTTTACTTCCATCCATTGTCACTTCTTCTCTTTCCCCATTTCTTAATTTCTATTGGCCCTTCGCTTTCAGTATGTCTAACTCTGAATTTAAAACTTCATTGCCTAATTTAAAAAGAAAACCATTTTTAAATAGTTCTGAAATGAAACATGTTTTTTTTTTAAAGTGATTCTTATGAGAGGAAATTCTAAGATTGTGAATATGTCAGAAGTTATCACAGTGTAGTGGACCATTTTTGGCGGTTTGCCTCATTGCTAATAACGATCTCATCAGTTTAATTGTTTGATCATAGCCTCTTCCTCTAGTTGAGCTCTTTCTACATACAATAATAAAAAATAGCATTATTGTCTGTGCTTTATCCTCAGGGTATTTCTGAACTTGTCTTATATTATTTGGGGTATATTTAAAATAGCAAGAAGGTTAAGAATGCTTAAACAATTAGAGCCTCATTCAGTTTCTCCGATTTTGAGATCTGGGCTCGCAAGTGGTGGTCGCAAGTTATTTTGCTATTCATTTGGCAACGTCTTGCATGCTCCGATCGAGTTACTGGCTACAAGCTGCTATTCATAGAGATTTTTTAAATCGCAGGTTACTGCCCTCCAAGCTTTTGATCTCAAGGCTAAAATTGCGAATCGCTCCGACTCCCCCTTGCTAACCACTCTGTCAAGCCCGCAAATGGCAAATATCTAACCGCAAGTTAATGGTAATGGAGGTCTCGCAAAGGGCTTACTTACAAATCGAAGCACTTTAAAAGCAAATAAAAATACAATACAGTACTTTTATTAAGAGTGAAAGTGTTGTTAGGTCTTAGAATTAATAGCACAACATTCTCCAATACATAATGTCATGTTCAATTTCTGTGTTATATCGATCACAGCAATCATTGTGAAGTCCTACGGGCTTCAACCTCCAAGCCCGTAGGACTTTGAAATCCAACCTACATATTTCATTGAAGTCCTTCGAGCTTGAACATGATCATGGACGCAAGGCCGTAACACGTGGTTCAAGCCCGTAGGACTTCAATGAAATATGGAGGTTGAATTTCAAAATCATATAGGCTTAAACCACAAGTTACGGGCTTGAGTCCGCGATTATGTTCAAGTCCTCGAATGCTACTGTCGATAGCATGGTTTCCGATTTTCACAACCGGCGCCTAACTTGATTGCCCAGCCAATTGAATAGCATTGCAAAAGTAGAGCGACGGCGTTTGGCTGTCTTCGATTGAGTTGTGAGCCCTGAGTTGAATGAGGCTCACAGTGAGGGTAAGAGTGGATAACTATACATCTATGTTTACTATTGAGCCTATTTATTCAACATGGTTGCATTTTTAACCCCATTTGATAAATAAGCTCCCCAGGAAACCCAAGATGTAATCCTCAGTATTGATCCCATTTGATAAATACCTACTTGGATTGGTTTAAAAAATGGGAGAGGACTTGCAGAACCTCTCCTGTTCCACTGTTTTCCTGTGAGATTGGATTGACAAAGATTTGATTTAAGCAACATACCACAAACAATTAGTGAATCTGTCACAAAATAATTTGTAATAAAATTAATGATGTATTTATATTTAGCTTTATGAGATTAATAATAAATTATAGCACATATTCTTATTTCCTCCCAGGTTATTCCCCATGATGAAAAATTAGTGCCTACGTACATTAAAATAGATTGCTGATATTCAATTTAAAATAAAATCCTATTAAATATTAAAGGAAAAAGAACAATGTATAACTCATCCTTCTTACTGGGAAAATATAAAGGCGTATGGTTGATATGGCTTAATAACTTGCTCGACAAAAAAAGTAAACAAATTAATGTTTTGTGCGGCAGTTATTGCCTTCGGAACATTTCTAAATAAAAAGGAGAAAATAAGTTATAAAGCTAAGGCTTTTTGAGAACTGTGGCAAAGAAAGATATTGAGATAAAACTAGCATTATTTGATTAAATCCTAAATTATATTTCGTGAAATCTGAACAGCTGGATAGCATATTGATTAAATAAAACTTATTAGATATTATGCCAGAAGCACTTAAATAAAGAGCTAAAGCTCAACTGACAAGCATCTGGTGATACTTGAAAAATCCAATTGTATTTCTACCATAATAGCAATAAACTGTGATGATTTTATTACAGAAAACTGAGAGTTTCAGCTGGAGAACTATAACATTACCAATGGCTACTAACAAAATCCCATCCATGAACTATTTTTGGCACGATCTATGCATAAGGAAATTGGAAAATGGAAACATAAATCTAACATAATGTATGCTGGTTTCTAAGTTAAAGTGCTTATGCAGAAAACAATATACAGTTGGAGTTTTCTAACATGTTTATTGACATATTTGTGTGCAACCGAATATAAATAATCTTCTGTTTCCTCTCACGTAAAATAATTAACCTTTGGATTTTAATTAAAACTTGCTGTTAAATATCCATACTGACAAGACATTAAGAGCTGCTTGTGCTTACAGGCCTAAATTAAAAAGTGAGTAGTTGTTTGCCCAAAAAGAGCAACTGCGGTTTGCATTTATATATGGCTTCTTGTTTCTATTTTTCATAGTATCTGAGAAATGGCTGGCATATTTTTGTCATCAATAGGAAATGAAAAGGCTGCACTTTAATGACTATAAAATGAGTAGCTTTTGGGCAATGAGGTGGAAAGAACAATTATGTGGTAATATACATTCCAGTTTGTACTAGACACAATATTAGTGTATTTGTAAAATAATATGTTTTGAAATACCATCAAGTGTCAGTGGTGTACAAATGCACATTACAAGTCAAATATATTTTAAAATACTTTTATTCTACACTTAGACATTACATTATAAATAAATAGATAGTTGTGCTATGTAAAACCATAGGTCGGTGGCTAGTCAATACGGGCAGTAGGGCAGCTGCCTTCCCTCCTAAACCCCAAAACACATACAACAAAGTTATAGTTCAGCCTTTAATTAATAATTTCATTTATTTTTGTAATACTTTGAATAAATGAGTATTTCACCTTAAAAATGCAAGTTCTCTTAAATGCTCTGGCAACTCTAACCCCTCTCACCAACTTCAGTCAGATCATGATTGCATTTGCAAGCACTTATTTCTGTATGGGGAAGAAAGAGTGGTTATGCACAAGTAGTGGTGACACTACTGCTGGTGCAGGAGGTGCAAAGCACATGGGCCAATAACAGGGTAGGCAACTTTGTGAAGGGAGATTCTTAATTTATTAGGGGAGATGGGCAAATAAATATTTTTTTATAAAAAGGTGATTTAATCACTATATTGATTATCTGACAACTTACATGTACCAAAAAAGTTGCAAGGGGCCCTCCAACCTACACTCCACCGAGTTTATGAGGCACAAGGCACTCTGCTACAATTAGACAGGTACAAATGTGCTGACTTGATAAAGTATTGTACTACCTCAACAAGCATGACAGCTGCACATTTGCAAGGAGGCACCAAAATGACATTGCTGATTAATGAGGAAGTGAGAGATGAAGTGGAGGGGAGAAGATGAAGAGCTGTGCAGGACCCAGAGATAAAGCGGGACTTATTTTGAGAAATGTGCTAGATATTTATATATATATATATATATATATATATATATATATATATATATATATATATATATAGTACATTTGTGTTCATATTTGAATGTCTAAAACACATTTTAAAGACTTGCTTCCTGCTCAGAATTCCGAGAAATACAATTATTACACTGCATTCTGGGAAGCTAAGCAGGGACATGCAAATGTGCCCACAAATGTTTTGCTCTTCAATCCATAACCATTTTAAACCTGGCTTCCTTTGAGCTTATGCTCGCTGCATTACACAGCTTTTTTGCAAAGTCAAAGTGGGATTTTAACACAAGCTGGGAATCCTACTCACAGGTAGCTGTTTCAAGGTTACTGCCTTTCATCATTATTGTGAATGGTTCAGTAATGTAATGTGTTAAATATATTGAAACTGTTTTCCATGCATTGTTTATCATTTTTAGAAACAGTCTGCAGTAAAAAGTCACAAGAATGCCAAAATGTGTCAATAATGTAAGAAGTGATAAAGTATGGTAATGCATATGTGTTTGTGGTGTTCAGTTGTGTCCAACACTCCGTGACCTTATGGCCTGCAACACACCATGCTAATTGCTAATCCACTTGGTTTTCATGGCAGAGATATTGGAGTGGATTGCCAATTCCTTCTCCAGTGGGCCACAGCATACAGCACCTGGTATTCCTAGGTGGTCTCCCATACAAGTACTGACCAGGCCCAACCCTGCTTGGCTTCAGGGTGTTGTGGCCTCTTGTTTCCCTGACTGGAATCGAACCCCGGTAGCAGCGCTGAAAGCACCAAATCCTAACCACTGAACCACCAGGAAATCTACTTACAGCAAATATGAACATTCTTTAAAAAGAAGTTCTCACCTTTATTGGTTTACATGCAGCATTCTTTCAAGAAAAAGCATTTTCTAATATCTTAAGCAACAATCACAGTGTCCTAGTTCTACATAATTTAACAACACAAATACATATTAATATTCTCCAACTTTCAGATTTAATGTAAACTAATGTAACTAAACAGCAGTAGTATGTTTAAAGATAATACATAATTATGTCATGTTGGTGCATTTAATGTATGTATTGGCATATGGATAATGATAACAACAGCCTTATTAAATTGGGATTCAGTAAATTTAAAAGGGCTTTATTTAAGTACATAGCATATTTTTTTTACAGAAGTTTTTAGTTAGTGAAGACCTTGCTTTTGGATAGAAGTTCACTAACTTAAAACTTCTGTAAAAAAAAATATGCCATGTGCTTATATAGAGAGCCCTTTTAAATTTACCGAATCCCAATTTAATAAGGCTGCAAGTGTGTACTGCAGATTTATAGATACTAGTAACTGGATGTGTATAGCAGTATTGTGGGTACATGGGCATTGGTAACTGAGTTTATTGTGCAGCACTGTGGGCACATCGGTGTTGGTAATTGGATGTATAGACAAGTGATGTGGGAACGTTGGGCTTGCAGATTAAAAACAATTGCTACTGCAGCTCGAAGACAGTAACAAATATTTTACTTGATGGACATAATGCCAAACTATTAACTTAAATATAAAAACAAGATGTGTATAGGAAAAGAGCTGTTCATACACAGGTATTTCCCACAACCTAAAAAAACACAAACACACAAGATACCACAACATAAACTTGGGAAGCAGAGTAATACCATCTTAGAGCATTTGATCCAAGAAGCATGGCATTTCTCCAAAACATGTTAGTAGTTATATAAAAAATGTTGATGTCACGAGGAAGAGGATGAATATCTCTAGAGAGAGGATGCTCATAATGGACTACATTTTCAGTGTGAAACTTGTTCACTTATGTGATAAGTGATCACATAATGTTTCATCAGTTTACATTGTTAAGCACCATAATATCTTGTACTTTTTTTACATGAAAATCGATTTCTTACAAATAGCCCCACATATAACAGTACTGATGAAATTACCTGGGTTAATTAGTAGATTTCATAAACCAAATGAAGGTTACATGGACTCCACATCAAATTACTGATACCATGGTAATCACATATAATAGTTGTCAAACTACGAAACGTCATCACTCTTTTGCGAGCTCGCAAAGTGAAGCGAGAGCCCGCATTTGAGGAAGGTGGAGGCTCCAAAGTCGGCTGCAATGAGGAGGGACATCAAACATGCAATGACTAAATACGAACTTACACAAAAAATACGAGCCGCGGGACTAAGAACGAAAACCATTACGAACTCGCAAAAATACGACCTTAATGACCTTAAAAAAATAATAAATACTCACAAAAGTGACATAAAAACCTTACCCACAACAAGGGGGGGTACCCAGGACCTCTGCAAGTGAAGTTACACCTCAGTACAGTCAAATGTACCGAATTTAGACACACGAAAATCCCCTAAATGAGAGAAAAAATGGCTGCCGAAAAAAAAGAAAACAAGGCTATACGACCCTAAAGCCGCAAAACACCAATAAGCACATACAGCTTTTCCAAAAAGCTGTACAAGGTATAAGATACACTTTTAGCAAGGACGCTAAATCATCCACACCCGTGTACCACATACACATTCGCCGCCATTTTACAACGCTAACTTACAGAATGTGGAAGTACACAGCTACACTAATGGCTTCCCCTCGCGCACGCAGCCTATTTACACTACACACTGCACACATTGCTGACACTTACACCTCAGCTCCACAACCATGCAAACCTACATTGTATGCTGCAGGAACATCCAAACAGATTGCCTGCTCTTCAGCGCAATGCTTCCTGCATATATTACTTCAAAATATGTAAAGTTTATTAATTTATTACTTATTTAATTAGCATACAAAAATACATCTGCACAAAAAACACTATCGCAATAAATGCAAAAGCCATTCACTGCGCGCCTCACAACGAGCGCCAAGGCTGCTCATAGCACACAAACTACACCAGGGGACAGCCTTGCAATAAGCGCAAAAAGCAGATCGTCGCAGACCTTACAATAACAGCAAAAGCGCCTCTGATAAAAAAAGTATACAACAACCAAGAGGCTTGCAATGAGCACAGAAAGATCTCAGACCACCAAAAATGAATGTCATTTTTGACGGGCAAGTCGCTAGTTTAAAAATAAAAGGCTCACTGTGGTTAAAGTGGAACAAATGGTGCCCATTTCTCTTTATCATTAGCAGATCTGTAACAATTAATTACCGTATTTATCGGCATATAACACGCACCGTATTTTAAGAAGGGAATTTCAGGGAAAAAAGATAAAAAATTCAAATAAAGAACTTTCAAGCAAAATCCTCAACCTCCCTCCTCATCCTCAACCCCCTCCTCAACCTCCCTCCTCATCCACCCTCCTCAACCCCCTCCTCAAACCCCCATCCTCAACCCCCTCCTCCACCCCCCCATCCTCATCCTACTTCCTCAACCCCCCTCCTCAACCTCAACCTCCCTCCTCATCCTCAACCCCCCTCCTCATCCTCAACCCCCCTCCTCATCCTCAACCCCCTCTAAAACCTTCCTCCTCAACCTAAACCCCCCTATATACCTCCCCCTCACTTACCTGCTTCCGCTCCGTCCTCTGCTCTGCTCATTGATGCGTCGCGCATGTGACGTCACATGCGCGCCAGCGCGACACGTCATTAGCATATAGCACCCGGTATATGCTAATGACGTGGCGCGCATGTGACGTCACATGCGAGCCGGGTCAAGGAGCGGAGCGGAGGACGGAGCAGAAGCAGGTAAGTGAGGGGGAGGTATTTAGGGGGTTTTAGGTTGGGGAGGGGGGTTTAGGTTGAGGAGGAGGGGGGTTTAGGTTGAGGAGGGGGGTTAGAATGCGGACGGGGTTTAGAATGAGGAGGGAGGTTGAGGATGAGGAGGGGGGAGGGAATATCGGCGTATAACACGCACCTATCATTTGCCCCCTATTTTCAGGGAGAAAAAGTGCGTCTTATACGCGATAAATACGGTATTAAGCCTGTAGTATTAGTCTTGAAGGGATTCAGTCATGCCAGAAATAAGTTGTTTTAGGTTATTCTAAAAAAGCTCTAAAAACTGTTGTGTTATCATGTTTTTTCTAAAGAAGATGTCCATGTTGTTGTTGCTGCATTTATATGCAAATGAGAGGCTCACACATATTAATTAGATGCTTAGATATGCTAATTTGATTTACAGTCTGCTTGTCTATCTCTGTCGTGGCCAAAATAAAAACCTTATCATGTACTCTGAGCCACATATTAGCATACAGGATGCAAAATCAGTTCTAAATGTTTCAAGAATTTTTACTATAGAGTCCCTTTAACACTTAATCAATTTGTGTTTCCTGTACTATTTTTTTTTAAAAGGATGAAGTAGCTCCTTACATTGCACAAGTACAGTTGTTTTAATTTGGTCAAGAGATTATTAATTTACATAAATATGATGTGTATAGTAATTTGTTAATTATTTTATTTTTTTCGTTTTAAATAGCAGTATATAATGTTATCAGACAGCCTTTGACACATTGCTGCTGTATAAAACAGGCCCTATTGTTAATCTATTATTTACCCTTTCATTGGCAAAGAGGCCAGTAATTTATTACTAGGCAATCCATTGGTGGCCACCTGCCAGTAGAACTGTTAAGCCTGCCCACACTGTCCTCCGCATTTTCCTTTAATGCATCAATAAAAGTCTTTAAGTTGTAATTCGATCAGAGCTATCCATTCTTTTGGCCATATGTAAAAAGATAGTAAAGGAAGCACAAATTGAGTGTTTGATTAATGCTACAGTTTTACAGCCTTATTAAATTGCTATTCAGCCTCTATATAAGCACAGAGCATATTTTTTTACAGAAGTTTTTAGTTAGTGAACTTCTATCCAAAAGCAAGGTCTTCACTAACTAAAAATGGCTGTAAAAAAATATGCTATGTGCTTATATAGAGACCTATTCAATTGGACAAATCGCAATTTAATAAGGCTGTTAATCAGCAACTGAGCGAAAAGATCTCTCGATGAAGAAAGTCAAACTACAATTTAGTTCACCTTATCAAAAGAGTTTTATTTTTATATTGCCAAACTGTCAGTAATTTAATGTGGGGCTGATTTCATTTTAATCCTTTAAGATGATCAGATATTTTAAATTTCATAGATGGATTATTACAAACACATCTTTCAATAACACAAAATTATCAAGTACTTATCAGTGTATTAGAATTACACAAAATATTGATATGAGACAACAGGTATTGTACAGTGGAAATTTTCCACAATATTCATTAAAGCTCTTGTAAAGTCCACAATAAGACTAGAGGCGGAGCTACTGCCGGTGCAGACGGTGCAAGGCACAGAGACTCCTGACCTCTGAGGGCCCCCTGCGGACCTCCCACTGGTCCCCTGTGGCCCCACAGGTCTTCTGTGACTCCCACAGATCTCCGGTGGCCCCCTTGGTCCCCTGTGCCTCCAGGCGTCCCTAGACCCCCCTGTGGCCCCCGCAGACCTCCTGTGCCTCCCCTGCAGCCCCTTAAGGCTCACTGTAGGCCCCAAGGGGTACCCCTCAGCCTCCTGTGGCCCCTCGCAGACCTTGGCGGCCTCCTTTTGCCCCCTTGTGTCACCTCGCTGACCTCTGCGGCCTCCCTATGCACCTTGTGGCCCCCCCTGTCCTTGCTGGCCCCTGCGGCCTCCTCAGACCTCTGTGGCCCCCCGCTGCCCTCTGGCCTGCAGTGGACCCTTCTCACTCTTACATTTATATATATATATATATATATATATATATATATATATATACACACACACACATATATATGTATATATATATATATATATATATATATATGTTATATGTACATATGTAGACACAGACCCACATATTTTTATATTTTATAGATTTATATTTTCTATATATGTAATATATATTTTAGATATGTACTGCGTTGATGTTGGAGGGGGTTCGGGAAGTGCAAAAAAAATTGTGCCCAACCCCTTCTGGGGGTGGGAATGGGGGGCATTTTTTTGTTTTTGCACTGGGGCACCCTTTGCACTATCTCTGCCACTGAATAAGTTCAAATAAAAATGTAGTCTGTGGGAAATGTGCACCTTTGGCCAATTTTGATATTATTGTTTGTGGGAATATCCTGAGGTAGAATTGGTGTAGAATCAAATTAAAAATTATATAAACAAACTAAATATTGCTATTTAATAACTCCAGAATGCATAATATTTAGTATCCTAACACAGAGAGCAACTATGTTAATTGTAAAAGGTGTATTAACCCCTTGATTACCGAGATTGATATAACACAGAAATTAAATTTAAAAAAGAATAAGGTTTATATTCAGCAAATATTGTATATGTACATCAAGCAATAAGCTCACCTTGAAACTCACACTGAATGACAGCTATACAGTGATCTCTCTTTATGTATTAATCTGTTACCATAGAAATCCTATGAACCCTCATGGTAATCTAATGTATAACCATGGGGGTCCTTGATTAAACACCTATACTATGGGGGCCACTACAGCTCCCCAGAGTATGCCACTATATAATCATGCAGGTCTTTATGGACCCTCATGGTATCTAAACTTAACTCCATATTGACTCCCATGGAATCCTAACTACTACCGTAGGGATCCTTATGGACCCCCCTGGATCCTATTTCTCCATGACAGACCCCAATAGTCCCTGCTACTATCCATTCAATTAAATAAACGTAAATGAAAAAAAGATTAAAAATTGAGTATATGGTAACTGGGTTAATGTTAATGTATGTGTCATGCAGGTCCATAGTGGCCCTCATGGTAATGGGTTCATTTTAGGTGCCATTGGTTAATGTTAGGCGCCATTGAAATCCATAAGAATCCTCTTGGTTATACTTAGATATGTAACATCTAGCAAAGTATGTTGTATAATAATGCATGAATATTGGTAATACAATTTTATTTGTATATATAAAATATACTATCTATATGACTCAGCATAATGGGTAGTAAAAAGCAGGATGAGTGTTGGAAGCAAGTAACAGGCAGATGACACACCCATTACAAACCCCATCCATGATAACTCTTGGTAAGCAGCTACGAGCCAAAATTGGGCTAGGTATAACAGAGGAGAAGGGACTTTAGCAGATAGCATGATGACGGAGAAGCTAGATTGTGACCTATCAAGGATGTGTTAGTCCCAGCGATCAGTTACTAAATTCCCACCAATGTCGCAGTGTGTTTTGCTTTTTCAAATGAAGGTGTCCTATCTCAAAAACATATTTAGATTTTTAACTGCACTTGTGGCATTATCCTCTGTCAGTCAATGAGATCTAAACACTAAACTATGCCCTCTGCCTTTTCTCATAGTTTGAATGAAGTTTAAACAGCTTTTGTTTAATTTTTGCATTCAAAAACCAACTTTTGTAATATTTAAAATATGCATGCATGAAAAAATATATAATAAAAAAGCAACATATACAAATTCTGAGTTGCAGTGTGCAGAGCCTTAACATAACATAAAAATAGGGTAACCATAGTTTAATGATAGATTATTTAACTGAAACCATTTGGCATTTTGTAGTATGCACCAACACTTAAAAGGGAGAGAGTTATGGTCACCCTAATATACCTTAGATAATCACCATTAAGGTCTTTATTAATTATTTTACGGGTTTGCCAAAATATTAGTGTTTTTATGTTCTGATACTTGTTTAGGGATCAGTTTTATCAAATTGATAAAAACATGTATAATTTCTGAACCAGATTCTTTTATATTTATTAAAATACTTGGTAGCAGCATGTAGCTTTTAATGGGATACGGTGTGCCGAATAAGGAAAGGATATGTGCATATGGGGCCAGCTTTCACTTTAACCTGTCTGCTCACAAATTCCCCTTCCTGCAGAGCTGCACAAGCTGCACAACGACTGCTACAAAAACATTCACAGCTACCATCTATGAAAGGTTATCAACTTCTTTTTGGTTCTCCTACTTGTTTTTTACGGTAATTGTTTTGAAAAAATTAATTTCTAACATGAATCAGAACAAACTGTACCTTCAGGCAAAAGTTGTCCCATGTAATTCTTTCAAAAGGACAGAAAAGGGTTGATGTGTCTAATAAATGTCTTTCCTTCGGACAGTAATTCCTAGCAAAGCACCAGATAATTATCTTATGGTGGAAATCACATGGTCAAATCATAATTCCATTAAGATGTGTTTAAGATTTTTTGCAATATGTTCAATTGCCTATGAGGAACAATTAAGTAGGCAATGCTTATATACATCATAGATACACAAAATATATCACAAACCACTCCACAAATTATTATTATTATTATTACTATTATTATTATTATTATTAATAATAATAATCAATTTATTTGTAACACATCAACATATTCCGCTGCACTGTACAGGGGTTAAATACAAGGCAAACAAAAAGACAATATTAACACATTGCATACTAGTAGAGGGCCCTGTCCTTAAAATCTAGCGTGTATAGTGCTTTCACTAAAGCACCTTGCAAGATTAAACCTTGCAAACTTACAGTCTAAAGGTTTGGATGTGTTAGATATTAGAGATGACGGCATGGGCGTCATCTGGGGGGATAATTCAACTCTACTCCCAGGACACAAAGCAGGGGCAGATCTACCACCGGTGCAGCTGGTGCTCTGGCAGGTCCCATTGCTACAGTGCTCCTCAAAAACGTATTTTTTTAATTTGTTTGTTTAAATTCTCAATGCCCCTGCCTCCCAAAATGATGAAATTTTTTATATATACATATATATAAAATATCCATGTCTATATGCTAACCTATTATGTAGATATATATAACTTATGTCAAAGCTTTCCTGGAAAAGACATACTGCTCCTAGTGGCCAAAACCGGATAATGCATGATTAAGTTTAATTTTGCTATTCTATGTGTCCCCTATTCATAGAACCTGGTGGGGGGGATTCCCACCCCACCCGCCAGTACCTATGCCCCTGGATGGAGGTGATAGCTTTCTTTGAACAGATGTGTTTTTATTGAGGGTTTTGAAGGTCTTGAGGCAGAGAGATAGTCTAGTGGAGTGAGGCAAGGAGTTCAAAAGAATAGGGGCAGCACAAGGAAATTCCTGAAGACAGAAGTGAAAAGAGGTGATAAGAGAGGAGGAAAGAAGAAGGTTGAAGCAGAACAAAGAGAGCGGGTGGAGGAGAATTTTGAGACAAAAGCAGAAATATAAGGGGGTGCACTGTTATTGATGGCTTTGGAAGTTAGGGTCATCATTTAAAATTTAATTCTGAAGGCTACAGGAAGTGAGTGGAGTGACCTACAAAGAGATGCTGCAGACACTGAATATTGAGTATGGTAAATGAGTCTAACATTCATTATGGATTGGAGTGGGGTCAATCGGGTGATGGTGAAATCAGCAAGTAACGAGTTGTAATAGTCGAGGTAAGATATAATGAGAGAATGTATTAGAATTATAGTAGTTTGTTGTGTAATATAGTGATGTAAGTTAAAAAGACAATATTTTGTTACTGATTTTATATGAGGAATGACAAAGAGGGCAGGGTCCAATAGAACCCCAAAACAAGGGGCGGGGGAGGTGTGAGTAATGATGGCATTGTCAATAGTAAGAGATTTCTGACTGTCTACCGGTAGTAGTGGGTGGGAAGATTAGGAGCTCAGTCTTTGACATTTTGAGTTTCAGATGGTGGTCAGACACCCAGAAAGGATATGATTGAGAGTAATTTGGAAACATGTGCTCGAAGAAAGGGATAGATCTGATGCTGAGAGGTAGGTTTGGCTGTCATCTGCATTAAGATGATACTGAAATCCAAAATGTTTTATTAGGGTACCAAGTGAGGATGTATGGATAGAGAAGAGGAGAACTTTTGGGTACTCCAACAAACATATAATATAATATATGTGTGAGAGCTGGGATGAGTGTGGTGGAGAGGGGAGGGATACACTGTGATGTAATAGGATCCTATCAAAAGGTTGTAAGGCAACTGGAGACTTCATCCTCAGTTACAAGGTCAAAGGAGTTTATAGTGGATATGGGATTGGGGAAGGGTGAAGACTGGGTGTTGTCAGTTTGTTGAAAGGAGGCAGATTGTGAGCCAGGAGGAGAAATTGTTTCAAATGTTTTCAATCTTATGTTTAAAGTGTCTGGCATCATCTTTAGCCATGAGACATGAAGGGGTGGGAGGTGGGGTGGGCAGAGGAGAGTGTTGAATGTAGCGAACAAATGTTTTAGGTTGAAGGACAAATTCAAAATCATTGATGAATGTTTGGCGAGATTGAGGGCAGAGAAATAAGACCGCAAAATAAACTTGTAATGGAGAAAATCTGCTGAAGTGCGAGATTTCCTCCATAATCGTTTAGCAGTGCAGGAGTATCTCTGAATATAGCGTGTTTGTGTAGTGTGTCATCGTTGTGGATGTGAGCGAGGGCTTCTGCATGTAGTTATGGGGGCAAGAGTGTCAAGGGTGGAAGTAAGAGTTGGGTTGTATGGTGTGGTGACAATGTCAGAGCAGGCAAGGTCAATGAGAGGATCGAAAAGAGGTTGTAGCACAATGGAAAGATGTACGTAATTGCAGGTTTCTGTGGGTAATGGTGGCTGGGATTAAACAGTGGAAGGGTTGGTAGGGTTGAATCAGATAGAGGGAGATTGCAGTTGACAAGTTTGGAGGTTGCACAGAAATTGGTAAAGATAAGGTCAAGAGAGTATCCATCATTGTGAGTTGATCATTATAAACAAACTAGCGACTTGCCCGTCAAAAAATGACGGTCAATAGAATTTTTAATACTGGGAAAACTTTTTGCCACACAATATTGGTCTATGACATTCTTAACCTTTTGTTTTATTAAGTACCAATAAATAGAACATTTTGAATAAAACTTTTTATTTTTTTAACTTTCAACTTGTATTTAACCAACAGGTATATATATATATATTTTGTAAATAGGAACTTTTTTAATTGTCATACATGTAATAACAATATAACAATGTTTTAATTTTTCATGAATAAATATTGTAAACCATAACAAAGTTTTTAACATGCAACTTGTATTTTAAACAATAATAGCATTTTGAATTGATATTTATCTATAAATAACAAACTACTATGTAAAGTTTCCAAAAGTAAGTATTTTGTACACTAACATTATTTGTAACCTTTTTTTTAAAACTCATGTTAAATTAAATTTGCATTGAATCCAGAGGAAGGCAAACAATAAAAACCCCCATTGAAACTTGGCCAATTGTATCAAAGAGGGAAAAAAATTAATTTCTTCCTGACCCCATTAACTGGTGATCAGATTGCTCCCTGAATCAATACTCCATCTTAAAATTCTACAGTTGAATGTATTAACAATTGCTTAAACTTGTGGTAACATAAATGTTTGACTATGGTTAATATGAAGTAACTTTCCACAACTTTGAAAAGACAATGTTATACAATATAGCTTTAAATAACCTTCCATTACTTTTAAAAGACAATGTTAACATGTTAAATACTACTTTAAAACATTTAAATATAAGCTTCCAATTAAAGTAAATGGCACCTAATTGTTTTGTGGGGCCAATCATGTGAAAAGGTAACTTGTGCCACATGGGAGACTATTGTGCAAACTAAGGGATACAGGAATTGCAGTAAATATCTGCTCATGGATTGAGAGCTGGCTAAAAGACAGGAAGCAAAGGGTTGTTGTAAATGGAACATACTCCGATTGGACTAATGTGGTAAGTGGGGTTCCTCAGGGTTCAGTATTAGGTCCTCTCCTTTTTAACATATTTATTAATGACTTAGAGGTAGGATTGGAGTGTGGGGTCTCCATTTTCGCTGATGACACAAAGTTGTGCAAGGTAATTAAATCAGAAAATGATGTGCTTTACCTCCAAGGGGATTTACATAAAATTGAGGAATGGGCATCTAAATGGCAGATGAGATTTAATACGAATAAATGTAAGGTTATGCATCTGGGAAGGAAAAATAGCCATGCAATTTATAATCTTTATGGAGCAAATCTAGGTGTATCAGATATTGAAAGGGATTTGGGAGTGCTTGTGGACAACCACCTAGGTAACAGTGCTCAAAGCCAAGCAGCAGCTGCAAAGGCAAATAAAATATTAGCATGTATTAAGAAAGGTATAGAAGCCAGGGAAGCAAATATAATTCTGCCACTATACAAATCTCTAGTATGCCCCCATTTGGAATATGGAGTACAATTTTGGGCACCACTTCATAAAAAGGACATTTTAGAGCTGGAAAAGGTACAGAGAAGGGCAACCAAACTAATAAGGGGAATGGAGGGGCTAAGTTATGAAGAAAGACTAACCAAATTAAACTTATTTTCTCTAGAAAAAAGGCGTCTAAGAGGAGATATGATTACCTTATATAAATACATCCAGGGTCAGTATAAAGATTTGTCGGGGGAGCTTTTTGTGCCAAGAGGTTTTCAACTGACAAGAGGACATCCCTGGAGGTTAGAAGTAAAAAGATTCCACCTTAAAGAAAGAAAAGGGTTCTTCAAAGTAAGGGTGGTTAATCTGTGGAATTCTCTACCAGAGGAGGTGGTGACAGCGGATTCGATAGATAACTTTAAAAGGGGACTAGATTTATTTCTAATTAAAAAGGGTATTCAGGGTTATCATGGATAATTAGAGAGACAGAAATGATCCAATTTTTAACATTTCCCCTTTAGATAATTGGCTAAGTCTCGCTTGTTTTTTTTTTTTTTTTTCTATTTGCCTTCCTCTGGACTAATTAATAATAATAAAAAAAAAAACATTAAATAATTGGTTAATAATTAATTAACAACTAATGAATTAATAGTTAATCCGCATATTGCAGATCAAAGGAGATCTTAAAAGGTTGAACTTGATGGACTGAAAGTCTTTTTTCAACCTTAAATACTATGTAACTATGTAACTATGTAACTATGTAATATTGCATTGTAAATAATGGGGGAAGCGATGACAGACATTAGAATTAATTGTACAACAGTCTCAAGCTCGCAAATCAGCAGTATATAAGATTTATTTTTATGTTTCATTTCAGGGTTAAATCGATCTCGGGTATCAATAAGTTAATACATATCAAACCACCCATTTTAATAATTCTTTATTGTGAGGGTTTGCAACTCTGATCGCATAGCAGACCCCCGAACCTAATTGATTGACATGTAAACTCCATGTTTTACTGCCGTCATAACGACAGTCTCATTTTCTATTGGCTGATTTGAAATGGGAGGTTACAGGCTTGCTGAATTGATCATGTTCCCGCCCTGAACTGCTACGTACCAGTACATGGTTTACCGGTTTCGGATTTGGGACAGTAACTTGCAGGCTTGGGCAATTGAATAGCATCGTAATCAGAGACGAATGGGAGCCCACAACACACCTGCAGACATACAGTCTACAACAATCGAGTCGCGAACTTGCAATTGAATCGGGCCCTAAATGTTTATATGTATACACAAAATGAGTAATCTCTTAACTGCAAACTACATATGCATTGCTAACTGAATTTGTTTTGTATGTGTATCAATTATATTTTTGCAACAATTAATCAAAATATTTGCTTTGTTGGAGTGTGATTTTTATTACTATGACTGCATGCACCTTTTTTTAATTTAAAAACTGGATATTTATATTGATATATTTAAAATGGAAATACTTAAATATTTCTATATACCTTTTTGATAGTAAGATTTTCTTACTGTTTTGTATTTCAAGTTAATTTAGCAATAGAATGGATAATACATGATGAAATGTCTGACGTGAGACATTTACAAAACATGTCTACTTGGAGATTTGAAGAGGGAATACGTTGACAAGCCTTTAATCCAAGTGCTTCAGAAAATAAATGTGATGGTCACTTATGTTAATCAAAAAAGATTATACAAAGAAATAATGTAGAGTATTTTGAAAGGTTTATTTGTAAAATATTTCTCAAATTTTCTGTAGAGTATGAGCTTGCCAATTATTTCTAATGCTGCATTGTATATAGTGTTAAAAAGAGGATTCAAGCAGCTCTTGTGGCAATGCCTATAATAATTGCATCTTAAAGCATGAATTTATTTTTAAGACATAAACCCTTCATTCAGACATATTTCCCTTTTTATGTCTTTAATGTTTATTTGTGTGTCAGTGTAATATACATTACAATGTGTGTGTATACAGTATATATATATATATATATATATATATATATATATATATATATAAAATATATATATATATATATATAAATATATGTGTGTGTATTATGCATTGCTAAAATGGTAAATATAAAGACAAACATAAGAACACATACATCTTAATACAGAGTGTTTTCAGGACCATACTCATGAGAGCTTCTCAATGCTTGGAAATAGATCAACTACAAATACGTCCAAAGGCTCACCAGCAGAAAACTGCCAGTCGGCTTCAAAAGAGCCTCATTCTCATGCCCAATACAGCTAGTCATATTTGATACTAATATACTTGTTTCTTCTCTGTTCCTCAACATTACTTTATAAGTTAGATCTAAAATAAATTGAAATTCAAAAATGATATCATAAAATGTTACTTCTATTTATATTTTTTATTTTTTACCTCTTATTTGAATTTCCTTGTGATATGGTTAAAAATGGGCAAATACTCAATAATGTGCTATATAAAAACATTCCTCTTTAAAGGGAAATGGAACTCAATTTTTTTTTCCTCATGCATTTAAAAGAGCACATCTTAAGCATTACAAAAGTTGTGTTTTGCATGAAAAAAGTAAAAGCTGTTTAAAATAACAGGATGTGCACAGAGCACTTGCATATCTGAAGATTACGTTGGCAGACACGTAAGCCCCCAAGATACATTAAACACTTGAATAATTTTTTTCCTTTTTTGAGAAAACGCACAGTGGTACATTATCAAACACCCCCTTTCAAATGCAAAGAGAAACAAATTCAATATCCCTTTTAAAAATATGCACGCAAACATAAAAGTGTATCTATAAATACACTAATAAATGTTAATATAATATACTCAATATATAGAAATGCAAAAAAATCAGTTGATACTTCATAAGCTCAGTGGTTAATACATGTTTATAATGGAGCAAAAAAAAATAGCCCCGTAAATTTAAACTTTTGTTATATTTTAAAATGAGTCCAAGCAAACAGCATTATCATGTTATGGTTTTATAAGCAGATTACCAAATCAAGTGCAGTCAAGAAAGAAGAAAAACAACTGGAATGGGAGCTCTCAAAGCAAGTCTTGATTCTTCTGTCAGTTTTATTTCAAGTGTTTATGGAAACAACAAAGGAAAACTTTAAATTTACATGGGTGCTCCAACATTAGATGATGTAGGCGACTTGTATAAACTGACACAGCGTAATTTAAAACTATAGGTAGTAACAAGTATTTTATCTGTTTAAAGTTAGTAAAATGTTGCATTTTCATACAGTAAACTAACATTGAAATTTGCAATTTAGGCCGGTCAGCATGTGTGATCCACCCACAGAGATTGAAATATTTTGTTAATGAGAGATCATTGCAATTAACACTTTTAATGCCAACGGCACCTGCAACCTAATGCAAAGCTGATTAGCCTCTGAGGCATGGGGTCCATTGTCTTGAATATTGTAATCTGGGTTTTAGCATTCCTAATGTTTTTGTGTTCAGGCAATTGCATTCAAGACAATTTACCCAATTTATCATGGGTTCCTGCTGATCTCTGGATGCTCTTCTCAATGCACTTTCCAAACTGCCTGATTTTGTATTTAATGTGAATGAGTTTGCCTCACACTGCATTTCATTGGATAGTCATTTGGAGGCTTTGCCAATGAGACATTGTGGGAAAATCATTAAAAAGAGGAGCATGTAGTTGCAGAGGGGGAGGTGAGAGCAGAATATGGGAGGTGTAATTTACAAGCTAACTTGTAACATGTAAAAAAAGACTTATCTTATACAGAAATTAAATTACAAATTCCCCTCTCCTCTCTTATATAGAATAAAAAACAAAACAGGAGCCAAACATGACACTCATGCCCAACATCAGCATGTAATATGGAAAATACACAATATGGAGCCTTATAAATACAGCTGCTAAAGTATTTGATTTGGAATATATTCTTCCCAAACCAGAAGTTTTTCCTATTCTACAATGCTCTGTTACGTAACATTAAAGTGACTTGGAACACAATTCTTGTTTAATGCATTTAAAAGTGCATGCTTTAAACAGTACCAAGCTTTTGTTTTGCATAAAAAAAACTATTTAAACTTAATTGAAACTAAAATGAAATGCTTAGAACAAATGCAGGTCTGTAGATTTCATTGGCAGGAAAGTATGACAAATACTTCAATATTACTGCCACTGGTTGATTGTGCCAACCCCCAGATAATTTGAATATTTAAATCCGTTTTGTGAGAATCTTTGAAAAAAGGAAACACACAGTATGTTAATAAATAGCTTCTTTCAGATGCAACAAAATGCTTTCAAAGTCTCTGTACGTTAATCTGTCTTTCTATTGTATTGTTTTTTTGTCAAATTAGTATTTCAATATTACAATGGATACAAACAGCACAAATCTACAAATAAATCTTACAAACCCTAAGATAATTTTCTATGCAATCATCATTGGTAAACTCATGTTCAACTTGTTAGTGCATACTTTAGTCTGTCGATCTCATCGGCCAGCAGATGACAAGCTCCCAAAGGCAGATAGAAATCTGAATATGGTTTTGAGCTTTGATACCTTCATAAAAAATAAAAAAAAAACACACTGTGACACATTATAAAATACCCTCCTTTTGGTGCAACAAAGAGAAGTTTTTAATTCTAAATTTAAAAAAATTAAGTGAATATTCACAATATTTCAGTGACAATAAAACCATACAGACTTGCATACACATACAACAGAAAATGTGGGGAAAAGTGATTATTACCCTTTCATTAACCACAAGGCCCTATGGGCCACATTCAATTCCAAGCCCGTAACTCAATCACAGCCGATTGTCTGCGAGTGAGTTGCAGGCTCCAGTTCCCCTCCGTTTTTGAGGCTATTCAATTGCTCAAAGTCGCATGTTGCGGACTTGAAGCCAGCATTGTAAACCATGCACTGTTTCGGAGCAGATGAGGTAGGGAACATGATCAATTAAGCATGCCCGTAACCTCCCATTTTGAAATATCCAATAGGAAATGAGACTGTCCGACTTACTGCAGCAAAACATGAAGGTTACGTTTCATTCAATTAGATTTGGGGGTCCAAAATGCGATCAGACTCACAAAACATAGAAAATAAAGAAGTATGAAAATGAGTGCCAATACTGTTCTAGTTCATATGTGTGGCCTGATATGTATTAATTAATTGATACCCAAGATCTTTTTACCCCTGAAATGACACATAACAATAATAATTTCCTGCACATTTGCGGGCTTGAAACTGTTGTGCAATTAATTCTAATGGCTATCATCGCTTTCCCAGTTATTTACAGTGCAGGATTATTTTTTTGTTTGTATTTACAGTGCTACGAATTGATTTCCTCCTCCATTTGCGGTTTACAAGTTTGGATACGTTTTCGGGCTTGGGGAAATGGAGCAATTAAATAGCTATTTGCAATTTAAGCCTTACGAAAGTGACAGATCAAAGGCTTCTGGAGGCTGTAAGTTACGAGTTAGACGTACGCAAGTTTTTCAAGACCGTAACTCGTAACCCGATCGGAACCTGCAAAAAAATGCCAATTGAATAGCAAAATAGCTTGCAAACTCACTTACGGGCTCCCGGATCTCAAATTCGGCCAATTTAAGGTGGCCCTATATAAGGTACTAGTGTCCCCTAGCCAGCTAATATTAAACAGGGCCATAAAGATCTAATATACACATACCTGTTTTAGCATGTTGCACATATGGCTCTTCATAAGTTACTTGGCAGCAAATAGCAAGTCATGATATGGTTTATATACAAGGATAATGACTCAAAGAAAAAAATAACAAAACAATCATAGCTTTTTTTTAATTTGTCGCTAGCCCTAGAGGTTGTGGATGGAGGTGTATGCCAAATGTATCTTACCAATGTCATGATGGATCTGTGAGATGAGAGAATACCCTCTTTAATCCTTTTTATTTTTGCCCTAATATTAATTGACTTTTAAATGTAAAGAAAAGTAAAATACTTGGGAATGGCTCAAGAGGTATAGATATTAAAGTAAAGAGGCACTAGATCCCTGCATACAGTTTGACTTCTGTATAAAATCTGAATCCTTTATCTACAAGATAACTTATTGCTTCAAAATAATTATGCTGTTTGTGACTTCGCATAAACTCTCTGTATGTTTTTCATATTTACTCCTGATCTGCGTTTACCCAATAAAAACTGACTGAGAAAAAAAAAAAGGTTTTTATATTAGCTATGCATCGTTCAGCGGGCCAGCATCATAAACCATGCACTGTTTCGGAGCAGATGAGGTAGGGAACATGATCAATTAAGCATGCCCGTAACCTCCCATTTTGAAATATCCAATAGGAAATGAGACTGTCCAACTTAAGGTAGCAAAACATGAAGGTTACGTTTTATTCAATTAGATTTGGGGGTCTGATATGTGATCAGACTCGCAAAACATAGAAATTAAAGAAGTATGAAAATGAATGCCAATACTGTTCTAGTCCATATGATTGGCCTTATATGTATTAACTGATTGATACCCAAGTCTAACTAGTTTTAACCCTGTTTTTTATATTAGCTTTGCATCGTCCAGCGGGTTAATTTCTCCTATTTGAAGTCTAAGAGGCCGACTGAGAGGCTGTCCTGAAATTTCTTGTAGACCTATTTGTTTCCCACTGCAGGGAATGAGGCAGATGAAGTACCATATCAGATTTTTTGTCTCATACAGATTTTATAATTTACTAATTAAATAAAAAAACTGGCTGTATGACCTTTAAAAGTATTTCAGAATACATAATGTTTGTGAAGTATGGTACAAACTCACAACGTTAAGAGGAATAAAAAAAAAAAACTTTTGTGAATAGAAAGTTTCCGCCATGTCTGACGTGAGCACTTTTTTGATAACTTGGATGGAGCCTGAAGATAAATTCTTATCTACAGAACAGTGGAAGGAGGGTGGGGAAAGAGGGTCTGTTAGATAATTGGATAAAAAGTAAAGAAAGAAAATAAGGGTAGATGAAGTTTGAGAATTGAAAAATTCATTTTTTAACATTTACTGTTAAAGTGCTGCTGAGAAGATGTGACACTGAGATCTATCAGAGATTTTCATGGCCATTCTTAGTAAAGTTGTCCTTATGTCTCAAAAAATTGCCTGTGACTAAAATAATATGATTGGAACAGTTATTTGCACTGCAATAAACATTAATCATTACTATCAAGATTGTTGTTTAAATGATCGTCGTTAAGGTAAATGAGCACTTGCTTGTGAAGTATCTAGAACATTAGCTGCTTTGTAAGCTGTGGACATAAAACATTTTGAAGATTCTGTTTGTGAATAGAGGCACCATTTTGTCTTTATTACATCACTTCCTGTGAGTCAGATAATGAGGGTTTTGCTTTTGAATCTATCAGTAGAAGGTTGGTGGGGGGTAGAAGGGAACAGAGAAATCAGGAGACTTAGATAATTGGATCTAATTGAAATTGACAACACAAATCTCCAAGTTTTCTTCTGTGTCAAATATCATAATTTTAAATTACTAGTTCTTGAAACTTGACATGAAAGTTAAACTTGATAAGACTGATTAATTTATATAAGGCACATGTGTATACATTTAAAAACAAAAAACTTATTTGTGTCTTTACAGGTAATTTTAGTCCCTATTGGAATAAAACTATGTGTGAAGTGATAGAGCTAACTATAATTTTACAACACCGTGGAAATATACAAATCTTTAGCTATAACCATGAAACCCACAATGTACTAAAAAAGCATTGTTAAAAGCTCATAAACAATAAATCAGCAAATTAACTGATGGTTGCCTTTGGATAGTGATGCATAAGAAACGAATGTGCATGGGTATTCAAGCATTACACTATATTATCTGCTGTAATACATGCATTTTAATCTTCATAAGCAGTATATAAGATGATCTAAATTGTTTGTCTCCATGGTTGAAGAAAAAGTACTACTATAAATTAGCATGGAGGATTTTGAACAAAATGTTTTTGAAAAGGCATCTTTTCAGTTTTCTCGCTTGTGAATAAATAATGCCATTATTGAAAAGAATAATGATGGCATCACAGAGTGAACTTCACACATTTGGAGATAAGAAATAATAACTACAAGTGTTGCATTCCCTTTTTAACATGTTTTGGTTGCTGGAATATGCCAAATGCTAATCCACTTTAAAGCTACAAAAGCAGGACGGAACAGTGCAGATCAAGTGTATTCAAAGCAAATTATATGTTTCCCCAATGGATAGATTGTCCTACTTTCTTATAATTTACAAGTGTATGGAATTATTGTTTTTTAGGCATTTAGAATGCATTTGCTGTTTCTGTCTCTTGTATTGAATAAACAAGTACTAGTTTTCAAGAGTTATTGTTACATATAAGGCATTCTTCCTACAGGAGTTTGTCTTCAGATGAATAATAAAACACACATATAATGAGAAGAAACATTGGCTCACTGCAGTAACTATCTTTGCAATACTAGATTTTTAGATGCCATTTCAGGGGAATATGGGCGAATTAAAAATGTAAGAAATAAGAATCCAATAGCCTTTCACACAGAACAGAAATAACAGCCCCTCCCTATCCTGCTTTTTAAGATGTGATCTAAATATTAGTTAGCTGATCAGGGGAATCAAGGAGTCACAATGCACCAGATAGAGTAAAAGATGACATAAAAAAGATATTGAAACAATGTAATTTAGATTTGTATCACAATCTTTTGTACTGTAACTGAACTAAGCATAAATTCAATCTCACAGTTGGCGCTAGTTGGTCTGAGGTTTGGTGTTACTGCTGTGAAATGAAAAACAAAATATGTTTGAAAACCTTGAGCACGACTAAAACTAGGTAGAAAAAAATCATAAATCCATTTTTTAATTTAACAACAAAAATTATGTTGACGCCTCTACTGGATCTTGGAGGCATCCATGATACTTTGGTGGCAGTTAAGTGTATGAGAAAGCATTTACACTTCAGGAGAGTGGTGCTTGCTCTTCTTGATGCAATCTCCCTTCTTCTGGACCTGGGAAGGGGTAGACGTCAACTATAATTAGGTCCAGTTATTTAACGAATCCTGTCCCACTTTCTTCCTCGCCCATCCCTCCCTCCAATAATAGAAAAAAACAAAACCCTCATGACCCAGCTCTCAGGAAATGATGGGACAATACGGAATCTCTATTAATAAATGTTAATAAATAAAGTTAGATGAAATATATGCAAATGTATGGCACACAAATAGTTTTAATCAGTGGAAGATTAAAAATTGTCAATGATCATCCACACTGCATATGAATTAATATTATCTGCCCTTATATAATTACATTACATTGTTTGCAGATAGTTTGTATCTAGTTACAGTAGAAACACAGCTAAGCTGTGTGTACCATCCATTATTGGAATACAAGAAACACTATAGGCCCAGATCATATTGATGTGACAAGTGTGACATGCAATTACTAGGTTTAGGCAATCTAAAACATTGATTGTTTAAGATGATGAATGAAACAGATGAGGATTTATTTCTTATTTCTTTTCCTAGGCATTGTACAGCATACCTAACCTGAGCTGTTTTTTTATTATTTTGTTTGATTTGTTTTATCTGTGAAATTAACTGCAATCTTTTTAATTATTTTATTTCTGTTTTTCTTCTGCACCTGGTATAAATACTGTGAATCACAGACATGTAAATGCCCCAAAGGTTATATATGCTAAGTCCACAGTCCTGGCAAAGATCAGCTCTACTACTTTGTTTTCAAAGAATAAGGAACTCCATCTTTTCATAATGCATTTAAAGCAGCACATTTTTGACAAATGATTTTCTTCAAAATAAAAATGTTAAGTTTATTGTTAAACTTATACTACTATATTTTATATTGTTATCTGACAAAAAAAACTCAGCTATATCACTGCTTATTTGGTGACTGGTCAATTCCTTAGTCAGTTAAACAAATAGGATACTGAATTTCACTGAGAATTGCTTTTCTTGTCTCTTTAAAGCAGTGTATTCAATATATATTTAGCCATCGTCCCAACGATTCTGCTCCTTCTTTCAATCCTCACATAAATCATTACCTACATGATGTCATCTTCACCTAAGAAATAAATTCAGAGTATTTTACTTCTCATACAAGACACAACAAAATAAACATCATCCATTAACTTATCATATCCCATATCTACTACTTCCTGTTATCTCCACTCTAATTCACAATGAACCCCTCTGCTTGGCTCAATTACCTTTATGAACACTCTTTGTCTATAATCCTTCTCTATTAGACACTCTACCGGCCTCCAGTATAAAGATTAAAATCCAGACTTGAACATACAAAGACCATACTAAAAACACAAAGAATAACTCTCGCCTCATCTCTAAATACTCATTCAAGCTCACTTTACAGACTATTAAAACCTGTATCTAGACTTCACTTGTATTATATAATCTTCAGATCCTTGCACAACCTTCCCCCTCTAACTGTCTCACACTCCCAATCATAAACTGAAGAATTTTGGATTCAGTTCATTTACAATGTTGTATGAAACTGTCTGTAGTGTTACTGTAGAGTACTGTCTTTATATATGTATGCCTTACTTTATTGCACCCATGTAAGTAGTGTTTCAGAACATGTTGCTGCATTATAAATATATATTTCCTTCTAGATTTCCATCCATCATCTCTACAACAAAAAATTTAATTCAAATCTTAATTTATGATTTTAGATTAAGATTTGAACTCAAATTTTTGTAGTAGCGCCGTTTCATATATAGTGATTTATTATATTTTTCTTACAATATTCACCAAAATCACTATTTAATATATTGTAAGGAAGTTGTAGAATATTAAAGCATGGTGTAAATGACTGTTGTAGCAGCATATTTGGTGGTTTGTTAGTTTTGTAGCACCAGTGGATCCTATTTGTTAGCCTGGAATCTTCGCTGCTATATATTTCTATATATATAGCTATATATAGCTATATATTTCTATATATATAGCTATATATTTCTGAGCATGTACAGGGAAGAAGGGAGGTTTCAAAAAAATAAAGGGAGGTGTCCAAAAAAGAAGAGATTTGCCCAAAATATTTCATTATTTAACAAGTTCCCACAACCTTTTCCTCCTCTCTTGTCACTCCCTACACTGTTTACTAAATTTTTACATGCCCTCATGCTTCAGCATATCAAGAGGTGCTCAAGGCAGACAAGAGGGAAACTTGCAATATACAAAGTAAATATTTTAAGCTCATGGTTTACACAACTGCTGTTGTTAGTTTTTTACATACTACACAAGCATTTGCGTTTGTTTGTACAAAATACAGTAATCCTTTAAGCAAAATGTCCTGTAGATATTTTGGCGTCCTACTCTTATGGTATTGTAAAAATGTGCATATAACCTTTAAGATTAGGTCTTACATAGATATAACAAAGAACAGAAATTGTCACAGCTCCACCTCATATATTCTGTACAAGTTATTAAGATTCTTTGGGACCTTAAAAGTTTCGGAATATTTGCGTTAATAAATATTCAAACTTTGCTTTGATGGCACTGCAGGAAATTGTACAATAGACACTATTGTGCTAGTCAACAAGCATTTCACTTATCGCCTAAAACATGTCAGCTATTGTATAGAATATCTAATCATTGAACAAATGGCAAACATTTGACATATTACCTGGTAATTTGAGGCATTCTCCAATGTGCCTGATTTCATACTTTGCCTGTAACATATACAGTATATGACAGCAGTTTATCCTACAAAAACATCCATGCAAGTCTATTGAAATGTTTTGTGGGTAACACTTTCAACAACAATGTGATCTTAGCCATATTGTTTAACCTACCAAGAGAAATCAACAGTATAAATTTTATAGTTCAGCACGTTGGATTGTTTACATAAGTGTGATATATTTCCATATATCTGTCTATTTATGCTTTTTTTATTTTTTATTGCAATTTTGATGTTAGTGTGGGCATTGGCATCACAAAACAAATCCTTGTTACATATATAATTGAACGTAAAAATTCTAGAGACATTTGTGTGTGCATGAACAATTACTCTCTGTCTCACTCTTTTGAATGTGATGCCCTTTAAGGACTGTAAAACCTGTGTATCTGAATAGCTAAGTAGCATTTAAAAATTATACTTTATTTTTGTAAATAGCTTCCAAAGAATCATGTAATTATTCATATTGTTAGTAATATCAATTTAACACAATATGACTTTTAGCATGCATAGAAGTATGGAGATACTTTCATCTTACTGACATAAAATTAAATACCAATGCTAAGATTCACTAAACTTTGTAAGTATCTCCATATAAAATAAACAAAGAAGATGTCAGCAAACTACATTGAAGCTGTTTGCAAAGCTTAATAAATCTTAATAAATAAGGTATTATCTCAAATGCATATTCCTCACCAGAAATGGCAATTGTAAGTCTATTATTATAGTTTTTTTTTTTTAATATCATGTCAGTTTATTCCTTTCATTGTCTTTAGATTAAAATGGGTTAAAGTGTTTTGTCCATCCTTATTTTCTGCAGTTTTCTCGTTATGATATCTCAATGTTATAGCCATTGATTTGAATGGAAACAAGTTAAAGATCTGTGTGCTTAACACTGTACGAAAAGTATGTTTTAACCCATCTATGCAGCTTTATCTCAGAAATTCAAAGATAAAGAAATTAAAGCATATAAAACTTTGAATCATGGCATCCATATAAAGAACATCTTTGTTGTTTTTTTTGTTTTTTTTATGAAAACAATTGTATTGTTTACAGAGTCAAAAATGTTCTTTAGTGCTGTATAAGGTATATAGTTGTATAAAAAAACAATCACGTGCACCATATATTTACCAAAACTAGGAATTGTGGATCTTGCATATATGAGCTTGAAATCTAGATGGCAATTTGCATATAAGGAGGAAGAAGAAAGCAGTAACATAATATGGTTGTTATAAGGAGAGGTGGATGATATATACAGTGGTGGAGCTACCAGTGGTGCAGTCGGTGCAATCCACCAGGGCTCGCCTCTGGTGGGGGGGGGGGGGGGGAAGAGGGTCAGTGCCTTGTAACTTGTTTTGTTTTTTTGCATGTAATTTTTGCCCCGTGCCCCTTATTTCAGCCACACCCACCATGGCCCCCATGGCCCCCTTGTCCATATTTGTTTAAAAAAGAGAATTCTACTGAAGCTCCAAGAGGCGGCAGTGTGGAATAGTTCAGTTAATGTGCTACTATGTTAATGTTCTTCCAAATATTCACCATTTGAATATAGCATATATAAAGTGCAAAGTGCATGCAAATCTAAATATCTTCAATATTATGCAAGCCCTTTGCCCCGTCTTCTTTACAGGCCGATCATTGCCGTTTTTGCCAAGTCGCACCTTTCCCCTTTGGCGCTCATTGCGACCCCCACGATGAGCTCCTTTGGTGCTCATCACGTGGCTCGCAATTAGTGAATTTGAGTGGTTCGGCCGTTAAAGTCGTATTTTTGCGAGCCCCGCAGTCCATCTACGTGCTTCGGGTCCTAAGTCATACGGCCCGTAATTTTTGTTAAGTCCCGCGTGACATGAGATATTCCACTTGCATCAATGGTGGTCCCTCTCTCCTTCAGTTCTCCAAGGGTACCTGATCAGTGTAGCTGGATAGTGGATCCTCCTGTATGAAAAATCCCTCTGATGAGGTGGATTCAGAGTATTCTCAATGTGCTTCTGATGCAGTACACCGTTGTAAATCCCATCAGTTGCCTAACTGTGTAAAGCTATATTGGGTACCACCCAAGATCCCTTCTAGTCTCTGTGAACCCTTAAAGGTATCTCCCTTCAGTAGGAAACAGTAGACTTTTTCACCATATATCTCTTTGGCTTTTTCAGTGGTATGTAAGTGTAATAGCTGCTACAGGAAACTCCTAGGACTTTTATAATTCTTTCTAGCCCTTCTAATCTTGTGTGCAGCATAGCAAACGGTTAAAAATAGATAAGTGGTACTAAAAACCATCAATTTAAACTAAAAATGGCTATTCTATATCAAATGCATAAATATCTAAGTCTATTCCCACTTAAGATGCCATTTAAAATTCAAAGTAAAATAAAATAAAATATAGAAGTATAACATATTTACATACCCTCTAGTTGTGACCATATACATTTATAAAACAAGAAATCTTTTAATGCAATACTTGTAATATACTGTATATTAATATACAGGGAACACCATTAGTATTATTAATATTATACTTGTTCTGTAAAAGGATTACGGTGGTGTATACTCAGAGTGATATCTATATCTGTAGACATAAGAACAACTTAAGAACAAATAAAAATGCAATAATGGTTATAGATACCGGTATAAAACCTATCAACAAATTAAGAAAGTTCCAGATGCTTCACACCAAGTTATTTTCTAATATATAATAGTTATAGAATAAACACTATTTATTCATCAATAAAAAATCCTTTCTTTGTTGTTTTTCAAAAGAAGAGGAAAGAACCATATTTTCTATAGAGTGGGCTCTAAGCACAAACTAGTAAATAAGAGAATCCAATTCCCTAAACTCCAATGAAAAAAATCCAATGGGTATTCCTATTAAAAAAAAGCATGTTATATTGTAAGGGATATATTTCAATGATATCACAAAAAAATATAAAAAAATAATAATACTTTACCAATTTCATTTAGGCTCCATCTGTGTGGCCAGGATGTTTAATTCGGTTGAAATGGATCTTTCAAGATGTCTGCTAGGCCCAAACTTTCTTTGTTTCCAAAAGAATGTCCTGTTCTTAGAATGTGTGTAGTCAGTTGTAAACAAAGACAGGAAGTCTCCTGAGAGTTTCCTATGGAAATGTGATCCTCCTTTGGAAACATGTGTTCTGGGAGTCTATCTCTATTTGGATTCTGTTCTAATTCCTTTGTCCTACCCTTAATTATACTCACGCCTAATGTTCTTATCAAACCACCAATTAAAGCAAATGATTCCCCTTAACCAATAGGAATCAATAATAATATTAGTTCTATTCAACCAATGAGAAAATTACACGTGGTTACATTGAATCAAATGGAGTAAAAAAAATGTGTTAAATTAATTAATCAATTAATACCTTGTAAGCACCCTTGTACTTTCAAATTACAATGAGAAATATACAATTTTCCCATTTTTCTTAAACAATAAATAAGATCACTACACAGATATTGTTAACAGTTTAATGATAACGGTTGTCTGATATATATACTAAGAAACAATTTATACTTTGAGGAAATTATCCTGAAAAACTTAAAAACAAACCTAATAGCACAAGGTCAGTATATGTGAAGCTTCATGAGAACATTGAAAAAAAAATATATAATTTGAATGTGTGATTTCTAAATGTATCAAATGTTCAAGTGAAATGAAATAACATATTTACAATAATATCCATACACTAAAACAATATATATAATGAAAACTAATATAGTTTACATACATTTAAATTAAAATTCAGCTAGTACATTTTATGTATAGAGTATTTTTCTCATTTAGAATGTATAAATATTTATGGTTTACAAATTGCCTACATTTCTCTCATTTTTTTAAATGAAGACAAATACAAATGTTTGCTTTATATAAGCTTTGCATTCATATTAAATTATAAAGACTTTTTAGGCACCTCGCAGTATTTCATTTAATAAATATAAGTTTGACATAAATAGAATAAACAACAAGAGATTAACAGAAGCAATATCATGAAATCAGCCTGCCATCCATTTGAACTTTAGACATGTAAACCCAGAAAGCAAGAAGTGTTCCTTATCAAATTTAAGGAAATTAATTATCTAAGCCAATTAAAAATGAAACCTCTTATGTTCAGTCTCACCGAGTTATTTAATCTTGGTAAAGTGTACAATGTCTTAAGGGCTTTTTCTACCCAACCTAAGCAATCAACTTTACTAACCCTTTTACAACCTTTATTTTAAAAAAACTTTAAATGTGATTTATTTGCTGGCATCAGCTGATGTTACAGCACAGTGTTCATGAGATAAAATGTAGAAAATATACCTTTCAAAGAATCATTCAAACAACACACATTATTATGGCATTTTGCTGTTATTAAAATATTCATACATGCAACATTGTCCATGTTTGTGAGAAATGTTCTGCACCCTTAGAATCACATGCCTGCACTGGCGCAGTTAAAAATACAATTTTTTAATTGAACCCTTTAAAGATAGACATTAGAATATATTAAAATACATTCTTGCTGACAAATTACAAAGGGGGAATTTATGGATTGCGTGTGTTAATGTGTCTGACATAGTGCGTGTTAACACGCGATCCAACTTCTCAGCTCATTCTTTGATTTACTAAAGATATTTTCCGTTTGTTATACCTAGCTCATGATGAGTTATAGTGAATTGGGTGTTTTATGGGTGTGTAACTTGCATCTACCATGAAACTCCAGTTTTGCAGATTTACTAAACACTATGGGCCTCATTCTATTATCGGCCGGCCGTATATCTTGCAACCGGCCGTAAGCTCAGAAAACTTTAAACGCAAAAATAAATTCAAGACGTCACTGTAAAGCTCTGTAAATGCTAGGGATCCTATTGGGGGACATGAGGATTAATATCAACCCCCTCTCAAGCTTGCACATCAGCCCAAATCCGAGTTTACATTAACTGTTTATTTTCCGTCCGCAGCGTGGGCGGGTCTGAGGTGCTCCAAGCACTCTGGACTTTTTACATGGATATGTGACATAAATTAAAAAGTATTTTTTTTACGGATTTGAGTGTAGGGGAATGTTGTGCTATTTTTGCTAACACATACAATCACTTTATAGTCTCCACAGAGTGCAGGATGGCTTTATTTCGGCTTTATAATGTGCTTAACTGGTGCTAGGGGGACCTTTTTGCTGCAAGTAAGCTGCGGCTCGGTTTTAGCCTTGCAGAGAGGTTTCCCGGAGCAATTGAATAGCAAACAGGATTTTCTTGCGGCCGTTTTAGATCAAAGGCTTTCCTCCGGCGCGAGCGGCCGCAAGGGATAGCAAGGCGCCGGCTGCAAGCCTGCCGGAATCCCCGGCCGGAGGGGAATAGAATAGCCGAATAGCTTGCGGCCGGTCCTTGCGGCCCCGCATCTCCTACGGACGATAATAGCATGAGGCCCTAGGCCTTTTTTATCTACTACATTGGTATTCAGCATTGTTGTTGTTTTACTGTATATTTTATATATAAATAAAATTATATTACCAATGTTCATCCACTGACCCTATATGGACCCCCATTGTATAGGTGTTAATATTAGGTGCCATCTGGGACCATATCCTTGTTAAATCATTTTAAAAGATGTCAAAGTCAAATTTTTAGTATTCTGTTTTTTCACATCAAATAAATGTATGCTTCTAAATCATAGTTACTTGTTTAAAATGCTCAAAAAACAAAAATGTAACATTAAATGCATAATTAAAAAAAATGTGACTCTGCCCTTTTAAGCAGTAAGTGTGCTTTGGTGTATTTTATACAATTTATTTAACATCTGGTAAGACACCATTACATTTTCAAAGGATTACAGCAAACCCTAAAGCATTTCAGTGGTTTACCACTGAACAGCCTGTAGCAAACACATTCTGACAGTGGAGAGCCTGTGACATACTTACATATTGTGCTGTTTAAACAAGTTACAGAGGTAATATAACCAACTGTTCCTCCACAGGGAATTTGCTTCTAGATGCAGAACTTGACAATATCAAAATAAAACGGCCGCAAGCCTGCGATTCCTTGCGGCCGACATCTACGATACGTCTACGCTGGTATTCAATTTAGCGGCGCCGCAAGGAGGTTCTTACGGCCGATCACAAGCCATGCTATGGGCCTTAAGCATTTTCCGCGAGCCCGTAACTTGTGTTTTAAGGCCACAAACTCAGAAAACTGTAAATGCAAATATAAATTCGAGACAGCACTGTAAAGTACTGTAAATGATGGGGAACACAATGGGTGGGCATGAGGATTAAACGCACAACATTCATTACAAAGCTGGCACATTGCCAGAATACAATACTATATTCTACGTTAGTCCGAGCCCGTAGGACTTTTGAATCCAAACTCCATTTTTTTAAGTCCTCCGGGATTGAATAATGAGTTACGGGCTTGGAGGTCATTCAAGCCGCATGACTTTGAAATAAAATGGAGATTGGATTCAAATGTCCTATGGGCTAAGCTGTTGAAGCCCGTAGGATTTTAAGACAAAAATTGAAATTTTTTTATTTTTTTTTATTTCCTTTTTTGAGAGTAGGGCTATTAATTCTAAGACCTAAAATCACTTTCAATTCTCATAAAAGTACTGGATGGCTTTTTTATGTGCTTAATTAATGCTACGTTTTGTAAGTAAGAGTGTTGCAGGACCTCTTTGGTGTAAGTAAGCCTTGGCTCAATTTTAGCGATGTTCGGGCTTGACGGAAGGGTCAGCATAGCATTTGAATAGCGAATTGGGATTTCTTGCAGCAGCAACTCTTGCGGCCGATCAAGATCAAAGGCTTTGATGGAAGTAAGCTGTGATTTAGCTAATTGCAAGGGATCTCAGCTTGCTGGCAGTAATCCACGCAGAGCCCACAAGTTGAATCGCTAAGTAGCTTGCCGCCTCCCCTTGCGGCTACTTTTGCAAAATAAGTAGGATTTGAATGTGGCCCTCAGTTTACAGTCTATCATATGTGTGCACTACTGGAACAGATGATCCAGGGTCCATACCACTGTGACATGTGTAAGCATGTTTCCGTCTCTGGAAGCTGAAACTGGAAAACTGGAGAGGAGAATTGCAGCACTTAGTGATATTGCTCCACTGGAAGGGGAGTTGGTAGCTGGGCCAAGCATGGAGAGTGGAAATGCAGCTAGTGAGGATATCCAGGGAGGGAGCAGGGTTACAGTTCGAAGGGGAAGCAGGGGGAACAGGAGGAGGAGGAGGGCCAGTTCTGAGTTGGCAAATACTAACAGATTTGCCAGATTAATTGAAACTGTTAAAGATGTCCATTCAGTAAAGTTCCCTCTAACAGCCGTGAAAACAGTTCTACTGGAAGAGCGGGGGGGGGGGGGGTACAGATTAGGCAGAGCAATAGACAGGTTTTAGTGGTATTGGACTCTATTATTAGAAAGGTAGACAGGGGGGTTTGTCACCCAGATCCCAGCAAGCGAACAGATTGCTGTCTCCTGGGTGCTCAGGTTCAACATGTTGTGGATCGAGGAGATAAATTATTGGGAGGGGCTGAACCGCTGGTCGTGGTACATATTGGTACCAATGACAAGGTTAGTGGAAGATGGAGTGTCCTAAAGAATGATTTTAGAGAATTAGGGAATGAGCTTAAAGCAAGGACATGCAAGGTAGTATTTTCCGTAATACTACCTATGACACGTACTAGTTCAGGGAGACAGAAGGAGCTTAGGGGGGTTAATGTGATGCATTAAGGGGGGGGGGGGATAAAGAGCACTGTGCTTACTTCTCACTTGTGTACAATCTCTATAGCAGGGATGGATTGCATGAGGGAGCTTTTGTGCTAAGGGATAGGATGGTAGAAAGGCTGGAGGAGTTTTTAAACTAGTAGGTGGAGGGGAGGGACTAGATTATTGTAATGGGTAGAATGTCTAGAGGGGGTAATTGATGAATAAGCAACTCCTGGGGGAGGAGATGGGGGATATGGACCCCCATTGTATAGGTGTTAATATTAGGTGCCATCTGGGACCATATCCTTGTTAAATCATTTTAAAAGATGTCAAAGTCAAATTTTTAGTATTCTGTTTTTTCACATCAATTAAATGTATGCTTCTAAATCATAGTCACTTGTTTAAAATGCTCAAAAAACTAAAATGTAACATTAAATGCATAATTAAAAAAAATGTGACTCTGCCCTTTTAAGCAGTAAGTGTGCTTTGGTGTATTTTATACAATTTATTTAACATCTGGTAAGACACCATTACATTTTCAAAGGATTACAGCAAGCCCTAAAGCATTTCAGTGGTTTACCACTGAACAGCCTGTAGCAAACACATTCTGACAGTGGAGAGCCTGTGACATACTTACATATTGTGCTGTTTAAACAAGTTACAGAGGTAATATAACCAACTGTTTCTCCACAGGGAATTTGCCTGTAGATGCAGAACTTGACAATATCAAAATAAAACGGCCGCAAGCCTGCGATTCCTTGCGGCCGACATCTACGATACGTCTACGCTGGTATTCAATTTAGCGGCGCCGCAAGGAGGTTCTTACGGCCGATCACAAGCCATGCTATGGGCCTTAAGCATTTTCCGCGAGCCCGTAACTTGTGTTTCAAGGCCACAAACTCAGAAAACTGTAAATGCAAATATAAATTCGAGACAGCACTGTAAAGTACTGTAAATGATGGGGAACACAATGGGTGGACATGAGGATTAAACGCACAACATTCATTACAAAGCTGGCACATTGCCAGAATACAATACTATATTCTACGTTAGTCCGAGCCCGTAGGACTTTTGAATCCAAACTCCATTTTTTTAAGTCCTCCGGGATTGAATAATGAGTTACGGGCTTGGAGGTCATTCAAGCCGCATGACTTTGAAATAAAATGGAGATTGGATTCAAATGTCCTATGGGCTAAGCTGTTGAAGCCCGTAGGATTTTAAGACAAAAATTGAATTTTTTTTTTTTTTTTTATTTCCTTTTTTGAGAGTAGGGCTATTAATTCTAAGACCTAAAATCACTTTCAATTCTCATAAAAGTACTGGATGGCTTTTTTATGTGCTTAATTAGTGCTACGTTTTGTAAGTAAGAGTGTTGCAGGACCTCTTTGGTGTAAGTAAGCCTTGGCTCAATTTTAGCGATGTTCGGGCTTGACGGAAGGGTCAGCATAGCATTTGAATAGCGAATTGGGATTTCTTGCAGCAGCAACTCTTGCGGCCGATCAAGATCAAAGGCTTTGATGGAAGTAAGCTGTGATTTAGCTAATTGCAAGGGATCTCAGCTTGCTGGCAGTAACCCACGCAGAGCCCACAAGTTGAATCGCTAAGTAGCTTGCGGCCTCCCCTTGCGGCTACTTTTGCAAACTAAGTAGGATTTTAATGTGGCCCTCAGTTTATAGTCTATCATATGTGTGCACTACTGGAACAGATGATCCAGGGTCCATACCACTGTGACATGTGTAAGCATGTTGCCTCTCTGGAAGCTGAAACTGGAAAACTGGAGAGGAGAATTGCAGCACTTAGTGATATTGCTCCACTGGAAGGGGAGTTGGTAGCTGGGCCAAGCATGGAGAGTGGAAATGCAGCTAGTGAGGATATCCAGGGAGGGAGCAGGGTTACAGTTCGAAGGGGAAGCAGGGGGAACAGGAGGAGGAGGAGGGCCAGTTCTGTGTTGGCAAATACTAACAGATTTGCCAGATTAATTGAAACTGTTAAAGATGTCCATTCAGTAAAGTTCCCTCTAACAGCCGTGAAAACAGTTCTACTGGAAGAGAGGGGGGGGGGGGGGGGTACAGATTAGGCAGAGCAATAGACAGGTTTTAGTGGTATTGGACTCTATTATTAGAAAGGTAGACAGGGGGGTTTGTCACCCAGATCCCAGCAAGCGAACAGATTGCTGTCTCCTGGGTGCTCAGGTTCAACATGTTGTGGATCGAGGAGATAAATTATTGGGAGGGGCTGAATCGGTGGTCGTGGTACATATTGGTACCAATGACAAGGTTAGTGGAAGATGGAGTGTCCTAAAGAATGATTTTAGAGAATTAGGGAATGAGCTTAAAGCAAGGACATGCAAGGTAGTATTTTCCGTAATATTACCTATGACACGTACTAGTTCAGGGAGACAGAAGGAGCTTAGGGGGGTTAATGTGATGCATTGGGGGGGGGATAAAGAGCACTGTGCTTACTTCTCACTTGTGTACAATCTCTATAGCAGGGATGGATTGCATGAGGGAGCTTTTGTGCTAGGGGATAGGATGGTAGAAAGGCTGGAGGAGTTTTTAAACTAGTAGGTGGAGGGGAGGGACTAGATTATTGTAATGGGTAGAATGTCTAGAGGGGGTAATTGATGAATAAGCAACTCCTGGGGGAGGAGATGGGGGGAGGGTTAGTATAGTCAATAGGGAGGTATTACTAAGTAACTCAATACAGAGGCAGGCACTTCAAAACTACAAACTCAGAACATAATGCGTATGCTCGCCAATGCCAGAAGTTTACCTGCAAAAATGGGAGTATTAGAATTACTAGCAATTCATGAAAAATAGGATTTAATAGGCATTACTGAAAAATGGTGGGATTAATCTCACGACTGGACTGTTAATCTGGATGGTTATAACCTATTTAGAAAAGACAGGAAATGGTAAAAGAGGAGGTGGAATTAGTCAGAGAAGATATTTATGCTGGAACTATCGAAAATATTGAATGTTTTTGGGTAGAGTTAAATAGCGGAGAAGCAAATTCCAAAAGAATATTAGTTGGAGTATGCTATAATCCCCCAAATAAAATTGAAAGTGAGGAAATGCAATTATTGTTACAGATTGGAAATGCAGCTAAGCATGGGCAAGTTCTAATAATGGGAGATGCTAACTACCCATAAATAAACTGGATGAATGAGACCACCAGTTTAGCTAAGGGGAGCAGGTTCTTGAGTATACTCAGGGATCATAATCTGGCCCAGGTTACACAAGAACCTACTAGAAATTAGGCTATCTTGGATTTAGTTATCACAAATAATATTAATATGGTATCAAATGTTGAAATAGGGCAACCTTTGGGAAACATAACATAGTCT
The DNA here is from genome assembly GCA_027410445.1 of Discoglossus pictus. Taxonomy (NCBI): domain Eukaryota; kingdom Metazoa; phylum Chordata; class Amphibia; order Anura; family Alytidae; genus Discoglossus; species Discoglossus pictus. Next base: position 286,783,495 of record CM050165.1, read on the forward strand.
AATTTGAGATTGAATTAAAAAAACAAAACTGCAAGGGGCCAACAAAAACTCTTAATTTTAAAAGGGCAGATTTTGACTGTCTAAGGGCAGCAATACAAAGTATAGACTGGGACAAATAACGGGTGGGTAAAAATACTGGACATAAGTGGACAAAATTTTAATCCTTACATCCTTATGTACATTTAAATTCTATACATACTTATCACCATATACCATGTGGGAATAAAAGTAAAAGGAGTACATCACATCCATTGTGGCTTAACAATGATTTCAAGACCAAGATATGGAGTAAAAAACAGGCATTTATATTATACAAACAAGAGGGGACAGGGACTGCGTTACGTAAGTACTGTATGAGAAAATCAACAAGGCTTGCAAAAGGGCTATTAGACTGGCTAAAATAGAAAATGAAAAATTAGTTGCAAAAGAGAGTAAGACTAAACCTATTTTTTTTTTAAATATACTAATGGGAAGAAGGCGAGGAAGGAAGCTATAGGAACATTACAGCGTGAAACAGGCCTTCTGATAATTAGTGACCAGGATAAGGCAGATGAGCTAAATAGGTTATTTTCTTCGGTATACACAAGGGAGGTACCTGTGGTGGAGACACCGCAACATAATGGAGCTACACTACCTTCACCAAATAATTGGTTAATGCAGGAAGAAATCCAGAAGAGGTAGGAAAAAAGATAATGTTAATAAAGCCCCATGTCCTGATGGAATACATCCAAGAGTAATGGGGTCTGTAATAGCCAAACCATTATATCTATTTTTCCAAGATTCACTCAATATAGGGTCTCTACCAGATGACTGGAGAAAAGCAGAGGTGATACCTATATTTAAGAAGGGAGCAAGAGCAAATCTGGGGAATTATAGACCAGTGAGCCTCACTTATTTTAGAAGGGTTAATAAGGGATAATATACAAGAATATGTCTATCTGAACAGGAGTATAAGTAGGAGTCAACATGGATTTATGAGGGATAGGTCATGTCAAACACATTTAATTTGTTTCTACGAGGAGGTTAGTAGTAGCTCAGATCAAGGCAACTCAGTGAATGTAGTCTTTTTGGATTTTGCAAAGGCTTTTGATACAGTGCAATATGGGAGAATATGATACAATTTTATATTATACTAAGGGATACAGAAATTGCAGTAAATATCTGCTCATGGATCGAGAGCTGGCTAAAAGGCAGGAAGCAAAGAGTTGTGGTAAATGGAATATACTCAGATTGGACTAATGTGGTAAGTGGGGTTCCTCAGGGTTCAGTATTAGGTCCTCTCCTTTTTAACATATTTATTAATGACTTAGAGGTGGGACCGGAAAGTAGTATCTCCATTTTTGCTAATGACACAAAGTTGTGCAAGGTAATTAAATCAGAAAATGATGTACTTTCCCTCCAAAGGGATTTACATAAAATAGAATAATGGGCATCTAAATGGCAGTCGCAATTTATTTATTTCATTTTTTTTCCCTTTGAGACGATTCACTTGTTTGTTTCTTTCTGTTTGCCTTCCTCTGGATCAATACATTAACAACTAATCAGCATATTGCAGATCAGAGGAGATGTTAAAATGTTGAACTTGATGGACTGAAAGTCTTTTTTCAACCTCAATTACTATGTAAATATGTAACTATGTAGCTTTCTCAGAATCACCCTGTAGAAGTTTGAATAGTTCTATTGGGATTCCATCAACTCATGCAGCCTTTTTATTAGCAAGGCATCCCATGGCAATATACTCTCCAAGATGTCTGGCTCCAGCTCTTTTGACAAATTAAAGAGGTTATGAATGCTGTTAAGAGCCTTCCTTTATAGATCTTCAGTGTATTTCTGACACTTGTTCTTTATCTGATCTTCTTCTGTTAAGTCCCTAACATGTTTGTCTTTTATCACGGCCACTTTGGCATGAAAGGTGCTTTGAGATCCCTAATTATCTTGAAGAGATCTCCTGATTTACCCATTCTGTTATCTTCTTCTATCTCTTTACATTACTCATTGTAGAATGTCTCCTTGTCTCTTCTTGCTATCCTCTGGAATTCTGCATTTAGTTTGACAAATCTTTTTTTATCTCCTCTACCTTTCGCTTTCCTTTTTTCCTGGGCTACTTTCAAAGCCTTATCAGACAGACAGTTTGCCTTCTTAGTTTTCTTTCTTTTAGGGATATTCTTTTTTGCTGTTTCCTGGATAATTTAGCAAACTTTTGTCCAAAGTTCTTTAGACAGCCTATCTTCCATGTCTATTTCCTTAAACCTATTCTTTACTTTCACTGCATATTCACAAGGGATATTATTTATTTTGTATATACTTGGTCTGATGATTATATTCCCAGAATGCGGTGTAATAACTGTTAATCTCTGTATTCTGAGCTGGAAGCTGGTTTTTATACTTATTTTAGACATTCAAATGTGAACACAGATGTACTATTTATTAACTGTACTACTTTACGGTGGAGGGCTTCTATCACTTTTTTGCCCACCATATTATAAATGATTGCTGTGGTGAACTACCTTCTCATAAAGTCCACAACACAAACTGAGATCACGCTCCATGCTGATGATAGCCAGAAAGCTTGGAACAGCTGTACGTGGATAGGATACTCAGATTGTGTTTAATCCAACCTTGGCTTTGCATTAAAGCTGTGTAATACAGCAGGAAAAGCTTAAAGGAAGCCATGTTCGATCATTTCTATGGATTGAAGAGCGAGGCATTTGTAGGTACATTTGCATGTCCCAGCTCATCTTCCCAGAATGCAGTGTAATGACTGTTTTACTCGGAATTCTGAGCTGGAAGCAGGTTTTTAAACTTGTTTTAGACATTAAAATGTGAATACAGATGTACTATTTATTTATTTTATATATATTATTATTATATATATATATATATATATATATATATATATATATATATATAGATATAGTACATAAAATGACCACAGTTAGGGGAAATTGTTTTTGCTCAGTTTGATCAAATGTTTAAATTCAATGATATTGTTAAAGAATTGCTCAGGTTACATGCATGCAGCACACACTTCACACTTCACAGGCATGAGCAGGTGCTGCCACAGCAGCGGGGCGCATGTTAGGGACACTTTGCTACTAGAGTAAAGGCGGATCACATATATCTAACCAAGCAATGCTGATTATCAGCATCATGGATAGTGAAAGCAAGATTTGTGTTTAGTAATTTATGAAAACTTGGAATTTTATTGTATGCCACCCATAAATTGCCTTAACACGCTCACTATAACTCACGATACACTTGCATATGGCTTGCTGTTACAGTGGAAAAAGGCTATGGCAGACAAGGTTGCACCATCCATGATTAGTAAATTCACCCAACAGCATGTACTTGCATCACTTACACTGACTGCATTCAATATAACTCTTAAACAATGTACTCTTAATGTACTCCTATAAATTTGATGTACAACCAGTACTCCCCTAACCTGCACTCCTTAGTTTATCCCTATTATATTGATGAATAAGTAAACACTTTACTTTTTTATCTTGACTGGCTTTAGCATTCTCCTCCTAAATTCTACCAAAAAAATATTTCTGAAAGCTGCTTTTGCACAAGTAAAAAGTCAAGATGGTCCAATTTTATCTGAAAATATAGTCTAAGTAAAGGTTACCATTGAGGATTCAGGATTTTGTTAATGCTGTTGTATATGTCCAGAGAGGCATATATTCTAAAAACATTAATAATTGTGCAGTTTGGTTTCATTACATATTATATGACAAAAAACAAAACAAAAAAACACTGACATTCACGGGAGAAACGTTAGAATGTATCTGAAATGTGTCACAGAAATAGGCCAGAAAAATTGTGAAGTAATTGTATTGTATTTCCACTGCTCAGCTCTCACCTATGAAACCGGGGACATAAATTCTAATTGCTTTGGACAGTAGAAGCTGTCAATCTACAAGAGCATGTCACAGGCAGCCTTGGTTACATCAGTAACCTAATTATAGGAAGCTTGGCTCTTCACCAATATTTTAACACTTGATTTATTTCCTCTTCAAGTTGTTCAATAGAGCTAGAGTTAATTGGTTTTCTGAATGAGTGTTAAAATATAAAGATCTGGCTTCATTAAGGGAAAGCTCAAGTTATTATGCTTCACTGAGTTTAAAGTCCGTTTACAGGTTAGCAAGATTAGCAGTTTGGGCTTTGTGTAAAAAACCACAAATCTAAAGGGATTCTTATTATATATAGCACACTGTTCAGAAATCCGTTAGAAAGTACTGGATGCACAAATTAAATATGACAGGCCTTAAAATAGAATATTTCTAGAAGGAAGAATAATGACTATAACAATGCTCTGTTGTACTATGGTTTAAAAACATTAATTGAAAATGTGTGTCTAATAGATCATTTCTACTACAAATTTGTAGAAAGTAATGTCATTTTCTTAAATGATAATAAAAGTTGTGTTGTACCACACAGTATCTTTTCATAAAATATAAAAAATATTATTTAATTACATGACTATATGATAATCTATATAGTAGTCTGTTTTATTAAATGGATGTCTGTGATCTTTTTTCTTTTGGCTTCAAAATCATGAAGGACATTGGGGTCTATCCATGATACTTGATGGAAGTTGTGTGTGAGAGGGGCATTTACATTTCTGAAGTGTTGTTGTTACTTCTACTGACTACTCTACCTGCTTCTGGGCCCCTGAGGGGGTGTGATGTCAGATATACTCTTATCCTATTATCTCTAAAATACTCAGGGCCTCTCCATGTTTCCTCGTCCCTCACCCCTCACTCCATTGATAACTACAAACACACACTCATCATTCGTCAGTCAGCATGTGATGTACCAAAAACACAATACTTTTTGTTCTACTCATAAACTCATAAATCTCCTAAAATGTAGTCCTACCCAAATGTTTTGTGATCCTGGATTACATAGCTCCTGATGTTGTTTGTTTGGTACATACTTCACAAACAAGTACATTTTCTATTGAACTGCTGTGGTCATTTACAGAAATCACACAAAAAAATTGTGATTACTGTATAGGTGTAAGGCACCAGGGATAAAATGCTTACTTGCATCCGGTCCTTTAAAGAAGACATTGTTAATGCATAGACCTATTTAGAATACATTTAACCGCTGCTGTATTTACAATGTTATGTTAATGTGTATTACGGTATTATATTAATTGTCAATGTAGTTCCTATTTTAGCAGAAGCTGTTGAGTTACAAATATTTCTTCCTCAATTTTTCTATTAAAAATAGAGTTGGGGAAAATTACAAATAAAATACAGTAATAAGCAAATCCAAAACATTTTATTCATATATTGCAGGAAAATATCTTGTCAGCTATAATTCTGTGATAAAGAATATTGCAACCTTTCCGATTGTGATTTGAAGCAAAATGCAAAGTGAATACCGTGTAAAATAGATACAATATTGGAGGTATAGTTATGGTTTGAGCTAGTAATGTATTAAAATAATCCTCTAAACATATAACTAACAAAAGTTATCAAGATAGAAATAAGTTTGCTCACATTTTGGTGAAATTATCAATACAGCCATATATTTTGAATCTTGTCAATTTTTTCAGAAATCATCTTTGCTCTACATCACCAAAATGATCCAAACAGATGCATTGCATCCAACAAAAAAGCTAACTGCTGCTAAGTAAATCTGGACTGTCAATTAAATATTCCCTAATTTTTCCAATGCAAAAATATGATTTATTATGAGAAAAGCATTGCACTTGCTCCAGCTTTAATTAATAAACAACTATGTTATGGCTAATATGTTTATGGATTATATATTTGACACTCTCTTGCCAATCATAACAATGATTTGTGTTTTGCAAGTGGTTTTGTGCCAGTTTAATAGAACACTGACTTATATACAATATGTACAATATTATTTTTATAGATTATTTCAAATGCTCCCAACCCATTTCTGATTGGTTAAATGTCAAACCAATGAGAATGCAGAGATTTCAAACTGTGCATTCTTATTGTTTATACTATTAACCAATCAGATTTGGCATGGGAGTAAATTAAATACTGGATACTGACTGGCTGAAATATGATTGGAATCTGCAAAAAATAGTATATAAGGTGAAGGCACAGTCAAAAAAATGTTAATCGCTGTGGGAGCTCCTTCTCCGAGAAGCTCCGTTAGGGGAAGTATTTTTTTTCTTTATAGAGTGGCATGATTTTTAAACTGCAGTAACAATGGGCTGAAGATGAGGACTTGATTGAAGTCTTCAATCAAGAAAGAAAAGGACAGTTTCTTCAATCAACATGGAAGTGCCCGCTTATCCAGGTGAAGTATGAGGAACATGATCATCAATGATCATCACTGGATGGTGTAAATGGGTAAGTAATGTATATTTTTCCCCCTTACAAGTATTAATTTTATTTTATGTAGTATTTTTTATGCATTTAGTGTTAGAGATGATGGGGTCCTAACAGACTTCCATGGGAAGGTTCTGGTCCATGGGGGTGCATGGTCATAGCTAAATATACCATGGGGATCCATTTGGACACCCATGTTATAGTGGTTAGTATTAGGTACCATGGAGGTTAATAAGGACCTTCATGGCCATAGCTTAGTCCATTGAGACCCCCTTGGTATCAGGGTTAATATTAGCTACCATGTTGGCCCATATGGACCCCATGGTTATACTTTAGGTTATCAAAGGGGTCCATAGGGATCCCCATTATATTGGTTTAATATTTGGTGATATGGCATTTCATAATGACCCTCATAGATATACTTTAGTTGGGGGATACCTGGGTTCATATGAGGTAGCAGGTATTAAGGGGAGTCCCAGGGGCCGTAGGTTGGGTCATATGCGGAGGGGTAATGAACCTTGTGCATTTGTTTTTATTATTATTAAACATATTCCTGTCACAGGAAGGGCTTTATATAGATAGATAAAGAAGGATGTTATGGCTGGTTTAGTGTGATTGAGTTAGTGGGTACCATTCTGTATCATTGATATTGAGACTACTAAGATTCACTCTTGTGGGAGTCATAGAATAGCTCTGGAAATTAGCTCCCTATCTGCGCATCAACCTTCCAAGAGTTCTTAAAGGAGACACGGAATTGAGGCCACTGTTGTTGCAAACATTACCTTGAGGAAATACAATCTATGTACAAGATTATTAACAACATGTTAAGATTCATTGCTGCGTTGTTGTTATCACTCATACACATCTTTGTTTTCTGTTATTAAAATAACATGTATTTTGCTTTAAGCCACAACATACTAATCAGCAGTACATTAAAGGCTAAGTTGTGTTCTGTTTTGATATGACAGTACTTCATATCACAGTGAATTATAAGCAGTTATATTAACCCTGTAGCATAATATTAGCATCATGTAACCTGTTTATAAGGAGTTGAGTAATGTATAATAAAATAAAAGTGCAGCTCTCTGTGGAACTAATATTTTGTATTCAATGGATCAATAATACCAAGTTTAGAGCTATACTGATCTCTTTTTAGACAGTATGTGATAGGGACTCCATTTATAACTAACTTTTTTTTTTACACAAGAAAATATTTTAGTAAGACACTTGGAACATGTATATAAGCTCTAACTGTGTTCAGAATTTGACAGTAGCCCTTTAAACGTACCCTTCTGCAGTAACTGAGGATGCACATCTATCACCCTCCTGTTTCATAACCAAACCATTTAGATTGTAAATTTGTGAGTTTTTAAGTGCTTGAGAAAGTACTTTGTATTCTAGATTTGAAGATCAAAGTCAGGCCCTCTGTTTGTTTGCATTGTATTAAAGCATTTGTTTGCCATGTACTCCTCCCATGTATGGGTCTGCAGAATATGTTGGTGCATTACAAAATAATAGATAATAAAGTTAGTATTTTTTTGTGTACAATATGGGTCAGGACAGATGCAAAATAGGATAGATATGAATGATGGATACAAGTTTCCAATGGTAATTTTAAACAAAAATATTTTAAAAATAGCACCTGTACATTGTAAGACAATTTCAAAATGTGGATTAGTCATTCAAGCATATCGTATTTCTTAGTGAACATGTACTTTGTATCCAGAAGTTAGTATACAGTATTTTTTTACATTCCGAGTGAAACATATTGAATCTATAAATCATGTACTTTCCCTCATGTCTCTCTGCATCACTTTCCCTATTAATAATCGAGGAGAGGTAATGATCCTCGAATTGAAAAGTAAATTCTCGCAAGTAACAAATCTATAACAAAGGTTTAAGAATTTGCAGTGTACTTTCAAAATTAAAATTCCTATTTTAATAACATTTATCAGTATTGTAAATTGAACCATCGAAGATTTCAACATTGTGAAAAAGAGTGCAGTATCTTAGTTCATGTATTTACACCTATGTGGATTAACAGCAAACTGACTGAGAGCACCTTGCTTAAAGGACACCTGGTGTCCCATATTTACAGTTTTTATTTTTTACCTGTTATATGCTGCAGTGGGAATCATCATTTTTGTTTATGCAGATCTTTTGGTGGAAGGAGACCTTTAATGCACAGCATTGTTCAGCTGTTTCAGTTGAGATGTAGCAATCCTTTTTTTCAGAATTGTCCATGGTACTAATGGAAATGTCATTATTTATAAGTATACAACTACACACTATGTTGAGAAAACTACTTAAACCAAAAGATCAAAAAAGCAATGGTTGCCCACAGTATAAAATAAGTTCATAGCACAGTTAATACATTTGATTAAAGGAAGATGTGTGGGAGTAACAAAGAATCTCCTTTGGTTATTTAATAAGGGAGGGATGATTGTATTAATAAAGGGTTTAGCCCAGAGCACCTTCTTTTGTGTATTGGCTTGCAGGGGAGAGGTGGTAAGTTTAGTTTAGATAGTTGCAGTAGTGCATTTTAGGAGCTTGAGTTCCATACATAGGTGGGATTTCTGTTAAAAAAACTTACCACAGGATAACGTGAAGCTGATCCCTGCTAACTTTCATAATTTCCTAGTGGATTTAAGGTAAGTTTAGGTATGAGATTGCAACATTCCCCACAGGAAATAGGGTAGCATAACTTTAATTTGCACGACACGTGTGTGTCGTCATTTGCACGCCAACAAATGCATGCACCGACAACATCGCGCCCGATTGTAGGGTTAGGGTTTTCTGTGTTTAGGGTTAGGGTTAGGCTTAGAAGTTAAAGGGGTAGGCTTGTGGGTCTAAAGGTTAGGGTTAGGCTTAGAGGTTAACGGTTAGGGTTAGGCTTGGGGGTCTAAGGGTTAGGGTTAGGCTTAGAGGTTAAAGTGTTATGGTTAGGCTCAGGGATCTAAGGGTTAGGGTTAGGTTTGGGGGTCTAAGGGTTAGGCTTAGAGGTTAAAGGGTAGGGGTTAGGCTTGGGGGTCTAAGGGTTAGGGTTAGGCTTGGGGGTCTAAGGGTTAGGGTTAGGCTTATAGGTTGAAGGGTTAGGCTAGGAGGTCTAAGGGTTAGGGTTAGGCTTGGGGGTCTAAGGGTTAGGCTTACAGGTTCAATGGTTAGGGTTAGGCTTAGAGGTTAATGGGTTAAGGTTAGGCTTGGGGGTCTAAGGGTTAGGGTTAGGCTTAGAGGTTAAAGTGTTATGGTTAGGCTCAGGGATTTAAGGGTTAGGGTTAGGTTTGGGGGTCTAAGGGTTAGGGTTAGGCTTACAGGTTGAAGGGTTAGGGTTAGGCTAGGAGGTCTAAGGGTTAGGGTTAGGCTTGGGTGTCTAAGGGTTAGGCTTACAGGTTGAATGGTTAGGGTTAGGCTTGAGGGTCTAAGGGTTAGGGTTAGAGGGGTTCAGGCCGTTAGGGGATAGAACTAGTACAACTAGTAGAGCGTTGCATGCTTTTAACAGTGCACATTTGTCACCAAGTTTTCAACAGCGTGCTGATGGCGCGCAATTGTCGCCGCACACTTGTTGTGCGTGCAAATGTCAGGGTGTCAAAAATAGACATTTCAGCCTTTATTGAACAGCCTTGCATGGGAGTTACTGAACACAATGAGATATAGTCAAGTGCAAATACATAACAGTATACATAAAGGCATGCATATATTGATCCACTATATTAAATAACTTTGATAACATTTTTGCTAAACATCACACACCAACTATAAGGTAAACATTTTAAAACAGAGGTTAAAAACATGTTTAGAACCTTCAGCTGAGAAGCTTGTTGTCTTTAATTGTTAGTGTTTTTTTCTCTTCTAATAGAAATGATTGCTACTGTCAGCTTTCCAAATGAATGCTAACTGAATGTGGCATAATAACATAGCCCGAGAAATGGAAAATTGGATAGACAAAATGAAAAAGGACAGAGGACCAAAACACAAGAGAAGGAAATGCTTTAATACAATAGTGTATATGTTCACTTCAATACACTGCCATGCAATTAGATGCAGGTTCCAGCAAACCCAAAAGGTTTACAAAACTAATTAAGCACGGAATGCAAGACATTAATGCACACGTTTATTGTTAATATAGAATACATATCTATATTATGCTGTGAGCAAACGATGAATAACAAGGAATCAAATGCTTGTTCATGTATATGATCTTTTAGAATCACCGACAATACATTTCTGTTTAGTGTAAAGTACTGGCTGTTTTGAAGATCACAAGGTGACCTATATATTGTACTTGTCCTCTCCAAAGCAGCATTGATATGGTTTTAGAGCAAAATATAAATGCATCCAATTTACAAGTGATGGGCACTTACAAGGACAGTGTCAGTAACCTAATCTCCAGCATCCCAGAGAACAACAAATGTTACTATGTGCTATTTTAACCTGAAACATGAGATGATAACAAGTGTGCAAATAGAAGATAAGCAAGAAAACAATGGAGAATAAAAGAGATTTTTTAGAAACAGTGTATATATATATATTTCACAAGGTTTTCATCAGTGGCTATAAACAGACTGTGCACACATTTTTTATGTTTTGTTTTGGTGAAAGGTTATTTTATTTTCTGTGATTTACTATAAAGAATAAATAAATAATAAAATAAATGTTAGATCCTATGATACAGTGAAAAAGAGTGTATTTGGGTAAATGCAAGTTGCTGTAGAAATTTTTTTTTTCATCCTACTCCAAAGTCTTAGACTTTCCACTTTAGGTGATGGATTAAGTGCACCTTAAGTGGACCTTTTATTGAATTAAAAAATGTGACCCAATTGTATACATTTATTATATGATATTAGAAAGAGTAGTCTTTATTTGCAAAGCATTTATATGACTAGATGGTGACTGCAGCCATAAAATTAAAAGACATTTGCTTCTATGCTTCAAATCTATGGTAAGTGTGGACAAGATAGTAAAAAGTAAAGATACAGGTATTACATTATCAACAAAGGTCCGCATAGTTAGAACTATGGTATTCCCAGTAGTATCATACGCATGTGAGAGCTCAATCATAAAGAAGATTGAGTACCATAGAATTGATGCCTTTGACGTAGTGTTGGAGAAAAAATGCTTAGAATCCCTTGGACTGCAAGAAGATCCAATCAATCAATACTTCAGCAAATCAAGTCAAACTGTTCACTGGAAGGTATCATCATGAGGCTGAAGCTCAAATATTTTGGCCATATGATAGGAAGATTCCCTAGAGAAGACCCTGATGCTGGGATAGATTGAAGGCACATCAAGGAAGGGGCATCAGAAGCAGAGTTGGATAGGCAAGTGAAGCAATGAACATGAGTTTGTGGGCGCTAAGAGGGGCAGGGGCTGACAGATGTGTTTGGTGTGCTGTGGTCCACAGGGTTACGGAGAGTCGAACAAGACTGAACGACTAAGCAACAACAACAAAAATATGACTACAGGAAGAATACATGAAACAATAATACATTTTAACATAATACTGGCCCAGAGAATTTACATCCTAGAAAATGAGTGGACTAGTGAAAGAAAATAAATCTAAGAAGTGATATACATGCGCCAACATGCAAGCTTTTTTGTCTTACTTTTTTGTTACTGTGTTAACTTTCAAATGAGTGTTATTTGATTATTTGCCTTTTTTGTTTCAAATATGTTTAGCATACTTGAGAAGCCAATTCAAAAAGATCCATCAATTCAGAGATAGCACTCAACTATCTGGTATTAGCATGATCTGATTGGGTGATCAGTCAAATATTTATTTAAGTCACCTCTTATATTGCTCTTTAGTCACCTCTTATATTGCTGGTACTTTCAATATGTTTGTAATATGTGGTTCAGTATACTTTTAAGAAAAAACAGCATTAGAGCAGTTTACTTTTAAGAAAAATACCATTGGAACAGCGCAATCAGCTATAATCATGCTCATTTTCCAGTTTTGGCAAATATTTTTGGCACCTTGAACATCTTGAACATGTTTTAGAAGTTTAACGTTGATATAACTGATTTTGTTGAAAATCAAGAAAAAAAGTTTGTTTTCATTATTTTTTTATACATTTTACCATATTTTTTCCCCTCACTAAACATAATCCAATAAACAATTATAAACATAAAAAGCTAGTTATATGCTGAAAAAACAATATATATTCACTATATGTTCATGGAAAAATGCCCACAGGAAGTGTGCCTAAAGAGATATATAGCAAAAATGTTAAAAATATGTTTAGGTTCTGGGGTCCAACAAAGTCTCTGAACCCCTGGTACTCAAGGGGATAGTTTTGTATGGTTTGCATTTTTATACTTTTTCCATATAATATGATTGCAAAAGTGTAAATAATGAGGTTTATTATTGTCCAAAACGTCAAGCAGGTGGGGAACTTACTAAGAGGATGCATGTTAAGCCATGATCTAACATGGCCCATTACATCATTACTGATGTATAATAACAAACAATCTGGTAAAATAATATTAGCTTTACATATTAATAACTTCTGTTTATAATGTCAGTAAACCATATAATAAACAGAAGCGTGTGGGGAGAAGAAGTGCAGAAAGATCCCAATAGTGTAATGCAATAAATATTTTTATTGAGATAAAGTAATAAATAGTTGGTATATCACTCACATGTAGGATCCTCAAACAAAATGCGGTATGGTAACAGCGTGTGAGGGTAGATCTGTAGACGCACAGCAAGATACTTTTAGTCACCTCTTAAATAAAGTCAGTCCAAGGAGTTTTTCTAATTTCACTGCAGAGAGGTGTCTATAGGTGAGACCTCTGGTGTACTCCAAACTACCTCAGATGTTTTAGGAAACAGTAAGGGATCTGAAAGGAAACCATCTTCTCTCATTTGCTTACAATTAAAGGGCTGTTAGACCCCAATAATGTAGTGTTTGGGAGGTCTGTAATTCCTGAGTCTGATGGTATCGTGGATCTAAAATATATCCAAAAGGTCTCTATTTCGATATCTAGAGTATGTGCAACTTTTGATCAATGATGAGGATCCCGAGTACAATAAAAGTTATATAAATACTAGATAAAATATAAATTATAAAAAGATGGGTAAAAAAGTTTCTTAAAAATATAATGACAAGCAAACTTGTTTCGGCTAATATATAGTCTTTCTCAATGATTAGTACAGCAAATAAATGTACCAAAAGATACAATTTAATGATCATTTTTAAGTAATTGTCAATCGATCCAATCATATAATAAAGTTTATTAAACAGTAAAGTAATAACAATGACATTTACGAAGTCCATGTCACATTATATTTATTGTGGTAGTGTGGCCCTTGGAGACCTATTTCTTAAGTGGTATATATACAGAAAAAGCTGAGAGTCCAAGTGCCTTTTTATCTTTTTAATAAAATGTTCCAAAAACATAAAAGTAGCACATAATAAATATCTATGTAAACATACTGACTAAACCACAGAACACTCTGACTAGCCCCAGAGTTAGTAGTCTGCCCTTAACACAGTCCATTTTCAAAAATGTAATATTTTTTTAATTTTCTAGGTGTTCTTCAGACGTCACAGTTAGCGTTATTCCTCACAAGCAGACATGTGGGGCACCTGCTTGCCCTTCTTTCCAAATTCCCCACCCCAGGTACCTTTAACACTCTTTTTGATGTACCCTGTTTTCTATTCACAAACAGACTTCTCCCTGTGCAAAATAATACTCTATTTTTAAATGGTATCTTTTCTATTGGAGTTGTTTCAGTATTTTGTGTTTCTCACAGCTTTTCTTTTCTCCAGATATGTTGTTTGTCTCAGCTTTCCACAAATGCAGATGGAGCTCTTTCTGTAGCAATATCTTTCTTACAGTTGTTCCTGCTTCCAGCAGGTTAAAAACTCTTTCAGACTTTCTCTTAGCAGCTCCAAGTTCACAACCTAAAAAAGCATAACCTGATTCTGGCTATAGGCATTCCTGTCTGATTTTAGGTGTAATTACTGATTGAGCTACATCTCAATTAACACTTTCTGCTATAGACTGGACATAAGGCTCTGCTCAGTCTCAGAAAGATTCGATATCTCTCTCTCTATCTCTCTTTCTCTCTTTATTTCTCTCTCTCTCTCTCTCTCTCTCTCTCTCTCTATCTATATATATATATATATATATATATATATATATATATATATATATATATATTACTAATTTAATTGTATTTAAATATAAAATATATTCTGCTGTTGTGGGGCTGAAACAAACAAGGCTGACTATTATTATCGTGGCTTGCTAAAAGTAAGATGTGTCGTTAGTAAATTAGGAGAAGTTGGATTTTCACCGTATGTGAAAATGCCCATTGCATGCTCACAAAGCACTTCATTCATGACAATCCTCAATAGACCCATGTACTGCTTGCTGTTACAGTGAAAAAAAGCCTTAAAAGCCTTCAGTAAATCACACAATGACGTGAGATGCTGGATCTCAGGTTAACATGCTCTACCAGAGGAAACACCTCCCACATTCTTTAGTAAATTCCCCTACAAATCTACAACATTTAGTTAAAACTGTAGTGTGATTATCAACACACTTATATTTCAGAACACAAAATGTCTAAAAAATAATAAATTAAATAAAAAACAATATTTTCCATAAAATGATAAATACTTGAAGCTGTATTCAAATCACCTTTTTTGTGTTGTGTTTGTAATTGCTTTTATGCTCAATCTGCATTGTCTTTGTAAATAAACTGTGATGTTCAGCTCTTTATTTGTTCAGTGTATTGACACACTTCACTAACGTCTCCAAACCATAATCCTTCTTCTATTTAACACATTTTACATTTTTTTTTTTTAATGACAAGAATTATATCTCTTGAAGCATTTGAGTCCTTGGTACATTTGGATTATTACAGAAGCAAAAGTTGTGGTTTTCAGCAACTATGGGAATGCATAGGTTAAACATGAGGAAAGATGTTAAGAGGATTAAGAGAATATTATCTTTACTAGCGACTTGCCCATCAAAAAATTACGATCAATAAAATTTGAAGCTATGGCAATGCTGGCAAAGGCACATAATGTTAAGCTTTTTATACTCTTAGGACCTTTGGCGCTCATTGCGAGCCTCTCCTCACGTGTCCTTTGGCTCCTCTGTATATTTTTTAAATACTAATTAATTAATTAATTGAATAATAAATTAATATAGTTTACCTTTTTCCAATTAATATATGTAACAATTAATAGGCTAAAGAGCTAACAATCTCTTTTTATTGTCCCGCAGTGGGACTGTTGCTGGCCTGAGGAGATAGTTTTTTGAATGTCCCAACTGTGCATTAGAAGTAGGCTGCGTGCGCGAGGGCAAACCGTTGGTTTATTTGTATAAAGCGCTACTTTAGATGCGTAATGTTGTTAGTGGCAAGTTAGGATTGTAAAATAGCGTTGTTTGTCTATGTGCTACGCGAGCATTTGCTCTCCTTTGTAATAGTGTATTTTGTACCTCGTACATTCCTGGGTGAAAGTGATAGGCGGTGTTTTTTCGCGGTCCATGGTCGTGTAGTATCGTTTTTATTTTTTTGGGCCGCCATCTCACTCCCAGATGGCCTGGCTGTTCACGCGTGATGTGTATGATTATTTTTGTTGTATTTTATTTTTTGTGTGTGTTTCGTGTTTTTTGCTTTGTTCGGTTCCGCGTCTTGTAATTTTTTTTTAAGTCTTGCGTTCGTAAACTTTTTGCATTCCTGTGTGTTTCATTGCCTCCACTGCTTGCCTCGCGAGGCTCGCAGGTAATGAGCGCCTTTGGCGCTCATCGGCCAGGTGCTGCGAGTTTTAGTTCCTTAACGACTTGCAGGCTATGAGTGCCTTTGGCACGCATCTTCCAAGTGCTGTGAGTTAACTGCTCGCTATGCAAGGCTCGCAGGCGATGAGCACCTTCAGCGCTCATCGCCTACGTGCTGCGAGATTTAGTGCCTTAACAGCTCGCCTCACTATGCCTAAGTGCTGCGACTTGAGGGTAACAGGCGATGAGCACCTTCGGCGCTCATCGCCCAAGTGCTGCAAGTTTTAGTGCCTTAACGGCTCGCCTCGCTATGCGAGGCACGCAGGCGATGAGTGCCAATGGTGCTCATCGCCTAATATCTCAAGCTCCGAAGCGATGCTAAGTTGTACGCACCACGCAAAGCGTGACAACATCTCGTAGTTCGACAATTATAATATGTGATAATTAACTTTCATACCAGTGGGTGAAAGTTAAGCAGCCATAGGGAAGCTATTAAAAAAGTCATGTAAATATCTTTGATGTAGACAAAGGCATGCCAAAATAAAATAAAAAATACACACAGTATACACAAAATTATAGAATCCCTGGATGTATTTATGTGTTAAATAAATTTTACATTAAAAGTGCCCAGTATGAAGACAATCAAAAACAACTTATCTGTCATCTCAGTTTGATTTCTAAGCACTCTTTGTGTCAAGAGCTACTTTAGATGCGTAATGTTGTTAGTGGCAAGTTAGGATTACATTACAGCCTTAATTTCAATGTTTGTTAATCTGAATTTTATGTGATGGATCAGAACACAATAGTCTAAGTTGGTGAAGTGAAATGAGAAAAATATATACATAAAACTATTTTTTACAAATAGAAAACAGAAAATTGGCATGTGCATATGTATTCACCCCCTTTGTAATGAAGCCCATAAAAAGCTCTGGTGCAACCAATTACCTTCAGAAGTCACATAATTAGTGAAATTATGTCCACCTGTGTGCAATCTAAGTGTCACATGATCTGTAATTACATATACACACCTTTTTTGAAAGGCCCCAGTGGCTGCAATACCTAAGCAAGAGGCACACTAACCAATCACTGCCATGAAGACCAAGGAACTCTCTAAACAAGTAAAGAACAGTGTTGTTGAGAAGTACAAGTTAGGGTTAGGTTATACAAAAAATATCCAAATCTATGATGATCCCCAGGAGCACCATCAAATCTATCATAACCAAATGTAAAGAACATGGCAAAACAGCAAACCTGCCAAGAGACGGCCGCCCACCAAAACTCCCGCACCTGGCAAGAAGGGCATTAATCAGAGAGGCAGCACAGAGACCTAAGGAAACCCTGGAGGAGCTGCAGAGTTTCACAGCAGAGTCTGGAGTATCTGTACATAGGATGACAATAAGCTGTACGCTCCATAGTTGGGCTTTATGGCAGAGTGGCCAGAAGAAACCCATTACTTTCAGCATAAAAACTAAATGACATGTTTCAAGTTTGCAAAAAGGCATGTGGGAGACTCCCAAAATGTATGGAGGAAGGTGCTCTGGTCTGATGAGACTGTCAATGTCTGGCACAAACCAATCACATCACAGCACCCAAAGAACATCATCCCCACAGTGAAGGGGAAACATGTAAATGTGTTGGAATAGCCTAGTCAAAGCCCAGACCTCAATCCAATAGAAAATCTGTGGTCAGACTTAAAGATTGCTGTTCACAAGCTCAAACCATCCAACTTGAAGGAGCTGGAGCAGTTTTGCAAGGAGGAATGGGTAAAAATCCCTATGGTAAAATGTGGCAAGCTCATAGAGACTTACCCAAAGCTACTTGGAGCTGTGATTGCCGCAAAAGATGGCTCTACAAAGTATTAACTTTAGGCAGTGAACAGTTATGCACATTGACTTTTTCTGTTATTTTGTCCTATTTGTTGTTTGCTTCACAATAAAAAAACAAACACATCTTCAACGTTGTGGGCATGTTCTGTAAATTAAATGATGCAAATCCTCAAACAATCCATGTTAATTCCAGGTTGTGAGGCAAGGTAAAGTGAATACAGAGACAAGGAGAGATAGGGTTTGGGGTTGTTGACATTTGGGGGCCACCCAAGTCCATGTGTCTAGTGTCAGTTTTATCACTGGGTTTAGATGTTTTGGCAATTTTTACAGCCGCAATGCGACCCATCCATGATGTCCAAGATAAATTTACTCAAGTTGTTCATTTCTAGCTGTAGTTTTTTAAAGAGAGACAGGAAAATAGCTTTGCATAGTTACTTTGTTGTCGGAGTAATATTGACCCATGAGTATTTAATAGAATTCTTTAGCCATATAAACTTAAACCTTTTTTTTAGTAGCTGTCTCTGTCTGATTTAACCCAATCCTCATTGTCTCAGTCTTGTCTAAATTTAGTTTGAGCCTGGAAAGCTGACCAAAATTGTTTATAGACTTAATAAATGACTGAATGGGTTATAGGGGTTTGTCAATGTGCATAGTATATCGTCTGCAAAGAACGAGCATTTGAGATGTTGGTATCCAACTTTAATTCCAGAGATCTCTGGGTTGGACCTTATGGCTTGGGCAAAGGGTTAGATCACTATTGCGAAAAGGAGGGAGCACCCTTGTCTTGTTCCTCTCTGTATAGTTATATGTACAATCTCAGAGCTGGGTCATTTTAAATTGGCTTTAGATTGGTGGTGTAAAGTTTTAAGTAGATGGATAAACCTGACCTTTAACCTAAAGCTGGTCAAGTATGGCCATTCAATAGATCAGGCCTTTTCGATATCTAAGGCTACAACACACATTGGGGTTTGGGTGTGTTGAGCTAGGTGGAGAGTGTCTAGAGTTCTCCTCATGTTGTCACCCGCCTGTCTGTGTTTTATAAAAACCGACCTGGTCTTTGTGGACGATATGCGTGAGGAATTTGGAGATCCTGTTTGCCATTATTTTGGCAAGTATCTTTATGTCTCCTTTCATTAAAGAAGAAATAGCGTCCAAATGTCAGATTGCATGATCTGTCAAGACTGGGATCAAGAACAAGTTTGAAGTTGCATAAACATTTGGGTAGTCTTTATGAAGATAGGAGTGTATCTTATTATGAGCAAAATGTGTCTCCTGGAGGAATAATACTGATGTCTTCAGAATTTTATAAAAAAATAATGCTTTTCTCCTCTTAAATGGGGAGTTGAAGCCTTTTACGTTGTGCGTAAGGAATATATAGTCAGTCTTAGTCATTTTGAAAGGTAGAGTTTGGGATGGCTAGAATTGATTTCTTACCTACAAGGACGTTTGCAAGGGAAATAAGGTAGAAGATGTTTCTGTGATCCGATGCCAGCCAGCCAGGAAGAAGTTAATTGGGTTAGATCGCCAAAGGGAAGGAAAAGGGTATTTAATAAAACATATACATAATAATAATCATTTATATTTCAAATAACATTCCCTCCCATGTAAAAACATCTTTTTAAGTGGGAAAATATGCATTTCCTCGGCTGTCCCCAGTAGGAGGGGTTAAGAGTAATAAAAATAAAAGTAGTATAATCTTAACCAATTAGAGTTAACTTCGCTAGGGGGTAGCTCCAACTGGCACTACCCACATCCTTACTTTAGGTATGCATTAATACATACATCTTAATACATTTTTAACTTTTGTACACCCCTTTAAGGGGCCTAATGTGAGAACAATATCCTATATCTTCTTTATAAAAAAAAATTGTACTTTAAGCTTTTCAATAACCTTGTTGAATAAGGTGAATATTAATATAACTGGTCTATAACAAAACAGCTCTCAGACCTGGTCTATTTGACAGATTGGAACCTGTATGAGAGTAGCACCTGCCCAAGCGTCTAGGGGTCTTTTGTCTTTAGATACTGAGGCTCTTCTGTTTAGGCACCTCTGTCCATTGTTTGCTGAGTGTAGTGATTTCGGTTTGGGCTTGTTCACTCTTTGAGAGAGAGTGTGTTGAATAGTGGGATCCATTGATCTGGAACAATAGAGCCCAGCAATAGATAATATTATGGCTCTGTAGTGTTGTCAGTGCAGGTTTAATTTGCCTATGCCTGGATAGTGTGGTTGGGGACAAGCCTGCATAGATTTGAACTATAGAGTTGTCTGGGCATTTCATCACTTGCATCTTTTTGGTGGTTGCCAAGATAAGGTCTCTCGATCTCTGTCTTAGAAATCTGATAATAACATCTTTAGAGAGATTCTGATTCTTTGCATTCCCAGAGCTCTGTAGGCCCTCTCTATCTCCCACACACATTCAGAGGCTTCTGGGAGAATGCTGCTGATTTTAGCCTTCAGGTATTGAAGGAGGTCTTACACCATCCAAGAAATGCCTCTTGTCTAAGTCTTCAATTTTGTCATCCAGACTGGTCAGCCATGAGGCATTCAGCATTATCTCTGATTTGTCTCTTTCTTGCACCTTTATACTTTGATCAGTAGTTTCCTCTAGGAGGCTTGTCCTCTGCCCTAGTATATTTATTTAGCTTTTAATGGCATCTACTGCCTTCATCAGGTTAGCTTGGAGCATTTTTTTCAATCTTGGCTAGTGAATTCAATTTATTTTTAACTGCAGTTATATTTAGTGTGTCAGTTTTCCACTACTTTACTATGTGGCCTTTGTAGCTGGCATGAAGAACTGTATTAATTTGTGGTGGGCATTGGTGAGACCGGGGTCTGATTTGCCAAAAGACATATTTCTATTTCTGGGGTAAGATCTAGATCTATGGTTTCATTGATTAATTGTAGCACAAATCTCCAAAGTTTTGATACTTTGGGCCAATACCACCATGTGTGAATAAATGTCCCCATTTCCAGGCATCTCCTGAAGCAGAGAGGGCTTATAGTGGACTTCCAAGAGTGTAGCTTGGAAGGGGTAGATAGAGTGTATTTTGGTGAGTAAATTTTTTTCCACCTTTTAGTCCCAGTGGGAATTTTAGGTGGTGTAAAATGGGGGTTAGAGGAGAGAAGATAGATCTTAATTTATGTTGCTCCACTTCCCTATACCACTGTTTCATTGTGAATTTAGTTAGTGTTAGTAGAGTAGAAGAAGACTTAGGGAGCCAGATAATTGTATCCCAAGTGTAATAGAACATTTTCTATTGACACCCAAATTGGTTTGTGGTCTAATGAATGGGCTTGAGGAATAAAAGCTAATTTGGCAGCCCTGTAATAGATTTTAAAGTGGGAGCAGGATAATCCTCCTTTAGACTTGTATCCATGCATGATAGGTCTGGCTATTATGGAAGGTTTATTTCGACAGATAAATTAAAATCGTAGTGTTTGGAAATTGTCTAAATCTTTAAATTTAACAGCAATAGGAAGTGAAAAAGTTAATAGACATGATGCCCCATGGACTGTCACCTGGGGTGACTATTACAACTTCTTAAAATACCAGCAGAATATTCTGATTCTTGTACATCAAATGTTTTTTTCAAGGATCTGTTATAGAGCTTTTAAAATAAATCAAATATTTTCCACTTTGTGGAAGTGGCTTGTAGAAAATAATCATTACATTTAAAATGCCATTTAATTTGATATATTTTTATAGTGAGACATTTAAGGAGTGCAGAATGACCATGTCACACTCCATTGATGTCTTTATATGAAAATTAAAGCTTAGGAAACACCTTGCAAGTATCATCACATTCTAGACAAACTTTCTTTCTAAAAATGTTTTATATATATTTAAGCATTTATTTTCGAGACAGGATATCCACAACTCTGATACTCACCCTATTCACAAAATTAAACACGGCCCTAATTACCCTTGCAACTGCCCCTATGTCTTGTATCCATTTTATTAACTATAAAATAACACATTACACTGTTCATTTGCACATCATGGTGGAATAGGTTGGTGCTATACAAATAAAAGATAAATCATACATTTGCACTGAGTGATTCCTTATTGACAGCTTAATTTTCTTTTTGGATACTAATATGATTATTGCTTAAATAACAAAACATGTAAAGCGTGTAATTCTATGCTAAGGTATCCAAACACAACACTACATTTCAATGTAATATTACATCAATACTTTGTGTTGAGTGATTCTGTAGTGCTTTTATATGCCCTGGTTCTGGAGAGCTTTTATATACACTATGAAGTAAAAATTTAGATGCAAGAACGTTTTTTTTTTGTAAGCATAGATGGTTATGTTAAATTAATTTCACCTGTCCCACAGCAATTCTTCTTAGTAAATGGGATACAGAAGTTATGACACAATGTATTGATTTAGTACAAAATAAAATGACAAAATTAGTAAATGCTTTTTCAGTAATATACAACTATGCATAAACATTGAAGAAACACCATTAAGTGCTACAGAACATATGAGAAATATCACATGTGGAAATTCAGCATCACTAATACTTTCAATAAAATATGTTAGGTGCCGAAGACGCTCCATGACAGCAACTGAGGCCCTCTCTTCCGCAAATGCGGGTCCTCGTGGTCCTATAACGGCCGACCCGCGCGCCACTACAAACAGTGAATACACACCAAATACTCACAAAAACGACATAAAAAGCTTACCCATAGCAAGGGGGGGCACCCAGGACCTCTGAAAGTGAAGTTACACCTCCATTTAAGTCCAAATTCCCGAGTTCAGACATACGAAAATCCCCTAAGCGAGAAAAAAAATGGCAGCCAAAAAAAACAAAAACGAGGCTCACCTCGAAAACCTGCATTAACCTCAGAAAAAACCTTAACGTAACAAACACCCACACGCACGAAAAATGGCGGAACTGCACGCACCTACAAACAGTCAAAACACATCAAATACTCACAAAAACGACATAAAAACCCACCCAGGACCTCTGAAAGTGAAGTTACACCTCCATTTAAGTACAAATTCCGGAGTTCACACACACGAAAATCCCCTAAGCGAGAGAAAAAATGGCCGCCGAAAAAAATGAAACGAGGCGCAAAGACCCAGGACCGCTCAGCCACCTACAACTTACCCAAGAAGGGATCCGAGATAAGCTCGGAAACCCGGATAAACCACAGGGGATCCGAGATAAGCTCCGAGCCCTGCATTAACCCCACATTAACCATCGCAGTGGGGGTCCCGATTGCACGTGATCGGGGACCCTCGCTGCAATCAAAATTCAAAATTCCTGCGTTACAGGTCCTTAAAGGACCCGTTGGAAAATAAAAAAACCCTAACACTGTCACCCTGTCAATCATGGGGGTCAATACGGACCCCCATAAGCCCTTCATTAAGCCTGTCACTCATGGGGGTCAATACAGACCCCCATAAGCCCTTCATTAACTCTGTCACTCATGGGGGTCAATACAGACCCCCATAAGCCTCTATTTAACCCCATCAGTCCCATAAGGGTATATTAACACCATTATGGGCCTGTTACAACACTACATTAACCACATAAGTGCCATGATGGTCCTCAAGGACCATCATGACACTAGGTATAAACACTATACTGCACTATACCACTCCCAATAAAACATTAAATATCAACTAAACACCCTCTACACTAACCTATTAACATCTGCACTACCTACCCCCTATTAACCCCCACCACTCTAATTACAGAAAATAAAAAAGCCTAAAGTCACAAAAATTAAATATCTACATTACATGAAATAAAAAACCTAACTCACAAAAAAATAAACTACATTACACAAAATAAAAAACCTAAGTCACAAAAAAAAAAAAAAGGAACATTACAGAAAAAAAATAAACATTACAACCCCCCCCTCACTACAGAAAAAAAAATACACACCTGAAAAGGAAATACATATAATACAAATACATATAATACAAATACATACAATACAAATACATACAATTACAATACAATTACATACAATTACAATACAATACACACCTATCTAATATACATAACACAATCTATCTAAATAAATACCATAATCTAATATACATGCTATCTATATAATAATACATTCCCAATATATCTAAATAAATACCACAATCTATCTACAATACATCCTATGCTATCTATATAAAACACATACCCCTAGCTAACATACAATAAATGCTATCTATATATTAACTAATCTAAATCTAAGCTAAAATAAAATAATTAAGACCACTTACCTTTGCAGATGTCAATTAGGATCAGCCACCTACGAAAAAAAATTAAAAATAAAATTGTGCAACACGTTTACAGTTCTAAAATAAACATTCTATACATTCTATACATTCTATACATTATAAATATTCTACTCACCTTTCCGGCATGTCCCGTCCGGCATTATTTAAATCCTTCTCCGGCGCGGCACCTGTTAAAAAAAAAAAAAACAACATTAAAAGACATACCTCAAAATAAAATAAACATAATCTACATTATACTTACCTCCCCGCAATGTCTCCGGCCTCCTCCGGATACTCTTCTGCCACGCCCTGTAAAAAAAAAAAAGTATACTTACATCCGCACTCCCGGACATCCCCGACGCTAATGAGGCTCCAGGAGAATTTTCCGGAAAAAAATAAGCAATGGCGCCTTCTGATTGGTTGGAAACGCTGTCTATAAAATTCACCCATCAGGAGGCGCCAATGTGTGCACCAATCACAAACGGATACACCTTAAAATCCCACTCTGATTGGATAATGCACCTATCAATCTTTATATAAACCAATCGCAAGGCGCAGATGCCTTCAGCCAATCACAATGGACTACACCCCCACAGGGTGATTGGTTGGAGCCTCTGCGCATTCTGATTGGTTGCACTGACAATAGCCAATCACAATGGAATACACCCTCACGTACTGACTGGTGAAGGATTTGCGCATTCTCATTGGCTATTGTTAATATCAATCAATATTACAGCCGATGGGAAGGCGCAGATGTTTTCACCAATCAGTACGTGAGGGTATATTCCATTGTGATTGGCTGATAGCAATAAAGCCTTACGATTGGTTAAAATAAAGATGGATAGGTGTGTTATCCAATCACCGTTGTATTTTGAGATGTATACTTTTTTCATTGGTTCACAAATGGGGTCATCTCATTGGCTGAATTTGATAGACAGCCTTTTCAGCCAATCAGAAGCCGCCATTGCCAATTTTATTCTGGAACACTCCATAGGAAGGTCATCAGCGTCGGAGACATCCGCCAGGGCGGATGTGTGTCGTTTTTTTCTTTTCTTCATGAGACGAGACCAGAGACATCGCGGAAAGGTAAGTATAATGTAGATTGTGTTTATTTAAATTTGGTTTATGTTTAATAATGGAATGTTTTTTTACAGGAGTATCGCCGGACAAGCAAAGATGGCCGACGGAACATGGAGGACGTGACATGCTGGGACGTGACATGCTGGGACGTGACATGCTGGAACGGGACATGCTGGAAAGGTGAGAATAATATTTAGAATATTTAGAATGTTTAGAATGTTTAGAATATTAACAATGTTTAGAATGTTTAGGTATTTCATGTTTACGTGTTGTATTAATTTTTTGAATTTTTTTTACCGTAGATTACTGATCTGAAGAAACATCTCAAAGGTAAGTGGTCTTAATTATTTTATTGTGGCTTACAATTAGGGTAGCGATATATATATAGATTGCATGTATTGTATATTACATAGATAGATAGGGGGATGTATTATTAGATAGTATTGTATATTAGATAGTGGGATGTATATTACATTATATAGTGGCATGTATATTAGATAGTGGCATGTATATTACATAGTGGCATGTATATTAGATAGTGGCATGTATATTAGGGGTGTATTGTATTTTATTTAATTGTATTGTATTTTATTTAATTGTATTGTATTTTATTTCATTGTATTATATTTTATTTTATTTAATCGTATTTTTTTTTTTTTTAAATTTGGTAGTGAGGGGGGGTTGTAATGTATTTTTTTATTTTCTGTAATGTTCCTTTTTTTTTTTTGGTGACAGCTTTTTTTTATTGGTTCTGTAATGTACATTTTTTATTTTTGGTGATTTAACTTTTTCTTATTTTATGTAATGTAGATTTCTGCTTTTTGAGGAATTTAGTTACTTGAGGAACACAGTACACTCACATTGTGTGACAAACAGCATTTCAACACTTTCTTTTATTGACCATTATTTTTTAGAAACGGTTCCTGAAATGTCAAATACGGATATTAATAATTAAACAACTTTCCAAACATACACATCTCATTGCCGTCATTTTTTGACGGGCAAGTCGCTAGTATATATATATTTTATTGTGAAGCAAACAACAATCAGGACAAAATAACAGAAAAAGTCAATGTGCATAACTATTCACCCCCCTAAAGTCAATATTTTGTAGAGCCACCTTTTGCGGCATCACAGCTCCAAGCCATTTTGGATGAGTCTCTATGAGCTTGCCACATCTTACCACTGGGACTTTTGCCCATTCCTTCTTGCAAAACTGCTTCAGCTCCTTCAAGTTGAATGGTTTGAACAGCAATCTTTAAGTCTGACCACAGATTTTCTATTGGATTGAGGTCTGGGCTTTGACTAGGCCATTCCAACACATTTACATGTTTCCCTTTAAACCACTCAAGTGTTCCTTTAGCAGTGTGTTTGGGGTCATTGTCCTGCTGGAAGGGGAACCTCTGTCCTAGCCTCAAATTCCGCACAGAGTGGTACAGGTTTTTCTCAAGAATATCCCTGTATTTAGCACCATCCATCTTTCCCTCGACTCTGACCAGTTTCCCAGTCAAGGCTGCTGAAAAACATCCCCCAGAATGATGCTGCCACCACCATGTTTCACTGTGGGCATGGTGTTCTTTGGGTGATGTGATGTGTTGGGTTTGCGTCAGACATAATGTTTTCTTTGATGGCCGAAAGTCTCATCAGACAAGAGCACCTTCCTCCATACATTTTGGGAGTCTCCCACATGCCTTTTTAAAAACTCAAAATGTGCCATTTTGTTTTTTGCTGAAAGTAATGGCTTTCTTCTGGCAACTTTGCCATAAAGCCCAACTCTATGGAGCGTACGGCTTACTGTTGTCCTATGTACAAATACTCCAGTCTCTGCTTTGATACTCTGCAGCTCCTCCAAGGTTACCTTAGGTCTCTGTGCTGCCTCTCTGATTAATGCCCTCCTTGCCTGGTCCGTGAGTTTTGGTGGGCGGCCGTCTCTTGGCAGGTTTGCTGTTGTGCCATGTTCTTTACATTTGGTTATGATAGATTTGATGGTGCTCCTGGGGATCATCAAAGATTTGGATATTTTTTATAACCTAACCCTGACTTGTACTTCTCAACAACATTGTCCCTTACCTGTTTGGAGAGTTCCTTGGTCTTCTTGGCAGTGTTTGGTTAGTGGTGCCTCTTGCTTAGATGTTACAGCCTCTGGGGCCTTTCAAAAAAGGTGTGTATGTGTACTGACAGATCCTGTGACACTTAGATTGTACACAGGTGGGCATCATTTCACTAATTATGTGACTTCTGAAGGTAATTGGTTGCACCATAGCTTTTTATGGGCTTCATAACAAAGGGGGTGAATACAAACACACATGCCAATTTTCTGTTTTCTATTTGTAAAAAATAGTTTTATGTATATATTTCACTTCACCAACTTAGACTATCGTGTTCTGATCCATCACAAAAAAAAATCAGATTAACAAAACATTGAACTTAAGGCTGTAATGTAACAAAATACTGTAGGTAAAAAGTCAAGGGGTGAATACTTTTGCAAGGCACTGTATCTAATTAAATTTAACTAATGAATTTCACATTAAATGTAATACTTTGTCTAAAACGGTCATTCCATTCAGCCTTTTTTTATACATATTTTCAAGCTTATTTAATGTGATTTAAAAGAAAGTTTATTTGTTCTTGTTGCTACTGAAATGAACTGGTTCTTCCACCATGTTAGGGCAAGATCTCCACCTATCTTTTTCAGTTTGCAACACAGCCTGGAACTAGAGTATCTTCATTAGAGTAGCCTATGTACTGGATAGTTGTACTGGCACAGCCTTGGTCCTTTCACTAAAGAAATGCATTTTCTATCACAATAAATTAATAAAGTTTATTTATATTAATTGTACTACAATATTTCATTAATTGTACTATATAAAAGTTATAAAAGCTGAACCATCACAGTTGGCCTTAAAATATTTGCTTTTTTTTTTTTTTTTTTTAATGCAGTTACAATTAGGTGTTTCAAGGTAGTAGCTTTACAGTATATATTTATGACCAAAAAAATAAAATAGGTCATGTAAAGTTGAAAAAAAACCTTACCACACAGTTTTATGTTTTAAATTAATGCAGCAAACACATTCTCAGCAATCCGTTTAAAAATAAGTGCATCTGCACATTGTAAGAAAATATTGCCCAAAATAGAGTTGTTTAGAATCTTTTAAGGGATCTTCAGATTGATCATTTAGATTGGATAGATACAGCACATATATTAGGTAGTACTCTTGTTGCTTAGTAACGTTTAGTACATACTTTACTAATGCCATCTTCTGCACCTGTTTCAATAATGACTGAATGCCTCTAGAATTGTTTATGGTGCACTTGATCAACTAAAGTTTGTTGCTTTTATTGAAACAAGAAATTCCTAAGTTTGAAGTAATATTAGCTTTCAAAAGAATGCATTCAATCTTACAGAAAATAATCAGCAACTCCATGAAAGTAATAATGTTCTATTATGTAGCTTTTCTTCTGTATGGGGATTCTCTTCGTATTCTTTCTTTTGTGTAATCTGTTTGATACAAGTACGAATCCAACTTTTTTCTTACTAGCTCCAAAGTCATAAACATCATTTTTTATGCTGTTTTAAATGTTGTATAGTTTATACCTTACTATAGAAATGTATTGGGGTTACAATGTTCTATTAAATGATATACTATGGCCTCAATTCAAGTGAGCTATTGTTGTTTACGGGAGCTCGTAATGTAGCCAGTAAACAAATTTGCTATTCAATTGGCGTCTTTTTGCGAGCAGCAAATGATCTACGGGTTACAGGCTGAAAATACCTGAGGTTGTTACAACCGTAACTTACAACCCATCTAATCATTTAATCTTTTAAGCCTGCAAGAGTTACAATCGCAAATCACTATTCCACAAGCCTGCAAATATTTCCACTCCCGTAAATGTCAAATGTAGAAGAAAATCCTATGGGTACTAGAGAGGACTCGCAAGGGGGTTTACCCCCTGTTCGTAGCACTGTAAATGCAAATAAAATATAAATACTGCACTTTTAAAGATGGGGAAAGCGATGTAATACATTATAATTAATTGCACAATCGCCTCAAGCTCGTAAATCTGCAATCAAAAATTATTATTTTTATGTGTCATTTTAATGTTATATCAATCTTGGGAATCAATGAGTTAATACATATCAGGCCACCCACATGGACTAGAACATTTCCTTCATTCATTTTTATTATTTTGTACATTGCTGGATTGCGAGTCTGATTGCATATTTAACCACTAAAAGCTAATTGATTGACATGTAACCTCCATGTTTTACTGATATAATGATGACGGTCTCATTTTCTTTTGGCTTCATCCAAATCGGGAGTTACGGCCTTGCTTAATTGATCATGATCACGCTCGGAAATGCTACATATGACTGCATGGTTTATGGTTTTGGCTTTCGTCCCCTAAGTCCTGTAGTCCGCAAGCTGCGATTGAATGAGGCTCTATATTTTTTAAATTACAGTGTAGGAAACCAAAAATTTACCTTTTAAAGGTTTATTCCTGAATCTTGTATTAAAAGGCACTATCATCTCACAATACATACATACATGAATCACTTAATTATGTGGTCTGATGCCACACCAGTTCCAGAAGGCCTGTTGCAAAAAAGGTAAAAGCTAATAAATATGGGTAATGGGGAGGACAAACATAGTATGGGAATTCAGTTATGCCTATTATAAGCATAAAGCCACATTTTGCTACATACCTCCTACTACATACCAAAACCCTTATGATATACTACATACCCACCACACATATCCACTGCCAAGGCCGGATCTACCCTTTTAGAGCCCATAGGCAGTGAAGTGGAGGAGCCTGTGTGAGTGCATGTGCAGAGTATGCACACACTAATTTTTCCCTTTTCTGTGAGTGGATCTCTCTCTCTTGTTGTTTGAGCAAATCACAGACATTTCCCAATAACAATCATTTTTACAACATAACTACTCTCACACGTCAAGCTATTACTTGCTTATTAAATGCATTTGAGGGTGGGCCATATTATTCCTATTTTTCTATGGGAGGGCAGCAAGCTATGTTACAAGTATGTTACACAAACACATAAAAACTGAGTAATTATGAGAGTTAAATGGCCACTGCACAAGGAAAACAGAAAATGTTTGAAGAAATCTAGTCTAACTATGAGTATAATTAGTCAGGAAAAAAGTCATACAGCTAGGTTTCAATTAGAAAGAATAAATGTTGTTGCCTCTGCTGGGCCCTGGGAAAATCCATGATGCATAGGTGGAAGTTGTGTGTATAAGAGGGGCATTTACATTTCTGGAAAGATATGGTTGCATTTCCTGCGGCAATAAGTCTGCTCCTGGGCCATTAAGAGGGAGAAGTGTGATGTCAATTTCTGTTCCCTCTTTCCTCAGCCCTCCCCCCAATGATAACCAAAATACACATGATCCAGCTCTCATGAAGTAAAGTAACAAACACAAAATGGATTCCTATATTCATAAACTACAAAAATTTATAAATTTTTTTTTATGTCCACGACTTAAACATACTTTGCAAACAAGTGCATTTTTTTCTTGAACTGCAGTGGCCCCTTAATGATAAAACTCAACACCATTGCTAATATAAGTGATAAATAAGTGTGTGATCATGATGTGTTTTAGC
This sequence comes from Discoglossus pictus, assembly GCA_027410445.1. Classification (NCBI taxonomy): domain Eukaryota; kingdom Metazoa; phylum Chordata; class Amphibia; order Anura; family Alytidae; genus Discoglossus; species Discoglossus pictus. The sequence continues at coordinate 286,814,318 of CM050165.1, forward strand.
AGCCGCTGGCTCTTCCTTACAGTATATCATATAAGAATGTTTGTAATTTACATTTATTTGTGTGTACTGTTTGTCTGACGGTGGGCAGTCAGCCAGACACACATCATGATCACTTAGTCCACACACACACAAACAAACAGACAAAACACAGATGTAGACACACACACACAGACTCATACAGGGCTCATACAGGTTGCGGAGGGGGCTCCAGAGGACTGGGGAACATCCCATGGTACCCCCAACACTAGCTTCGCCCATGCACACAGACATACAAAGACACAGAAACACACAGACACGCAAAGACTCACAAAGACACACACACACAAATATAGGTACACAGACACATAGAGACACACACACAGGTACACACAGACTTACACACACATAGAAGCACACACAGAAGTACACACAGATAGACACATACACACATAGACACACAGTCAGATACACAGTTACACACAAAGACACACATAGAGGTACAGACATAGACACATGCACAGAGGTACGCACACAGACACACAGAAGTACAGACATACACACACATAGAGGCACACAGGCATGCATACACATAGAGGCACACAGACACACAAAGAGGTACAGGCATACAGACACATAGAGGCACACAGACACACAAAGTGGTGCAGACATACACACACAGGTGCAGGCATACATACACATAGATGTGTAGGCATACACACGAGTATCTATATAGCTGCGAGGAGGTAGGAAGGAGGTAGGGGGAGGAGGGGCTATGGCTGGTGAAAGGGCTCATTTTTTTTGCTCACAATTTTTTTTTTACACTCAAAATGATCAGGCCATGCCCAATGCTGCATACCCCATACCATTATCCTTTTATTGTTATGTTAATCCATGAGCGAATAGTGCATGTTTCCGTGAGGGACTGTCGAAAATTGTTTTGTTTGTTTGTCCTTGACGGAGGAAAGAGTGAGGAGAGGGAGAGGAGACCAGAGTGATGGAGGTTGAAGAATCCCATGGGAGGGGAGCAAAGAGAGTGAGGGGAGGAGGGAGAGGAGTGAAAGAGCGAGAGAAGAAGAGAGGGAAAGAGGAGAGTATTACAGAGGGGGGAAGAATGGGGAGAAGAGTCCTAGAGAGAGCAGACCATGTAGAAGGAGGGGTGCCAATGAGGGAAGTTGAGGGGATCATTGCGGATAAGTGTGGTGATCCCCCAATTTACAGGAAGGCATACCCGCAAGGAACTTAGGCACAGTTAGGGATAAAGAGGCTGAAAAGAAACACAGGGCTCCTAATAACAGGGAGAGGTTTTTGTTACTCCTTAACTCATATTAACCACGGCAGTAGGGAACTCAGGGATGGTAGGAGGGCAAAGATGTGGAGAAAGGTGGGAGTGTACCCATGATACGTTAAGATTGTCACTCACTGTTATAACTTCTGTTGGTCCATCATAAAGAGGAAGTTGGGGTGAAGATACCAGAGCCACCTAAGGTGGTGAAATGTAACTTATGGGGTGCACCAGTGGTAGAGCTAGTGATCGGAGTGTCCCTGTGCAAAATAACTTGAGCTTCCCATCTACTAAGCAGGTGTCCCTAGTGGGTCAGTAAAAAAAAATACTGTTGAGTAGTCTTATTACACCAAGATAATAAGACCACCCACAAGGTAATAAATCAACTCTTTATATAAACAAGTGTCAGCTCCTCTCTCCTAATAAAATGAAGAATTCCCCAGCTGACGATAAATCTCCAGCTGCTGGTGAAGAGTCCCTCAGCTGCTCAGATAGGTCCCTACTGTGAGTTGGGCTCCTGTGCTTTGCACCTGCTGCACTGACAGTAGCTCCACCATTTGTAGGCACCCCTGGTGAACAGGATGTCCAGCACTAGGGTTGTCGCCATTCCCGAGCAGTTAGACAAAGACTGGTAAGGTGCTTTCATGCATCACAACTCATTCAACACAAAGCAAAGATTATATAGTTCTGAATAAGTGTAAAAGCAGTCTAACGGCTTCATTGCAGTTTTAACCCCTTCAGAAGAGGAACATAGTAGGGCCTTAAAACACCCCACCCTGGCTGCTACACCACAGATCTTTCAGATCATGCATCACAGTCTTGGACACCTGCCCTTAAACCCCCACTACCAGCAACACCAACATCATGAGAAACACCAGCAGCAGCTTCACCCCCAATAGCACCCGTAGTATCTCAGGACATTTCCCCACAGTCACCATTTCCCTCATATGAGCTGGAGGAATTTGAATGACTGATTATCCATCATGAAGAGCGTATGGACAAGCATTTTAGGAGGCAGAGGGCATCTTATACCATATACAAGGAAGAGGAGGCATAACTAAAACACTATAACATGATTATTACAAGTGATAATGTCACTCTCATTGTTACAAACTGATAATATAATGTTTGTGATGATATTATAATTTACTACTTTCATTCAAATGTGTATTTTAGTATTATTATAAAACTGTGATTATGGTTGAGCAACTTGGTATGGTAGAAAGTATAATGGAGATCTCCTGCACTGTCAAGTGCATGTCCTTTTTCTATTGTAGATCATCATATAGAGTTTAGTAAAATAACTATCAGGTGCTTTGAGACTCGAAAAATGCGAAATGGTCTTATTTCAGTCTTAATATCTGCTACTATTAACTTTTTCCTGTTCCATGTTCTTTAAGTCTCCTTGTTTCGTAGTACAAATTACTGACTGCTGTTTTTATCCTGAAGAAAAGCAAGGAGGTTGTAGTTATGGAAGAAACATGTTATGGTATGATTTCCTAATGAGAATGGAAAAATCTTGAAAAGTCCACAGATATACAGTGGAATTTAGGCAAAATGACACATGGAATACTGTAATAATGCTGAACATATCAATATCATGCATACTTCCAACTTTTTTGCCAACATTTTATGCACTTTGTGATCCTTGCAAGTTGTGCTCAAAATACACATACATACTTGTTTAATTAAACATAATGATATACTGTATGCAATATTTCAAACTGTGAAATATTGTAAATGCAGAGAAAAAGGATTTCCTATGACTATCATTTGGAAATTTTCTTTCAAAGGGATAAATCTGTTACAAATCAAGTAACTTTCCAATGTCTTTAAGCTTTGATTCACTTTCAGCTGCCAACTATTCTATTATTCTATTTGTGAGAAAGACATATTGTTACTCAAAGGAAGAACCTTGGCTTTTGAAATATGATTGCATGTACTGTACCTCCTCATGTAAGAAATACATGATAAGCCAGTTCAAGAAGGAATATTTATAATGGCTGTTAAATGTACTGGAACTTGCTTTTAAGAAACATTTAATCTTAAGATATTGTTAAAACATATTTTACTTAAACGCTGTACATCACTGTCTTTACTCAATCCATGGCTAGGAGTAAAATATGTATTCAAAATATAATGTGCTGCCAGAACATTTCCATAGCAAATATTTAAAATAAATATTTTTTTATTATTAAGGATTCTAAAAGTGCACTAGAGTTTAGATTAAGACTAACATTCCCAGAATCAATAAATGGGAAAGAGTTCTAAATTCCCAATGGGATGTTTCAGAGTGGTACAGAGCATTTGAAATCACTGGAAAAAGTATAGTATGAGTTTCTTTAAGAGAGACCTACTCCGGGCTTGAACTCTGCTACAATTCTGGTACTATTCAATTGAACAAGCCTGCAAGTTACTGGAGGAAAGCCGAAACCGTAAACCATGCACTTGTACGTAGCATTTTTAGGGCAGGAACATGATCAATTAAGCAAGGCTGTAACTACCCATTTAGAAACAGCCAATAGAAAATGAGACCGTCATCATTAGATCAGTAAAACATGGAGGTTACATGTCAATCAATTAGCGTTTGGAGGTCCTGTATGCGATTGGACTCGCAAAAAGCAAAACACAAAATAATAAAAATGAATGCCGATCTTTTCTAGTCCATGTGGGTGACCTGATATTTATTAACTCATTGATTCCCAAGATGATCTAACCCTGATCTAAAATAAAAAGATTTTTTATTGCCAATTGCCATTTGCAAGCTTGAAACATAAAATAAAATTATTTTTTATTGCCGATTTGCAAGCTTGAGACTGTTGTGCAATTATTTATAATACCTTTCATTGCTTTCTCCATCATTTACAGTGCAGTATTGATTTTTTTATTTGCTTTTACAGTGCTACGGATATGTCTTTCACCCCTCTGCGGGTCCTCTCTAATAGTCGTAGGATTTTTTCTACAATTGCTGTTTACGGATGTGAAAACATTTGCAGGCTTGAGGAATTGTAGCAATTGAATAGCGATTTGCAATTGTAACTCTTGCGGACGTGAAAGAGCAAAGGCTTAGATGGGGTGTAAGTTACGGTTTTAACAACCGCAAGGATTTCAAGCCCGTAACACATAGTCCATTGAATAGCAAATTAACTTGTGGCCTCCATTACGGGCTAGTGTAACTTACAATTGCTAAACTGAATGAGGCGCTATGACTGCACCAAGCTTTGTAAGTGCAGGACACGTGCATAGTCTCCTTTAAATTAAAATATAAGAATTCATACTGCTACTTAAAGTGATGGGTATTTAGTTCTCTGTTCGATGCTTAGAAGCTACAATAGGAGGCTAGCGCTGCTGGGAAGCAAACAAAGATAAAGTGAACAAAATGTATTGGCATGATGGGTATTCCAAACAGCAGCACAATAAACTGTAATGGATGGATTAGGTAACAACCAACAATATTATGCTTTGTAAGTATTGCATCAATTTCTTCTCTAAATTTAAAGTGGAAAAAGTCTCACTTGACCGCCCCTGCTGGGATAAAAGTTCCTAAGCCAGTCAGACGTTAGGTCCCTGAAAATCAAAAGGGGGGAATTTAAGCATATATCTGGATCAGAGTGAAATACTTCAGGCCTCTTTAAAGTAGAAGTTGCATAAAGAGAAGAGAATAAAATATGGCACCTAAAACAAAGCGAAAACATAAAAAAGGCAAAATTTCAAAATATCTTTCATTGCCTTCACCCATACACAGGGCGAAACTGGTACGCCCCAAGGAGAAATTACACCAGACCACTCAGTAATTATCTTACCAGAGAAGACCCCACAAGATCTAGATGTACGCAACTCATACCTACAGGGAGAGGAAACACTTACCAGTTCTAAAATGAAATTCCTCTTAGAATACTTTCAAGAAAACCTCATAGAGGGCTTGGCAAAGAAGATAGCAGATAACACTCTAGCTATAAAGGAGGTAAATCAGAACCTAGGCCATTAAAAAGACATGTGAAAAGTTAACCATGGACAATAATGTCCTATTAAAGTATACCTCAAGCCTAGAGGATAAAATAGAGAATTTAACCAAGAAAATATATAGCATTGATCGATCTAGAAAAAAAAACTCCATTTGAGAATTATCCCAGAATCAGTGGAAGGCCAAGATTTAAGAGTTTATGTTGTGGACATGTTTCAAAAGTTGCTGCAAGGAATGAATCAAAAATTGATGCTATACATAGGATCCCCCTATCCAAGAAGCTGAATCAATCTCTGTCTAGAGACGTTATTTTGAGGACATAATGTCTTACATTTAAGGAGGAAATTGTTAGAGCCTCCTATGTCAAAAAAAATATGACACCACCTTATGAAAATATGAAGATTTTCCAAGATCTATCAGCGTATACCCTTGCTAAAAGAAGGGAATACCAGGCAATAATGCAGGCCTTAAGGTGGGAGGAGATTAAGTATAAGTGGTTATACCCGTGTGGTATTTCAATCTTTAAAGATCTGGTATGGTTTAAGGTGGGCTCAGTTTAAGAAGGAATAGAGCTGCTGCAGAAATAAACCGAATATGCAAACAAGTAATTAGAGGTGGCAAAAAGTATAATAAGAACCCTGAAAGTTTTAACAGTAGATAATTGGGCTGATTGAGATCCTGACTAATAAGTAGGGGCTTAAATATAGTAAAAAAAAATTAAATTGGGATGACACTGGTTGTTTTGTATATAATCACTCAAAAGAAAGGAGAAAATAGGGGAGAGAGAGATGGGCCGGGGTGACGGGGGATGAGACTTGTATTTTTCTTGCTCTTCTTCTTCTCCCTTACTCCTTCCTTCTCTCCTTTTCTTTTCACGGATAATTGAGAGAAATTATTAATAGCTGAATGTCAGCTTTGATCACTAAGCAACACAATATTGTAATAATTTAGATCAACGTTAGGTAACTAAAAAAGTTAAGTTGTATCACTTAAATAAATATAGTGACTAGGGAGATATTACTTTACTATAAAAGTTTTTATTTTTTTATTTCTCTCTCCTAGTATCTTTGATACAGTAATCTTTGGAGCACAGTTACTGGAAGGAGGAACACTGGTAAACTAGCTTTGACTACAGGCCCGACATTGAAATAATGTTCAAAGTAAGGCTAGGTATCTATAGGAAATATAGCTTTCAGAAAATAGAAATGATTAAAAATATTATACTGATTTAAATTGAAGGGGTCAGATTAACCTGCAGAAGGATTAAACAGTTATTAAGACTTGGGTAGAACATGGAAACCTTAGGTTTGAAATGTATATGAGGTGTTATGCTAGATACAATTTAAGAGCCAATGAATTCTTAAAGGCCCATCTTTCAACCCCACGTCGTTTTTTATTTATATGTAATGTCTTCTATGTTTGATATGGAAGTATGTAAGGTTTCAAAGGAAAGTTTAGTAACTCAAGTTGCCAGCATAAAGAAGTTTTCATTGACTGTATGGTTAGGGATACATCTAGTGATAAACTCATTAATGGAGCTATGAATCTAAAAATGATTTTGCTTAATGTGAATGGTTTGAATTTACCTACAAAAAGAAGAATAGCTTTTTCAGATTTTGTTAAGGCTAAAGCGGATATTATTTGCCTTCAGGAGACACACTTAAAAAAAGAATCAATTTTCTATATGAATAATAAGAATTATTGTAAGAGAGTTGATTCTTGTTTTAATAAGAAAGTAAGAGGCGTCTCCATATTCTTTAATAATAGATTAAATGTTCAGGAACAACTTACAATAACCGACCCAAATGGTATGTTCATCATATGGATTGGGCTAGTAAATAATAAATTGATAACTTTAATAAATGTTTATTTGCCTAATAAGGATCATAATACATCTTAAGACTGGCCACACCATAATTTGTGGAGATTTTAATATGGCTCTTTAGACAAACAGGGAATATATAAAATAAAAACTGAAGCTCAAAATATCAGAACTTCTAAAGAATTCTCTGAGCAACTCTTAGCCACAAATCTATATGATGTCTGGATGATTTTTCACCCTGTAGATAAAGAATGTAATTTTTTTTTCAAATAGGTTTTAAGCATTGTTATGAACAGAATGGCCCACTGGACTGTCTGTGGTTCATCATTATATGTGTGGTTAGGATGTACTAACAACCTGCTTAACAGTTATATGATAGAAGTAATAAGTGCATGTGGTGCTGTCATAGATTAACATTGGAATTCTGTATCTGTGTTAGAAATAGGATAGTGGGCTATGCTTAAATAAAGTTAATACAGTCACTTATGTGACAAAGAGAAAGATTTTAAAGAATTTTTATGGCCCTGCGATTGGCCACGTGTGAAGGCTCTGGCTTTATTCATGAAGGGGGAAGCTAGTTTTATGGCTCTGTAAGAAAAGAGAAAATGTGTAATGAGAAGAAAGCCATGTGGGTGAGGGGGGTAGCAAGCTATTTGCCTAGGAGGATGGGCTAGAACTGGGGGAAGGTCTTTGGTGTTTTGTGTCATTTTTCTGTGTTTTGATATATCTCTGTAACAAGAAGTGACCAGTCTGATTAGTACAAGCATACTCTGACACAACCTTTTATTTAGTGTGTCCAAAGTCAAAGGTACATTGTGTGATTCTTAGATCCTAAGAAAAGGGGTCTGAGGTGTATGTCTCTGCAGTAATGATGCTGTCATGTGAAGTATCTGCTGGTGTCGAGATCTGAACAAAAAGTTGCGACCCGCAAAGAGAGAGAGATTTGGGGTGAGCGTAGTCCCCAAAATCTGGTGGCCGTGACAAGCATGGTCTAGAATTGATTACATCTTTAGAGATTTAGATACTCTAGATTTAGTTAAGAAAATTGAAATCGATTTAATGCCTTGGTCGGACCACTCTATGATTAGCCTATGCTTGGAGGATAGAACATTGCTAAAAAAGAAAAGGGGATGGAAAATAGATCCGCTGATCTTCAAAGACCCAGTTTACACTAAATCACTGAAGAAAGCTTCTCTGGAATTTTTTTAATTCAGTAGATCCGCGGCAACAGTTTGGTGCTGCTATAAGGCATATGTTTGCGGCTTGTTGATTGCAAGGTCGGTAGAAATCTATAAACAACGGGAGAGACCCCTTAGGATTTTATATGTTGAACTTCATAAGCTTCATAAGACTAATATAAAGACTCCAAATAAGGATCTTGGTATGAAAATCAATTTATTAAATTGTCAAGTTAGGAAAATTTTACAGACCAAAGCCGATAATATACTATGGAAACATCAGCAGAATAATTTTTTATTAGGTAAAAAAACTGGCAAATTTTTGGCCAACAGACTAAAAAAACAGAGGATTTAAAATACGATTTAAAAAAATCTATAGCTTGGATGGAAACATTTATACCCCAACAAAGTTGAAGTCATTTTTTAGATTTTTATCAAAAACTATATAACCTTGGAGATGACTATATGCAGGCTAAACCTAGTAGTATAGAGAGTGAATCTTTTTTAGATACAATCAAAATCCCTAGATTAACAGCAGAGAATGTAAGTTTCTTAAATAGGAACATCACAGAAATGGAGATCAAGGAAGTAATTAACAAAGGTAAGCAAAATAAATCACATGGGGTGGATGGTTTCAACAATTGTTTTCACAGACCCTTTTGCCTGAAATAATCTCCATTTGTGTGATCTCTATAATGAGATAAAAAATGTGGGTAAAATACCATCAGAGCTATTGGAGTCTAAGATCATTAATATTCAAAAACAGGGTAAAAATCCTGAGGCGTGTACTAATTATCACCCTATATCCCTCATTAATATTGACATAAAGATGTATTCCAAGATACTGGCCAATCGACTGAAGGGGGTAATTTCAGTTCTAATTCACCAGGACCAAACAGGTTTTATAACTGGTCATCAGGCAACAGATAATATGAGGTGCCTGTTAGATATAATAAACTTTGGTAAGACTAGAGGGCTTCCCACATTGATCCTGTCACTGGACGCAGAGAAGGCCTTTGACAGTGTCAACTGGTGCTTTCGCAAAATGGTCTTGCAAAGATTTGGTTTTGGTGACTTTGCTGTCAAAGCAGCAGGAGTACTATATACAAACTCCAATGCCTATGTAATTTGCCCAGTCTATGAAACAAGGAAATAATCAATTAACAACGGGACCCGACAGGGATGTCCCTTGTCTCCCCTGCAATTCACCCTATTTATAGAAGCGATATCCATTTATATAAGAGATTCATCAGAAATAAAAGGAGTGGTCATAGGGAAGGAGAAATATAAATATATGTATTTCGCTGATGATTTTGTCTTAACCCTGACATCTCCAGAATCGTCATGTTCAGAACTACAAACGATCCTTGAGGAATTTGGACAAGTTTCCTTCTTTAAGGTTAACCAGATGTTTATATCAGATGTTTTGGCTAGGGGGTTATCGTGGAGACAAGGGCTTCCCTGGAAAGTACTTATCCTTTTAACTGGAGATCATTATCTTTAGTTCATTTTGGAATAAAATTCTCGTTTCAAGCCAGAAATATATTGTTGGACAACTTAAATGAATTGATAAAGGATATTAAGCTGAAATTGGAAGAATGGAGCCCTTTAAAACTCTCTTGGTTAGCTAGAATCTCCTCCGTTAATATGAGTATTATCCCAAGGATATCTTACCTCTTGAGATGTGTACCTGGTTATCTACCAATTTATGGTTTAAAATCTGCTCAAGCTATAATTGATGATTTTATATATTTGGGGAAAAGACCTAGGATTAAGAAGTCCTTCGCCAGTATGAAATTTGAAAAAGGAGGGCTGGGTGCCCCATCTATTAGAGATATATACGAGAAAATTGCTCTAGCACAGGTTGTTAATTGTAATAGAGATTACAATGAATCTAGATGGATATTATTAGAAGGGGAGCTATTGGGAACTACTGCTATTGAGACTATTCTATGGTTCCCCAAATATAATCCAGTTGTCTTTAAAAAGTTGCCTAGGAGTATAAGATCGCCATTTAAACTTTGGTATTAGTTAAGAGATAGAAAGGGCCTAGTATGATATATTCCCTAGCTGCCCCAATAGATATAATAGAGACAAAAGAGAATAAATCAATGATAAAACTACTAAAAAATAAAGCGGTAGTATATGTTAATGATCTATATAATGACAATAACCTCTGCACACTACAAGAACTTCAGGGGAAATTTAATTTGAAAATATTATCATGGCTGGATTATGAGTCCCTAAAAAATGTATTACAGAATCAGGGCTATAACACCCTTAATATACCAAAATTAAGGATTTATTAATAAAAGGGAAAAGGGACTTCTTTTCAACATGCAAAGACACCCTTCCATTTTATAAGAGCATTGGTATTAAGGGATGGGAGAGAGACCTAAACTTGTTTTTTTTCTGATCAACAATGGTGTAATGCCCTTAAATTAGTGAAGAAGTCAGCAATTAACTAATCCCTAATAGTTTTTCAAGGTAATCCATAGATGGCATATGTTACCAACTAAAATGAAAAAATTTAATCCCCAAGCTGATGGTTTATGCTGGAAAGGCTGTGGCCTAAAAGGTACCGCCATACACCTGTGGTGGGGATGTGCAAAAATCAGAGATTATTGGTCTAAAGTTTGCTTAGAATTAACTAATATGGTGGGCAAACAGATTATCTGTACCCCATCTTTGACCTTACTCCATATGAATTTGGATCACCTCTTAATGGGTGATAAACAGTTAACCTCTCATGTTCTTTTGGTGGCGAAATTGTGTATAGTTAAAAGTTGGAACAAGCAAAAAATCCCCACATGGACTTAGCTGAAAAACACTATAGATCATAATAGAAAGTTAATGATGAACTTAAATCCTTTGTTGACAGTGAACTGCCCTAAATTAATAAACTGGTCAAAATGAGACAAATATTTTAAGTAAACGAAATTTAATGGTTAGGACCTAAGTAGATTGATGTTTATTCCCTTGGTTAATTTACATTAAAAGGCAATTAGCCTATACCACCAGTTACTGAAGAACTGTAATCGGAACCCTCTTATGTATAGGTCTTCCCCGGTACCTATGGGGTACGGGTCATGTTATGTATGATATATGTTTTCTCTTCTTTTCGTCTTTCTATTTTTCCCATATTGTGTTTATGTCTTATTGTTTATCTGACTTAAAACAAATAAAACATTTACAAAAAAAAAAAGAAAGACATGTGATCGAAGACCCCTCCACTGTATACACAGTAAAGAAAAAACAACAACCGAGTACACGTACATTTCTCATACATGACATAACATCTGCTTTCCACAGAATTTCCCAACACTAGGCACACAGTACTGAGTTTTAGTAAGTTTACCTTGACATTCTAAAGTAGGATTGATTCAAAGAATAATGGGGGAGAAGATTGTTTAGCAAGTCAATTCAAATACTGGAAGTGTAAAACACAGTCTTTAAAATGCACATATGCAGTATGTCTCTTTATTGGGCAAACAGTCATACTTAAAACCTAGAGATCCGAGTACATGCAGCCTTATTAAATTGTGATTCGGCCAATTGAATAGGGCTCTATATAAGCACAGAGCATATTTTTTTTACAGAATTTTTTAGTTAGTGAACTTCTATCCAAAAGCAAGGTCGTAACTAACTAAAAACTTCTGTAACAAAAAATGTGCTATGTGCTTAAATAGAGCCCTATTCAATTGGCCGAATCACATTTTAATAAGGCAGATAATTTCTCTAAACTTTATATATCTTGTGATCCAAAAAAGGTTTCTAGAGACATAATCTGGAAACATATGCTTAGAGTGAAGACTTCTGGCATTTTCTGAATTGTTATTCTGCATTTATTATTGCCGTTTAACATTTTGCTTCAAGTGCACAAATCATAAAATGGCAGTTTAACAACCAGTTACATAAAATGTCCTTGTTTCCTTTATGTTGAGCTTAAAAGTTAATGCAGATTGTCTCCTTCAGTACAACTATGAACAAATGCTTTTGGTTATTAGTTTTCTTCTCAAGAGACTCTGTACATTATGAAATGATTTTATTTTCAGTTTAATCTTTTTTTAGCTTGAATTCATTTTATGTGTAAAATCATAGACCATGTTCACTAAAATGAAATTCTGTAATTAGTTACCTTTGCTTCTGTACATTATAATGTATAAGCCTGAATGAATAACATATCCAATGTTATTTCGAAAATATATAGCACAACATTTAACTATGTATTCATAAAATACTTTATTTATTTGTTAACATCTTAAGAAAATGCTCTTAAAATTGTCATATGCGTGGATGATGCATTTTAAAGAGCCATAATAAAATCAAAAGCTAATATTTTTGACATTTGAGACCAACATTTTGCTTTTTTACTATGCCTCAAAACGGCTACTGATTGCTAAAGCCTTGACTGCTTCCTTCATTACCCATTGTAGCCACTGCAAAGACTTTATGAATCAACCCCAATGTATATTATATGTACAGTACCAATTTTAACCACATTAACTTGATATCTACCATAGCATATAAGATACAGAAAACATTTTAAATCAAAATGTATTATATAGTAAATGTGTTTATCTGAAAGCAGGATTTATACCTCCTTTTGATATGCTAATTTGTTGTTGTTTAGTTGTTCCGTTGTGACTCTATGGACTACAGCACGCCAGGCACATCGATTAACCATCTGTCAACATCTGAACTCCCTCTTAAATGACCTCATCTATCCATCTCCTTTTCTGCCATACCCTTCTTCATGTGCCTCCCATCTTTCCCAGCATCAGAGTCTCCCAGGGTACAATTTGGCTTGATTTTCTGTAGCATTGCTTGGATCATCTTGCAATCCGAGGAGCTCTAAGCAGTTTTCTCCAGCATCATAATTCAAAGGCGCTAATTCTATACTTCTTTATGGTCCAGCTCACGTCACACGCACGCCAGGTCATTAGCATTTACCGGGTGCCGGCACCAGGTATATGCTAATGCCGTGACGTCACACGCGCGCCACGTCATTAGCATATACCGTGTGCCGGCACCCAGTATATGCTAATGTCGTGACGTCACATGCGCGGCACGTCAAGACCCGGAAGGAGCGGAGGCCGGAGCAGGTAAGTGAGGGGAGGGTGTATTTAGAGGGGTAGTATGAGGGGGGGTTTAGTATGAGGAGGGGGGGGTTAGAATGAGGAGGGGTTGAGGATGAGGAGGGAGGTTGAGGAGGGAGGTTGAGGAGGGGGTTGAGGATGGGGGGTTGAGGTTGAGGAGGGAGGTTGAGGAGGGGGTTGAGGATGGGGGGTTGAGGTTGAGGAGGGAGGTTGAGGAGGGGGTTGAGGGTGGGGGGTTGAGGTTGAGGAGGGAAGTTGAGGAGGGGGTTGAGGATGGGGGGTTGAGGATGAGGAGGGGGGTTGAGGATGAAGAGGGGGGCTGAGGATGAGGAGGGAGGTTGAGGAGGTGATTGAGGATGAGGAGGGGGGTTGAGGGTGAGGAGGGAGGTTAAGGAGGGGGTTGAGCATGAGGAGGGGCGTTGAGGTTGAGGAGGGGGTTGAGGATGGGGGGTTGAGGATGAGGATGGGGGTTGAAGAGGGAGGTTGAGGATAAGGAGGGATGGTGAGGAGGGAGTTTGAGGATGAGGAGTGGGGTTGAGGAGGGAGGTTGAGAATGAGGAGGGGGGAAGATCACTGGGAAGGGAGAGGGGGGAAGAGACACAGGGAAGGGAGAGGGGAGAAGAGACACGGGAGAGAGAGGGGGACACAGAAGGCACAAGAGGAACACAGGGGGCAGCACATTGCCCACCCTCGGCTTATACTCGAGTCACTCATTTTACCCAGTATTTTGTGGTAAAATAGGTGCCTGGGTTTATACTCGGGTCGGCTTATACTCTAGTATATATGGTATGATAATAATTAGGATTATTATCACTTTATGGAAAATATGATCCATGGTGGTAAATGCTATACAGGCAATAGAACCTTAACAGCCTCCAATAGAGGCACATACTTCTGAATAGAGAAGAGACAGTGAAGTTTAGAAAAGCTTTCAAGTATTTTATATATTCAGTGCATTTTTCTGACCCAGACAGTCATAAACATTTTCAACGTATTCTTTAAATTTGTACCTTATGTCAATACCATCAGTGAAAGGTTAATAACAAAAGAATAGAATCTCTTGAGACTAATGATACTCAATATGTGTATCATTATATTTGGTTACGACCAACACAAGTCATTAGTACAGAAATATTTTCTTGACTTGTGTACCCAAAATACAAATACAAGTAACTCTGTCATATAACAAACACATAAACACATAAAAAGTTATGTATTGGCAGTTAATTACCTTGCATCTTAAGTGCCTGAGTTGAGGTGAGAAGATTAGTGATCTTAGTTTTCCCCTTAAAAATAGTGCATAGTAAATAAAGGGATGCACATCTAAGTAAACACCCTCTACTATTGGCTAAATTCAGATATTTTTATCATTTTTTATATTTAGTTTACCAAAAAAGTTGTACAAATTTGTGTGTGTTTAATTAAGACCTCGTCATTTTAAGAGCACATAAGGAGTCACATTTGAAATATAACATTTCATAATTTCTATCAAATAAATATCACACAGGCTAAGTCTTAGAAACTTTAATTAGATTAAACATGATACATTCATATCTGTAAATATGTAAATATAGGCAAATTATGTATAGGTGTACACTCTTTTGTATCTAAAAATTACCCCATCATGGTAATAGTATATAAAGATTTTCACATTTTAAAAATCTCCAGTGAAAGCTAAATGCATCTGTCTTTCCCCAATAATCCTCATAATCCTAAAAAATAAGGTTTGCTGGGTAATGTAGAAATATGCAAGATCTCTTTGCCCCTTTTTTTATCAGCCGTCTACAACAAAATATAACAAAATATAATGTGCACTGATTTGTCTACTGCAAAGGAAGTTTGAAATGTTTTAATGTAACAAAGGAAGAAAGACAGAAAAACTATAATTTACTTTGAAATTGAACAAATACAATAAGGGTGGATATGATAAGTGTCTCAATCAGAAAGCGTGAATCACATATTATTACAGCTACTATTTCAGGGATATTAACTAAGCTCTCAAAGACACTTTAAAGAGGGGGGGTTTACAAAGCATCTCAAGTATCTGAGATGAGGTTAAAAGGGCGGTGATCTCGGTTTTACCCATGGGAAATATTTCATAGTAAATATAGAGATAATCAGTCACTTGTAAAGCTAATTACATATCCATTCTGTGTCATATGTTTGCTTGCTTGAGAATTACAATATTATAAATAA